>OU342698.1:0-625000 GCA_910589285.2 Mythimna ferrago | reverse complement strand
AAATCTATAAGT
Source organism: Mythimna ferrago (assembly GCA_910589285.2). NCBI lineage: Eukaryota > Metazoa > Arthropoda > Insecta > Lepidoptera > Noctuidae > Mythimna > Mythimna ferrago. Next base: position 624,988 of record OU342698.1, on the reverse strand, counting down.
CGTTTAATTACGCCTTCCTCTGTGTTTTACAGTAGACTAGCTTTTGCTCTCGAATTCGTTCGTGTGAATGTCGTCGATAATGCGGGCGATACCTTAAAGACAGACAAAAAGTAGCCTGGAAACCTTCCTCGAGGTTCAAGCTTACTTCGTTTGTGACATTACTTATATTTGCACAAATAGATACAAGAAAACGTTGAAGAGATGGGAAAAAATTACACTGAGTTTGTATCGAGACGGCGAAGGAAGGCCTACACTCTGCTCACTGGTTATAAGTACGGAGATGGTATCACAAGTAAGTGACAGCCCTAAAATATGTCAACGAGTCGCGGAAGTCCGTTAGATTCAAGAAGCACCACAATCACAAAAATATTCAACCGATGTGTCGATGTAGCGACACTTGAAGGAAGCCATGTTCAGCAGACGGCTTTCGGCTGAAATAATACCTACTAATGATAACGATAATGATACATAGTTAGAAATCTAAAAGTACTTTATAGACTTTCTCATAACAAGTAAAATGTCATATCATTTAATGAGTAAATTGCATGGCAGGCAATTGCAAACCACATAATGTCCTCAACCTGTACCATGCATGCCTGTTTGAGAATTGATTCAAGTGCAACGCCTGGGCCGCGAGTCTGTTCGAAAGAGTTAGAGAGGTGGCCCTGGAACCCAAAAGGCGATTGATGGAACACAGGTGGATTTTAGACAGTAAAAGTCTGACTGACGCACTTCCGCTGGACTCATAGTAGGAGGAGATATTTGATGATTTCCCACAACACTAAAAAAAGGCGCAGCGCTTACATTTTGAGTAAATCCCTCCGAAATAAAAGCGGTTGACTGCGAGCATAAAAATCAAAATGATCGAATGACTCTGATTATTTTATTAATCAAATAGCAATAGCTTCGCAACGCCGGCAGCTGTCGCTCAAGTCGTGGGGTAAGCAGAGAGCACAACAATGGTGTTCAATTGTAATGATTGTAAGTGAACAGTTAAGGCGGGTCAGCGCTCAGGCCGCGCAAATTATAACCTTGAACTTTGGGCTGTGGTGCTCAAACTTGTCACGAGGTTTTCGATGGGCACCTAAGCACTAAAGCTTTTGCAATCCTAAAACAGTTTCCATAGTGAATAATTTCATAGGAGAATCCTGTTCTGATACTCAGGAAGGCGGAAGGAACATTGCTGCTCAGGCTTTAGGCAAATCCATAATGCCTCATTTCAGTGAAAAGTAGGTATAAAAACTTTGAAAACCTAGTAGCCTAACATCTACGGTACGTGTTCTCGGTTCTCCTTCTTCGGTTCTTCGACAGTCAGACAGTTACGTTAGGAGTCGCAAGGCGGTACCACTGCAGGCCGCCTCTGGCGTACGATGATCAATGTGGGTAGCCCTCCATCCAGTCGTCCGGACCGAGCCCGAGGCACCGTGTAGTGTTCCACTCGCGCCTCAAAGAGATGTCAGCAAAACTGTAGGGGCCCAGCAGGGTCGAGCGCCATGGGGATTTTTTGAAAAGGAAACCTGTGGTCCTGCAACGCAAAGGGTAACTGAAGGACACCGGTATGGTTTTAGTCAGTAAAAGTCTGATACGCCCTCCCATCTTGTCCTAGAGCGGGAGAAGTCTTTTGGATGATTTCCCACAATAAAAAAGGCGTTATTAGTTCGTTTCCGCACTAATCAAACGTCTCAAAACTAGTGAACTAGTAAGCGGCAATGTTAAACAAAGTCAAAACTTTGAGAACCGCTGAGTAACGGTAATCAGTGCAAAGTCACCGTCAGTAACCCGAGCCTCTCACAACTCATAACCGTGTGTTATTTAGCGCTAAATAATAGTGGAAATAATATCGCACTGCGCTTTTGTGCGCCGGCGCATTGTCAGGCCGGAAGTGACGTCACTTGGACCGGCGGCTGTGTGCAACGGTCGCCATATTGTTTCCGCCACAATGGCTGCTAGATTTTAATTAAAACGGCCGCTATTTGGTAGTCGGCTATTGTTCTGAGTTTGTTGATTGCGGTGGAGATTATTGTCGGTACTCTTATTAATTTTATTATTCGGTAGCATGAGAAGGTGAGTTGCAGCCGGTGACTTAATATAATGTGTGGGCGTCTAAGGCCCCACAGACATTTTCGTTATTGATTTTCCGACAGTAAGAAACTTCAAATTACTTTTATAAACCAAGTGAAAAAACGTGTTTCTGTTGAAAATGTAACTTCTTTTACAAAAGACGTTACATTTACCGTTTCGTGGAATGCAGGCGTGATAATAAACCAAAGCATTTGACATAATAGCATAGTCGGTTTTATAACTATCCCACTGTTGGGACTCAGATCTCCTCTCTGGGAGAGGGAATGGGCCGTAATCCAACACGCGGGCCCAGTGAGGGTTGGTAAATACCACATGCTTTCGAATTTTTAGTTCTAGGACATGCCGGTTTCCTCACGTTTTTCTTTACCGTTTTGAAAGCAGTGGTGATTAAATAAATTACACAAGTAATGCCCCTAGCTGGGTTTGAACCCGCGACCAACAACTCGTAAGTCGGGGTTTCTCACTTTGACATAATATCACGACATAAACACGGCTCTTCTATACATAACATAAAACCCCTCTAATATAACCTGCAGTACCTACTTACGCTATTAATGAGACATTTTCAATCCGTAAATTACTCTCCTTTGGCTTTACCGTAGTCGAGTAAAAAAGATGAAAACTCGATAGACACAGTCTGACCTGAAAAAACCATTCGGTGGGGTCGATTCCTCCTGACCGGCAATACTCGGATTAAAAACAAAAAGACAATTCTAATTGCTACGGAATTTTTTGAAAGAGTCGCCGCGGCACTGTAACGCAAGAGCCAACAGCAATAAAGGAATATCGATGGGTTTCAGTCAGTAAAAGTCTGACACCCCTCCAGCCAAACCGGGAGAAGTCATTTGATGACAACCGCCCTCAAAAAAAAACAGTATAAAGTTTTTGTAAGAACCTTATCAAACGTGAAGTAAGTAAAAAATGTATGGGAATGTATGCGCTACTAAGTTGTCATGGCCTTTTTTTTTTCGATGTGAAAAATCATCCAATAACAACCCCCGCTCTTGGACGGAGCGGGAGATAGTGAGATAGTGTCAGACTCTTACTGATTAAAAACCCATCCCGTTCCTTCAAGCCTTCATACCAGGGCTCAAGCACCCTTTCGGATAACCCTGGCCCCAGTAGGCTTCGACCCGGCTGGGCCCCTGCTGTTGCTTACAACTCCTTGAGGCGCGCGCCGTCGATGACTTGGGCTTGATTCGGACAGTTACCGGACGGCCGGACAGCGAGCTACCCATTGCTCACTATCCGCAAGCCCGCGCCTACGGTGGCTGGAAATCGGGATCGGAATCCCGGCGGCGGCGAGAGCGCCGTTTTCTGATGCTGTCGGCCTCCTCCTTAGCGAGCATTACTGCTTCGCAGAAATCGGCGACCGCCTGCCACTCCTCCTCGCTCTGGACCATGGCCTCAACCAAGGCCCGGCGCGAGAGGTCTCCGCCGCCGATCACCCCCACGAGGGCACAGCGATGCTCCGCCCAAGCAGGGCACACCGCGACTGTGTGCTCCAACGTGAAGTTGTCATGGCCTCATAGGTTGACTTCCAAAAGGAAAACTCGTGATCCTGGAACGCAAAGGGCAAAGAAGAAACACAGATGGGAAGGTTCCGAAAAACGTAATCCACCATTCATTCAACAATCGCTATCACAAATAAAATAACACTCTCAATAGGCCTCCAGAGGTGTTTTGGACAAATAGAAAAATGATAAAAGTGCCCGTTGATTATTAAGCTGTCAAGGAGCAACCTAATAACCAAAACTTCAGTGAAAACACATCAAGATGTCAACATTGACGATAGTTATGAAGCCCCCGGAATGTCCTGAATACGGCGTCACGGTGCGTGACATGCGAGCTCATGACGTGACAGCGTGGCTTGTTAGCGGTTCTGTGGCGCGGCGGGATGCTGCGGTGCCACCACGAAATACCCTAACGAAAAACCAATCGACGCAATTTCATGACGGATATGCAAAAAATAAATTAAACCTTAGGTAAAGACGTTATCGACGGCGCGTGGTGGCGTTCCACGCGCGCCTCTAGGAGTTGTCAGCAATCGTAAGTGCCTAGAAGGGTCAAAACCTACTGGGGCCATGGGTGATAAGAAAGCGATCTCCGTGGCCCTGGAACAAAAAGAAAGAACAGGAGTGTTTTTAGTAATTAAAAGTCTGACACGCTCCTGCTCCGCCCAAGGGCAGGAGATGTCATTTAGATGATTTTCTCACTTAAAAAAAGATAAAGAAGGTATAACTTAATTCGCCGTCCGGACGTCCGGTGAAGTCCGAGTAGTCGATGGCGCAAATGATCTCAGCAAAACCGTATGTGCCAGGCAGGGCCGAAGCCTACTGGGGACATGGCACGACTTCTGAAAGAAAGTAAACCATGGTCCTAGAACGCAAAGGGCCACTGATGGACACAGATGGGTTTTAGTCAGGAAAAGTCTGACCTCTCGCTCCACCTTAGAGCAGGAAAAATCAATGAGATAATTTCCCGTCTCAAAAAAAAAAACGGTAAAACTAAATGGTACCGCATGCAAACCATGCGTGGGTATAGATTGGACTAGCTGGGAGGATCACCAAGCTGTACTCGTATATTTAATTTTGTAGATTATGTTGCCCCAAACGACAACAGACATTTTATCAGTCTCTTTAATCCTGGCTGCCATGCCTTCTTTTCCGAAAATCGCGAGGCAACCACTTTCAATCAGGCCTTTGCAGAAAATCTAGGTAATTCTATTCTATTCCTAAATAATCATAGGATCAGGAACCAAGTGCTTGTCAAACAAGAAAGTGTTAAAGTTTACATGGATGCACAAACATTGGTACATGACCAAAACACCACTTCTTCATGAGTCGTAAGTGGTCCTTCTGAAGTATTTGTCGTGTGCGACGCGGAGCCAGCGTCAGCCGTGACACGCAGCCAATTGAAGGGGTTTCGGTAATAATTGTGTCATCAGCAGCCTTCGCAGCTCGGGGACGCATCTCCGCTAGCGACACCATACGTGTTTTTGTAAATGATGGTGTGTAAGTTGATAACTAGCGGAGAGTGGCCGATAGATAAGAAACGAGACCTATAATCTTTTATTTGATGAAAAAAATAAACTTGTAGATGAAAAACACTACAAATGTAAGTAGGTAAGTAACTCACATTAGACAGCTGGTCCATTTTTTTTTTAAGAAAGGAAATCATTTAATGGATTCTCCTCTCCCGCTCTAGGGTGGAGCGAGAGTGCGTGTCAGACTCTTGCTGACTAAAACCACATCTATGTTCCTTCAGTAGCCTATAGCGTTCTAGAACCACGAGTATCCCAGGCAGCTGTTTCTTGAGACTGCATTTCTGCAATTTGATCGGAATTTCTCTGTGAAATTCAGTCATTATGCTGCAAGTTTCCATCTAACCTACTTGTAAACGTACTAAAGAAACCGTATTTTGGCATTATCCGATATCAGAATCAATTGTTTGACAACTAATTCTTCCCCTACAGATAAACTTCTCTCGACTAAAACGATACAAACACAATTTAAATACCAAACATCATAACATTAATAACCCTACGCCTCCATCCCTTCATGCAGCATCACGAGACATCCGCAGATGTCTAAACACATCCCGCCAATCAAACTGCGGAGCTGATGCGAGCCGACGCTGAGCATGGCGCGGAGGGCTGAGGGGCTGATGGCTGCGGGGCTCTTATGAGGAGCATATTGCGCGCGTTTTTTGTTGCCCCTCCGAGGTCGAACAATGAAAACGAATCTGTGAACTCTTGACGTTGCCGCGGGCGCGCAGAGATTATGAAGCGGAATGGTTATTTCCATTTGTGTCTCGTTACAACTAAAAAGTTATACAGAGTGTGGTATCTTTGTTACAAAACGAAAAGGAAATGATTTGTCAATAATGTAATTGGATAAAAGGTAAATAATGATCTCATGATCTCATTTAGCAATTACTAAATCATTCTGATTTTCTTTCTTTTGAAAAAAAAAAACCTTAGCCCAACAGTGCCGTCATTGTTTACATTATCATTTTATTATAGTTGAACTGAACTCATCCAGTTAATAGATAGCCCAGGTAATTTCCCAATAGTTTTTAAAGGGATTTTAAACTAAAGGCTTCTTCTGAGTTGTGAAAAACCAAGTCCTTCAAGAAATTTTCTGCTATGTGACTCTTTAATGTCCCACCCCGGTTTCGCGTCCGCCCTATCTGCAACACCAAAGAGGAGTTTACTCTATGGCCATGATTACGATTGTTCCCGAGCACTCATATTGTTTATTATTTGCTCACTGGAGCGCAGTTAACGTGAAGTTTATTGGAGCCGTCGGTTCATTAACTTATGTTTATTGTTTATTAACTGTTACCTTTAGGGATATTGAGTTATAAGGGTTACAGATTAATAAAGTGGTACCTAAGAACTTAAGAAGGAGATTAGAAGTTAACTCATATTTTCGCGGACAACACAATGTCATGTCCACTCGTTGACTACTTGACGTTTACTGGTTAACAACACGGCGTCAATCCGTGGACTACTTGACTGTTACTGGTTAACAACACGGCGTCAATCCGTGGACTACTTGACATTTACTAGTTAACAACACGGCGTCAATCCGTGGACTACTTGACTGTTACTGGTTAACAACACGGCGTCAATCCGTGGACTACTTGACGTTTACTGGTTAACAACACGGCGTCAATCCGTGGACTACTTGACTGTTACTGGTTAACAACACGGCGTCAATCCGTGGACTACTTGACGTTTACTGGTTAACAACACGGCGTCAATCCGTGGACTACTTGACTGTTACTGGTTAACAACACGGCGTCAATCCGTAGACTACTAGACGTTTACTGGTCGACACGCGGCATCCCACCATGGACCACCTGTCGACAACGAGTAGACATCCAGCGATGAGGTGGTGCTGTTTAGCAGTCGGCAGGTTCTAATGTATTAGAACGTTAAACAGAAGAAGCACTGCGATTGCAGTGTGAAAATAAAATTGCCGCCACTACTTCTGGCGAGCATCTGGCTTGGCGGCCATTTTACCCCCCTTGTCCCACTTTTTACGCCCCACTTACCCCACCAGTTATTAGTGTAGTTAGCAAGAGCTAACTACACACAAACTCAGATATTTATAATATTAAAACATTTTAATTTCTATATCATCGGCATTCATGATAAATTAATTAATGAATTTGAAATGTCTGCGAGATAGATTAGTCATGTCAATTACTTAATAACTTCGGAAAAAAAATCTTTCAAAATTCACTATAATTTAGAAGCCCTGACCAAAATAATGTCTACTTATAACCACAAATCGACAGAACCCACAACCCCATCAACACGACATTCGCAAGTTCGTGTCAATAGTGTGTGTACACAGCCACGCTATCCTCCCCCACAATCACAATACCATTAACGTCCAATAAACACGTCCAAAGACATCACGACTCATCCAGCTCACCCAAACATCCCGCCGATCTCGCGGTCATTCATCAGAGCTCCTCGTAATAGGCTTAGCGACCTCCGGCACATTGTGACCGCGCGGATTACACCCATTGTATCGCTTTACTCAGAAAACGCGTATTTTGCACAATTTTGAAGAGATTAGTGCACGTATTCTGTAATATTTGGCGAATTATTAATGTTTATTTTTTTGGGTGTGGTTCTGAAGAGTTTATATTCCGAGTATTATAAAACACTTAATAATTTATTATCAGACAACTAAGGCTCATAGACCAAATACACAAATAATCTTACAAAATTAAGAGAGGACATGAGGTAGTTAGTACGAAGATTAATAAGAGAGATAAATGGACAGGTGGTGTTTCGATATTATAGGACCAATACTATGACAATTAAGCTAACAATTTTTAATATTGTTTGTTTAAATAGACAGTGCCCCCACACTAGGAATTACGGCTGTATCGTAGGAGCGTACACAAATATGTAAACTCATATACACCTAGACCCGGAACACCTGTATAGATCTGTAGGCCATACAAATATTTTTTTCCGTGCGGGAATCGAACTGGCGACACGCAGCGCAGAAGTCAATTGCTCAATCACCAACCGAGATATCATTTAGATCTTTGTCATTTAGAGGGTGGAATGGAATATGATGACTTCCTATTCCACGTAGGTATCCGTGTAGGATCGTTTGAAAGAGTCACCCACCGCTACTTTTGTATGCAAAGGGTAATTGAAGGAACTCAGGTTGGTTTTCGACTCGAGCCGGAGCAGGAGAAATTATTAGATGTTTTCCCTTCAACATAATAGGTTAAGTTTTTTTTTATTGTTGACAGGTTTGCGCTTGACCGCTATCTCACCTGATGGAAAGCGACGATGCGGTCGATTTATGAGTGTCGGATATCATGAAAATACTTGGATCGCAATGGAAACAGATAGCTCAGGATCGTGACTAGGGAATCCAATCCCGCAAGCGCGGGATCCCGCAAACGCTTGATCCCGCACCTTTTCTGCGGGATCGGGGAACCAGCTCATCGTCATTAAAAAGTGATGAAACAAGTTTACATGGAATTCGTGACATTTATTATATAAATTCAGTCTTTCCAAATACTATCTACCTACCACAATTTGGCGATAAACAGTTCCCGAATAGGACCATTCCTACAAATCAAGGTGTATGCAACATGTGCACGTTTTCACACGATATTATCAGACTACGTAAAGAACGTCATAAGTAGGTATTTTGATTGATGATCGGTTGGTTAGCGACGGTATCAGTTTTATGGAACTTTTGTTTGTAAAGGTTTTCAAACTATTGTAAGCTTTAAACAACGCTTTTATTCTCGCGAGATATTCTTCGCCATCACTAATTTAAATATATATCTTCTTCTTCTTCCTGCCCTTATCCTATATTACTTGGGGCAGCGCAACACGTTTTTTTGTGTTCCATTCTATCCTGTCACCCGTCAGATTATCACTAACTCCCTTTTCTTTCATATAACTCTTCGAATAGGTAATCCATCCATCTTTTCTTTGGCATCCCTCTCCCTCTCCATCCATCTACATGTAGGTATACTCAGAACTTTTTTAGTGATCCCTCCTCTTTACATGAACATACACCAAGACAAAAAATATATCTACATTACTATAATTTTCTATTAACTGCTTCGTAGGGAGTGTGGACACTAACTCCAATTTCTGAAGTAAGCTTTTGAAGTTGAGTATTTCACAAACTTTACTTTCGCCTGAAAACCTGTCAAAATTGAGATGTATAGCAGCATATAATACTCGATTCAGAAACACGGCCAAAGTAGGTTTTTGAACGTCATTCAATACATACCTACCTAGTTTGAGAACAATTTTATAAATGTCATTAAATTTTATAACATAATGCAATTGAGAGCCAAATCCTTTAATAATGCATCCAATAACTCTATTATACCACACTTCAATTCTATTCCATCGAATTCCACGGATGTAAGCATTCATTGCACAAATTTATTATATTTTGCACCATATTGCATTTGGTGTGACAATAGCCCGCTACCAACACATCGCTCGACAATAGCCCTTGCTTACGGAAGCATCTCTCTTTCCTACAAACGGAACTTTAATTCCGGATCAGCACCCGATTAAGATCCATTGCGGTCAAGCGTGGCATAATGCCGGCATTACGCGGCGTGTTACCGGCGCAGCATTGTGTGCCTAATACCGGATAATGTTTGTGGGTGTCGGCACAAATCTAACGATCAATTGATGGAGGTGTTCGACGAGTTAAGGCTGTTTTTCTTTGGTTGTTAAGGCGAATGTGAGTTACATTTAGTTTAATTTTCAACTTATTTTTTCCTGTGATTTATTCCCTCTTAAAATTGGGAAATAACCACCCTAATGAGATGTACACTGGTTATAAGTACACTGCTTTGGTTAATGCTGCTGATGATGCTGCAAAGCCAGTGATTACACTTTGCTAGAAAACTAGGGTACCATTACCTTACCGCTATCATCATCATCATTATAGCCGAAAGACGTCCACTGCTGATCATCGGTCGGTCTACCTTGTGGGAGCCCTACCAACGCTGCGTCTTCCTGCATGTGTTCTGCAAGCAATGTGAACTACCCAATGCCACTTAATTTTGGCCATACTTCGGACTATATCCAAATCTTGTTTCTTTTGTGGATGTCATTCATTCTGGAGAAGCTCATTGTGAACGACTACGTTTGAGAACCATACGTCATCACTGGCAAGACGCTTTGCTCATAAACTTTTGTCTTGACACAGTGTAGGATGTCGGATGAGAAGACCATCTCGGGAGATAAACAAAAGAACCCGAGGTGATTGGAAACTGTTACGAAACGCAAGTCTTATGAAACTCCAACAAACTGCTCCTTAACCGTACAATAGATATTTAACACTAAACCGCCGACAAAGCTGAGAAGACAAGACCGGAAGCTAGTGTTGTACAACACACAAATACATTATGAGGAGACGGATAAGGAAGAATGTTTCACTGCACCTCGCGTGCTACACAGAACAGTTCCGATCTGTTTAGTGTTTCGTTTTTTATTGGTAGGAGACAAGATTGAGTAGGTGCTTACCGACGATGGAGCACGCTTGCCTAGAAGTAACATATTCACTCTTGACTTAAAGATCTCAGGTGGTGGCTATCAGGAAATCCATGCCTGTCTTTTCCCAACTAAGTTGGGGTCGGCTACCAGTCTGACCGAATGCAGCTGAGTTCCAGTATCAATAGTAGTAGTAGTAGGTGTAGTAGTAGTAGGTAACAGTAGAAGTAGTAGTGGTAGAAATAGTAGTAGTAGAAGAGTAGCAATCTGACTTTCACAACTCAATTATACGATACTATACGAGAGAGAGATATACGATACGATATATAGATACGTAACGTTAAAAGTAAAGTTATCCTAATCATTGAATTGTTACCATCATCCATTCCCATAGATGAAATTGCAATGTACGTAGCTAAGACCTTCATTTATTTTAAAAATAGCTTTTAGTTCTGTACGAGCAAACCCGTACATATCTATTGTATTAATTTTATGCTGACATCGACGCGCAGCGAACGAATAAAAACACACATTTAGGTAAGCTTTTCAGTAGTTGCTTAGCATCGATGAAAGACTCATTCGCCGCGGGTCGATCATCTATCATTTTCGGGCAATACACAAATTTTACTTAAAATCGGTTTATTATTTAAATGTACCTTAATCCCGTACAAGTTCAGTACCTAAAAGCTATTTCTTGAGTAAAATCATTCAGTAGATGTCAACAAAGAAAGCCTTTTAATCGGAACCTTACATTGTACAACAGATATAGGTAGGAACACATTATGTATTGTAACACGTCTTAGCGAAAGATAAATGAAGAATCAAAGGAATGCGATATAAAGGACAAAACAGATGTCCGTGTTGCCGGTCCTGCGATACGTTGGAATTCACGCGATAATCTCAGGAACTACAGACGATGCTGCCAAGCGGATATGTTATTTGAAGTGGAAACGAATTGAAGCATTTCTTTCTGTTTACTCTGGGTTCTCGGAAGTGTTCCTGGGTATAGTCACAGCTTTTGTTTTCGTGTTAGGTGTTATGTCCGAAGTTTTCAACTCTAGTATGTACAAAATAATAATTATTAACTCGGGTCTCATAAGCTGTATAGAAAACGCCTTGTTGACACTTCGTTCTTCGCTTTTACCTTAGATACAGAAAAAGCATTGCCATCTAGAGTAGCAATAAAAACTTACGGAACCCTTTACGTTTAATTCGAAAAAAATCTTTAATTTTTTATTCAGTTTGAGAAATTACCTGCCTTAAATTCTTCATAAAACTAAATGCTACAGACAGACGATCAATCCTCGAGTGACTACTAGATTTCTTCCCCTCCCTCGCAAACAATCGTAACAGTAATAGATCATAACTACTGGTAAATATTAGCTAAACGATTGGCGCACACAACCGGCGGCGACGCACATATGTCCCACAAATCGCTGCGGATGAATAATTTATAAGATTCGTTGCCATCTGCAGATTTTTAGTAGGCTAATATTAATAATTTGGCAAGACTTAGGAAAATTAGACATTGAAAACCTATTTTAATATACTTATCCAATTTTTCCAATACAATTGAATTTAAATTGAATTGGAAAAATTGGATAAGTATATTAAAATATCCCAAATAATTTCGAATTTCAGTGTCGTGTCCCAAGCATACTTATGCCGATTACTGCTCTATTTGAGTTTATCGTGTTTTAGCAGATATTTTATAAGTACCTATAAACTATTAATAGTTACGTTATACGTATATTACTTAGTTACGTTCTAAGTAGGTATTGTCTCTCTTAAAAGTTTACATCGTCTTGAAAAACGTGTAAATAGTGACAAGAGTTTTGCTCACACGCTTAGATAATGCGCCGTAAACAATAAGAGGGAAAATGTGAAACTACAAATTTCCAAATATTTAGTGGAATTCAAACAAAGCCGTACAATATAGGACTCATACTGACAGATGGACACCGTAATAAAATAAATTAACTGTTTATGAAAATTACCAATATTCTCACGTACCTACAGTTAACGAGATATGAACGTAATTAGGCGGCGCACGCCGCGCGCTCATAACAGCCCGGTGAGGCAATCATTCGGAAAATTGATTGTTTGTAACCAGGAAACACTGAATAAGTCGAGGGCTACCCATATAGACATGAACATTTTATTTGTTCACACAATACAGTAAGATTGGAAAATATTAATAGACGGGTCAGATCTTGAGCCATAATTAAATTATGTGTGTTCTGTACGTGGGTGGTGCGGCAGTAGTCACATCGTGGAAAATAAAGCATTTGCAACATAAGATTGACAATGAGAGCAGTTACTGAACATGCTGAAATACAGAGTTATTATTTTTTATCATCTTTCATCGTTCGCTTCGAGTGGGAGCCCGTGGCTGCCAGGCCTAATCGCCTTTTTATAAAATAACGAAAGTCTAGAAGCTAAAGGCTCTTAAGCTATCAGGGAAATGGTCAAATTTACAGAAGATGGAAAACTGGGCTACTACCTAAACTAAACTAAACAGAAGTATCAGGGCCTGACACTAACTAAAATGACCCTGCCGCTAGACTGCGTAGCTGCAGTGCCCATCATCTAATTACAATGTAAACAGGATGCAGCTAGTTCAACAGAAGCACCTCAGCCGAGGACAGCTCGTTCTCGTCAATTGTCGGCATTTGATGCAGCCGCCCGCATCACACGCACACACGTGAGTTAGTGGGAAAATTGCGTAAGCATAGTGAGGTCTTTAAGAACTGCATTTGTTCCGAGAATAAGATCTAGTTTGTTTTGAGCCAAGTGTAGTCACCACTATATTTGCAGTTATAATATTTTGAAGAATGAGTGCAAATATTGTGAAAAACTCTCACCATTTGAAAGGTACATTATTTCAGAATCAGATTTTTTTTTAATGATGGGAAATCATCCAATGACTTCTTCCGCCCGCTTCCGCGGTGGAGCAGGAGTGGCCTCATCGGGCATCCGGCCTTGTTTAAACCGAGCAAACCCAGGACCGGGAATATTCAACAATCTTTAAAACCTTAAACAATACCAATTTATTAACAGAGCAGGTCCTTATTGTAATAATTCGCTCCTGACCTTAGCCTCACGTGATAGTAAGCGAATGCGGTCGACGTTGAAGCACGGTTGCCTAAAAATAACCTATTCACTGTTTACTAAAAAAATAACTGATCTAAACAATAAAAATCAACGTTAAAACATACTCTTCACCAGCATGCATGTGTGCGTCACTAGAGATGCGCGGGCGCAGCCTGTGAACTGAGTCAATTGATTGTTTGCTCAACGAGCTCCTCCACTCAGTAGAGTGCTGTAATTGTCAGCAGTTTATTGGTTGATTCATTTAGAGACTGTTTTAAGGGGTTACACTGTAGAGGTTGTAATTCAATCAGTTATAGGGAGCAAGCATATCAAGCTTGTTTTGGAAAATTGATGATTTTTTTATTAATATAAACCAGTGCTTGCCTGCCCCACCTGATGGTAAGCAGTGATGCAATCGTTGATGGTCGCACTAGTTTATTAAGAGCCTATTCACTATAGCCTTGAAAGAAGGCACCTAAATTATAATCGGACAGGAATACCGCAGCAGGCAAATAGCTCCAGTCCTTCGATGTATGCAGTACCTATAAACGACGACGCGAAATACTTAACGGACCGTAGATGTTTCAAAAACGTAAAGGTGGACACTCACCGTACGTCGGGTTGTCCAATGTAGAAAGGAGATGGCGGGACTGGCTACAGTCATGCAATTCCCGCGCACACTCTCCAAAATGCATCCTGTAAAATAGTGAAAGGTTGGCTACCCTACCTGTGCTCAAGGCTTTGTAGATCGGACTTAACCAAAGCTGCTAGGTGGCATTTTGCAGCACCAGCCCATATCCCAACCAGCAAAAACTAGGCTTACAACAATCTCAAGACTACAGTTTTTTTGCTCTTACATCTCTCCTATATAATGATATAAGCCTGGGTTTGGGCACTAATTATAAGCATATTTAGTTTAATATCAGTCTAATTGAATGCTGCTTGCATTTACTGAAATCTAGCCAAAATTTATTTAAGCCGACTTAGGCTAATATTGCTTTTACGTAAGTATCTTGTAAGCCGGCGTAGGCTTATAATGGTCTAAGGTTAGATTATTTTGAGAATTTTACGTCAGATCTAACTTAAAAGTTCGTGTGAGTGTTGGTTTGAAATTAAAAATGAAAACAAATTAAAGTTGCGTGAAGTCAATGTTTATATTCTATTATTATACATATTTAGTATAAAAGTAAAAGTAGTTTTACGGTAAGTAATCGTATTGTAATTTATTATTTACTGTTAATTAGACCTCGTTTTACGCTTCAAAATTCATGCGCCTTGTTAAATAAGGTATTTCCAGATCTCGTTAAATTATTTTATTTGTTCATTTGTATTGATAGTGTCGCCATTAGTATAGCTGCATTTTACAAGTGCACTATTAGACTAATGTAAGATTGTTTACTATAATTTTAGCATTCGGTATACTAAAGATAACTCCATATTGGAATAAATTAGGGTTCCTCGCAATTTTACATAAAACCTTAAATCGACAGAGAGAAAAAAAAGAACTTAATCTTAATGTGTACTATCTCTTTGTTTGTTTCAAGTAGTGTTCGTGCGTCTTTGGTAGAACATCATTTAGATTCTTGTTTAAAATAAATAACAATGCATTTAGTGCTGCATGTGATATGTTAAGTTTCAACGCCTATTTATTGACATTATTTATTAACACGAAAGTTTTTTTACAGTCGGTTTCATCCTCGCTCGGAGGTTTATCTTCACTGAAATCATTTATGGAACACACAAAATTTCCGTCGTTATTATCGACCTCTTGTACGAAAGTAAAACCTCCAGAACCCTCACACCCTTTTTTCTCAACACTGCCTTGTCCTGGCAGTGGTATATTTGTTTGGCCAGCAAAATTACTCTTAAAACTATTAAAATTAATTATTCCCAAAATCGATCTAAGATCAAACGCTCTTATATGGGTCTTGTCTTTTGTATTGTAAATATGTTGATACAAAATCACTCTAACATCATACTTATCCAGTGCTATTGATCTTATTTTAGTATCAAATAAGATCAGAAATGCACGTACTCACAGTACTCTTATGGTATGCTGATATTAGTCTGACATCTTACAATAGCATTTAGCAAGTCTAATATAAAATCAAACGAGCTTAGAAAATACCCATATAAGAGCAAGGTTTTCTCAAGTGCAACTAGTCTTAGTAAATGCTCTTTAGGGTGTCCCAAGCTTTAAGGGCGAAATATTTTTTTCCGATTTTGAATACGCATACCCTCTATT
Source organism: Mythimna ferrago (assembly GCA_910589285.2). Taxonomy (NCBI): domain Eukaryota; kingdom Metazoa; phylum Arthropoda; class Insecta; order Lepidoptera; family Noctuidae; genus Mythimna; species Mythimna ferrago. The sequence goes on along the minus strand of OU342698.1, from coordinate 609,053 downwards.
TTTTTTCTATTTGACCCTAAGAACTAAAATAATAAATATTATTGGTATCGGATGACGATAACCCGTGCCGACTTGATGTCAAACTTTTAGAAGAAAGTTTGTATGAAAACTACAGAGGACATTTTAGAACTTATTTTTTATTCAGAAAATAAAACATTGCTTTACCTGTATCATATATTTTTAAGTATCTATTATTACTAGGACTTAATCTTTCCAAATTTTGGTTTTTACAGTCAGGCTAAACCTATCTATCTGTTCTTGTACACAACATTAGAAAATATGCTTTTGTTCGTTGTTCCTCTTCAGTAGCGATTTTGCTATGAAAGTGCTCTCAGAGTCAGTACCTGTTTTGTAGCATGTTGTAATGCATTACTAGACCATGAACTGCATTCTAAACTGCTGATGCCTATTTACTTCCTGTAAAGTTGTCCAGTTTTGGCACCACGACCAGTTGTTCTATAGGACTGTGTCACTATGCGAAATAACTATCGAAGAGGCATTATTCTTTACATTTGCGCACATCTAAAGCCGAAAACAGTTTATTATCTGTGTCAATCGACAGTTTATAATCGTACCAGTACCTACCTTGTTTTGGAAATCGACTTTAATAGCTCCTGCGCGCTCTTTTTCGATTCTCCGTACGAATTATTTGAATTGAGGACTTGCTTATGGGAAACTCGTCAGTGTTGTATGCAAGTGTCTGAACAGTAGCTTTTATAGCAAGATTCTGTGTTTATTATTGTTAACACAGAATTGCTCATATTTAACTGTTCTCTACTCAAAGCTGCAACTGTCTTTGGAGTGATAAAATTTTTCCCCACGGAAATTTTATTTGTATGTAGCTGTGTACTCTTAGTTGGTATGATTAGATTTTCCTGTAAATCCATCATTTCAGAATCTGAAGACGCATTTTCGTTTTCGTTCGTTAAGGAGAAACAATTAGTAGCCAGATGGCATGGTTCCTATATATTTCTTAGGCGCGCTTTTTTTTTCGAATTTTTGGTTCACTCCATCTAAGTAACCACATCAACCTGGCTCTCTCTGGCACTACAAGAAGATTTTATCTTTTATTAATGGAAACGCATCGGCATGTGCAATGTCAAACAATTTGTCTAATTTTATTACAAGCTCACGTCTTTGCTTCTCGAATACTTCTTGTGTTTTGTTCGCATTTTCTGCAGATGTCTCCAAAACTCTCAAGTTCAAGTTTTTAACACAGATAATGCTTTAATTAGGAAATGTCACGTATATTGTGCCTTTCCCAATAAATAACACACTTTCGAATAGTAAGATTCACGATTTTCAGTGACACATAAATTCATTAAAGGAATGTTGTAAAACAGTACCTACTGCCAATACTTGTCAATTATAGGATAGTTTTGAACCCGTAATTTGATTTTATACGTATCCCATATTCAAAATATTTATTTTGTAAGACTTCGTAATCCTACTGACATGTAGACTGAATGAAAATTATGCGTTTACTAATTAAATAAATAAATAATAACGAGCACTTGATACGTTAGCTGCTTCGCGCCAAAGTACGAAGTTCCAATATCTATCGATGCAAGTCGGCACGGGTTCCCTTGGTCCTAAGTACTTAAAATTTTATTTACAATTGTTTTGACACTATTCAAACAAAATTAGAGGGTATGCGTTGTAAAAAAAAGAATTTGATTTTTTTGGGACACCCTAATGCTCATATACATATATGAGACTTGGTTATGAGCTAAAGCTAGCAAAGGAGGCGGCTGCACGCGCACGCGTGAGGGAACTGCCCTCACGTTTTTTGCCATTTGGCTACGGAATCCTAAAATCCTAGCAGGTATATAGAACTCCACTCTGGTTGAGTGGAGTTCAGATTGACTACGTAAAGACGGCTAAAAACCTTGGGGTGACCATGGACTCAAAATCGTGGACTGCCCATGTCGCTGAAGTCAGTCGCAAAGTGCACTACACGTTTCACTCGTTGAAATGCCTTCAGACCTTTTTGCCCTTGAAGACCAAAATTTCCCTTGCCCAAACACTTATTCAGCCCATCATAGATTACGCTGATGCCTGTTATTTGGATGCTACCGAGGAGCTTTTAAATAAACTTGAGCGTTTGCAAAATATTTGTATTCGTTTTGTTTTCAACCTTAAAAAGTATGATCATGTCTCTGACTTTCGCAAGGTACTCAAGTGGCTCCCTATTCGACTTCGCAGGAACACTCGGATATTATGTCTGCTATTTAACATCCTTTTCAACCCTAAAACTCCCTCTTACCTGCGGGAACGCTTTTCCTTCTCTCGTCCTTCTGATGCTCCCTGCAGGTCACATCGTAAATATCTCCTTCAATCCCCTCCCCATTCCACCGATTTCTATTCCTACTCCTTCACTTCCCATGCTGTACGTTTGTGGAACTCACTACCGCCTGACATTAGGGGCTGCCAAACTCTTGCGGTTATCAAAAAAAGGGTGAAAGAACACTATCTTTCTATTTCGTCATAGTTGCTTATTAATATGTATTTATAATTATATAATATATATATGGTCAGTATGTATTTTTTGCGATATTTATTCTATTATATGTATGTTTATATTTATGATAGTACATATATATTTATATGGTAGGTTTATTCTTATAATGATTGTTTTGTTTGTTTCTTTTTCCTTTCACTTTTACACACGGTGTCTACTTCTCTTTTTTTCCAATTCTCCTTTCGCGGGTATGCTGGAAGAGATTTCGTTAGAAATAAGCATCACCTATGTAAGTACCTATTTTTCTGTTTCTGTCTTCTTTTCTTATATAAGTTAAGTGAGTACATGAATTGTTAAATAAATAAATAAAAATGATAGTTATTAAAAAGCAGAAATGGTCATAAACAAACACTTGTAAAAGAAATTCAACTCAATGAAAAAGTAACTTGTACATCAATAACATAAGAACTAATAATAACAATCAAAATTTCGACTAAATCCCCAACACATGCCCCTCGATCAATCACAATAAGTATTCATAATCATAATCACAACAGGTACTTACCTACACTCAGGCGCCATAACATGCTCGTTCCGATCACAACTCATCAGCCCATCCGGTCTATAATGTCTATATTAAACGAGTTTCGTCAGTAATTAGTTGATCCGTGTCGCCGCCGCGCCGGACGCGTGCCGGACACGTGCCGGCCGCGCCCCGGCCGGCACGGGGCGGTGGGAGGTAGATGTTTATCTTTATTGACTTCGCTTTAGTTTGTTTGTAAAGAATGAATTGATAAAGTTTTTACTGAAATGTGAATTTTGTGTGAAGGCTTAAATGAAACTGACTTAAGTTGTAAAACTGCGAAATGGAGCTAAGTGTAGTACGCCGCAACGCCGCGCCGCGTACAATGGCGTCGCTCAGTAAAGATTTGCGATCCTTCAGTTGCACTTCGCGTTTCAGGCTCTCGGTGACTCTTTCGAACAATTCTGCAGCTCTTCCAAAGTATCCTGGGGTCGTAGCTGACATTCTTTCCTACTGATTTGTACCTATCTGGTAAGTAAAAACTAATTACTGTTCCTAGTTAATATTAGCCTAGGTTTGGGCTTTGTTTATCTCAAAAGTACCCATACCAAGAAAATATTATTAGAGTAAATAGGCTTATAAACTAGTGCTCCCCACCATCAGAGATTGCATCACTGCTTACCATCAGGTGGGATCGAAGTCAAGCACTAGTTTATATCAATTAAAAAAATATTTATATACTTATACAGTGATATATAACAAGCTAACGTAATTAACAATTATATGTTAAAATAATTGTTCTTGTTGTTGTATGCTGAATAAGTGTTGTTTTGTTTATCATGTTACTAGCTTTTGCCCGCGCGGCTTCGCTCCCGCTCTTCCCTACTTCAGCCTACTATACCCTACTCTACCCTACTCTACCCTACCCTACTCTACTCCACCCAAAAAAAAAAAAAAAGTATCCTATGTCCTTCTCCTGGTTCTTAGCTACCTCCCCACCAATTTTCAGCCAAATCGGTTCAGTCGTTCTTGAGTTATAAGTGGTGTAACTAACACGACTTTCTTTTATATATATAGATTATATGTTATGTTATTGTGTATGTTACTCGTATTATTGTACTTATATTTTAATTGGCTGTAGGATTGATTAGATCTTATTTAAAAAATTCCCACCGCAATAAAAGTTATAGATAATGCACTAAGTAACTGTGTGAGGACTTCTTCAATCGTTTAGAGTTATTGCCCTCAATTAAAACTCATATTATAATGTCGGAGTATCAATCCCGCCGCCGCCGCCCGGGGGCAGGCAGCGCCCCAGCCAAGTGTCAACAGCCGCGGAGGCAATATTTACTCGCAGTAATCGGTTTGGGAGCCCGGGAATCGAACCCCGGACCTAAAGTCTCTGGGGTAATGGAGATGTGTGCTCATAAGCGGTGGTTGAATTGAATATCACTTTCTTGAAACAAAAAGAGTATTGAGAGATGTAAATTAATCAAGTGATGTTACAATAGTCGGTTCTCCTTAGAACCGTTGACTTTGAGATAATAATTAATGATAAGTATTTATATTAATAATATTTATTAATTTTCTTGCCACAACTTTACAAAATACAGGGTAATAAAAAATATATATTATACTTTTTATTACTTAATATCGTGGCAGACTTGTGCATAATCTAGGCTCGCCAATCGCAATCTGTTTTTCAGGACACCAGGATCTCCACCATTTTCATTTGTTTAAAAATTAAAACATTTAGGTATTATAATGTACTCGAACACTGACAATATAACGGTATTGTTAATAAATAGTGTACATTTTATATTGTAGGAATTTTGAACCTAAAAAAACATTCAAACTGAAAATTATGCATTTTGTCGTAAAATTAAACGAGCGATGTACCAAGTACAGGTCAATCTTTTACAAACAGTATGGGAGGAAGGCAACCGAATCCTAATTAGTAAGTCTGTAGATACTTACCTACCTAATATCTGTGGAGGACGCGTTTCCCTAACAGTGCCAAGTCAAGGAGTTGTTACCAATTACCAGGAAAAAAACTGTCAGGAAAAGAAACAAGGAACCAAAAACTATCTATAAAAATGTTCTTTGATTTTCTATTTGTTCGCAATATTATGAAAATAATCGAGTCTAACTTCGGGTATTGAAGCCATAAGTACCTAAATCGTTCTTCGATGTTTACGTTCGAGATATTGAAGCTGTAGGTAATCTTGCGCACGCGTCTCGAAGATGACGCCTAACTTTGCTGTGCTTTGGTACTGAAACAAATAAAAAACTTTTACGGAAATAACTGCCCAACGACGAACTAACTGAAATATAATTTCCTAGAATACTTCTGAAACTGAAAACTCCATCCGACGTTCACATTAGCTGTACAAGTCCACTACATACGTATACCTACGTGCTCCACACGTATACCGTACGTATACCGGTTATGTACTGCACATAAGACTACATAAAGAGCAAACTTGTTTCAAAATCGATGTGTACGAAGGCTTTAGCGCGACGCGAAAGGGCGGTCGCGACTAAATTATTCACTAACCAAGCAACACTGAGCACCTATACCTTTCTCTTTCTAGCACAGGACTCTTCCATATCGCTGTCTTGCTTACACTTTGTATAGTAGGTATTGCGCTTTCGCCCGCCACCTATAGTGGTCTCTCTCTGACTCGTGAGCGATCGCTATGTGCGTCTCGTTCGCTCTCATTAGGTTAGTCTCGCGGATGTTTGCTCGACGCTTGCCAGTCGCACTTTGTATGGCGCGGTGTAGAGTAGGCGATGAGGTCAGAGATAGAACATGACATAATATTGAATTAGAAGCAATTATCACAGATTTTTTGTGTATGAGCATTCAAATAATTTTGTTTTTATGTCTCTTGTAAACAGGGTAGCGTATGGCGAAATCTTTTTAAAATATAATATAATATAATATTTCACAACTATCACACAGCGTTGTCTAGTCCCAAGCTAAGCAAAGCTTGTGCTATTGGTACTAGACAGCTTATAAACATACTTATTATATATTTATAAATACATACATACATATTATAGATAAATTACACCCAGACAGAACAAATGATCATGCTCATCACATAAACATTTTTCATTTGTAAAATATTTAGGTATGTAGGTATAAATTAAGACACGATTCATACTGTCGAGCTAACAATACATTGAGCAGCTGCTTGTTGAAAAAAAAAAGATAAATCAAATCATGTGGACAAAATCTTCTTTTGTGGTATGAACTTACATTTTAGGAATATGGTGCACCTATAAGTACGTTGTAAACGTATCCCTACATTCCTTGCGTATGCTTGCTTATTTATATGAGTTGGAACTTGTAATGAATAGTAGGCAAGGCGCCATGTTTATAGTTTTCTATAGAAAAGTACTATTGGAAAGCAATTAACTCGCCGCTCGGGGTCAAATGGTCAAGAGGCTACGCGCTACGGCGTAGCGCTACGAAACCGTTGCGCCGTTTTCGTAGTAACTGTTGGCTACGAGCATATTGGGTAATTAAGGGCCAAGCGCCCGAAAAGTGCCATAAAACAGTGATTTTCTGAGGCCTACTCCTCCGTAACGGCTAGGTCAATTGGTTTGAAAAAAAATATATGTTTATTATAGATTCATGAAAAATAATATCAACATTTGATTTTTTCGTGCAATTAATACTTTTGTCAAAAAAAAAATATTTAGCAATTTTGCAACTTTTCGCAACTTTTCCCTACTCCTTCGAAACGGCTTGGACCTTTAGAAACATTTTTACACATAAAAATTGGTGGTTAAATATTCTTCAAAGTGAACATTGCATATGTAAATCAATCAATATCTCGCAGAGAAAATGGATTTAAAGCGCTTTCCGGGCGCTGCTGGCCGCAAATAAATGCACAGATTTGCGTACTGCCGCCTAGGCGAGTGCGAGAGTTGCGTTCACATAATTTCGGTCAGATGGTTCAAGGAACTATACGCCTTAAATACTAGAGAAAATCTACCATTTCTCTCCTTCTTTCTTTCTATCTAGGGTGTTTTATAGTTGGTGCTTACCTAAAGTAGGTATAAATTAAGCAGGTGAAAATACCTACCACCATAGACTTATATTCTAGTAGTAGTAGGGAGTAGAACATATATGTATATCAATGCCTACCACAAATAGGAACTAGATTTATTTTATTCAAAATAGTTTCAGAGGGCTGGCTTTTTCCTCGGGCAGAGTTTGTCATGAAACGTGCCAATGCCGCCAGTTTTCAGGGCACGCACTTCCAGTCAACAGCAGCGGAGAAATTTTGTATTAATAATAATTAGTAACAAAATAAATCGTCCCACATTTAATAAATTAATATTATATGCAGTTGATGGGTACTGACCACATTGTTGCAATATTGACTTACAAGCTAGCCCAAAATAAATAAATACAAAGTTTGAGATCGATGAGTATCTTTAAAATGTTGAACAATATAAAAGTAGCACTAAGCTTGTTTAATATTGTATTTTCGAAATAGGGATTTATCAAAGAAACACCTGACCGGTTCCACGACCTCATCATAATAAGTTATAATAACCAAGCAATCCAACTATATCTTTCTCCAAAGCTTTTTCCGAACACTCAACCGTCCACTTGTCCAAACTGTTTGTCTTCTTACAACCATTATATTTTCTTAAACATCAATCAGAATAATTACACAAATATGTTCACCCCAGCCCCTCGACCGGCGAGACAGACAGACCTTTGATTTGTAGTATTTCTAGGTACGCTGGGTACTTCAGTGCCCAATATAAAAATAGTAGGACGTCAAAGCGAGTGGCTGGTAACGAGGGCCTTCGAGTGTGCTTCCCTCGCTCCCCTCGGGCTCGACTTCTGAACATATGAATAAACAGCGTTTTTGTGCGTAAAGTGATTCATCCTGAGGTTTGATTGTTTTTGATTACCTACTGTGTGACATCGAGATTAAAGGAATCGTATTCAAAAAAGATAAATATTGCAGACGATTTAACACGGCAGGAGGCCCAACCAGGTAAAATTTACCACATGGTACATAAATTCGTAAAAAAATCTTTTTCTGTGCCTCGCCGCTTTAGGTACCTTTCGAGAGAGGTGCGACAGTCCATCAAGAACAGCTAATTCAAACGAGGTGTTTAGCCTAGCGTTGAAAAAAGCAGGGAATATTCCCGTTTCTTTCAAATACTGTTGTTAAATTCAATGTAACATTCGAAACTTTCAAGAAATTTATAAATTATAAATTTCATCTATTTTTCCAATAAAACCGAAAAAAACGGAAAAATATGAAAAGAACCGAAAACTTCATGTTTGATTTTTTCAAATGCGTATTTTTTTTTAAATTAATTTAAACTAGCGCTTGACTGCGATCCTACCTGATGGTAAGCAGTGACCCAATGTGATGGTGAGGCGCACTAGTTTATGAGGCCTATGTCCAACAGTGGGCATCAATCATTATAGCGCCTAAGTGGTGACACTTGGGGAGGCTTATGCCCAACAGTGGGCATAGGTCATTATCGCGAGGGGAGGCCTATGTCCAACAGTAGGCATAAATCATTATAGCGCCTAGGTGGCGACACTTGGGGGAGGCTTGTGTCCAACTGTGGGCATAGATCATTATAGTGAGGGAGAAACTTATATCCAACAGTGAGCATCAGTCATTACAGCGCCTAAATGGCGACATTTGGATGAGGCTTACGTCCAACCGTGGGCATAGGTCATTATAGCGAGGGGAGACTTATGTCCAACAGTGGGCATCAGTCATTATAGCGCCTAATGGCAACACTTGGGGGAGGCTTCTGTCCAACCATGTGCACCGATCATCATGGCAACACTTGGGGGAGGCTTGAGGAAGCTCGAGTCTAATCAAGACAGTGAAATCGAGATTTTGAATGAGGAAAGCTAGATGTATTCACCACTCGTACATTTCCCTTTTTGTATTTCGCCCACTATAATATATTTTTCAATTTCAATAAACTTGTTTTTTTTTTAATTTTTCATGAAATTAACCGAAACAATTAATAAAATATTCGAAAGATTTCTGTTTTGTCCCCAAACCATTTTTTCCGCAAAATTTCAATGCAACATGTGAAAAAAACAGAAAAACACCACAATTTGTTTTTTTCATGGAAAGAAACAGGGTAGCGTAGGGTAGAGTAGTGTAGAGTAGAGTAGAGTAGGGTAGGGTAGAGTAGGGTAGAGTAGGGTAGAGTAGGGTAGAGTAGGGTAGAGTAGGGTAGAGTAGGGTAGAGTAGGGTAGGGTAGAGTAGGGTAGGGAAGAGTAGGGTATAAGTAGGGTAGAGTAGGGTAGGGTAGAGTAGGGTATAGTAGGCTGAAGTAGGGAAGAGCGGGAGCGAAGCCGCGCGGGCAAAAGCTAGGTAGTTTTTACAATAAAATCCAATGTGGTATTTTTTACCCGGTAGCGACTGTTTGTGTTGCATTTTGGGGTGCGCCTCCTGCAGAGTTAAGGAGTCTGCCCACTACACAATGACCGATCAGATTTTTTTTTGTATTGATAATATATGTAAGTCACTAGTTTCAGCCAGCGGCTTCACCCGCTGGAAAGTAGAAAATTGTCCCAATGGAAAATACTCCCGGGGTATAAAATAACCTATGTGTTACTTCAGGACATGGTCTACTCTTGTTCCAAATTTCATCCAAATCCATTCAGCCGTTCGAGCGTGAAGAAGTAACATACATACACACACTCGCAAACTTTCGCATTTATAATATTAGTGCGATGCCTAGTAAAGACCGCTCCGACACCGACCAACATCGAAACATTATTTTTTACCGATGAGATAGCAACCATTTGAAAATAAGTACTTACATTACTAGTAGGTACCTATTCTGTTGTAGTAACTTTACCTTGGTTTGGTATTAGTAGGTATAGGTAACTACTTAATATCTGTATTATTATTATTTAATTCCTAACTCCTCCAAATGAACTTTACTTCCTGTATTTATCAGCTTGTCTCATCAATATTCGTGTTAAACAGTTCTGTTTCTTTATTCACTACAAAAGCTTCAAGATATTCAAATAAACGACCTCATGAATAAATCTACAGTTCTGACAGTTCGCAGGTGAAGCAGAGCCGCCACAAATTACTCCGAATATTTATGAAGCGCTCCCTTGAGCTCGCAACGCCGATGCACTTGATCCATGTGCGAGTGTGTGTGCATCGATCACTCTCTAGTAGAGAGCAATCGAAACATTGCATACACCTGTAGATACCCATATAGGTAGTTGTGTACATAGCAAACACACAGGTGAACGATACAGTTCGGCCAACTGATTATAGATAGTTTAATAGGTGTTAAAGTTTGAAAATAGATTTGCAATATGTAGAAGACTTTTGCGACGCAACGGGGACGTACCAATTTGGAATACCTACACTTTGTTAATTCTTCTGATTGATCTCTTCTGATTCCGAGAGTAATTTATGAGAGGTAGGTTTAATTGTGACTCTGTCTTTTGACCTTGACAAAGATATAAATCTTGAGTGATATAACGAACAGATAAGTGCATAGCTACCTACTATGAATGGCTAATTATCCATTAGGCCGTTGGGTTGAATTGCTGAATGCTTAGTTCTAGAGTGTCGACCGTGTTTGTCATCACAAAGTGAACTAATGATTTGTTATAGAACGTGGGAGTCCATTGGATTACGTAAAAACTTGCCGATGATGTGCTTGACGTGAAGGAATTAAAGATTATGAGGATAAGTAGGTACTGAGGTTGCAAACCTCCTAGGTAACGTCACTCTTTACATTAACACATGGACTTTGAAGTAGTATTCTTTTAACATTACAGTAACCAACTAAGTAGGTACCTAGCCATTTCATTCTATTCAGGCAGGAATTTACCGACCCACAAAAACTTACAAACTATCTCCAAAACGTCTCCATTTTCATACACCATTAGACAATATAAATTATGCGAAGTCTGCGCAAGCGTCCTCCAGTGAACCCGTATTAACAGTAAGACTCGTTTATATTATAATAATCAAAAGCAGCCGCTCATCGTTTGCATGTCAAAGCGAGAGCGACGGAGTGCCGGAGTTGCTGCCATGTCCGGGAATATAATGTCATGCATTATGTATGTCTGGAGGTGGCAGGCTGGCAGCGATGTAGTTTGTAGGTAAACGAAAGTAATTAGGAAGGTGTGGATGAGGAGGTAGTGTGGCTTGAAGTAAGTGTTTTTGTAAGTGTGTAGGAGAAAGGTGAGGAGGACTAATCATGTGCAGTGAATGTATCATTAAACATTATGGAAAATGATAAGAAACGACAAAAAAAATATATTCTTCAAGCCAGATTATATTTATCATTGAGGTTTGTTAGCTGAATGCCTTCAACTCAGTCCTATTTAAAATTATTCTTATACTTAAATCCGTGTTTATAACATCAAACCAGCCCTCAAGATACTCAAGTAATTAAAAGAAAGCCCCCACACGTCCTCACAACGCGATCCTACAGCTCAGAAGGGTGACAACGTTTGGCGGCGGGTCTCTTTCAATTCGTCGGCACTCGACGCGGCAATAAAATAAAAATAATGGCTTCCCGTCCACAGAGAAGGATTCAATTAAGCAAATCCTTTAATAAGCAAATAAGCAGAAGTCGATGGAGAGATCAAAGCGCTCTCGACGGCACTCCGCGACCCTCGCGCCGCGCGCTCCGAGTGGGCTGCGGCGGACGGCGCGCAGGACAACTAGACTTGTAGGGGCTTCTGTTATTTAGAGATTTCTGAAAGGTATGACTTTCCTTCATTTTAGACGGATTTGTAATCAGATTCCATAATCTATTTCAGAGCATTGTGTATTTTTACATCCTATAGGACTATAGGTAAAGTCGGTGCCCTAAGTGGGCTAACCCACCTCCTTTGATAAGCTATTTTAATCATTATCTTGCTACCATTAAAGATGAAAATTCTTTGTGCCAGCATTTCGATAAATCTTGCTATCCTAGTGTGAGGGTAGATTGATAAAAGAAAATGGCACGTCAGTGACAAAAGTAAACTTAGCTAATTCCGTGAGTCTTATCAATTGCTTGTAAATGGTCCATAATATTGCGTCCAGCATTATAAGTAACGTTGAATTTCAATACTGTCTATAAGAATCCATTTAGTCCAGTGGTAATAACAGCGATTTGACACGCAAGTGAAGCTAGTTCAAATCTCACTTTAAAACGTCTTACTTTTTGTTTTCCATCTTTTGTGTTTTAGTTATCTTTTTTTACTTTTATTGAACGACAAAAGTCGAGAAATGGACCGTTTGTATAGAAATGAAACAAAATATTGCAAGTAAATAAAATGTTTATTATTTCATTACATATATATACATATATACATATATATATATATATATATATAAGTATATATATATATATATATATATAAGTATATATATATATATATATATATATATATATATATATATATATATGTGTATATATATATATATATATAAAGTAAGTAAATGGTCCAAAATAGTCCAAAGTTAAAATACATTTTTTAATATTATAATCAAACAAACACATTTATAAACATTTATAAAGGGATATAATAATGGTATAAATAACTACTTATTACGCAATTTTGATTCTTACGAACTTAGACTTAAAGTTTATTATTGGTATTTTAAAATGTATTGACTACTGATAGCCTGTTTTGGTAGCCCTAATTAAGGTAATATGGCTTAGTGATCCGGGTAAAGACTTTGACGCAGCAAGGCACGAGTTCAATTCTCATATATTGTTTTGCTTTCCATTTAGAACTTTTTTATTATTTTATGTAACAATCGACAAACTAAATATTGTTCAAACATATTTGGAATAATTTCGCCTGACTTGTAATAAGCGGGTAGTCAAGATAAATTTGCGTATTCATCATAAAACTGGTATTCAAATGTTACTTAGATTACGGGTAGAGGAATAAAAAAATGAACCGTTCTAATAAAGCAAAAACTAGTCGACGCTCAATAGCAGTGACGTCTCGTGCAAACAATTTTTAAGTTGCCTTACTAAATTGCGTAAAACAACGTCTTTATTTAGAATATTTTTATATACCTAGTTCTAAAACATAAAATAATCTATTCACATGAGGAGAATATTGGTTTCCGGAGAGATTGATAGGAGGCATCTTAATATAGCCCCAGGTAAGTGTCTTTTTTTCCATTTTATTTATACTTCTTTTTTAAACTTACACATTTTATGCTGTGACGTAATCAAACATCTTTTTAATTATACTTACACATAAAGTAACTTCTGTTTCGTTTCTTTGTTTCAGAGAAATACAGTCAGATTGTGGTTTAAAACTATAACAAACAATACAAGTCAGGACGTAAAATTGAAATAACTGCTGGTCATCGGTCAAGTCCATTTTGCCCAAGAATATCTGAATTTCTATCTGAGAAAAAAACATGTTATTATACTGCCGTATACTCGCAGAACTGGCGGGTATAACTCTAGGTTATTTGTGTTGAATGTCTTCTGTGGAACCTGGTTAACTTGTAGAAATTGGTGGCCGATTCAGTAATAAATAATACGTGACGTAATGTCATCAGTGCGTGTAAGCAACAATGGATAATTATTTACTTCTTGTAAGCAGACACAATACCTTCTTGTGAGTGCTTATGTGTAGTGTATTGGTTAAATAAATCATAGTAATCTTAATTTGTTAGAAAGTGTTTATATAATAAATTAACTTATCCTTGTTTCTTTCTTAATCAAATTTAAAACTTAAAATTCTATATAAAACCTGTAAAATAGTTAAAATGTCAAAATATTTAGAGCAAGTATGACAGTTAATGTAGTGATGCTATTGTTATAAAATAGAAATATTATATATTTCTAATCATGTAACATGTTGATTCACTGCATTAAACTCTTCTTTAAAAATAAAATAGTATTTCATTAGCACTATTGAAATAAATAAACTGTTTTCTTTTTCATGCTCAAAACTGTATTACAAATAATTCTACCATATCAAAAGCAGTTTAATATTGTAACTTCTTTTATATGTTTTACCTTTATATATAGTTATTTAAATTATGTCTATGAGTAAATATGTTTTTATGTAAATAAATAAATCGTTACCTATCCTAACCATTTTTGTTTTTTATTCATGTTGCTTTTATGTTTCAATAACTAATTTAAATTTATTAATTTAACTTAAAATAAATTATAATTTGATTTCAAAAATCATAATCCAATATTATAAACACAAAACTACTAAAAGAAACAGGACGGACTTGAACTTACGTCCATGTCATTATAAGTCTACTATTATGACCATTAGACTAAATCGACTTACGATAAAATATTGAAATTAACAAGTGCATTATGAGACAAAACCGTATTCATAAGTTTACCTACCTTAACGTTACGTCTTAAAGATCAAATTGACGTAACAGTATTCTATAATATTTGACTACCTGCCTCTCGTAATATTCGTTTGAATTATTATGCTCCGAATTGATTATCATGTATCTTATGCTAATTGCAGAAGGTTCAAATTCGTCTAACTTTTAGCATGTCTTATATTACCTTCTGCTGTCACGTGGGTCACGTCTCTTGGGTCTTCATGTGTACACTGGTGTTATTTGAATAAAATTATTTTTCAATACACTTACTCGAAAACCCGCTCTTATCCCACAGCTTTTAGGCACGCAATAGACTGTTTTCCGCACTAGTGCAGAAAAGTGCGCGTGCCCTCCCTCGCCACGACGAGCAATGGGTACCTATCCGGTAACCGTCCTGTTGAGTACCTATGTTGATATGATACCCCGCTTGGCCATATTTGTACATTCAGATATTCATTCTTACTTTCATACCAAATAACTTGTAATTGAATGCACCGATTTTGATAGAACCCCATCCAAATCGGTGAAAGACAGACAGTACCTAGCAGTCAAACTTATAACACCCCCCTTTTTGCGTCGGGTTTTAATAAACCTGACAGTTTATGGCTTATTAAACAAAACACGTAGAAAAGCTGAACTATGTAGATACGTAGGGCCAGCGATATATACGTACCTACTACGCACTAGATTAGGCGACCGAAACGCGTAAGTGCCACGAAATTCATGGCGCTTAAGAAATTTTGGTTGCGAAAAAAGTATCCTCTAAAAGCTATCTTAGCTCGGCATGTTTTTTCTGTTGTTTGTTTAGTTCTGATAAACGACATAATGCCAGTGTACCGCTGCAGCGAACTTTTGTTTTATCTTTTCAGTACTTTGACAAATAATTTCCATGAAAGGCTTGTCTATCACTAGAGTATTAGGACTAAGGCTAAGGGCTAGGTTATAATTATAAACCTTAAACCAGAGCATAAATTCCGAAATATCCATTCCACACTTGTCGAGTTCCAGTGGTTACTCCATTAGACTTCTTGCCGTCAGACCCCCTCCCCCTCCCAATCGCGCCGCCACGTCGTACCCCGCGTCAGTAATCGAGATCATCGCGCCTTCAAAGCGACTCCAGAGGAAGTACTCGCGTGGTGGCGCGATTATCTGCGTCATGTTCGAGAGGGCAGCTCCTGTGTGTCTTTGTTATTTGTAAGTTGATGAAGATGGTATCATTTAATCATTGCGAGTGCCTAACTTAGGTAGGTAGGTACATAATTAATACGTTGATACATTTCCAAATTACTTGTTTTTTTTTTTATAACTTGAACGTGGTCGCTCACAATGGGCCTCATCAAAAGGTTCATTAGTGTCACCCAAACGGCAATGGAAAGGGCTAGGCTCGGGGTTTCCTTGCGTGATCGAATCAGAAATGAAGATAGGTAGATATCCGTAGGATAATTAAGGTCCAACGTAGCACGAAGAATCGCCAAACTTACTAATCGGCAATGGGCAGGGCACATTGGTCCCAGAACAAATGGCCGTTGGGGCCGAAAGGTTTTGGAGTGGCGACCGCGTACCGGAAAACGCAGGGTTGGAAGGCCTCCTACAAGGTGGACCGATGACCTGGCGGGAAATCGATGGATGCGAGACGCACAGGATCGTTCATTGTGGCGACACTTGGGGGAGGCCTATGTCCAATAGTGGACGTATATCGGCTGAAATGATGATGATGATTGTTAAGTTGACGTTTTAAGATTAAAACGTAACCTAGAATGGCTACCTATAGTTTCTGTTAGAAATAAATTAAAATCATAACTTCATCAGGGCGAATGTTACCTACCTAATATTCTTAGAATAATTTTGTGCGTGTGATAGCCGAGCGGTTAAAGAATCTAATCCCGAGTGCCTAGTGTGAGTTTATTTTACGTTAACGCAATCGACACGTTTGTGACGTTCGGCGCTCCGATTGGCCCGCTTCAAGCTCTTTACCAATCAGAGCCAAAAGCTTTTTCGATTTTTTTAATTCGCTGTTTCGATTGAGCAAAAACGTAAAAACAACTCGCACTCAGCGCGCTGAAATTAATACATTTACTCAAAATGTTCACCCAGCCTTTAAGCGTCCCGGCCACGCGTCTATATCTCTTCACATAGGTACCTGTGTCCATTTGGAAAGTTGTCCTCTGCAGCTCAGCTTATCGTAGGTACAATTTTTAATGATTCCCCATACTGCAAGTTGTTAGATAAATTGTCAAAGGTCCCAATAAAGTAAATCAACTGCTTTTTACCTTTATTCTATAATTTTTAAGGCATCTTCAAACTACTAATTTCCTTCAAAAAGATAGGTAATAACGTTCGTGCGCCTTCAGTTCCTACGGCAGCCTTGACCTATCTCTAACCACTCAATTAAAGAGAATACTCTTCGCCGGAATTGTGGCGTGCCCAATGCTGGTGGGCATTATCCTGATGTAGGTTTGAACGCTTTGGTGCTGCTTCTTTGTCTGCATAACATCTCCAGATTTGGTTTTACTCACGATTTCTGCTGACTTAGGCACATTTAAAAGAACCCTTTCTTTATGGGTCGATATACGAATCCACATTCAGTTCTACCTACCTACACCTGGTTGAAGTCTTGAGTGAATTTCAGCTCCGATGGTACCGGGTCGTACGTAAGGGTGAACCTGGTTTTTGTTCTTGAGTACCTACCTACTTTGTAAAGAAATTCCTAGTGATTTCATAAATTGTCTGATCTGATCATTGGTTTCTTGAAAAAGTGTCTGTAGGATCTTCGCGCTGGTTGCTCTTCCCTGTAATTAGGTACCTACACATTACACTTTCCGGTGTCTTTCGGTTTGCTTCAACTTTTCTGAAATCGTAAACGTACCTATCGATAACTCCCTTTATGATAGAAAACCGAATTAAACGAAGTCGGTTAAAAATACGCCGAGCCCCAAATCTGCTACTGAAGATGCTGTTAATAATATGTTTCGGTGACAGCATTCGCTTTTATAATAAGCTGCCAAAGGCGGTAACTGAACTTAGTGAGAGAAAATTCAAATCTCATATCAAGCGTGTCCTAACCGAAAAAGCATATTACAAGGTTAAAGACTATGTCGAAGACGCGCTTGTTTGGCAATGACTACCTCTGCACATGTGGCCCGCTGGTAAAACATCAATATTTTGTCTGTTAACTGCTCCACCTTTGTTTTAATAATTATATTTACATTTTTTTTCTCTGACACATTGCTTTTGCAATATGTTTTTATTTTTTTTATTTATATTTTAACTGTCTTAAATTTGTTAGTAATTTATTTTGTTAACATTTTATTGATAGTTGTAATTATTAAATTATTCCTGATTTCTTTTTTTATGTAGCCTCTTTTTGTAATGTGAATGTGAGAACACTGTATACTCCACGAACTCTTAAGACTACTTCCTATTACGACTTACTTTGTTTTTTACTGAGATAACTTTTATTGTGCTTTTGTGTACAATATTTGACTGGTCTACACTGGGTTCTTACATAATATCTATCACATAGTTATTGTACTCTGTGATCTATCAATATTGTAATACCAACCACTTTTTTTTAAAAAGAGTAACCATGGAGTTTCTTGCCGGTTCTTCTCCATAGGAAACGACCAATTTGGAACCGTGCACTAGCTTCTGACGTTTTATAAGTGCCCATGTAGGCATGTGAAATAAAATATTTTTGACTTTGATTTCTCGTATTCACTGCTACTGGTGAGTGATGATCTGAGTTCCTTGTCTTTATACAAGGGATGCTTCCTCTGTTGAGTTACTGGCACCGTACCAAAGAGTACAGAAACCAAAGATCCGGCTCGAAGGACCAAAAAGGTTATGAGCTGCTGAATGGATTTCACACAACATAGATGTTAGCTTGATTTGATAGTCACTGATAGCCAAAGCGATCTGATTTATTGAGAATACCACGTAACCAATTATGTTACGTACTTTATGAATATAGCGTGAATGGAGAATGCTAATGAGTACCAGGTGTCTGTGAATGCTATTTGTGTCAATTTTGTACTGTCGCTTTAAACTATAGTTCGTCCAAGGCAACACAATACATGACTCGTACTACTACCACATATCATGTATGTTACAAGTCCTGTCACTGAAGGATGGATCCCAGTACAACGTAGTAAGTATTGCTCTTATCATGAACAGAGTCGGGCTACAGATCGCGCAAATATCTATAGTACGGCACCTACGATTTCTCAAGAGTATCTCAGTGCCAGTTGCTTATAGAAAAATCCTGACTACTAAGTAGTGCCCATGCAAGTACTCTCCGGTAGCTAGACGAGACGACGCTCTGACCAGAGATAATGTTGCGGACTGATTCTCCCGGACAGACGGTGCTATGCCTGATCTAGAGGTCAGTGTGCCCGTCAGATAATCCTGCTGTCCTTCACAATATATCTCCGGTGTTGATTCTCGTCTCTAATTGCATAGACAAAACCTTCGCTTTTCCCGAAGGAGGTCATCCTCTTGTTGTTAATGACGACACGTCTAAATGCCTTGCTATGCCATGTGTACAGGACCTCGATTAGAAATACGCTTACAAATGGAAAAGCCAGGAAATCTCACACCAGTCTTGCTTACCTATCATGTTACCCAGTTACTGGGTTGTAGGCAAAAATATTTCAATCAGGTTGTAGGGGTCAGATAGGCTCACTTCATGTTAGATCCTGCATTCAGTTAGACCGGAAGACGATCTGAATCGCGCATTGCAGCTTATTCGTAAGTACACATCAATATGTATATCACTTGGGTGTCATTTAAGGTATTACCCCAAACAAGCCTATCTGTACCTAATTATAGATCTCTTGAAAGAAATGTAGAATAAGAATCTTAATTTATTGTTAAATGGAAACAGAATACCTATTTTATTTAGAGCTGAACCTGCGGGTTAGCGCCCTCTATGTCATTTTAGTGAATTTCACTACAGGACGCTTCTATCGTTACTCGCTCAGACTTAGCGCCATCTATCACCGGGTTAAGCCTCGGGCCGCAGTCTTTTGTCTCAAACTGCCGTCGCCTAGTCATGCAGTTCCGTTATTTGGTGTCATCTTTTAGTGAAGGCCTCGTGGTCCAGTCAGTATCACACAAAAACAGCTTGTAAGGACAAACATTACAAACGTGCTATAACTTCTATTTTTTTCATAAGTTTTTAGGTTCCTTGAGAGTAGTTAACAGCCAGGTTTGCAACCCTGAAAACCCTGTAGGTATTACCCACATGGTGCTCGAAAATCTGTGAAATTTTGGCACAAGTTTTAGTTTTTTCGAAAAAACTAGCTTATCGAAGCTTTTCCAAGTATGTTTCTCCAGTACTTTAATGAAGGTAAATACTCAAGCATTACTTAAAACTAGATTAAAGCCATTTGATTGGTTGAAATTAGTTATATGTAAGGCTTGAGTTTTGAGTGACGTTCACATATAAATTTACTACTAATGGAGTAGTAAATAAATAAATTTACTACTACATAATGGAGTAGTAAATAAATAAATTTACTACTCCATTAGTAGTTAATTTATTTAGCTTTCTTAAATTATAAGCAAATATAAGTACTTGAAAAATGCTTTCCTATGGTAGTTTTTTCGAAAAACATTGAAACTAGTGCCATTTCGCAGTTTTTCGAGCACCATGGGGGTAAGCATAAGGTTTTCAGGGTAGCAAACTTGGGTGTTAACTAATTTCAAGGAAACTAACAATATATTAAAAAAAAAACTTAGATTGCGATGTTTGATAGCGATTTTGACTGGTTGGTAGAGACGGACTTAACGCAACAAAGCTTTTTTTTTTAATGCCAAATGATAAACGTTGTTTTTTTTTTTGTAATTTCTTTATTTTTTTTCACCATTTATCGTAAAACTTTCCTACGGCACACCGCGCGTCGCAGTCGCGCACCAATATTCCGCCTTGTGTATGTCGAGCGATCCACGGCGCGCAGCGGCGCGGCGTCGTGCGACAGTCGCGACACTCGACACGACAACACGCCGCGACGCCGCGCCGCCGCGCCCTCCCTCACTCACGTCACGACGGCTCGGTCGCGCGCAACACGTCCACTACTCGCTACATTAGTGTCCGGCGGCGCCCACAGATGGCGCCCAGTTACATTACATGAACGTGTTGCGCTTACAAGAACTAAGACATGGACAGTTTGACCAATTTTGATTAAAAATTATAACAATTTCACTTGCACTTATATAAAATAAATAGGCGTTTAATTTCAGTTAGTAAAAATAGAAATAAAATGATATCCATCGTAAGTACATACAAGCACCATCTAGCTGCAGTTTAACTGCCATCCTCACACATTCGATAATCAACTCTCCGCCCTGCGACTCACAGTCGAACATTGCTTGGCAAGTTTGTTAGTACAAAACTTTAATTTACAGTCGTAGAGCGGAGTTCCATTTCTTTCCTTCAGAATATATATATATTAAATACAAAATGAATGTTACAGACACTGCTATTAATCCATCGAATTTTGAATTTAATTCTAAGACAGACCGCTAATGGCGGCACACCGCGCCACTTAACAGGCTTACAAAACTTTACAAGCAAATTTCTATACATTAAAATTCGATCGGGAGATCTGTCAATGTTCCAAACATCACCGTTACACTGCCTAGTGTCAAACAATAGAAAACAACAAGTATATAAAATACTAGTATAATAATAAACCTATAGGAAGTTATACATCACACTATACAATCTTTGGATACAAATCTCACTGGCGCACAAGTCTCGTTTACAACTGCTACTCGCACTGGAACTTTATCTGATGTTTCTGCGATCACTTCACAGGGTGATCGCTCAAGTACAGTTCCGCTTTCTACACT
Source organism: Mythimna ferrago (assembly GCA_910589285.2). Lineage (NCBI taxonomy): Eukaryota > Metazoa > Arthropoda > Insecta > Lepidoptera > Noctuidae > Mythimna > Mythimna ferrago. Next base: position 587,850 of record OU342698.1, on the reverse strand, counting down.
CGATGTTTACTCAACCAATTTAATTAAATAGCAATTGTAAACGACATGACGAGTGCGCCGGCGCCGCCGCGCGCGTGCCCTCCGTCCACCGCACCGCTCGGCGCGCCGCGTGACGTCACGTGACATCACTGCACAGAGGGCTCGCGCGCGGCGACGCACACCGAACAGTCTCATACTAGCGAGCCGTGTCTTACACGAATTGAGAAATTTTGACAATTTAGAAAAAAAAAATATTCAAAAAAAATTTATCCTCATCACATGAGCCATGTCAGTCCCAGAGTTCCAAACGTTACGATATCGACATTACCAACTAATCCGTTGCATATTGGGTGCCTTTATTTAGAAATCCGAGTTTTTAAATCCACCTTTAGTTGGATACTTTTTAAAATGTTTAGAAATTAATACGAACATGCAAATAATGAAAACTTCGACCGTCCTAGACGCATATATCAAAACCCTCTTCCGTCATATCACTCCACCTAGTCACTTTCCCTCTTCATACACAACACCCAATATGCCGTCACCATTATACCTAACAACCACATTTATATTGCAATCTATTTTTTTTTTTTACATCTTAGCTTCATTCGCGAACGCAGTCCACGTTTAATAAGGAGTCGCGCGCGGGCACCGAGCGCACGCGCGGCCGCCCGCGCGCGCCTCCTTCAATCCTATCTAGACAACGCCCTGTCGATCGGTACTCTACAGAACACAGTTTGTATCCATCGTCCTCATCCTAAGGAAAACATTTCAACGGTGGCCGACAGTGTCCAAACACCCGCGATGTGAAGTGTCCGACGCCGGAGCTACTGCAGCGAGATGCAGACGTACTCGTGCAGGCACGGATGAACCGATCCACGACGAGCTGCGGCAGACGAGACGACTGAATGTTTGAACAACACCGACCCACCAAATGTATCGATACTATACATAAATATTTAGGACACAATATCTCGAAATTGTTATTTTTTTTAAGTCTACAAATCATTTACCATTATTAAATATAAACTACAATCGATTGGCAGTATCATTTATTTAACTCCCCCTGACTCTCATGATATTATCGTGACGTGGCTCGCGGCTGAGGTCCGCGCCACCGCGCGTCGCTCGCGCGAGCGGACGCGCGCGTGGCGTCCACGACGCGACGACGGCGAACAGTGCGAGCGACACCTTCACTAATACCGTCGAACGAAACTTTAGCACTTATCATACCATCCGCGCGCGGCGGCGAGCCGGCCCGCGCCGGCCCGCGCCCGCGCTCGGGTCAAACTTACATACGAGAACAGAAAATTAAACAAACGTAGTCATCGATCTATGTTGACAATGACGTGAAACTGAAGCCGTCTCCTTCCTCCTCATGGACGTAAATACAAAGGGTACCTATACATACATGTGATGAAGCCGCGCACACGAGCGTGCGCGCGGCGCCTGATGACGCAACGTGTTATGGCACGTCCTAAGCATACATTAACGAGCCGGGCGCGAGCGCGCACGCTGCCGACGCGTCCTGCGCGCGCGCCCGGCCCACATACTCCTACGCCTATAAACAAGTCCTATCACCTCGCATGTGATCCCTTCAACCGTTTACACTAACCGGGGCTGGTGCCCGCGCGTGGCAGTGTCCTGTAGCTGTTGCCTCCTCCGCCTCGACTCGAGCCCACTCAAAGCGCCGCAACTCAACGAGACTATGTCGTAACCTAGCTAGCTGACGTCCAGTACTCACCTAAATAAAACACAAACCTAACTGAATCCACAATATGGAGCTGCAAACCTATCCCGTTTTGTGACTGCTCTTCGAAAACCGCCGAGTACTTGTATTGTGTCCAACCGCTATTTTCATACTATTACATTTTTAATAATTTTCTTTATTTCAATCTCAGGTACTGTGGTATTGCTTACATGTAATTATAAAATGATTTTTCACAAGTTTATATTTTGTACATTGGCGGTTAATTGGTGTGATAGAGGCTGACCAGAAAACTAAAACCGGACTACTGAGCTACTTAGAATATCGAGATAACGTTTTACGTTTTCTGGCCGCGCTCGCATCGCGCGTGCGATGCTCTGCAGCGCAGGCGGGAACAGTGAAACAATGAATGGTGTCACAGTGAGCGTCGCTGAGAACTATGACTGAGGCGAGACCTCGCCCGCGACATCAGACGTAACGTACAGATAAATTATCTTTTAGCAAAACATCAATTAATATCAGAAATATAATTAAAACTAACGAACTATTATAATAACTCTGATTTTTTTTTAGTTTTTAGTTTAGCAGTTGATTCGATTCGTAACTATAGTGACCTATTTAACACTTAGGAAGCGGGGCGTCGTGGGGCTGCGTCGCCGCTGCCACTTTCTCATCTAAACACTTCTATCGCGCTGGACATAGAGAATATTTTCCTTTGAAACTTTACCGTTTGTGTTCGAAAGGTCGCAACTTCGTCAATGACCGGTAATTTTGCTCATAACTGTGGCGGCGGCGGCGCGTCGCGAATAATGAATATTATAATAATTGACTATCACCACCAGACATCATCAGACTGCACTCGAACTAGACGAACACAGCGCTGCACAACGACATACGTTCGCTCATCGGGAACTACAACATCTGTAATGTAAGATTACAGACGAACTTAACAACTTCAATCGTACATAACCCGCTGATCCACTCGACCGAGGTAACTAGCCACATCGGGCAAAATGCTGTGTCGGGTGAAAATCTGTTGGCCAACCGAATATTATAATACCGAAGACACAACTCACAACCCAAGTCTTCAAAACGATTTAGTCAGTTAACAAATTTTTACGAATAACAGTAGTACCTCACATGACCGAAGTCACCTTGGTCGAGCCAACCATGACGTGTAGATCATACTCTAAATCACGCATCAAAAATGGACAGAGGAAGCTCACACACAGCTCAAAAGCGAGGAATAGTTCGAGGTGGTCTCAGACAAAGACACTGGCGACAATCACGAACGTATGCCACAGTTGCCATCATAAACCTAACTTAACGAGAGTAACTGGCAAGCGGGGGTGAAGGGTGGGTGGGGGTGGGGCGCGGGCAAGTGGGGGGCCGCGCGGGTATCACAGGGGGCAGCACTCTCTCACAGCGAGCGGGGCGCTGCACAGAACTGCCCCTACTACGACGTCGTGACTGTTACAAATCTACTGCAAAAGAGGGACGGTGTTATTCGTTTTGTACAACTCGTATCTCTCTTTTTCACAACGAAATATCTATGGTATTGGCACGTCATAGTAGGGGGGTAGATAGATACAGAAGTTAGACTCCATTCAAGCGAACACCCACGTACCAGCACACACCCTCAGACGAGACGGTGCACCGTGTCTGGTGCGTGCTCGCTCGTGGCACGCAGCCGACTGTCTGCAGGTATCCGTGCAGCGGCGCGCGGCGGCCGGCGCCCCGCACAGCTCGCACGCTACATTGAAGCACGTCCTCCCGACACACACACACATACTCAATTCATGTATAAACGGCATTCTGTGAGAATCACTTGGAATTAGTGATGACCAGTAGTGAATGCGTATGCGACGATCGGAAAATGTTCGTCTGCAGTTGTTGTGTAGCGTGTGCCTGTGCTTGGTGTGAACGGCGTCGCCAGCCGCGCAGAGCGGCAGGTCGCTGACCCCACGCGCAGAGCGGCGGGTCGCTGACCCCGCGCGCAGCTCCGCGCTCGCACACGACTGCCATCTCCGGCGGAATGAACCCACGCGATATCTAGCTCCAACATATAGACTATTATATCGTAAGTATACATCTCATTATACATATAAGTAGCATTAATTTATTTATATTTTATTGACGAGTGCCAGGCCGGCCGGTGGCCGGGCGAATATAACCTCTTTTATTTCAAGTCTAAATATAAACTCTGTAGATCTTAAACTTCTATGGAACTAAAATTACATTTTGTACCATAAAATTGTTTTGTTTTAAAATTAAGCCACTAGACGCGGGGCGAGACGCTGGCCCCGCCCCGCGTCCCCGCGCGCTCTGGCACGCGGCGCACGCACGCACGCGCACGCACGCACGGATACGCACGCACACGCACGCACGGAAACGCACGCGCACGCACGCACGCACGGACGCGCACGCACGCACGCACGGACACGCATGCACGCACGCGCACACGCAGTACGAGTGAAGTGTATGGCGCGGCCCCTGCTGCCCGCTAACAACGCAAACTATCCTAACTTACGTTACAGCGACGACCTCGCGACGCCCCCGCCGACTATAATATTTCTATATTTTATTCGTATAGAGAAATGATTTTTTTTATATAGGTATTTTTTATCTTTTTTTTTTTCTATATGTAACACTTTATCGGACGTCACCAACTTATGTCACTCTATAAAGATAGAATGGTCTCCAGAAGAAAATGTACTGTAAATGAAGCTACGTAGGTCGCTTGTGGCGGCGCGCCTACTCCTACGTGCGAGCCCGCAGCGCGCGTCCCCGTCGGAGGCGACGTCACGTCGACCGCACGATACAGAACCAAAATATATACAACATTCTCCAAGTAATCGCATATCGAAAGATACATACAATATTAATTTTACAATAGATCTCGCAGTCCGTTTTATAATAATTTTGCAGTCAATTAATTTAATAACTATTCCACAGAAATTCAAATATGTATACTTATATTCGTTTCACACGAAACTTGCGAACTGAGAGAGAGTTGAGGGCACACTGGGGTCAATTATAATAAAACGATCTAAAGTAAAGTGTACAGGCTGCCAGGTCGTAGCGCTATGAACAACAGTGTGAAACAAACCTAAGTACGATCAGTTGCACTTCTGGCTCAGACACGAGCAGCTGCGGCCGGACGCGCGTTCACCGTGAGCCACACGGGAGTCATTCAATGACGAACAATCTGCACAACGTAACTGCCTGTCAAGTCACCCGACCCCAGCTCACACGTGAACACACCTCCGTCGTCCACCAGATACACTAGCCGAAGACAATCGTCTCCACGTGGCCTGGTACAGTACACACGCTCCACTACAGTTCACCGTGCACAGTATCAACCACTGAACATAAAAACATTTTACACACACACATACAAAGTTTACAAAACAACTTCATATAAGAACGTGATCTCACACAAATGATATCAGGCATAAATACACAACGATCATTTTATTGCATTATTCACATTAGGAGATATATTGAAACGCCAACATACGATTGTTACTCATTTAAGTCCATTATTAATTAACAACAAAATAAATCCAGTATTTGATACTGAATACGTACAATACAGTGTTTAATATAAAGCTAGAGCGGATGATTCGACCGCGTTGCGGTACGCCTACAAGCTACCAATAAAGGGTGAAACTTCCGGAGTGATGTACTCATAATAAAAAATGATAATAATGAAAAACAAAAAAAAATGCATAAATACATTAGTAAAGTAAGTTGAAGGCACCGCCGACGCCTGGTGTAGTGCTGACCTTATACTACTGCGTCCCGCGCACTCATATACATACTTACATACATATATACACTCGCACACACACTCACCCGACCCGACCACGCCCCAACACGCCCGGCTCACCACTCGCCCGCTCATACACTTGCAATTACTTCTCAATCGAGACATAGCTGAAAATGCTTGCTGTTACAACTGGGAATTGATTACTTTGAGCACAGAGTAGTAAGTGAACGGAACACTCACGATACATAAACGAAAACCGCACGTACAATGCGTGCCGGAACCGCAGCTTTAACCATTGGACAATTGAGTGTCGCGGCAAAGCGCAAGTCTCTCGATTGACTTACCACTCTGTGTGTTCCATAAGAGCCATTGTGGTAAGCACTTGAGCGGGTCGGGTGTGTCGCAACACAGGGTGCTTACACAACCAAACTTAACCTACCCATGACCGCGGCCGCGGCACATAGGCGGACACACACGGCATAACGTGTCTTTTGTTAGTGGCAGTGCTAACATAACTAATTTTGAGCGAATTTTGCCGAAACATACAATTTTAGAATACTTTTTAAGTTTCAATCGAATTGTATACAATTTTTACAAGTTAGGCTCACTTTCGTCATTCGCTACAGAGCTTAAAACAGCTCTGTATCATCAAATGTCGCTTTTCTTGTCAGATGTCAGAATGTCCAACAGACTGCTATAAGGTGGGATTGACTGATTTGTCAAATTATTACCAAACACTCCAGCGAATAACGAAACCGACCTAAAATTCGTAATTCGCCAATTAATAATTTTGACACCAAAAATTTTGAATCCATGCCAATATTTTCAATTTAGATTCGAATATAATCTTACCGAACAAGGAGGACACGTCCGCGGCCGCGTCCATATCATACGTAATAACATTTTAAATCCGTCGGATCGTACGCCTATGAATATCACAGCAGTGCGTCATTATTCTAATGATTCGAGTTGACCGGCGACACTCCGGCGCCAACGAGCCCTGTAAACACCCCCTGCCTTCTGCCGCGCCGGGCCCACCGCAAGGTGCGGCCCGGCGCCGCAGGCCCCGCACACACCCGTGCCTATCGTATCTCAGTGTAAACAGACAAAAAAAAACACTATAATTAAATAATCCATATTAAAAAAAAACACATACACCTACAAACTAGCTAAGTGGGCAATTAATTTTTTATCGAAATTGTATTATGTTGTTACAATATGACCGAGCCAGGGATGCACTCCTTTCATTTTTTTCCTAGTTACCGAACAATACCAAACATATCGACATATTGATGTCACCTGGCTGCTTAATATCATATAACTTAATAAAAATAATATGACTTATTGGAATTACAACTCCATCTCGTTATAATGTATCAACATTCGTTCCACTTCATATTCTCGATATCATGTGCCGAAAACTATTTACACAAATTAGACAAAAAAGAGAAAAATTAAAGTGATAATTTAAAAATAAAGCTCAAAGCCGTCTAAAGTTAGTTTTTTTTCCAGAGAAATGAATACAGCGCCCTCTCGGAGTAGCGGTACAAGTAATAATTTAGATTTAAAAGGCCACGAACAAGTGTTATGTAAAGTGAGGCGAGGCGACGCGACGACGAGGCGGACTCGTCGCCCGGCGCCCTACAACGTAACCTATCACAATAATAATGATCAACAAGAAATAAAATTGTCAAAGTGCAAACATTATTAGTACCATGTGAGAGCGGAGCGGAGCGCTCGCGCCACGGCCGGGCGGGCCCGGGTGGGTCGTCGTAGCGCCAAATATATAACATACTACATAATAATCATATAAAATACTATATACACATAATAATAAAGCATCAGTTTTCGTGGGATGTGGTACGTGCGGACAGCCCGGGGGCGGCGTGATGTGCCGCGAGCTGGCCGCGCGTGCCGAGCGGAGCGGAGCGAGCCGAGCTAGCTCAGTGCCGGGCGCCAGCGCGCTCGCATCAAATCCGGTTCGGCGCGCTGCCCGTGAATGTGTCCTGCAACACGACACAGCTCCGTTACTCACCACTGCAACACTTGAAATCAAATGCACACAAAGTTCACTTCGTACAGTGCGTTTCACTTAAGAAGTTCCTTCGCCGTAATGTTGGAAATACGGTAAAACCGTGTTGCTAAGTTTTTAGCAATGAAATTACTTAATATTAGAGAGATTAATTAATATTTCGTTACTTTTAACGATTACCTTATAACAATGGAAACTGTAAAAACTATTTTTGAATAAAGTATACGAGGCTGGGCTCCATTTCGATTGTCCTGCAATTCTTTCAAATACCGAAAACGCCGCGCCGCAACATCTTCCCTCTCCATTAACACCTCCCTTTTAGACCTGCTTTTTTTAAATAAAATCCCATTCTCCTCATAATTCTCCATAAAATGATGCAACTACATTTAAAATCGATTTTGTTTCACATTTCGTGCAAAAATTTTGGTAGAGTAGGCAACTCTTTTCTTTTTCCCTTCTTTTTTCTGTTGACAGACAGGGGAGCCAACATTACGGCGAAGGAACTTCTAAGTGAAACGCACTGTACAATACGCAATAAATATATTTGAAGGAACATTTTCGCAGAATTAACATTCTCTGCGCTTTTTATGCTGTTGATTTGTGCATAAAGCAAATAACACAAAGATGAAAAATGCTAGCAATTATTTCGTTCCGGAGCACATGTGTGAAGACTCTCATGTGTTAGTACTCCATTTGATAATGACTGCTACGGCAAGCGTATCATGAACTGTATGGTGTATAGCTTCTGTCGCTTGGAAATAACTATATTTCGGTAAATAAAAATGTGTTCGATTGAATAAGGGAGGCTCGGAATTAGTTTATGCAGCTTGTCTAGAGTTTATCGATCGTCAGATAATTTTTGATTGACGAATAAAAATGGCGGTGTGGCAAAACGTTATGTACGGGAAATATGTAAAATTACCATAAACGACATGTAACTGCACTAATGCACTCACCTAAACACCACAATTACAAAAATAAGTTACAATCATAATAATTTACGCACAGGAATTTTGTTTGAATGTAGTTAGATAGAGTTTTGTTAAGAAATTAGTGTTATCCAAATAATGTGGGCATCGCCGATCAACATTGGGAGCGTGAGTGGGTTTACGAGGGTGACACTGAAAGTTCTTAGAAAATCAAAAACTGAGCAAACTAGAAAGTTATTATTTTTATTATATCTTTTCAAAATGGTTTCCATAAACGAGGAGGCGTTGTCGTGGTGAAGGAGGATCCTACTGCGCGGTCGTTTCTCTCGAACTTTTTCCAAGACAAGTGGCAAACATTTATAGTAGTATACCACTCTGCAGTAACTGACTTTTGATCTTCTAAAACAATTGTCGCATAATGAGCGGTCCTTCCGAAGAACGAGGCCTCCATCTTTTTTCCTACACTTCGACCTCTCATCAATTTAGTTGGCAACTCCTCGGAAGGAAACACCCACTGAGCAGATTGTCTTTTGGTTTCCGGATCATAGCAATAAATCCAGCTTTCGTCACCCGTAAGTATGTCGAACACAGCTTTTGAGTCACCTCCGTTAAATCTTTGTATCATTTCACGGCACCAATCAACACGACGGAGTTTTTGGGCCTCGGTCTAATAATGAAGTATCCACCGGGCACAAAGCATCCTAACGGCTAAATGTTTGTGGAGGATTTTGTGCACTTGACTCATACCGATGCCTAAGCTTGTCCGAATCTGCTGATAGGTTACTCTTGGATCAGTCTCTATCATACACCGCACAACACTGATGTTATCTTCAGTCGACGCCGTAGAAGGCCATCCCTCACGCAGAGCATCGTTGATATTGGTGCGACCACTTTTAAACTCATTAAAACAGTTATAAACAGTGGCCCAAGAAAGAGCTTCATCGTGAAAGGCTAATCGAAGTCTGTCATAACATTCTTGTTGACTTGACTCTTCGAATGCCGTAATTAGAGACACAATAGAAAGACAATAGCTTATGTCGAACTGTGTAACATAAGACATTCAAAAGGTTAAATGACACCGAAAGTTATAAAAAATCATACCTATACCTTTTTTGCCCTATGATGAGTTCCCTGACAGTTCATTTTTTTCCGTGGCACGCATACTACTTTAGATTACTAAAAAATAAACTGGAAAAAAAATAAAAATGAAATGATAAAAAAAATATTGTCTTTCGTAAATTAATAAGTAAATTATTGTGGTTATAACTGTTAATAAATTAAGTAAATAAAATAAAAAAATATAGAACTTAAAAATGTGTAATGCGTTAAACGGAACTTCTGCCAATAGAGATTGACACTATTCGAACGATATCGTCCACATTTCGTTCGTCAGAAAATACGTGACGTCTGGCGGCCTTAGGATCTTGGACTAGTAGACTAGTTCTTGCGTGACAAAGTAACAAACATCCACACAAACATACAAACTTTCACATTTATCATCTATAAATCTAAAATCGGTAATCCGATTCCATTTTCTTTGCCAACTTTTTCGTTATTGTAAAAAATCGATTAAATTTCGTTAGGTCACATCACTATAATTGTCAGACAAGAACTGTCAGGGAACTCATCATTGGACAAAAAAGGTATAGTACGAAAATTTTCTCACGTTAAATTCATACTGACATGACACAGACAAATTTCAATTTGCCGCCAAATCGTAAAACAAATAAATGAAATTAGTACTCAATAATATTAAGAGTTCTATTTTCAAAATGTAAACTTATTTTTTATTATATTCTTTAAAAGTGACCAGTTCTAAACACTATCAGTGTCGCCTTCGTACACCACGCATTATAAACCGAATGTACACGCAGACGCGGAGTAGGTGCAGCGTGACTTACTGAAACATAAGAACTTCAATGGAGCGTCCACAATAGAGGACACGCGGGTGCGGGAAGCGGCACGGTCTGCAAGATGTGGGACGCGCGCGGGTCACGCTCGCACGAAGAATAACGGTTTTATCCACAGAATACGAAATTGCCGCGCACGCACCAACTCATAATATCCGCGCCCGCGCTATGTGACTCGGTCATAGCCAAGGCAATTGGTTGAATAAACGGCTACACCAACTGACTCGCTGAGTTTGTATTAAAAATTTAGTCAGTGCCGTCTCTAGCAGCGACTAGCGCAGATGAATAGTGGATCCTTGGAACGTTGTCAAAGTATGTAAGTGTGTACGTACTATGTTGGAGGCTCGGGGCGCGGCCGGCTCGCGGGGCTCGGGCGCCGGCGCCGCGCCGCCCGCGTAGCCCGCCAGCCCCGTGCCGCTGGCGCCGCCCTGACGACACAACACACAATCATGACAAACTACTTACTTCTGTCTTACTATGTAAACAGAATATACAAATACACAAGTAACCTGGTGCCTTTGTCTCCTGAATATCCTCTAGCAAAAACCTCAGGACCGTAACACCACTGTACCATTCAGCTATCCCCAGCTACCCTTAACCAACGGAATACCAGTCACCAACACATTTGTACAAAATAAGAACAGACTTGCTGCCTGGACAAAGATTAACGCTTAGGTCGACATTAATTCACACTGCTTAAAAAGTGTTTTGGCCAAGTATTCTAGACTCTGCCACACGATAAGTACAAGATAGAAACAGGAACATGTCTTACGCGGTGTCTTACGTAGGCTTTCAAAAGTAACGCGATCGCGAAGCGATGCGGCGCGAATGGAACATACAATTGATACTCTATTGCAGTGGCCTTCGTGACCGGCGATGAGCGAAGTGAAATGATCGTACTATTGGTATTATATTTTCGATCAATCTCTTGCGGTGTGCGCGCAAATTGCCTCAATTTATTTTAAACTAGCCAGTAGTTTTAAATAAATTGACGCAATTCGCGCGCACGTAGGCCAAAGCCGCCGCGAATTCTTAAAATGTATTAAAATGTATTGTTGTAACTTAAGGCTCTGAATAGTAGATTCCTATAGCATACTCGCGTTAAGAAAATAGTAAGTTAAGGGGCCGGCGGAGGATGAATTTCCATACAAACGTAATACCACGCTCATTTGCAGTTGGACCATATTTCCAACATATTATGATGATATTTGGTTATAGACAATATTTATCTAGGTTCCTACGTCTTTCTTTTTTAAAAAAACAAAAAGAAATTTAAGCAAATTGTATTTCGCACTTTTTTATAGCGTAAATGGCAAAACATGCCATTTGGCTTTTCTTGTATTAAAAATAACAATATTTCTAATATTCTCGACGTAGGAACCTAGATAAATATTGTCTTTAACAGAATATCATCATAATATGTTGGATATATGCTCCAACTGCAAATGAGCGTGGTATTACGTTTGTATAGAAATTCATCCTCCGCCGGCCCCTTAAGTGTTACTCAAAAGTAAAGGCGTAAATACTCAGGTAAAAATGAAACCAATCTAAAATTACAGCAAACTTTTTATTAAACAGTATATTCAAATATTAAGAAAATTAACACAGACTACTAATGATTAACACAAGACTACATATTTACATTAGTTTCCTCTATGATAATTACTATAATCGCGTCCTCGCACAGACTCGACTATAAAGGAGGCACTTCACTTGGCGTTGCGTCTTTGTTGTGTTCGGCCAAAAAATCAATCAATCAATCAAATCATTTATTTGCTAGAATATGGTACATAAGGTGTTACAGTAAATTTGTTTCAGCATATCCTGCCATAACATGGCGTGCAAATATATTCACAGTCAGTGTCGTCAATTAATCTAATCTGAATCTAACTTGCACATTACAGGTTCTATTGTTAAAAGACCATGTGTGGAGGATTTATTCGTCTTCATTTGACATATTTGCACAAATAAGACACATATACAAATAAGCGAAAACGCCGATCCGACCGCTTGTCGGTTTTTTATCACACATCAAAAGACGCAAATATGTCAAATATACCAAATATACCGTTCACACATAGCTCGCTCATTTGTGTGAGCGACAGCAACGTGTAAAGACGTGTTCACTGCTTGCATATTCTTAATCTGTGCTCAGCAAAATGGATTGGACTAATGATGTTTTATTGAGATTTTTGGAATTGTACCAAATGCATCCCTGTACATGGGATCCAAAATTTGGCCTTATTTGCTGTTGGCATGCCAAGTGTGGATGTCGTGTTTGCGCTATTTGGACTACATACAAATATTTGGACAAATGCGGCGAATACGCGACGCGAATACCCAACGCCAAGTGAAGTGCCACCTTAATAAATCGTATTTCCTCGTTATTTTTTTTTTTATTTTGTTTATTTTTTTCTTTTTCCTAAAACATAATTTATTTATTTATCATATTGGAGTTTTTTTTGGCGCACAGCACCGTGCCGACGTCTTTGTCTACCCTGTTATCGTCCCACGCTGAAAACCAGCGCAGTAAACTCGCCACCGCCGCTTTAAGCGTTGTGGTCTCAGCACTATGCTGAGCGTTCGGCCGAATTGCTCTGAAGTGACGCATTGTTTTTCTTTAGTACTTATAATTTGTAAATACTTTTTGGCCTTTCCGGCAAATAAAATTTTTTTCTTTCTTTCTTTCTATTTTACAATTTTATCAGAATCATCAAAATTTTCATGAACATTTATAATAAAAGAATCCTGTTCCGACACTGGCTAAATCCCACATGTTTTTTTTGTTCACTAATCTGTGTATTGCTGTGACCACGTGTGACAGCATCATTTCATCCATCTGTTTGAATCTTGTGGCTATTGCATCATAAAAAAGTTTTTCTGCATCTTTATGTTTAAACGTTGAGTTAAGCAGAAATATTCATTTTTACTTCAACTGAACAATGTGAAGACAGGTTTCTAATTTACTCCCTTGTCTCATGCATCAACTACCCGCTGGGGTAGTCGGTGGTAAGGAAAGACCAACCTTACTACTTACTAATCTGTTTGGTCAAGGGACGTGGCTTAGCTGAGTGGCAACGATGACGTCACTATCATCTTAACGTGAATAAGCTATATGCTACTAATGAGCAGGCTATATTACAGAGGTGCCCATCATTAACCTTTCGTATGCCGTTATTAGAGACACAATTAAAAAGTTATTGTGTCTCGCGTGGATCCACGTTCCGGACATACAACGGGTTAATGGGATGCCAAATAAATTTATTTTTAGTCACCAATCGAAACACAATTTGTAGCCGAAACCGAAACCGTTGCTGAATGTTCGGTTCCTCTTCCAAACCGAAATCGAAACTGACGTGGTATTAGAAAGAACTGACAAAAAATAAAAACTATATTTCAATACAATCATTCCTAACTATATTTCGATAGAGTGTATTAGAATAAATTGAAAATTAGTCAGTTTTTAGGTATCTATCACAACCGTCAGCTAAAAGATGCTTCTCTTCTTTTCGGTCTCACCGGATATTCGGTTCCTTTTTAACGGACACCCGACACTTCATCCTACGTACTATGTACCGTTTACCAAGTTCTGCTTTATTTATGTGAGAGCATGGTACTGGTAGCAAGCTGTCACAAGCGAGCGGTACTTACCTGATGCGAGTCGGAGGGCTGGTGCGCGCGGCACATCTTGTCGCAGTAGTCCGCTAGGATGTCTCGGAACCGCGTCCAGCACTTCTCGGGGACGGTGATGGCTGTGCGGAAGTTACTTTTCACCTGCAATCATTCATTTAACTTTTAGATCTTGTTATTAAACGGTCATCAATAATCTGTTCGCCAAACCTTTTCCGATTTCCTATTATTTGGTGTTTCTGACTATGGTACAACTGCCAAAAAATCTACAAATGACAGATAGACGGTACGAATGGCTTAACGTCATTTCTGATTCAGAGAGATCATGGAGGAATTACGGAACCTACCTAGATAGTAATCTATCCATGAGCGACCTAGACAACTGCTCCTTAAGGGGATGCAACAAGACATACATTTTCACCGTTTTTCATACAACCGCTCTTACGCGATTATGATGTTGTTACATATATTTTATTTTTCATTCGATATTTTGGACACGCAGTATCTTGTGGATATTATCTAGGCTTCTATTGAAATCAATTTATAAATTTGTGTAAAACTTATCCAGTGAAAACCCTCTGAAAATCTGCTATTTTACATGAACTTTGACGCTTCATAATTTACTGAAAAATTAAAAAAGTCAAAAAAGTAGAAGCCTTGCAAATTTTATCAACATTCTAAATGATGACAATTTTTTTCAAAAACCTTTTAATGGTTTAAAAAAAACACGTATTTTCTGGAACAAGTTTTGTAAAATATTCGAGTAAATCACGGAGTTACCGAATGCTAACAGACGTTTCAGGCGCTATCTCTCTTTTTTTCGCATTGCCTTTTCGTCAAACATCGCATTGGATTGCGTTAGATGAAGTAACAAGCTTTTAAACCATGCTCGATGTTGACGATAGGCGAGTGGAAAAGCAGCCTCTTAACCTCGAAAGTCGACCAGTGCGAAAGTCATTATTAAGCCACGAGATACTCTTAAAATGTTTACCAGTCATATTTGTTTATATATCACTAACTTCACTCCAGTCTCCTGCTTGCTTTAGGGGAAATGCAAACTGGTTTAATCTCTTAGGGTCGTCGCACACCTGGCGATGCGTGCTTCAATGAAAACAATATCAACTGCACGGAACTGCAACGGACAACGGTCCGTGACCTTCAGAGCAGCAATTCCTATTCGTTTTATTTTCGACTTTATTTGAATAAAAACAAAGTTGATTTTTATTTTGGCAATGATGCACATGAAGACTGTGTTGGCTTTTTCTAATTTTTTTTTTATGTTCTGTGTGCTAATAATTTAATATTTCTATCCCTGAGACATGTTGCATCTATTAAAGCAAAAGCTATATGGATTAACCTGGCTTCTTTCAAAATAAATAATCTCACTCAAAGATGATCACTCTATAAAAATAAATCAGGCTAATCTTGATTCCAATAATGTTTCTTCAGAAATTATAATAAAAAAAAATTGTGTGGTAACTACAAAATATTTACATTGGGTCCACTTGGGACTACTTACTGACACCAGTTTATAACGGTATCAATGTTCTTACACACACATCAGTCAAGTCATCGTGTAGTTGCCGATCAGTTACTGCGTATGTGAGTGACTGAGGCGGGCCGGTCGTCGTGATGCAAGTGACGCGACTTCTACTTTCATTGACGTCAATGACGGGCGACTTCACGGTGACATCACTAATCTGCGTGTATGAAACCAAAAGGCTTGGGTTTCCTAAAAAAGTAGGCTGAAGACTGTATACTGAGAAGGCAGCCCAAAACTTCCTTCAAAGATATAAACTGATCTCAAAGACAGTGTACATACACTACATGATCACAGCAACAATGACATGGCATGCGTGCTGCAGCGAGCGCAGATAGCCGTGCTTACCTCGCTGACTTTCATGTAGATGCCGCGGTTGTTCTGTCCGATGTCGAAGTAGAAGTTCTTGTTGTCGACGCGCAGGTGGCGCCCCTCCGGCAGCTCGCCCTTGAACCTGCAACACGCGTCACGTCACTCTCCGCCGCCTCGGCCGCACGCACACATCCAGCATGCACGCTAGGACACTATCATCGCGACCTACTTCCAATCTAATACTTTAAGCATCAAACTTGTGTACAGTCGACAACAACAAATACGGCACCATTCCCCAATAAAGAAAATCATACCATTCCGGTTCAAACCAAGCCTCAGCCGGGTGATCGCTAACGGCGGCAGTGGCAAGAATCAGAAAAAGAAAAGTCCCCGTTAAAAACATAAAGCTGGTAGGTACATTATACATGTGGGAGAGGTATAGAGCAAGTCAATTATAACAATCATATTGTACGTGAGCAGTTCAGTGATCAGAGTGAAAATAGTTCCACGCGTTATTGTGATGACGCCGTGTTGGACTGAAGCTGGGCTCGTTCCAGGCTGGCGGAACATTCTACACAAATATTTTAATCATTTATCATTCAAATAAGTTTTCATGCTGAGCCGGATCTATTCGCCAGGATGCGCAAGTTCCAGCTGCTAATAATAGTCTTTCTCGAACAACAGAAGAAGACAGACATTGTAAACTGCGAATCCGAGCGAATGATAGCTTCTGACGTTTTATAGGCGGCCATGTAAGACTGTGTAAATTGAAATATTTTCTATTGAATGTTACTACTTTATTACGTTACAGGCTTGCCGATTACTTATCTAACATGTTGCAAAGACGGCAAATAAAAACAAGTAAATACAGATAAACTAACAACCGATAAGGATCAGTAAGTGAGGGAACAGTTCCATTAATGATTTGTGTAATCAGTCCGATACTACGATACTCCGATACCGCGATAGTAGGAAGTAGGTCGGTGCTGAGCGCCTCAGTCAGGCGAGCGATAACGCTAGCGAATCCATCACCTCACATGTGCGAAATAACGATTCCTAGTTTTTAAGGAGCTCAGCATTATATAATTTTAAAATAATTTTTTTCATTTATTTATTATAAGATATTTATATAAGAACTAAATATAAAGACATCGATACACATGCCTGTAGCTGGCAAGTAGCTTGAATGCCGTAGCGACTTACACCACAAAAATGGTTGTGGCACACTCACATGCCAGCTACTCGCATACTTTTGTACCAGCTATAGGCAAGTGTATCGCCGCCTTAAGAAGACAGATACTCAGTATCATTAGTTCTTATGTACACTTATTAACTGTTCATATTTGCTAATCTCTCGTCACTTTGAAGTTTGTTGTAAAATTACTCAATTCGCCTTTATACATAAGCTATCCTACTGTTACAGTCTAATTAAACCTTTTGCGTACGATAAAGAATAGAAATATGTATCCATGAATCGCTTTCTAATCACCTATTATAATATTGATACTTCAGCCACAGTAGATAAATATACAGTAGGTTATCTAAGGCCGCCCGCCGAGTTATTAGCCTACTCTTGCGTTGATACCCAGGGTTGTCACTTTTACTTTTAGTTAATATTTTCGAACAAGCAGCACTTGATCTAAATTTATAAAATAAAAAGCATATTATGATTGAATATTTTACCAATTTATAAATTTTTAGTTTATAAACTTTTAGTTTCGCTTTAGCCGAGCCCTTTCGGATGCCATATTTATTTATTCTTTTACATAACATATACAATATGCACATCAAAATACTCGTTACAATGTCTACTTTCACATAAAATAATAACCTTTTGCATAACTCAATACATAAAAAAGTTTCTAGAACAAAAACTGCAAAAGATACAATTTCGGTCATATTATGAAACACAAATCTTTCGATTTCTCACCCAATATTATACCAATTGTCAATCTAATGGCTATATTATCATTTTTTAGTTAAGTTTTAACTAGGAATACAGTAATGGTGAGAATTGGACACAAAACAAAAAAGGTAAACATCAGTTTACAATTACGTAATCGGGATCGCGAACATTACAAACTTCGATCATTTCTAAAACTATGCTATCTTGAATTTATCGTTCCCAATATACTATATTAGACTCAAAAACACTAATTAACTACATAGAACATCTATCATGTACCGACAACATAGATAAAATCTCTTTCAAAATAGTTAACAAACAAATTTACATTTTCACTAATAAATTCGCACTTTCTTATTCATTCTTATTGGAATCTTATTAGTTATTCTATTTTGAACCTTACTAAACTAAGAAATCGTTAATTAATGGCAAAACAGAGACTTAAACTAACATAATCTTACCTATACTTTCGTAAACACAACATAAACAAAACAAAACTTAGAAATATGTTACATGACGCTATTCTATAGTAAAACTCAGTCTATAACTTACACTAATCTAATAAGACATAAGTTCCTAAGCCTAATAAAATCAAAACAAACATTTATGAAGTAAAAACATCCTATTCTAAGTTTAAAATGTACATAAAAACTACTTGCGTGCTAGGTGGTCCCGACCACTACTTGCGCCCTGGTGCTTGCAAGGGACCTCCGTCGCCGACACAATACCATATTTTCTAATAATATTTAAGTATAAGTAGGTACTTACATTTCTGGTTGAGTAGGAAGTATGAAGAATGATAAGTCCGGGTTTGCGAAATCATTATTGAGGCACCCGAAAACACTACAATATTTTTTTCCCCTTTTTGAAGTCATGATACTCGTAATTTACGACAAGTGTCCGCCGCCCGCGCCGGCGAGAGTTGACGAACGCAAGCGGTCATGTAGCGTACGCGCGTGCTCACAGTCGCGCTGCATAGCCCGCACTGCCGCCACCTTATTCCCCCATATATTATGCTAGCGTGTGCGTGAAATCGCGTGCCGACATGGCGCGCGGCGCGCACGCACACATTCAAACCGAGAGCGGCACGTTTGTATGAAGATGTTTTACTGTATATTTATCTACTGTGCTTCAGCCGACAAATACTACAAAATTAGTCTAATAAGGTTCTATTAAGGAAGGCCGAGGTGAACGATTTTGAAGCCACGCCTTTTATTTTGGTCTTCAATAAATTTATTTCGAAATAAATAAGGTCGTCTTTTAATCTAACCAAATAATCATTGGGTATGTTAGATACATTGCGGAACTCCCCAACAGCTTCCGTTATACTATCACTAACTGTCCCCGCACACGGGCACAAACAAACGCCGCTTCTAGCTTCTTTTTGAGGCGGCCTTGTTTTGTGGCTCGTGTGCGGCGGTGCCGCCACAAAAAAAAACGCTTGAAGCGGCTTCAAACTTCTCCGGACACAAGGTGTCGCGCGCTTCAGCTGTTTGTTGCGGCCGCTTCTAGCTTTTTTTTGTGGCGGTGTTTTTTTTTAAGGCCCGTGTGCGGTACACGTCGGACCAGTACTTTTAGAGATTCTACAAACAAAAAAAACAAACTACCTCTTTATTATATTAGTGTAGATTTACCATTACAGACACTTCAGCCTGACCACCGCTAAGTTAATTTTTGCTTGCACTCGAAACAAAAACTTCAAAGGATTTGGTTTGACACCGCGCCGCAGGTTTTCAGCGAATTTTTTTTAAGTGATCATGCAGAAATGACCGCGTTGGTACCTAGGGGTACGTGGGCTCTTGAAATGGTAACCAATTCGTCAGCGCAGAGCCTTAAGGGCCTTGACTACCCTGTTCTCACACTTGATAAGCCTTCTTCTCCTTCTTATCTGATTTCAGGAATTTACTTTCTCTGCTCTGGGCACAATAAAAATCTTCGGTCTACAAATGATCGTCTTCTACGATGTCCCTCACACCGCTCTGGACTTATTCACTCCTCCTTTTTTGTCCAGGTGATATCTCTCTGGAATGCGCTCCCTCTGAATATCAGGATGGCGACCAGCCGATTCTCCTTTAAGGTGATGGCACGTGAGCATATTCGCAAGAAGTTGGTAGAATCATCACAGCATTGATTGGTTGGATTTGTTTTTCACCACAACATTGTTTATTTGTATATATTTATCTAAGTATGTATTTACTATTGTATTTGTCTCTCTTCTGTTTGTCTATTTTTTAAGTTGCACCTGCCATGTTGTTTCTGCACCACCCTAAGGTCGACTGGTAGATAATGCCTATGGCATTAAGTCCGCCTTTGTACAGTGTAATGTGCATAAAGCATAAATAAATAAATTATGCAGACCTTAGAAACTTACACCAATTAGAAAATTACGAGTAAGTTATAATCATAATTTAATCATATATAATACCACAAGAGCTTCAAAATTATCGGGTATTTTCCGATAGGTTCGTTGCAAACAAATGAAGGAGTCAAGTTTTTCAGGTTAAAAAATCACGAGCGCGAAGCGCGAATGATTTTTCCTGAAAAACTTGACGATTTTATTTGTTTGCAGGGAACCTTGAGGGAAATGCCAGATAATTTTGAAGCTCGTGTGGTATTCGGGGGATTATTTTTCCGTCCCAAATGTCGGCCATTATTTTGATCATGTTTTGTTTTTTATACTCAATACTCAATACTTTATTACATTCCATATTGTGTACATTGGTGGTATAACATATTTTGAAGATCAATATGGACCCTGTCGGGCACAGTAAAGTTAGGAGAGAGGATGAAGGCTAAATTACAATGCATTTATTATTATTGGAAGATCTAATAGATGTAGTTATGCATGTATATGGTGTAATGTTATAGATTATGTTTATTTTTGTCATCGTTATTATTAAATTGTATATGCATGTTTATGTATTATGTCTATGTAAAAAGTACTGGTAGATTTTGTCAGAATTTTATTTATTTTTGTCGTCATTATTATGAAATAATATTATTATTGATTAATTTATGTGCGTAATGTATAGTATAAGTAAATTAAATGTCAGATATTTTAATCTACTTTTGTCGTCAATATTTTTAAATTAAGTCAGATATTTTATTTATTTTTGTTGTAATTGTTATGAAATTATGTCATTATTGATTAATTTATGTATGTAATGTCTTAATATAAGTAAATTAAATGTCAGATATTTTAATTAGTTGAATCGTTATTATTTTTAAATTATGTCAGATATTTTATTTATATTTGAAATCATTATTATCAAATTATGTTATTATTGATTAATTTATGTATGTAATGTCTTTATATAAGTAAATTAAATGTCAGGTATTTTTATCGTCATCATTATTATATATTTATTTAAATTAATTATGTGTAAATATAATTTATATTTTATTTTTTATTCATCATAGTACCTAAATTATTTTGCGCTTCTGTAAGTACTTACATTTATAACAGTAATACAGTATAGTTAATAGTTTTTATTGTGGGCGATGTTTATCGTTATAGTATTCGTCTATAGTATAGTAGCATTTGTCTATTAGAAACTGTTTCAGTTTATTGATAAACATATTATTACTATCTGCATTTTTGATGAATTCTGGCAACTTGTTATACATTTTAATAGACATAACAAATGCGCTAGAAGAGTGCATTTTCAATCGTGAAGCGGGTATGTTAAGCCTATTTTTATGTCTAAGTATAATTTTAGTTTGGATGTCTTCTCTTTTGGTATAGAACTGTGGATATTTTCGAACAAATTTGCAAATTTCCAATATATAAAGACAGGGTACGGTTAATATTTTTAGCTCTTTGAAGTAGGGTTTACAGGAGTCGGTATCTTTAATATTCGTTAATATTCTTATCATTTTTTTTTGTAAAGTGAATAGTGTCGGTGCATCTGTGCTATTTCCCCATAACATAATTCCATACTTGAGCCATGCAAATGCATATGAGTAATAAGTAACTAAGGCTGTTTTAAGGTCTGTTGTTTTTTTTTATTTCTCTGAGGGCGTATGTAAACTTAGATAATTTAGCTCTTATTTTTTGAATATGGGATTTCCAATCTATGTGTGAATCTATGTCTAGGCCTAAAAGGGTGAATTTATTTACAACTTCTAAGTTTTGTCCGTTGTAATTAAAGTTGATATTTATCGGTGTTTTTTGACGCGGGTAGAAAGTTATTATTTTTGTCTTATTATAGTTAATTTCAAGGTTGTGCTCGTTCATCCAGTGTGTTGTATTATCAAGTATGGAAGTACACATGGTGTTAAAATAGAAATATCGTCGGCGAACAACACGCATGGCTCATTGATGTGGTCAGGGAGATCGTTAATATAAATAAGGAACAGCAGACATCCTATCACAGTTCCTTGTGGTATTGATGCGTTTACGGGTATGTTTTGAGATCGGATTAATTTAATTTCTCGTGTTTTCCTATTGTAATATTCAATTTCTACGATTTGTTCTCTGTTCTTTAGGTACGAGGTGAACAAATAATGACTTTTCCCGCGGATGCCAATGTTATATAGCTTATTTAGTAGTATATCAAATTGAACTTTATCATACGCTTTCGTCATATCTAATAACAATCCTATAGCGTATTTTTTATTATTGACTATGTAGAGAGCTTCTTGGATATATTTGTAAACAGCTAACGTGGTCGATCGATTTTTGCGAAAACCATTTTGACTGTCGTAGAATATATTATATTTTTCACAAAATGCATAGACGCGGTCGCACATAGCTTTCTCAAATATTTTCGAGGCCGTTGGTAACAGAGCAATTGGACGATAATTGTTTGGGTCGGTTTTTGAATTTTTCTTATGGATCGGTTTTATAAGAGCTCTTTTTAACAAATCGGGAAAAATGCCTTCTTCGAAAGATTGGTTGATGAGTATATAAAATGGTAAAGTCAATTCGTCGGCGCATTGTCTTAATAGAGTAGGTGGAAGTTCGTCAATTCCGTGGCTTCTTTTATTTTTAAGATTTTTTATTATACTATTTACCTCATAGGGATCTACTGGGTTAAGATACAATGTGTTTGGTGTAGCTGAACCCACTGGTAGTCCTTTTGGTTTCTTGCCGATAGGTTTTGTGCTATCCTCACCTATAGAAGCAAAGAAGCGGTTAAATGTGTTGGCTACTTCTTCAGGTTTAGAAGTAAAAATATTATTTATTTGTAGTGTTATATTGCGTTTTTCACTTTTTGTTATCTTGTTAGTGCGTTCGTTAATAATTCCCCACATTGTTTTAACTTTATCGTTAGATTGCATCATTTTATTTTTATAATGAAGTTTTTTTGCAGTCGTGACAGTCTTCTTCAATATTTTTTCGTATTTTTTGTAATATTTTGTTAATGTCGGATTTTTTGCTTTTAATGTCAATGTTTTTAATAGTCTTTTATTTGTGCAAAATTTTTTTATTCCAGTAGTGAGCCAATATTTTTTAAGTTTTGTTTTTAATTTGATTTTACTTAGGGGTATACATTCATTTAGAATAGAAATAAGTATGTCATTATATATGTCAACGACCAGAGAAAATTTTCAAAAAATTATCAGTATAATACCATGTAGGTTGTACCACGTGACGTCGAATGGTGCAATTCTATTGGTCGATATTTGGGTCGGAAAAATAATCATTGAAATTTCACTCAAATGCACTTGATATACCTATCTATTTTTTTTTAATAGTTAGCCTAATTGTAGACAAATAATACGGGTAACTATCTACACACGCACACACGAACACTAGTGAACGGAATCAAGATTTATTAAAACATGTTTTTTTTTTTTTAAATATTACCTAGTTTAAAAATAGCTGAAATTGATTCAGTAGCTGATTCTCTATAGTCTGTCTAATAAGTCAACAACAAATATTTAATCATTTAAAAAATACTTATATTCGGTACTTTTTATAAGGTTCTTCTGTTAGTAAACAATGATCTCTATCTCTTAATCAACCTTGATTATTGAACCCGTGTTGACTACATCAGATTTCATTAAATTCTAATAATTACCAGAGTCGTTTAACTTATTAGACCGACTCTACATACTAATTTCAGGATGTGGTTCACTAATGTTTCACCAAAACTCCATTGGCAAATTTTTAGTTGACAACCAACGTTTCGTACACTATTTATTTCACAAACGATTAGTTCTGCAAATGTTTCATTTTACAAACTCTCAGTTTACTAACTTTTTTGGCATATACTTCTCTTGATAAATGGTTTAGATGATAATTAATCATTTGTACAATCTTTAATGGTCACTGTTCTAACCTAACCTAACCCACATAATCGCCAGGGGTGATTTTTAACTGAACCTGGCCACATTGATTCACAAACATTAGAAAGGCATCTGGCGTTCGGCGGCCGCTGCCGGGGCACGCTCGCTTCGGTCGCTCGCCTTCGCGCTTTAATGGTCACTGTTCTAACCTAACCTAACCTACATGATCGCGTCGTTCGCTCGCTATCGCGTTCTAGTGGTCACTATTCTAAGCAGACCAAATCCAGGGGTGATTTTTAATCTAACCGAACCAAGATGATACACCAAACCAAAATGAAAATACTGTGTTCCGGGAGGCCTACTTAACATTTACAAAATGTAATATAAATATTTCAAAAGTGGTTTTATGAGATAAAATGAATAAAAAATGAATTGTTTGTCAATTGACACATATTAAACAAATTTTTATTTAGTGATTTGTTTGTAAAGTAAATCGTTTGGAAAACTTTTTGTTGTTTAATGATGAAATAGCGAATCAAGTTTTTGCCAATCGTTTGTTGTCAAATGAAAATTTGTAAATCAATTGTTGGTGAACTGACAGGATACTGTTTAGTATATTACATATTATCCTATACCGGATCGACCCTCCACGGGATTAAAACGATTAAAATGTAGCGGTGTATAATATTATAGAGAGGTAGTTTGTTTTTACGTTTGTAGGAGGTAATCTCTAGAAGAACAGGTCCGATTGCTAATTTTTTTTCATCAGTAGAAAGCTGCTTTATTCCTGAGTGACACAGGCTATATTTTATGTAAGCGTGCGAAGTCGCGGGCAAAAGCTAGCAAGTAATAATAATAATATTTTTTATATTTTTAAACGTTTTTTTTTTTAATTTATTTTTTTAAGAAATATTTAAAAATGTATTTAATATGTTAAAATGGAAAATAAAGAGAATAATAATAGATAACAATCCAGAATACTAGTCTGTTGTATGTATGAATAACATCTAAATCCTAGAATTAATCCGTCAAACTGTCCATTTCCTGACACCCCTCTGTCAACTAAGTTATTCGATCCAATATTGAATTTCCCATGTAGCTGTCCGTATTTAGAACAAAGAAACGGCTTAATAATGGCATACATAGTTAATAAGTGCATCGCGGTGTGATCGCGGCCGGCGTCGCGCTACGAGCTGGGTGATCGATACCGCCGCGCTCGCAGGATAATTTAATTACATTTTATACTTCAAGAACTGCAACCTTCGGGGAAAGATGTCGGCTTTATGTTGTGTTGACATGCACTTTGATTTGTTTTTATTTTGAAATGATAGAAGTTAACTTAAGTTAAATTAAGAATTTTAGTTTTTTATGAGTTGATTTAGCGGACTATAGAAGTTAGTTTCAGTTACTAATTCCAGTCTAGAATTATTAAGATTATTGTCGAATTTCTCAAAACTACTTCGTAAAAATATTAGGTGTTAATCCAGTTTGGATCCCGGCTGAGGTTGTAAATAGATAATCATGGCGGTAAGTCCCCTCTTTGAGGCGTGGCTGGAAAGACCTCACGGCGTCCTTACCTTCCGCATGACGCAGGTACTCACCGGACATGGTTCGTTCGGGAGTTTCCTGCACGGGATTCATGCGGAAGTGACGCCCGGGTGTCGCCACTGTGCGGAACGCCCGGAGGACACGGTGGAGCACACAGTCGAGGTGTGCCCTGCTTGGGCGGAGCATCGCCGTGCCCTCGTGGGGGCGATCGGCGGCGGAGACCTCTCGCGCCGGGCCTTGGTTGAGGCCATGGTCCGGAGCGAGGAGGAGTGGCAGGCGGTCGCCGACTTTTGCGAAGCAGTAATGCTCGCAATGGAGGAGGCCGAACGCATCAGGCAACAGCGTTATCGCCGCCGCCGCCGCCGGGATTCTGATCCCGATTTCCGGCCAACGTAGACGCGGGCTTGCGGACAGTGAGCAATGGGTAGCTCACTGTCCGTAGTCAACTAGGAACCCTTATAGTTTCGCCATGTCTGTCTGTCCGTCTGTCCGTCCTCGCTTAATCTCTGTGACCGTTAGCACTAGAAAGCTGAAATTTGGTACCAATATGTATATCAATCACGCCGACAAAGTGGTAAAATAAAAATTGGAAAAAATGTTTTATTAGGGTAGCCCCCCTATATGTAAAGTGGGAAGTGTTTTTTTTTTTAATTTCAACACTAACGTGTGATATATTGTTGGATAGGTATTTAAAAATGAATAGGGGTTTACTAAAATCATTTTTTGATAATGTCAATAATTTCGGAAATAATCGCTCCAAAAGTAAAAAACAATGTGTCCGCCTCTAACTTTTGAACCATAAGTTTAGAAAATATGAAAAAAATCTGAAAAGTAGATCTTTATAAGGACTTTCTAGGAAAATTATTTTGAACTTGATGGAAAGAACAGTTTTTGTACAAAAAAAAACAAAAAAGTTGTACAAAATAATTTCTGGACTAAGTTTGTAGTATAATCATATATGCAAGCATTTTTTTTGAACTCATAAGTGGGTACACTTGTTGTGACGGACGGGAAACTACGGAACCCTACACTGAGCGTGGCCCGACACGCTCTTGGCCGGTTTTTTTTTAATAAGCTATTTTTTATCCTGATACATCGAAAAAAAATGAGGAACTGCTTCGCAATATAAACAGCGTACCGGATAAGATTACCGCCGACCTACATATTTAATCGTCGGCACGTCAACGTCCGCTTATTTAATTTGCAATCAAACAAATAAGTTTGTAAGAAAGTGAGAATGCAATAGACTGTGACACACACATAAAAAGGGTGCGACTTCGCATCGCAATAACTACGGGCAATCATATGGACCGGAACGAGTGTTCAGCTGTTCGAAAAACTCCTTAGCTCGTTAAAAAGCGCACAGTTGCATTTTCAACTCTCGGCATTAAACCGAGCGTCACACTAGGCGCGCGGCTTCTAAACGTGGATTTAGAAAACTCTTCGGCCCAACTTTACGACGCGAAGCTGCGCATATTTTTTTCGCAGACAGGCGCAATACAACAAAACGTTTTCATGGTTTTTGCATCTATTTGCTAAGAGCTCCTCTTTTTGTGTGGCGGCACTAAACCATAAACAAACTACAAGGATTCCATAGTGCCAGTTTAGTACCGGCAGCATCATGGTCACTTGGCAAGCCGACTTTTCGACACTATGTTTTTTGTAGTTCTTTTATTTCTTGTCATGAAAGACCCGAAAGCCGTGCCACCAGTATGTGTGAACCTTAGACATTGGGCAAGTGACCAATAAATCACAAGTTTTAAGAAGCTTAGTACAGACTAAGTGAGAAAAGTCTACATTTTTGGTAATTGATACCGTGACATTTAGTAGGTAGCGCATAGACAAACTCCTAAATGCCTGGGCGTTAGGGAGGCTGTAAACAATATCGCTAATAGAACAGATTTTTTTTCTAGAACCTCTTTACACGTAATAGGCGCTAATGAACTAGCTCCGCGCAGACAAAGAGAAGCGCCTAACACTTAAATTTTGTGTCATAAAGTGCAAATTTGTTCAAACACCGCTCACAATATTAAAATGTTTAGTAACTAAATTACTGAGTCATAGAAAATAACGAGACGAGCTGGACAAAACCAACGACCGGTGGGTTATTTTAGTCTTGGAAGCCCAGGATCGATCAAATTGAAGGTCGTGGAGAGATGGCATTGCCCAGCAGTGGGCTGATGCAAGGCTAACAGTTAACATAGTTTACGTAAGCTGTATGTTTTAATGCAATAAAGCTATTAATTTATTTAGAATTCGACACTGTCCTCAAAAAGTCCTTCGTGCATTTTAACTATTTACACAAGCTTTTAAACAGTCGAGAAGTTTGTCAGTCAAAACTTCATCTTCCTGACTGACTGACTCAACAGATCATGCTAGTTTCTCCATCGTTCGCATTTTGAAACACAAAATCTAAAGCTCAAAAGCCAACGCCACCCTCCCGGCCTCCTGTGTGGGCTCAGTGTCCTCCCCCATACGTACCCTCCATCGTCGGTGCCGAAGTCGTCGAGCAGGTCGGTGAGCGCGTCGCGGAACTCGATCATGCCCTGCGCGGGCAGCGCCACCTGCGAGCGCGGGCCGCCGCGCGTGATGGTCTGCGACACGCGCAGGAAGCGCCCGCGGGAGTTCTCCTTTAGGTCCAGGTAGTATCGTCGGTTGTCCTAGTCACACAGATATAGTTAATTATACATTCTACTTATAGTATTCATACATTTAACAGATACCATGGTGACCAAAAGCGAGTGTATCAATTTTTTTTTTTTTGGTGGTTACAGTTAGTGTCAGACTTACTGACTTGAAAACCCGCCCCAGTAGGCTTCAACCTAGCTGGGCCCCTGCTTTTGCTGACAACTCCTTGGGAAGCGAAGGAACAGTGCGCGCCGTCGACGTCTTGGGCTCGGTCCTGACAGTTACCGGACGGTCGGACAGCGAGCTACCCATTGCTCGCCGTCTGCAAGCCCGCGACTAGAGTGGCCAATGTATCAATAATGAAACTGAGACCTTACCACGAGCTCTTAACGCGATCCATTTGACGACCTAAACTAAAATTAGAGATGGAGCTATGCAGGGTGTGTAGCTCCATCCCTCTGTCTCGCTCGCACAACTGACATTTTAACACGTCTTGGTAATGCCCCGTTTATATTCTGCTATTAATGAAGAACCACATAATGTTTGACAACAATTTATCAGATACACAACTTGTCCGCAATATGTGTACTATAATAGTTATTCAGTTGATTCTAAATAAACCGCGAGTGGCAGCGAAAGGAAAATACAAGAAACTTGTCTATTCTCACGTTCATTTAAAATTCCTGTTGGACTGAATGCCGTTTGCTTGGACGAGGCCTTCGTCCAGCGCTGGACGTGTTTTCGCTGATGACGTCGAATATCTTCTATAATATAAAAATGAATCGCAAAATGTGTTGGTAAGCGCATAACTCAACAACGCCTGGACCGATTTCGCTAATTTTTTTTTTGTTGTGTTCGTTATTATGAGGAGAAGGTTCTTATGGAAAAAAAATGAAAATTAGGGTAGTGTAGGGTAGAGTAGGGTAGAGTAGGGTAGTGTAGGGTAGTGTAGGGTAGTGTAGGGTAGAGTAAGGTAGAGGAGGGTAGAGTAGAGTAGAGTAGGGTAGGGTAGAGTAGGGTAGAGTAGGGTAGAGTAGGGTAGAGTAAGGTAGAGGAGGGTAGAGTAGGGTAGAGTAGGATAGAGTAGGGTAGAGTAGGGTAGAGTAGGGTAGAGTAGTGTAGAGTAGGGTAGAGTAGGGTAGAGTAGGGTAGAGTAGTGTAGGGTAGGGTAGATTAGGGTAGAGTAGGGTATAGTAGGGTATAGTAGGCTGAAGTAGGGAAGAGCGGGAGCGAAGCCGCGCGGGTACAGCTAGTCTTATTTAAAAATCTTATTTAGAATGGCCACTAAATTGAACATACAAGAATGTTATCAGCGTGTTGAAAGAAACCACTGCGCACTGGGAGTACTTGTAACGGCAACAAAAACATACCTAAAGCTAAATTGAAACATGAATTTACGGATTAGTTATGGAAATCTCGTAAATAAATTATTTTTTCAATTATATACTTTTTCTACTTTTTACAAATGTGCGAGTCTAGGATGTTAGTTAATCAAGCACGCCGTGAGGGCTGGCCGGGTCAATGTCCTGGATTAGGACGTAGGGTGTAAATCCCGTAACACGTTGCCGTGTGATACTTACCAACAATTACACGGTCCAACAGTAGGATCTAGTTTTCAATGTTTTAGAAGTTTTATTGTTTTCTATTAATACTAGCTTTTACCAGTGGTTTCACCCACGTCTTCTTCTTCTTCCTGCCTTTATCCCATATTACTTGGGGTCGGCGCAACACGTTTTTTTCTTCCATTCTGTCCTGTCACTCTACCACTAACTCCCTTGTCTTTTTTATCACTCCTCACACAATCCATTATCTTTTCTTAGGCCTGGATCTCCTTCTCCATCGATCTACATGTATACTCCAGAACTTTTTTAGACATTGACATGCGTTTCATCCCTTCTCTTCACATGAGTATACCAAGACAAACGATTTCCTTTCAACTTTTCAGCGCCACTTTCAAACTTTCTCTAATATACTCATTTCTCACTTTATCCATTCTCGTCATTGTGACGAGAATGGATAAAGACACACACATCCATCTCAACATTCTCATCTCCACTACATGCAATCTTTTTTCATCCATTTTTTTCCCAGTCCAACATTCTGATCCATACAGTATGACAGGTCTTAACACGGACTTGTAAATTTTACCCTTCAACTTGACGTGGTTTCGCCCACGTGAGAGTAGAAAATTATTGCAAGGGAACATATTCCCGAGGCAAAAAAAAAAGTGCTACTCCAGCACAGGGTCTCCCCGTGTGCCAGTGAAAGAACACGCGCACATAAACTTACTACTTTATAATGTTACTGTGATATTGTTAGAACACGCTGAACTGATTGCTGCCGACTGCCGGCCTCATGAGACCTTCGCCCAGTCACGCTACGCGCTGGTCCTGCCGACCTATTCGTTAGCACTACAACCAGATAGCAATCAATGTTGACGTTTCATTTCTAATTCTTCCATTTATTTCAACATGCCCGCTACTGTTACAACTTATAAATTAATACAAAGTATACAAAACCACTGTGTCCATCATTATCTTCCTACCCTCGTCCCAAATTAAAATAATTATAATTTTTTGAAAATTCAAGTTCGCAAAAGCAAAGTCGCAATTTTCAGTTCTGTTTGTTTAGCTGGTAAACAAACAAATGAAAATGGCGACGATAAAGAGTTCACGTTAACGGACTTAACTTTAGTACATAAAACACATATTGACCGTTCATACATTTTCGGTATTCAGGGAGTTTTCGCTCATCCCATATATTTCGTTCCGATGGCTCAAGTCTCGATGACGCAGAAAGACTAGGTACAACACAAGGGCAATAACATGGCACCTCTAGTCTCTCAGCCGCTCACCGTGTCACATAAACACAAAGGCTGATAATTTCAACCCTTAAAAGATCATTATTTGGTCAAAATCTAGATCCCCTAAATGTCCTGTTCAGAGTACTGCCACAAAATAGATAGGTACAGAAGTCAATCTCGTATGTACTTCACTTTTTATATCTACGCTAGGCGGTCAAATTAGGGTTAGCGCGTTGCACCGAACTGTACGAGTACGTCCGTGCGATTGCGCGATTGCTCGAGCGCGCATTGTATGTAGATTGTCTTCTGTACCTATCTATTTTGTGGTACTGCTGTTTGTTCAAGTAGTGTTGTGTCTGGCTCACCTTGAGCATCATCTCGGACTTGAGCTTGCCGTCGTCGGGCACGTTGTCGGGGTTGGGCGGGCCCAGCGACGAGTAGAAGTCGCTGAAGCTGGACAGGTGGTCGCGGAACTCGGCCGCCGTCGACATCGCCAGGAAGATCTGGCTGCGCCGGCCGTCAGCGCCGATCTGGGGACGAGAATGTTGCTTTATAACAGAACAGTTTTAATAGACACTTAATAAAACAATACAACAAATAATACCAGAGACCCTACCACGAGCTTTTAACGCGATCCGTTTGAAGACCTAAACTGAACTGTTAAAGGGTGGAGCTATATAGGGCGTAGCATAGCATAGCATAGTCGGCATTATAATGTTCCCACTGTTGGGACTCAGGCCTCCTCTCTAGGAGACGGAATGGGCCGTAATCCACCACGCGGGTCGGTGAATGTCATATGTCTTCGAATTTTTAGTTTTAAGACATACCGGTTTCCTCACGATGTTTTCCTTCACCGTTTTGAGAGCAGTGGTGATGAAATAAATTACACAAAGTAATGCGCCTGGCTGGGTTTGAACCCGTGACCTACAACGCGTAAGTCGAGGATATAGGGAGTATTTCACACTAATCCTCTGGCATGTCGCTTAATTCAGGAGTCGAAAAGCCCAACAAGACAGTTAAAAAGACGGCAAATCCTCGATAACCGGACATAAGAAGGGAAACGGACTAGAGAGTCTAGACCCCAATCGCCAATTACCACCCACCCACTTGCTTATAGTCATCGATTTATATTCTAGTGACAGACAAGCCCTTTCATTGAAACTATTTGTCAAAATACTGAAAAGTTAAAACGAAAGTTCGCTGCAGCGCAACATTGGCATTAATTATGTCGTCTAACAGAACTCTTAAAACATGCAGCGCTAAGATAGCTTTTAGAGGATCCTATTTTCGCGACCACAATGTCTTAAGCGCCATGAATTTCGTGGTTCTTACGAGTTACGTTCAACATAGTGTAATGTTCATGGTGTATAGTCGACATTACACCTGAGTCGACTGAAGTGAGTGTTCGGCACGCCCTATCTAGTGCGTATTACATATATATCGATGCTGATTGCAGGCAAAACACAGAAAATAAAAATGTAGGGTATATAGGTCCATCCCTCTTTCTCGCTCGCACGCCTGACGGGTCAACACGTCATGGTAAGGCCCGTAATCACAGTTGCGACTGGCCATGACAGAAGACACCACAGCGACTCACGTACACGGTGTCCAAGCGGCTCGGGTCGTCATCAAGTTGGGTAGTAACGGACTTAATTATCGTGAAATTCAACAAACAAAGTTAATCTATTCAAATTAGGCTGAGGATCAGCATTTTTCCAAAGTTAACCTTTAAATCGTGGAAATTACAGACACAATAGAAAGACAATGGGTGCGCGAACGCCGGCGTTCGCTTGGGGTTTAATGAAACACTTTATGGAATGACCACCAAACATTGTCTTTCGTCACACTAGCGCCAAAGCTTGAACTAGAAACTTAGTATCTAATTTAATTGTAGGTACATTGTGATGTTTTTTTTATTGAAAAACTGTTTACAACTTATAATTTATTTATTTATTTTTTAATCAATCAGACATAAAGTACAAATTGTTATAATCAGACATAAAGTACAAATTGTTATATTCAATAAATAAATGAAATGAAACAAGTAGCTCACGTAAATAAACTCAAGCACGTTCTCAAAATAAATTGAAAATACCCCCAATTTCTGATTCTGCATTTGAAGTTGAGCATAATCAAACTATAACCTGAAAACCTATCAGTAACTTTAAATTGCAGTTTTTTTTTTTTTTTGAAGTTTACTGTGCCAGACCTACATTTTACTGAAGTCTACGGGCTGAGTTTTTAAGACACCTCAGTAAGGGTAGGAAAATGGGGACATTTGAGGTGGATACTAAAATGATAGAAATCTAAAAACTGATTTTTGATCCCTACTTGCATGAAATATCTTAAAAAGTTACGGATTGTTCCTAAGAACGTTTTCCTGTAACTATAACGGTTAGTTATCTGCCCTTACCAGTCTCAAAAATCAACCCTGTACGTGTAAGACACATGTGCTTGATCTACGAATAACAATACATAAGTCAAATATTTAGTAAGAAACAATCAATCCTAAAAACTAATATCAAACTTCCAAGGAAAGATTGGTGCCAAGTCACAAAATGTGCAACAAACATTGGTATTGAGTTGCAAACTACGGAACGTCGGCAAACGTTGAGTCACGAACGAAATCAATAGTAAATTGAATGCTGGTAGCGGCTTCTCACGCCTGAAGGACTGGCCGCCTGGCCCGCTCATCAATATTATATTAGATTGTCCACAAATATGCAATCTTGGGGTTTCTATGAAAAATGGGGCAACTCATATTTTCGCCTGGGCACCTACATGGTATAGTAATACTGTGGTATACTGAAAGGTGACACTCTTTTTATTTATTTATTTTTGTTGTAGGTGGGAAAATCATCCAATGACATCTCCGCGCCCTTGGGCGGAGCGGGAGATAGTGTCAGATTTTTACTGACTAAAAACCCACTCCTATTCCTCCGTTGCCTTTCGTACCGGGGCTGAATCTTTCTTTCAGAAGCCGACTCTTGGCCCCAGAAGATGACTAATACATTCAGTTAGCAGGACAATAGCGAAAGTAAGAAAAGAAAAAAGGAGAATGTTTATGAATGCCACACTCACGTACAATTAAATAACAATGTATTCAATTCAAACATCCCCCCTAGCCTTTCCCCAACTAGCTTGGGGTCGGCTGGCAGTCTCACCGGATGCGGCTGAATACCCGCATTTAACATAGAGCGATTTCTTAGTAGACCATAGACCACCACCACCCAGTTACTGGGCAACACTATACTCCTTGGATGGACTGATGGTGAGACTTTCTAGTATTTACTACCTGTAACGACTGCCAAGGATCTACGAATGACAACCGGGACCAAAGGCTGCACGTGCTTCCCGAGGCCCCGGGTGTAAAGCAAATATCGAAAGCAAGTTCTTTAGAAATAACAAAAAAAAATTAAAAACTAAAACCCGACTACGACAAAAAAAACAACACTGAAAAAGTATGAAACAAGATTTTCAGGATACTGAAATAAACAAGGTAAGTAACTGGAAAAACAAGAACAGAACAAAAAGAAAAGCCGCAGACACACGTTATAAGTTTCAGTGTTTTTTTTTTTGGTCGTAGTCGGTTTTAGTTTTTTAACTTTTTTTTTATTTAAACAATTTTGGTGTTAAATCACCTTGCTTTTATACTATTTACTTGTAAAAGCTAAGTTGTCAAATTAAGAACCAGGTAATTAACATTAAACTCCTGTTCATTTGTGAAGCAGTGAAACAGCTGCGTAGACTGAAGCCCTTTCAAATGATACCAAACACGACGCATTTATCTTATTTTTTTACATTACTTTTTGTCCACTAGAGGGCGGTATATCGAGTTTTGTGTCACGTCACGTAGCCTATGTTCAGCGGACAATTAAGACGGTTCTAACGATACCTCATATGTCGAATTCTGATAAGTATATTAAGAGCTATGAGAAAACAGATGAACATACTCACATACATACATAGCCTGTCTAAATCATAACCATCCGTAGTCGGGTAAAAATAAATAAAGCCTATATTCTACTAATTACATTGAGTTACTTAATTCTACACCTTACATTTAGTTACGTATTTTATAATAATTATGCTTTTTACGAGTAATATAAATCATGCCTCTAACTCCTCTAAGTAGTAGTCGCTCTTCGGCAGGCAGCTACATTTTTACTTGGACGTCAGCAGCTTGGGATTGGAACAAAACCAGGACCGGCCGACATATACAGCATTATTTGTTCAGAATCAATAACAATCAAATAATTTTTACATCATGTTAGATTTTGTAGTAAAAATATTTAAAAAAGGTCACAAGTTGGCCACTACCGACACTAAGTACAACCTACAACACAGATCACGGCAGGTCATAGCGGGCGTTAGGGCGTTAGGCGCCAGAGCACAGCTGGATGCGGGAGCAAAACAAACCTTCAGTCGCCCGGATGGCCCGTTGACCCTGTATTTGTGCGGCCCACCCGGTAACAAGCTTCTAACTTTGTGATTTTCCTTGATAAGGTTATGAAAATTTGTTCATAGATTCTTTACTTAGAATTACTAGACACGTCACACATGTTTCAGGTTACGCATATAAAAATCCAACTAGCAACCGAATTTTAGGGAGGGCCTTTATCAAACAAAAAATTGATAAGCCGATAATGATAACTGAGCATTTTAAAACAATGTCCTTATCAGAGCATATCAACATCAGCTGGTGCTATCTGTTATGTAAGTCGTTATCATGTAAATAAGCCACGCTTACATAAAGTAAATAAACTTTTTCTATGTAAACATTCATCACTGAACATTACATAGAACCTGGTTACTACTAATATACGAATATGTATGTCTAAACTGATCTTTTAACTAATTTACTAATATACTAAATGTAACTGGAATAGTGCACACCAATTTAAATCAAACAAATTACAATTATTATTATTCAAGCACTGAAATTTTACCCAATTTTTTTTTTTTTTAATTTATATAAACTAGTGCTTGACTGCGATCCCACCTGATGGTAAGATGGTAAATGCACGTAGTATTAGCATAAATGTAGTTTTTTTGTTTTTGTTATCTTAAGTTTCAACATGATTTTTCTACACTGTGTGTGGTATCTGTTTGTGCGACAAATAAAATATTATTCTTTCTTTAAATGATATTTATTTTGAAAATAGGTTTTAAAAAAGCACTTTTACACGTCATTTTTTTTAAACTAGATGAGGCCGGTGTTTCCTAGCTGACTACCCTGAGAAGAAACACCGAAACAAGCTCAGGGGTCAAAGTCTCTTTTAAAGTCCATACAGTAAATATGTATTGGTCAAAATCACATGAGAACCATGCAGATTTATCTGAGATGGTCTTTTGAAGAAAAAACCATACAGATTTGGATGGACCTGTCCAGTCAGTGCAAGCATTTGTCAGTATTCGCAAAGCTCAATTCAGGACTGCTAAGGAGCTCAACGACTTGACGAACAATACCAAGGCAAGGACATTGGGAGGCCGCAAAAAATACTCAAATTGCCAGACATGTAAAAACTACTGAAAAGAAAAATAAAACAGGTTGCAGAACTCAAAGTCAAAATATTTTATTTCACATGGCCTACATGGGCACTTATAAAACTACAAGTGTTTGTTCCTAGTATTAAAATTATGAATATCACTGTATTTTTCAAACATGTCTATATTTTTATGGGCATGCAAAATATTCTCGAAAATATACCGTGAAGTGTGAAGGCACACTCATTAAATTAATTTCTTTAAATTTATCTCTGAGTACCTGGGACTTGAATTTATAAATAGAACGAATAGCCTTTTCTGCAAAACGAAAATTGTCTATATATCGGCAGCATTTCCCCATAGTAGAATACCGTACGACATGACACTGTTGTTGTGGCTTTCTTTTCTTTTCTTTCATCTTTTCTTTCTTTCTTTCTTTCTTTTATTTCTTTCTTACAATTTTTTTTTAGTAATCCTAATATTAGACAAATAATATGGAATCGACAACCTACATTAGTAGTGCATCGTTAGCATACGCTAGTGACGTTTTTTTTTTTTATAATGGATAAGCTCGCGTTTGACCACAATCTCACCTGATGGTAAGCGATGATGTGGCCGACGATGGAGCACGCTTGCCTAGAAGCAATCTATTCACTCTTGACTTAAAGACCCCTAGGTTATAGCTATATATTATATTATTATATTCCTTACGCATAATGAATGTACTCCCAAAACGCTTTGTACGTAACGTAACAAAGATACAACAAGAATTTACTAAAAAAAACTGCAAGTGTGTGTCGGACTCACGCTCTCGGGATTCCGTATAAACTTACCTACTTAAGTAAATAGATAAATTTCCGAAACGAGTCCCAAAGATATTTCCGGATTGCAAAAAGTTTTTTTTTTTTTTGTGAGGTACTGCGAAACAGTTTCCAGATTTATTCCTATACTTGTGCTATAGCTATGAGAACTTGCTTCATGCCAAATTTCATAAATCTAGGTAATTGGGTACCCTTAAGGTTTCTAAATATGCGCCTAAATGGAGCATCAACGGCCTTATCTTTAGATTGTGTTGATTTTCAAGTTTAATGTTTTCACTGTTGCTTACGGTACTAAACCTGAGCTTTTGATATTAACTTCATACCTTCACGCGTTTCTGAGAAAAAGGGTCTTGACAGATGGACAGACGTGACACACAGACGGACAACAGTGATCCTATAAAGGTTTAGTTTTTGCCAGCTTAGGTACGGGACCCAAAAATAGGTTAATCTATACAGGGTTATTTGTAAAACACAAACAACCCTGCAGGTCTGTATTACTAACATCATAAACAACTTTTGTTCTATGACTTTTTACAAAAAATAATACATTTACCATTAACAAATGTCTACATCTCTTCTAATTTCTCCTTTCGCAAGAAATTTCTATTTGAAATAAGCAGTAACTTTGAACAAAGTATTCTAATAATGTTATCCTCCTCAGTATATTTGTGTATACATAAATAGTAAAATAAATAAATAAATCTTCAAGATTTCGTTGTTCTATCTAACACATTTTAACTCTGTATTTTGCCGTATCTACTTACGCCTCCGACACGCTCTGTTCTCGTAGTAACTATTACTAGCAGCAGGCTTTCGAAAAATGTTGTCATCGCACTTAGCAAGCATTCGCACCATTTCCGTGTACTCGACATTAGGATAATTATGTCCGCGCTACAAGAACACGTATGACGCGACGCGAGCGCATCATGGCGACCGACCAACTAATGAGGGTCGCCCGTAAATAGGTAAAATAGGCAAGTTCATGTGCAGCTACCCTCCGCTATTGTATGATCGCTTGCTTCGCAGACTTTGTAATATTTAGAACGATCAATTTAAATATTTTTATTATTGTATGAAAATCTGATGAACTAAAATATGACAAATTTTTAAAAGTCATAGAACAAAAGTTGTTGTTTATGATGTTAATAACATAGTCCTGAGAGGTTGCTAGTGTTTTACAAATAACCCTGTATAATATATATAAAAGGAGAAACTGACGGACAAATCAACGCACAGCCGAAACTACTGGGACTAGGAACCTGAAATTTTGTACAAGGTTTCCACTTATGACGTAGGCGAGCACTAAGAGAGGATTTTCCAAAATTTCATTTAGTTTCGCCTGTCCCGATGTTTGTAATAATTTATGTCTGTAACCAAACCTTGCAAATTAAATTTGATCCACTCCCGGGTTACCGATTGAGCTGGAATTTTGCATGCAGTGTAAAACAGATGATAATACAAAATTGAACCGGAAGGTAGCCGTAGGAAGTCGGTAGTTTAACGATACAATCTCATCGAGTTTGGGCTCGTATGATTCGTCTTGACGAGTATTAATTATACAGGTATACTGCGCTACAAAACTACTACTATGAAAAATGATTTTCATTAAAAACTTGTTTAAAAATAGCTGAAATCGATTAAGCAGCCGATTCTGAACACAGGTACTACGAGTACTTTCACTTGTACAACGAAATTGATGTTCGTGTGTCGACGGCATGTGCTTGCAGAGGGTGCCACCAAACTATACTCCCGGTAGACCACCTTATTACACGACGTCATATTTTGTTGTTAGAAATATTTCTTACACTCGGTGCGTGGCAAACTTTTATTCATCAAAGCCCACTCGTGTTCCTCTTGTTGTTATCTACTAGTTTCAACGTATGTGCTCGAGTTGAGAGTCCAATGTATTATAACAATGTAAAAGTTATAAAAAAACCAAAAGTATATAAACTGAAAACCGTTTCGTTTTAGAGAGCGCCTTAACGATTCCTTAGCCTTACACAAGGTGTTCTCTACAATGTCTCTTAGTAGCCGTGGGACATACGCTTTGATAAATTTGAAAAAAAAAGAACGATCTTTTATTAAAAAAAAATAGGTAAAAAAACTTTTTAAGTTAAACGGTTTTATGTTAAACATACATTGCAATGTTTAAGATAAATGTACTAAAAAACCAAAAAATAATAAAATAGATACAGTCGTGGGAATTATAAACATATGCATAGACTAGACTAAAATAAAACCGTGGGGCACGTCAATTGTCTACAAATTAATTAACATTTTAATCAACGATTGTAGACAATTGACGTGCCCCACGGTTTTATTTTAGTCTAGTCTATGCATATGTTTATAATTCCCACGACTGTATCTATTTTATTATTTTTTGGTTTTTTAGTACATTTATCTTAAACATTGCAATGTATGTTTAACATAAAACCGTTTAACTTAAAAAGTTTTTTTACCTATTTTTATTTTCTAGTTTTTAGTTTTTATTTCGCATTCTGTATGATAATTATTATTACGTATTATTATTATCGCCTGAGTCTTGAGGGGAAAACGCTAACGACATATCATTTTTATCCACCCTAATGCCATACAGTTCTCGGCGCGTTTTAACCTTTCACCTTAACTTGGGTGGTGTACCGCTAACGACGTATCATTTTTAGCCACACAGTCCTCAACACGATACAAAATCTTGACTTGGGTGGTGGATTCAGGCTGGATTAATCAGATACCTAAATTACAGATTCAATTTCTAAATTTAAATCTTATTATTATACGCCATTTGGTGGCTGCGCCCATCTTAAATATTGAGGTTGTATAGTGCACTGTATTCTTCTTGTCAAGCCCTTTTATTTGATACCCATATTGGTGGGATTGATAAAAAATTGTTATCAGCCATTTGGTAGCGGCGGCCATCTTAGATTTCAATTTTGCATAGTAAATTGTATTCTACTTGTTGAGACCTTTCATTTGATACCCATGTTGATGGGATTGATAAAACCTAAGTTATCCGCCATTTTATAGAGGCCGCCATCTTGGATTTTAATTTTATATAGTACATTGTATTATACTGGTTGAGCACTTTCATTTGATACCCATATTGATGGGATCGATAAAACCTACGTTATCCGCCATTTTGTAGCGGCCGCCATCTTGTATTTCAATTTTTTATAGTATATTGTATTCTGCTTGTTGAGCCCTTTCATTTGATACCCATATTGATGGGATTGATAAAACCTACGTTATCCGCCATTTTGTAGCGGCGGCCATCTTGAATTTATAATGATAATGAATAAACATAATTGTATTGTCACCAAAATCCAAAGTGTATACAAAATTTCAGATTAATCGGTTGACAGGAAGAGGGTGAAATTTGAATTACTAAATTTGACCAAAGAATAAAACAAACGGGGTGAGCTAAATAAAACCGTTTAAAAACATAACCCTTCTTGACAATCAAATTTCTAAATGAACGCAATCTAAAGATAAGGCGTGACGGCCTTAACCGTTGGGCGCATGTTTTAACACTCAAGGAAATCAAAACCTATAGTCTACTTCCTATTGATTTAGACTCCTGGAAGTAAGGTTTCATAGCACATGTAAAAGAAAAAATCTGAAAATCGTAAAGAAGCTGTCACCAGCTTCTATGAAATCTGGCCCCATCTTCCTACACCAATGAATGTTAATTATAACGTTGGTTATGTAATTTTGAGCTGAATAAAAGTTACTATCGCCCCAACTTTACAATTTCAGGCCCTTCAAAATTATTTTTTGTTTAACATATTAGTTTTGCCAATAACTAAGTAATGTGTTTTTTTTATTTACAATACTAGCTTTTGCCCGCAGCTTCGCCCGCGTAAGTACATAAAATATAGCCTATGTTACTCAGGAATAAAGCAGCTTTCTATTGGTGAAATAATTTTAGCAATCGGATCAGTACTTCCAGATATTACCTCCTACAAACAAAAAAAAACAAACTTTACCTCTTTATTATATTAGTGTAGATAATGTATTGCATTTAAAAATAAATAGAATAGAATAGCATTCGGCGCAAGCAACACAATATACCACAACATAAAATAATAATAAAAAACCGGCCAAGAGCGTGTCGGGCCACGCTCAGTGTAGGGTTCCGTAGTTTCCCGTCCGTCACAATAAAGTGTACCCACTTATGAGTTTAAAAAAATGCTTGCTACGATTATACTACAAACTTAGTCCAGAAATTATTTTGTAGAACACTTTTGTCTTTTTTGTACAAAAACTGTTCTTTCCATCAAGTTCAAAATAATTTTCCTAGAAAGTCCTTATAAAGTTCTACTTCTCAGATTTTTTTCATATTTTTTAAACTTATGGTTCAAAAGTTAGAGGGGGGGGGACACATTGTTTTTTACTTTTGGAGCGATTATTTCCGAAATTATTGACATTATCAAAAAATGTTTTTAGTAAACCCCTATTCATTTTTAAATACCTATCCAACGATATATCACACGTTAGGGTTGAAATTAAAAAAAAAAATCACTTTCTACTTTACATATAGGGGGGCTACCCTAATAAAACATTTTTTTCCAATTTTTATTTTACCACTTTGTCGGCGTGATTGATATACATATTGGTACCAAATTTCAGCTTTCTAGTGCTAACGGTCACAGAGATTAAGCGAGGACGGACAGACAGACAGACAGACAGACAGACGGACAGACAGACATGGCGAAACTATAAGGGTTCCTAGTTGACTACGGAACCCTAAAAAGAGTACAGACATACAATACAACATTACAAACTCAATCATTTCTATGTTTTATACACGCAGTGTGTAAATAATAACCTACAGTTTTAAATGCATTAACAAGCTAAGCTGTTTATGGATGGATGGACTGGTCCATCCATTGACAGCGACAAGCATTGCGGTGTGATCGTGTGACTGTTATTTAGTTTCCTCGGAATCATCATCTTTTCAGCTGAAGGACGTCCACTGTTGGACATAGACCTGGTCCTGTGAGATGGTTGGGCCTTCCATTACTGCGCGTTCCGACCGTTCGGCCGCATCAACCATTTGTTCCGTGAGGAATGTGCCCAGCCCACTTTAGTTCGGAGATTCCAAATGCATATACAAAATAAACATTCTATAAGATCTACTTGCCTGTAAAACGTACATTCTCTACACCCACCTGTGTGACTGCCGCGGCTATACACGTTGAGAGCCGCTAGCCGGGAAGCGTCTTTTAACTACGCATGCGACAACACTTCATAGTATCTAGAATGATGACGTACGCTCACCTCTGCCACTTTGATGAACCGCCCGCGCCGGTTCTGCTTCACGTCCAGGTAGAACCGCTTGGACTGGATCTGCAGCATTTTCGTCGCCAACTCTTGCTCCTGTGGCTGCTGACCTGTACACATCAGAGGACCAGGGTTGAGAACAATTTAAATTAAAATGTCATTAGGCAGAAAATCAGCCATTTGCAGTGTTATGTCTGGGAAGCAGAAATGGCGCCACCCACAGACAAAGGTATTATTTGGTTACTATTCCATTATCGACATTATAATCGTAGATTTGTTTCGCAAGAACGGCTGCTGAAGACAAAGAGCTGGTTTAGATTCCTAGGTCGTGCAGGAGAATATCCATCAGGATTTTTATAGTAATAGCATTGATTATGGGTTTGCCGGGAGGCCACTAGCAAAATACAGATGTATTATCTACCTTCCTCTTCAGGAAATGTGGACGTGATACTGTGGATAACAATGGAGCTCTATTTACAATCAATCAACCTAAATCCAACCGAAAGGGATAAAACTTTGCAAAGAACTTTATTTCTCTACATACATACATCAGTTCACCCTTAACTAAACTAAATCAATTGAGTACCTACTTCATCTGAAAATATAGATGTAGGTAGGTGGGAAAGTGTATGACGTCATCGGGCGTCTAGATTTACTAGACGTACTTCAGCGATAGATAAGATCATATAAAACGTTTACTGAGAAGATACCAAACTCAATAGAGTAATATTTCACAATAAACAGGGATAATATTGAACATCTTGACAAACGATCCGTGAAGCGGTTCTTAGAAAAGGATTTAATTTATACCGTTAAACAATACACGTAGAAATCAGACTAATATTATAACAGCCGAAAATTGGTATGTGCGTATGCGTTACTTCTTCTGATTTGGATGAAATTTGGTACACGAGTAAACCATGTCCTGGAATAGCATTTAAGATACTTTTTACACCACCTGCTCGATAATGTCGTTTTATACGTCATACAAACCTCATTTAAAGCAAGTCATTCTATCCCTAGGGAGATAATGCAGTATGGCCGATCC
This sequence comes from Mythimna ferrago, assembly GCA_910589285.2. Classification (NCBI taxonomy): domain Eukaryota; kingdom Metazoa; phylum Arthropoda; class Insecta; order Lepidoptera; family Noctuidae; genus Mythimna; species Mythimna ferrago. The sequence continues at coordinate 544,283 of OU342698.1, read as the reverse complement.
CTAGGGAATAATGAGATTTGAATTTGGAACATTAAAAACCGTCAACATTGTGAATTAAAATGTGTCTACGTGCATCGCACAAGTTGACCCGAAATTCAAACTGGCCACTAACAAAAAAAGAAAATAGAATAAAACGTGAGTAAACAGTACAGACGGGAGCATTATAGAAAATTGAAACTATAAAATCTTGGAGAAGTGAATTTTGTTTGTTTGATGAACTTGTAAATATAATACTTTATTTCTGTAATATATGATTTGGTCGACCAAATTGTTTTTTAATTATCTCACAGATGGTGTAAAAAATTGAGTATGCAACACGGGGATAAAGCTGTATTTGTCTTGGGCGGCTTGAATTCCTCACTTTACTCAGGTTTCTTTATTAACTCCCTCGCGATGCTCGGGAGTTAATTTTATAAATCCCTCACTGTCGTTCGGGATTAAAATCAGCAACCTTCGTTTCGTTCGGGATTCAACATACCGCCCGCTACTTAAAGACATACTTTATCCCCTAGTCACATAAACTACTATTATACCAGGATTTTATTCCCTTGGGATAATTTAGTACCTACTTTCAAGCGTAGCCGCTGGTAGAAAGTGGTGTTATAGGTATAATAGTAGATTATGTGACTAGGGGATAAAGCAGTGTCTTTAAGTCGCAGGCGGCACGTTGAATTCCGAACGAAACGAAGGTTGCTAGTTTTAATCCCGAACTTCAGTGACGGATCTATATAATTAACTCCCGAGCATGGCGAGGGAGTTAATAGAGAAACCTGTGTGAAGTGAGGAATTCAAGCCGCCCAAGACAGCTTTACCCCGCGTGTTGGATACTCTACTTCTTACAACATCTGTGGGATAATTAAAAGAGAATTATTATTTACAAGTTAATCTTAACTATCACTCAACATGTTTTGAGATTCAAAACAAACAAAGTTCACTACTCTAAGATTCTCTATGAACAATTTTCTATTTCATTACTTTTTTTTTAGAAACTTGTCAATAAACCAGGTATTCTGTTTCTGTTTATTTTTTCTTAGTGCTCAGTTTGAATTTCGAATAGACTCGTTCGATGCACGTACATTTTATAATGTTGACAGAGATGTGACTTTGATGTTAAAAATTCAAATTTCATTATTCTCTAGGGATCGGCCATACTGCATTATCTCCCTAGGGATAGAATGACTTGCTTTAAGTGACGGTTGAATGACAAATTAAAGTACATTATCGAGCAGGTGGTGTAAAAAATCCATAACAGCAATAAGGAAGCAGACCCATTTAGTGCGTGATAATATAACAGTTACTGTACAAAATCTAAGCCATGTATAAAACCGAAGCTTGCTCCGAAAAAAAAATCTATTTCATCCCTTAATCACGCGCCCTTAGTCAATAACTGCAACATAGAAACCAGGCATACAGGACAAAGAAAGTACTAGACAACGCTGAGCGCGTGAGCGTCCTATCTGCAGGGGTACCGAGGAATTTCATCAAAATCGAGCAGAACGTTCCAACAAAGAGCCGTATTGCCGAACTGCCGAGGCTAAACTTATCGTAACAAAGGCAGTCCGTTAGAAATCGACGTGTGATCGATTCCTATGCACGCAACCGTTCTGGGCTCGTGCACTCGCCACCGGGTTTCGACAAAGCCCCTAATTTCGGCGGCGCTAATAACTAAGTGTAGCTGCTAGACAGACGGTATTAGGATCGCTGAAGGGCGTGGCGCGCCATCCAATGACGTCCGATACAATTTCGCTTGTTTTACTCCAATGTTTAACATCTTGATTGGTAATCTTGTTTAGTCTAGGATGTGTAGCAGCGCATACAATCATATGTATGCATTCTTTTTTTGGGACATGGATCATAATTCTAAAATTAGAAAAACTAGGTTAACTGGATGCGGAAGTAAGAGGTCACAGTATTATGGTGGCGCTGCCAAGAGGTCTTTGTGCTCTTGCAGTGGACTGACGCCCGATATTTTGAGAGCTCTTAGCTTGCTGAAATGTCAGTTTCTTTCGAAGGTTGTGACATTGACATTCGTTTCGTCAAAGGAGTTTTTCGGACAAAAATGATCCTTTGGTCCTTCTTGGTAAGCTCTCCCCGAGTTCGATTTAATACGGTAACTTATATCTGCGTCTAGACAGGGGTTTTAAACTATACTCATGGTTTTAGTAAAAAAATAAAGACCATCATTGTCTTTTCTTCAAATAAACAACAAATTGAGAATACTGTCTGTTTCAAATATTTGACTTAATTCTATTTGAGGTAATTGAATCAATTTGAGTTGGAACATTATTTTGGTGCTTTATCAGTCAGAGAGCTTAAAAATATATTTTGGAAGCAACAATACTTAATAGTCATTTTTCTACTTCGCCCTTATTAGATAGGGCCACCAAAGCAACTACACTAAGTCATCTTTCAAAACTTCCGATACCTGATTATTCTCCTTTTGTCATAAGTCAATTCACTGCTTGTGATGTAAAAAAGACTATTTTATCGATTACATCCAATGCTGTTGGTAGTGACTGTGTCAGCCGAAAGATGATCATCCCCATTCTTGATAACATTCTACCTGTCATCCTTTACATCCTGAACTTCTCTATTTCTAGTAGTGTCTTCCCAAAAGTTTGGAAAGATGCTCAACTTATACTTTTACCCAAAAAATCTAATCCTTCATCGTTTACTGACTATCGTCCTATTTCTATTCTTCCATTCCTGTCCAAAGTCCTTGAAAAGCTGGTCCACCAGCAACTTAGCATGTTCCTTTCCAAGCACAACCTACTTAATCCCTTCCAATCTGGTTTTCGCCCTGGACACAGCACTACCTCAGCACTCGTGCATATCACAGATGATATCAGGTCAGGCATGGAGATGGGGAAGTTAACGATACTTGCTCTGCTAGACTTTAGCAATGCTTTCAATACTGTTGACTTAAACATTTTGCTTGGCATCCTTAGCTCTTTTAACATATCTCCTTCGGTAATTGACTTGTTTAAAAGTTACCTGTTTGGTCGCCGACAGCGTATTTGCATTGAGGAATCTTTTTCTTCTTGGTGTAACACAGCTGCCGGTGTGCCGCAGGGTGGCGTTTTATCTCCTCTACTTTTCGCTCTTTTTATTAATGCTATCACTCAACGACTTTCTTTTTTCTACCACTTGTATGCTGATGATCTTCAAATATACACACAATTCCCTCCTGAAAAACTGTGTGATGCCATTGCAACTATTAATATAGACTTGACTCGAATAGGTGACTGGAGCACTGAGTTTGGGCTGAAGATCAATCCAACCAAGACGCAAGTGATTCAATTGTTGTTGGTAGTTCTCGGACTGTCTGTAAGACTGATTGGTCGACACTTCCCCAGGTTTATTTCAATAACACCCTAATAACTGTAACTCACACGGTGAAAAACTTGGGGATTTATATCGACAGCACTCTTTCCTGGACTAAACAATTGCAAGACCTCTTGCAATTGTTTAGTCCAGGAAAGAGTGCTGTCCTCCCAATCTTGGACTATGGTGATACCAGCTATGTTGATCTCAACCAAGACCAATTGGATAAGATTGAGCGACTTCAAAATCTTTGTATCAGGTTTATATTTGGCTTACGCAAGTATGACCACGTTTCTGAATTTCGCACACAGCTCAAATGGCTTCCTATTCGTCTTCGCCGGAATGCTCATATACTTTCTTTGCTTTACAACGTGCTCTTTAATCCTTTGACTCCTTTTTATCTCAAAGAACGGTTCCAGTTCCTCTGTGACACACATTCTAGGTCCATGAGGTCAGCGGACAATCTAAAACTTAGTATTCGTATGCATTCCACTTCGTTCTACGATGAATCTTTCACGATACAAGCAGCTCGTTTGTGGAATGCATTACCAATAGAAGTGAGGCGTGCCCAAACACTACCGAAATTCAAAAAATAAATGGTGAAGGAGCACTACCTATCACTTTAATTGTTCTTTCCCTTACTCTATTTCTGTGGCCCTAGTGAAAAAGGATCTAAGTCCAAAAATACAACTTTACAGGAGACGTAAAAAACACTCTGCGTGCTTCAAATTCGTGTTTGACCTCGTGTGTCATTCAAACCGCTACCAAATGAAATACATGTGATGTTTTTTATAGGTAAACAATTTATGCTCTTTATTATTATTGGGTTATTTTTTATGTAAAGTTAATAGTTTTTAAGATAGTGACTTATACCAATCACAAAATGAATTCCATAAGGGTATAAAATAAGTTAGACCCGTTCTCCCATAAGTTAAATATTAATTCATGCACGTGAAAAGGGATACGCATTTGAAATTATTTTTAATAACTAATTACCTAATGGAAAGAAATATTTTTTTCTCTTTATTTCGGTGAAAACGGATATAAGTCTAATAATATCCTTTCTAACTTAAACCATTTTTATGGACTAAGTGTTGTTGTATCGATAAACACCAACCAAATTGAAATGTGGTTGATTTATGTTAATTTAGATTAAAAAACACAAAAGAAAGTTTTTATTTTTCTGTTTAAAACAATATAAATGGACTTGAAACCAACTTGCGTTGTTTTTTTGGTGTCAGTTGAATCCTTTTGCACAAAGTAACTTCCTTATTTTTAGGGCTAGCTTAGATCTCTTTTCACCAAATGATAGAGCATTTTTTTCTGATCATTTTGGTATACTTAACTCATTTTCGACAAAATCGGACTTATACCCCTTTTCACTAGGGCCACAGATTTTATTTTTTAATATTTATTAGTTTATTATTTGGTAATTTATTTATGTATTATATATATTTTTCTATTGTACTATATATATATTTATTCACATAATTTATGTTGTACACTGACAGCCCCAAATCTTTTTCCTTTCGTTCAGTCCATCCAAAGGTTGTCTGGTAGAAATTGCCTTGTGCAATAAGACCGCCTATTGTACACATAATCTTTTGTAAATGTTTATCCTGTATTAAGCTAAGGTGTGCAATAAAGTTATAAATAAATAAATAGAAATTGAATGAACTTCTTTGGGAATAAAAAAGCTCTGTTTGTTTTAACACTAAGTCCCGATCCAGGTGTCCAGAAGATAATAAAGAGTACATTAATTAATCAAGAATATAGTGTAAAGCTCGCGGCAGTGGGCGGCCGTCTGCCCTTCGGCAACCTTCGCAAAAAACCGTCCGTTTGGTTGCATGGCAACCGCTGATTAATGGCCTCGTAGAGACGACGCCTTTCGGGACACGACTAGGAACAGGAGCGAGTGCCGGCTGCCGGCTGCTACAGACCTGTCTAGACAACGTGACGACCATTCGTATTGGTCCTAACTACATGTGGGCTTCCAACACTAACTTGCTTTTTGCGATCATTTTGGAAGTTTGAAGGAGAGTCGTTACAAGCAGGTGGTCATTTAGTTAATGATCTGTCTACATGTCACCTGATAACTGGCTACATAAAAGTACCTATACGTAAAGTTGAGCTTTTCAGATATTTACCTAAATTAAGAATTAATCAAAACCAATTTATGTACCTATCTAATACGATTCAAATGAATGCCTGAATGTAACAACTAATAAAAAGAAAATAACGCGGCAATTTCAAAACGATAATATTATTTCTGCCAAATGTATTAAGCATCTAATTTGGTAAAAATATCATTAGACAATTTCCGGCGGAAACGTCCCTTTTCCTCACGGTTGAGTTGCAAACCCCCCGCCTCCCCTGTGACCCCTGCCCCCCCCCTCCTGCCGGTACCTCCTTCCTTACCCGCTCTTCAGCTCTCACCCCGCACCGTCTACAAACCTTCTCTTCATAATAGATGCTCAATAATTCTCACCAATGTTATGTCTGACATTACATTTAACTCCTACAGATTTCCTATGAGGATTAATTATGAGAACACCAATAGCATCCTTGTTTTGTACAAAAAAAAAAACGTAATTCCGTTAACGTAAATTTGATAAACGCTATTTAGTTAAGTATTTTATTAATACGTAATCCAACAAAAAAGTGTTTGGTATAAAAATAGATCATTTAATTAGTCGACAGCCACATCTGTTGGAACGACGTTCATTATTTTAAATCGGCCTGAAACTGTCAGGCTGTTATCATGAAAGATATTACGACGTAATGCACAGCTCACACACAGAAGACTCACTCCATACAAGGGGTTTCGGAGATTTGAGCGCGAGCTGTTTAAGATACGTCATAACCCGTACCAAAAGTTAATCCAATAAAGCCTCATTGGCCAAATTCGAACATGACATTCTAAATTCCAAGTTTTGAATCAGGGAATTGTTTCAAGTGTGTTACGGATTTCACGAATTTTGAAAGTTGTGTTAGATTCTCAGGAGTGAATCTTCTGTGTGCTATTTACTATGTAGTAAAGAGGTTATTGAACTTACCGGAGTCAAAATTATTCCCGCCCGCGTCCATACTTTGCCCATGATATTCTGTAACACATCGACAAAGATATTTACATTAATAAACGTAATAATTGTGTGAAATAACACGGTTTTTGTTCTATTAATAACTAATTGGGAAGTCACCAGTCAGGAGGCTCCAATAAGGTGGGTATCGCACAGGACAGAAATATTACTCGACACACTAATCAAAAATTAGAAACCCTTTATTGGTTTAATATCGATTAATTTTATAGCACTGTAGTTTTTGCAAACGCTGAAAATAGGGTAGTTTCCAGGGTCAAAATAATTACATTTTTTTTAGCCCATATATTAGATTATAAAAAAATTTTGGACACGTATTTTTTCTTCCCCGTGCGAAAAAATGCAGCACGGCGTGACGTCACACGTAACCTTAATGGGCTATATCTTTGTCATTTTTTGTTTAATCGAAAAAAGAAAAAATACGTGTCCCTTATTTTAGAATAATCAAAAAAATGGACTAATTACATTTTTTACGGCAACTAGCCTATTGGTAATAGGTACTTCATCCCCAGAGCCTACGTCAGGTTGTCGGTTCATCGCCCATGACAAGTAGCTCGGTGAGTCCCTTCCTTACGAAGTAACACAATAATGCCAAATGTGCTCTCAAGACTGTTGCCTTGGCCGCCACCGGCGCCCGCAGAGGCGGTGACCTCTCCATACTATTACCATAGGGTCGAATAAATTAAACACGAATATGTTTTCAACCTTTTTATTAGCGAACTTTACAATACTTTGCACATTATCATCGTGTGGATCGTGTAGGAAAAGGTATGAGATGAATGTTAAGCGATTTATTGCAAAACTAAATCTAAATTAGCATGTTACAGGACAGAATACAGGCAGGCGCCTTATATGGAAGGTAAGTGCTTACCAAACAAGTAAGAAATGTTATTAAGCAACTAGAATTAAAATCATATGTAAATTCTCTAAACTGAAAAGTTACAGCAATCTTCGCTTTTCAAAATTCGTTTATATGATATATTTCTATTTAATATCCAATCTCGACTCCCGATTCTTTCTTGAATATTGCCAACATTGCAGGCAGAATTGGGAGTCAAAATTAACTGGATATTTTTAACCAAAACCTTAGAATATGACTTTATAATTCGTTAGCCTACAGCTCTACCAGAGTATGTAGTAAGTAAAGTATTCAAAACAACAAAGAACCAGCAAAGCACAAAACCCTTGTATGGCAGACCATGAATCAAATCAGAATTCATTTATAATAGTTTCAGCAATTTAGTTTCAGGACGGGTCACATAACTAGGACGAGGTATGTTCTAATAAATTCGTGTGCAATTACCGCTGTTGCAGCTACTGGGCCGGGGCGCGCCGCGCACGCTGCATTTAATTACTGCCGCTCCATTAGCTGATATAATAATTGCAGGTGTTGTCCGAAACATCCTCCGGTACGCCTCGGCTTTGCATAGGAATGTGTGTGTTAACCAGCCGACGTAATTCGGTGCTCAGTTAGGTAAAACATGTTTTTTGGATGTGGTTTGCAATAAGCATGACGCGGCAGTGATCATTTGCCAAATATGAGTTAACGTTGCTTTGGCTAGAAGAGTATATTTTCTAAAAAGTGAATTAGAAAAACCATTTAATAAATAAATGGTGGAAATAAACTTGTGAAACCCACCGTGTGTAGAAAAACGGCCTCAGACCAATTGAAAGCACACAACGGTGAAACCGACTGACAAATGCACATTTCAAAGATATTTATTTGTGGTTTTCGTGTGGTTTTAATGCACTGATTGTTAGCCGTGTAGTATCTGTCAAACTGACGGGAAAATACGAGAAAACTACAAATTCTATCCTGCACGCGAACTTCAGAACATGATGGATGACTTGTAGTCGCGCAAAGATATTAAGTATGGCGTAAATTCGCAAATACACTAGTTGAATATATATTTTTTATTATTATTATTATTATTGATAGCCTCCCACTCGAACTCATCTAATGGTAAGAGACGATGTGGTCAACGATGAAGCACGCTTGCGTAGAAGTAACCTATTTACTCTTGACTTAAAGACACCCAGGTTATACCCATAACGAAAGACAACTCCAACAGGTAATTCAATTTTTTAGCTGCACGCACAATGAATGCGTTCCCAAAACGTTTTATACGCACGGATGGGATGTGCATATGCCGGAGGCGCATCGCTGTACGTCTGGTACTTCGGATGGAACGAGTTTGGCGAAATTAATTATGCAATTCCGACGCACACTTCCCGAAATGCGTCCGATAGAAAACCGACAGACTATCGCAGTTCGGCGTAGATGCCCTCGGCTTTGGAGCTTTGACTCTACGAATGCATCGTAATGATGCCGATGATTCTCTTGGCTCACTTCTAAAATTATGTATTAGAACATTTACAATAGTGGTACATAGGTGGGCCTTAATGTAATAAAGTATCTACCAGTCAACCTTTGAAGACACTAAACACAAAAACCGTCTATAATAAGTTAATTATGCCCGGATACGCCAGGTTGGGAGAGGAAGGCAAAACAGATATCAGAGAAATATTTATTTCATAAGATCTGAAAGCATCCATCAAATGATACCTTACAAATGCAATAGAACATAGAAATAGTGTACGACGAAGTTCAAATAAGAATATGACGTGACAATGCACGAAAAAGCTTAAATCTACCTTGATCGAATAAAGATTGGAGCCCTAACAAGGGATCCAATCGATCGTTGAGGAGAGACCTGCCACAGGAAATGAACAAAAGAGGTCTTATACACAGACAAAGACGTGTTGATTAATTTCCCAGTAGATCTCATGTGCGAACGATTGCTTTCACTAGATTGCGATGAGAATGGACATCGGCGACATATTTATTGTATTACTCTCATGAAAATAAAGAAGATGGTTCTGCAAAAAAATATGGACACAATTGTACCGTGCTATTCGAAATAAATTAACAATGACATTTATAACAAGAAGTGTATCCCGGCTCTGCTGTACGGTAACGTCGCATATGAATTACAAACGGTACATGTATGCCTCAATCGCGCATAAATTTTCTTAATTTATTTCGCCCTAAGCGAATATGCAAATCGAACCGCCACATTAATTTCTCAATACATGAGTAAATTCCCATGTTGTAGCTGTGTTGAAACCTTGATCGTTCTCCAAACGTTGTACGAGAACTTTTATCTACATGGCTCATTAAAATTGTACCTAAACAAATGTTTTAAATTGTATCTTGTTTTCTTCATATACATCATAATTAAGAACAATCAACGCATTGTGTGCTACCAGCGCATGCAGTACTAACACTTGACAAGCAGAACATCCTGCTCACACAGGCTACGTAACGAGGTGTTTCTCCCACTTCAAGACTGACAAATGATCACCCGGACATCTGCGAAACGTGTCCGGGAAGCGATCAACACGAAGATCCATAACACGCCTAGAAATCTGCTGCGAAACACGTCCGGAGCTCATATTGTTCTAGTACTGAATCTGATCATTTATAGTTTAGTGGTTACCCAAAATTCATGTATGTGCCAGGCCATACTTATGTCACACAATAGAAGGTAGGCTTTAGAACTATGAGGTCATCACGGATTGTGGCGGATACATCAAAGTAGGACATACGCGACCACTCGCTATAATTTCGCAATAGCTAGTTGACATTTCTGGATTGTATGAGCATAGGTCGCTAGCAAATAGAAAAGTATTTACAGCAGGTATAGAGAAATATTGCATACATTTAAGATAAAGAACGGTTTGCAAACGTTTGCTGATCTCTCGCACACATACACAAAGTTATTCAACACGAAATGCAATGAAATACAAGTCCCTAGTCGACGCCTGAAGAATTACCTCCGACGAGCGGAGAACAGCGGATGTGTGCGTATAGAGAGCCAAGTATCTGTGGTATCGGCGAGTCACAGCCGACTGGTCAGAGGTCGATCGTATAGTGTTACCGATACACACACCGCGACCAAGTTGGCCAAGCCGCAGTCGACCGGCAAGTGTTAAATATGCACTGATTAGCAGCAACCGACGTATTAATGTGCGAAATGCAACAACAGAACCTAAGAATACTAAGGGATTGTAGAAAACATACAAGGTGCAATACAGAGGCGAAACTGTAAATGTTAAATTTGTAACCTTGGGCGATGCAATGGAAACGATCAATGAAGACTGCGTCTGCGTGCTGTACACCAACATAATATGCTGATGTAGGCGCTGCAGTGACGAACTCACGACGAATCTCATTCGGGCTAGGCTAAATAAGGTGTTTGTTGGAGTGGATAGGCGTGAAAGGTGGGACGGATTTTTGTCCATAACTGGCTCAGAGTGGGTAAAGCAGTCAAATAACAAGACAAATGAGATATCTGCAAATGGCTCGTGAAACGACACAACGACAAGAAAGCTGCACAGTCCATTCAAGATAAATCGATTGATTTACCACCACACATGGCTTTAAATCTATTTCTCTTTTATGCAAATGAAAATTACAATTACTTAGAGAACCATAAACAACCAAATGCGTTATTCTGCATTGGCATCCACTATATTTTTACGAAAAGCAGTATAAAATAAAGCATACAATACCCGCTGTACTACTTATTGCGGCTTACAAAGCCGCAATAAGTAGTTTTTTTAAATATACTAAATTTTTACAAATTACTACCATAAAAAACCGGACTAGAGTGACAAGGGCCTTGTATCCATCAAATCAAACGAAATCAGCTCCATGAGCAGGCGTGAATGTCCTGTCATATGAACATTTCAGGAGCAAGAAAGCCTATAGAATCTATTTCATGTTCTTTGTGGAGTGCCAGAAATATCGCGTGCTTTGTCGGCAGACAACGACGCTACAAATTACTATAACCATATAACGATAACGACCATTCTCACAGTACTTATGGCGATTAAACCGTTTACGACCACTTCGTATCGTAAAACTTGGCAAATTATAAATCCGTATGTTAAAATCATCGTGGCAGCACATTCATCAACTTTAACGCTCGTCTTGCCGATCAGGCAAGCTTTAGTTTTTTACTCAGAAAATATACTTAACGCGAAAACTGTGAGGCTTTCAAGGTTAAAGAGATCTGTGAGTGTTGAGCAGGCGCTTCATCATATTATATTAGGCTCGTTTTAGCAGACTAGTTAACTCAATCCCTCTCGGGTACCACGACGCCTTAATCCTCTTTGAGCCTGGAGTATTTAAACAAGCCTTGTGATCCCAAATTCGAAAACCATAATAGATTCAGTGCTTTGTGTCCAACTACACACGATCTGTCAGACTTGTATTGTGGAGCTTGCGCCGTTGTGACGTCGTGCGTTACACGAAATCCTGTTCGTTCAGCACAAGGAAGCGACTTTATCATTACATGCTCGGCCCACATTCTAGCGTGATATGACGGCTAAACTTAGATATGTTCAAAAGAATTGAGAATCAAAAATCTAGGCCATCACCGTCGTAAAACTGAGAGTGAACCGGCGCGATAGTGCTCATGCTAATACAGTTTTTATCTTTAAATCTTATCCTTTGTTGCTAATATACGACTCGCATTAATTCGCGTCTCATTCAGGTGCCGCATATTAATAACCTCCTTACGTCGCACCTCGCACCGCCATGTTCACACCAGGCGTCATTTCTTCACACATTTTTTGCCAATCTACTTGTAAGCGCTGCGCATGACCTGAATAATGGCAAACAGTGCCGTAGTGTTCCAACGCGTCGGCAACGTACGCACACTATAAAAAAAAACCTATCAAATCACCAGACAATTAATTGCGAACTCGTAAAAGCTCTAATAAAAACATAACTTCCATTTTAAAAGTCGGTTCAACAATTCGAGCGGCGCAGCGGGGCCCGCTCTAGGGTGTCTATCACAAAGTTAAACAACCAATAAGGTGTAAGAGTGTGTGCCAAGAGACACTTGAAGTAGTTATGTAAGTAGTTCAAGGCGGGTCATTGGCAGCAGACGATATTGTTGCAGACATAAGCCAGACGGACAAAAAAGTGAAACCTATGTTTTTCATTAAAAAAAAAACCACAGCCGCAGCACGGTTGGTAATGAATGAAGAAACGAAACGACAGTCACGTTATGAGCACAACTATAAAACGTTAACTTGAAATTCATCTAATTGTTATACGGTCATTTACTTCATTAATTAATTTCGCGCTCATTTCGCAACGATTCTTTTGCGAGCGATTGCAATACTGATAGATTTGTAGATTAGGAAAAAATGGAGGCTGTCTGAGACAAAAGTCTCTCTTGTCCAAATTATTTAGTTGATAGAGAGGCGGCTGACGTAATCGCTTGTCGCGTACCTATGTTGGCAACCTCCGAAAGCGCGAGGCTCGAGAGCCTGGACCTCGAGCGCTCCACCTGCAGCACACACCAATCAAGTGCTTTTCTAAAAGGTCTTATTTTGAAATGATACATTCTAAATTCAAAGTACGACGCCTGTCTCGACAGTTAGGCAGTTTTATTAGATAAAAACTTTGTTCGGCCTAATAGATTTCACCTTAGCGACGTCGTTCGCGGTCCGAAAGGACCAAAACCGTGGGTCGACTGAATGTAATAACTCCTTTGACAAAGTAACTTTTCTATCAAACTACACTTTGAAGAAACCTTCGTAAATAATATTCGAGTTGAGCGTTTGTATTAGTTATAATTATCTTTACAGCTAAACAGACAAACCAGCTCTACTGAAATAAGTTATCTTGGAACCCAGAAAAAGACAAGGGGGGCTCTTTTCAATTCGTGAAGACAATAACCCCAGGCGGTGCCTAATCGATGTTAACTTGTGGATAAGGAAGACTTACTTCCTAAATAAATAGATTTCCAATTAATTTGTTTGACTAACAAAAGAAGATCGTATAATTTGTGCAACTAAAATCAACAAACGCCCATTAGTAAAAATACGCTTACTGAATCGTATATCGTCGGGTACGCCTCAACCTAATTTTTAAACAATGCGACAAAAAATTCAGACTAACCATTGGTTAAATTTTCCGGATCTGGCTGAAAACGCCAACCAATGTTGCCGTAATAGTGATGTTTAGCAAAAAGAGTGCGACAAATGAAAGGAGAGGCAAACAGAGCTAGTGACAAAATATTTCTTTCTGCTTGTTTTTATGTACCTAACACATTTATTAAATCACACCTAGCACAGTCTAATAAAGGCGAGAGTTTGTATGTTTTTACATTTGTTACTTCTTCACCCTCAAATGGTTGAATGGATTTTAATGAAATTTGACACATGGGTAGACCACGTCTATGTGCTATAGGATGCTTTTTAACCCGGGATTCTTTTTCCTTGGGCCAATTTTCTACTATTTCGCAAACGAGACCACTAGTACATATATTAAATAAAATTAAAAGTATGCAGGATTGATAATAGATAATAGATAGAGAACAGTGCAGCAGTGGAATACACACTGAGATGAAACTCACGACCGACATAAACATTGATTAGTATCAAGATGAATGTTTAATTAAGTACATAATAACTTTTTTAATATAGCAACATCTGCTAAGGTTACGAGGACCATGTATAACAACTCAGCCACAAACAAAGTCTTCCTTCCGTAAATCTAAGGGATATTTTTATAGGAGGCATTATCTAAACCGAATGCATGTCAAAAAGAAATTGAAATCATGCCAATTTTCAATGTAAACTTTCAGAGCCATTTTTAAATGGATTCCCAACATGCCTTACACTCTCTGCAGTCAATCCATTTAATTATTTTAGAACCCATTATAATCTAACGTTTTTATGCTGTAAAGTTGATATGATATGACCGTTAATAATCCCAGCTTTTATCAAATTGATGAGAAAAACTGAAATTCTATGTCGAGCACAACATAGATTTGTACTTATTTGAGCAAGTGCTGCGACACAAAACATAAAAGAGAACAATGCTTAGATGATACCTTAGCAATAGTAGAACGGAACAATCAAAAACAGCAGATAAAGAGTATTACAAGGTCTTTCTCTTCTTCAAGGTCACCTGCCTTAATGGAATGGGACAAATTGTCAAACAAATACCCCATATTATGCAAACAACATTACAATCAACTTCAGTACTAAATGTAAATGGGACCATGCTGTTGATAAGCCACAATGGCTAACATAGTCATATTATTTTCCAGTTAGAATAGCCTCAATGATTGGTATCGAACATAACCATTTGTTTTATTACCACAACACATTCAGTAAATAATTCACTACAAAATTGTTACAGCTCAACTGTACAGACGATTGCATTAAATGTATTCATGCCTGAATGCACTCATGTATGAATCCGTAGTTTCCTCCGCATGCACCCTTTGCCACGCCATTTTCACTGTAAACGGACAAAAAGTTGTAACATGCGATGCAATTTCAGTATAGAATACAAAATTATGTAAAGATTAGGATCAAGAGATTAAAATAAGATTCCAATTAAGATTTTTTAAATGTAACAAACAATAATATATGCACAATTGATTGTTTCAACTATAGCAATCTTATTAAAATCTGGTACTCATTGAACAGCTGATCATATTCTAATGTGACAACACCCCCAGTGTACTGAGATAGTTACACAATAATACATTGGCTCTATAATGTTACAAATTTGCTACCTAATAAGTTAGTCTACTGGCATATGGACTGTTTCAAATATATTCTTCCAAAAGAAAAATTAGAAGAAACTATTTCAGTTTCCGATATCACACTGAATGGATCATGTTCACAATGTAATTTAATTTACTTTGACAATTGACATATTATGATACTGCTGAATACATGGAAGAAATAAGATCTAATAAAAGTATTAAGTGTTCTATAGAGTATGGGGCAGGATTGGGTTGTAGGACCTTGTGTGTAATGTAACAAGCCATAAGTAGTTTTGTTATCAATAAAGCAGAACAGCATGCAACACTACTTAGTTTGAACTCTTGTTTGGGCGATTTGATGATGATGATTGACACTGGTTCAATAATTTAATGAGGGCTGTCCTCATGGATGATTTGTGCTCAGCACTGCACAGCCGGACAGCACTCACTTACAACAGAGACAGACCTCACCACTGCTTGTCAATGCTGCACCACTCTCAGGTATGTTTCATGTTTATACATTGACATATTCTTCATATCACACACTTAATCAATACCATTTTGCCCTTACAGATGATCAACACAACAGTTCTCTTTGTTTGAGGCTCAGTCCAAGGAGATGTAAACTAAACTCTTTGTTCTTGCATGTAGGAGTCTGTAGACAGTCACAGGGCACACAGGTAGCACACTTTCACTATTGCACAAGCGAGCGCCGGCCCCGGCGGCCGAGCGCTCATCACCACCGCGGGAGCACACGCCACGAGAACAAAGAACTCGCCAACAAGAGGCGCGTCTAAAGCCGCGTCTGCGAACTGCGGCTCAATCACACCCGGTCTATTGAGATTAGCGAGGTCAGTGGGTAAGCATGGAGAGGCGAGGGCCAGGGGAGGCGCGGCCACTGACCTGCCATGGTGGCGCGCCGCTCAGCTGATGGGGAAGACACAAAGTGCGGCCCGACGCGGACGGAGCGGCACAGCGACGTGCGGCTGCCGACACCAGCCCGCCTCCGCCGAGCCCAGAGCGTCTCGGCCACCTCGGCCGCCGACACCGGCCCGCCCGACGACGAGAGGTCGCAGACAAAAAAATCGATAGGTCGTCAACCTCCGCCGGCGGTCGGCCGGAGCCGGTCCCGGGCGGGCCGTCGCGCCGCCTCCCGCTTGCCGAGGGACCGTCCCGCGCGAAGATCCCTCCGAAGCTTCAGCGTCCGAGATATAGCAGACCCAAATTCGCCATTTTGAAACGGGAACAATGAGATATTTACTTTTGAACGTTAGGACGGTCGGGGACGACGTCAGTGACGGTTAACGGACGCGGCGCGAAACGCGAGATAACCCAAACGCTACACCGCTGTAAATAAATACGTACTCTGACTAGAAATCCCTTCGTCACCGCTGCCAATATCCGACATCGCAATCCACACCGAAATCTACAGGCGATCCACCGATCTTTTCGGAGACTCTCGGACAGCACAAAATGGTCTATGGTTTCGAAGCCATCAAAATTAAGTTCTTTATGGTGTACACTACAACAACACAAAGGATTTTGGATATTTCGTTTTTTCACGTTATATTTTATTAATTTAATAATGAAAATAAACTTTTGTTTCACAAAATAGTATGATTTTATTTAATATGGCCTTTAATCTCGTCGTTCAAACACTTTAAATGTAAATTTTCAGTGTGGAGACTAAAACAGCCCTTTCCATTTTTTGACGCAACCTCAAACATTCAAGATTTTAGTCTATGGTACTGACATTCTGTGTCAAAATATGTAGGGTACAAAGATAAACCAAGATAAACTCGTTTTTGAACGCACTTTGAAAACAAACGATTATTCTAGCGATCTTTAACAGATTCGTAAATGAAAAATAATGAATGCTACCTACTGCTAATGTAGTGTTTTTTTAGCCAACCAAGTCTTACTAGAATGAATTTTTGTTAGTTGTTGGTCATATTGAAAGAGATGGCACTGTCAGCAACGACTAGGAGCAAGGAGAGATCCTTGATCTACAAGAGTAAAGTCTGTCTTTAACACGGAGGTCTATAATAAGTCAACCGACTTGGGTAATTATTATATAGGGTAAAATGAAATCTGATGTAATCAATATTGGTTCAATAATCAGAGATATTGATCATTGTTTACTACTAGAAGAACCTTATAAAAAGTATCGAATACAAGTACTTTTTAAATAATTAAATATTATACAAAATTCCCAAATCGGTCGACTTTTTAGACAGACTTTAATATATGCTAGACTGGGTGAAACAAGGAATATTATATGGATAAACTTTAAAAATGATTGAGCCTCGAATTGATACAGTAGCACGCAGCCAGTGCACTCTATTATCAAATTATTATTATTTTTCAGTGTGATTACCCTACTGCGTGACTAAAAGGAAAGTAATGTGTTCCAGAGATTGTGTCCAGTTGTGTTTTCATTTGCAGTACATTACAAATTATATAAACTTACTAATTCCATAGTGCGACACCTAGTTGAGATAGTAAATTAGTGCCAAGTTAGTGCACGACTTCAGTTTCACATAAAAATGTAGATGGCGTTGGTTTGTCACTCTTTGACTGCTTTTTATCATATTTTTATTTATTTTAAAATAAATTTTGGTAGGTAATCAAATGTCCTCATCGGTTACTAGGGGGTAAACACTTGTATAAATACACGAAGTAATAGCTTGTATCCTTGAAATATCTATAATTTACCTATTAGAGCTGATAGTAAATAAGAGTGGCGCTAGGTGGCGTGAATAGAAATGGGCACTAAATTAATCTGGTTTCAAACAGTTTCAGTCATAACTCATAAGTCATAGATGAGAATAAGTACTGTTTCAGTTATGAGATTTAAACCTAATCTAGCCTCCGTCACTTAGTTGTAGGGAAGGTAATATTATTATTAGACGTAAAACCATACTTGGGTTAGTAATCGTAACTAAATACAACCCTAAAGGAAAATATTACACGTACAACAGTCGGCTATAAAAAATCGAAGAACTGTTTTAACATCTCCGCATTTACTGAATAAAAACACAGTATGCACTTTATTTAAGGTAGGTGCCAGATAAACGTGGAATAACGGTCATTGATCCTCGTACATTTGTTGACATTCATAATTTCAAAATCGAAAATAAAGACAAAGCTGTCTTGAATTGTTTGTTTATCGGGTACCTATGAAGAGATATTAGGAAAAGGTCAATATACTTTTCAATACACTTGCTCAGAAAGTAGATCTTATTGCACTGTACTTAGGTACATAATGGCCCTTGTTACCAAACTTTGACATTTTGATTATCATTACGCACTAGTGCTATAATGTAATTACCTAATACATTATCGTATCAGGCTGAGCGCAGGTCGTCCCCCACGAGTCGCCGGTCAACCCTCGTTTATTCATTTCAGTGAGTGTATTGAAAGGTAAATAAAAAAAAAAATGGGCACGCATATGAAGACAGATTTTTACCGCCACAAAAGTTAACTAGTTTTTCGACACACTTGCTCAGAAAGTGACTATAATTGCACTACACTTAGGTATATAATGTAGCTTGTAACCAAACTGTGACTTTTTGATTACCATTATGCACAAGTGTGATAATTATAGATGCTGGCGGGAAAAATTCCGAATCTTTCCCGTCGAATACTTCGGAAGTATTCCGAAATATTCCGGAACTTTCGGAATATTTCAACTGTCAAAAAAAAACCAGGAAAGTCGACCTTACTATATAATAAAGTTCCGACTTTATTGAAGTCCGGCCGGCACCTCTTCAATAAAGTCTTCGCTTGGTGGTGGTTTGAAGTGCTCCGGCTTCATTGAAGTCAGTTCTATCTTTTTACTTAAACATTTTTGTTTCAACATTTTTTTATGTCACGTATAGGTACATAATATAGTGACTAATAATACTGTTCTGAAAACTGCATCAAATTCGGTTCAGCCAAATGCGAGATGATCGCGGACAAACATACATACATACGGTTCAAACTCATAACCTCCTTTTTTAACACGCTTTTATTAGCTTTACCTATATATTTGTTTGTAATCAACGCCTTTGAGCTCGATTTTGACCAGCTTAGGGCGATCAGATTTTTTAAACTTTGCACACCCATCAAAGACTGATGACAACACAATGATCCTTTATTCTATGACCTTGATCTCAAGGGCAATGACCTTTACTTAAACCTTTACTTCATTAAAATGTTGGGAATCGCCTGTGACACCCAAAGGCAATGACTTTTACCCCAAGGGCCAGACCTTGACCTCAACGTCAATGACTGACCCCAAGGTCAAATGTATAAAAAGTTGGAAAACACCTGGGACACCATAGGGCATGACCTTGACACCAAAGTCAATCACCTTGAACTCAAGGTCAAATGCATAAATGTTGGGAAACGCCCGGGACACCAAAGGGCTGCTTTGACCGCCGGCGAGCGCTACTTCTCTAAATAACACAGATCAATTTTTTTTCGATAACATTTTAGGTCAAATATTTAGGGGTCATGGTCATTGACTTTAGGAAAAGCGTGGGGTGCTCGATTCGACTCTTACGAAACATATGGCACAAAGCGCCCCACCCTTTTTTACAATATAATATTAATATTTTTCGTTCAAACACACAAACAAAACAAACATAGAACAAACAACAACAAACACAAACAACAAATTCAATGTATTTATTGACTGGGCTATTTACGCGTAATGTTTTTATTGACTTGGTGGGCTATGCGACTCGCGAATCAGAGATCTCTCTCAACCGACTTGGGAATTTTGTATAATATTTAATCATTTAAAAAATAAAAACATTCAGTACTTTTTATAAGGTTCTTCTGTTAAACAATGATCTCTATCTCTTAATCAACTTTGATTATTGAATCCGTGTTGACTACATCAGATTTCACTATATCCTAATAATTACCCAAGTCGTTTAACTTATTAGATAGACTCTAACCCTTTTTCAAAAAACCAGCCAAGTGCGAGTCGGACTCGCCCATGAAGGGTTCCGTAGCAGCAAGTAACATAATATAAAAGCTCTTGTAATGTGTTGTAACTTTGATCGATGTTTTAATAATAGTGTATTTTTTTCGATTTATGACGCATTAAAAAAAAACTACTTACTAGATTTCGTTCAAACCAATTTTCGTTGGCAGTTTTTATAGTAATGTACATCATATATTTTTTTTAGTTTTATCATTCTGTTATTTTAGAAGTTAGAGGGGGGGGGGACACACATTTTACCACTTTGGAAGAGTCTCTCGCGCAAACTATTCAGTTTAGAAAAAAATGATATTAGAAACCTCAATATCATTTTTGAAGACCTATCTATAGATATAAAAAAATTTTTGAGTTTCAGTTCTAAGTATGGGGACCCCCAAAATTTATTGCTTTTTTTCTATTTTTGTGTGAAAATCTTAATGCGGTTCACAGAATACATCTACTTACAAAGTTTCAACAGTATAGCTCTTATGGTTTCGGAAAAAAGTGGCTGTGACATACGGACGGACAGACCGACAGACAGACAGACAGACATGACGAATCTATAAGGGTTCCGTTTTTTGCCATTTGGCTACGGAACCCTAAAAACAAATCAAATAATGCTAGACCTGGTTTTTTAATTCACAACTGACATTTATAAAAATAGCATTCGATTTCGAAATAAGTAGGTACCTACCTAAAAACAAAAGAATAAAAATCCTGTTAATCGCAGGCTAACATTAATCAATCCCATTTATATTAAAATAAACATTTATATTTTACTTACGTATGTGCCACTGAACAATTATTAACTAACTAGCTTTTGCCCACGGCTTCGCCCGCGTGCCATTAGGTACTTAAGGAAGCGGGATAAATGGTAGTCTATGTTCTTTTCCATGTCAAAGGCTATATGCATGCCAAATTTCATCCAAATCCGTTCAGCCGTTTTAGCGTGATTAAGTAACAAACATCCACACTTTCACATTTATAATACTACTAGCTGTACCCGCGCGGCTTCGCTCCCGTTCTTCCCTACTTCAGCCTACTATACCCTACTCTACCCTACCCTACTCTACTCTACCCTATTCTACCCTGCTCTACCCTACTCTACCCTACTCTACCCTACTCTACCCTACCCTACTCTACCCTACTCTACTCTACCCTACTCTACCCTCCTCTACCCTATACTACCCTACACTACCCTAATTTTAATTTTTTTTTTCATAAGAACCTTCTCCTCATAATAACGAACACAACAAAAAAAAATTTAGCGAAATCGGTCCAGGCGTTGTTGAGTTATGCGCTTACCAACACATTTTGCGATTCATTTTTATATTATAGATTTCGATCCCAACGCCATCTATCGAGCATAGTGACAACTCGGATTATTTATCTACACTCCGTTCGGGCATTTTCTTTGTACTAAAAGTTTTATTATATTGATATTATTTTTTTCATACCTTTTTACTATTTATTTACTTTTTTCCGATGAATTAAAACAATAACATGAACCGAACTCGTGTAACGATCGACACCATTGCGCGATCACCAACTCGACATACAGTACTAATAGAATTATCTATACTCCGTTAGAGCATTTTCTTTGTACTAAAAGTTGTATTATATTATATTTTCATACCTTTTTACTATTTATTTACATTTTTCCGATGAATTTTCAGTACTGAATTGATGCCGAATCTTGACCAATAGATGGCGCTGTATATCCGGAATAAATTTTTTTTTTATTTTTTTTTTTTTGTAATAAAAACTATCCTATGTCCTTTCTCAAGTTCCAAACTATGTCTGTACCAAATTTCACACAAATCGGTTCAGTAGTTTAGGCGTGAAGCAAAGACAGACAGACAGACAGACAGACAGACAGAAAGACAGACAGACAGAGTTACTTTCGCATTTATAATATTAGTTTGGACAAACACGTTTATTCCGATTGAATTATTCCGGCAATCCGGCGAAATATTCGGGCGAAATATTCGGAAACATTCGGAAACATTCGATTGCGGGGTACGAATCTTTCTCGCGGGGGGGAAGGAAAACTTCTCCGGGGAGCATATCCCCTCTTACCGCACCCCGCACCGCCATCGCCTGCACGCACGACTCGTGGCACTGTGGCAGTCGGGCCCGCGCGCGCGTCGCGGCGCCAGTGTACAAAGTACTCTGTGGCCAGCGCTGCAGCAGCGGCGGCGGCGATCGACGATCGATGCAAAATACAATTATTCAGCAAAAAAAAAAAAAATCTTAATTAAATTCATTTTGAATAATTCCGATTTAAAGAAACTTTCCCAGAAGTATTCCGGAATTATTCCGAATGTTTCAGAAGTTTTGCAACTATAGTGATAATGTAGTGATAACCTTTTTTGTTAACCACTGTTCTCAAATCAAACGTTGAATTCGAAAAAAAAAATACATTAGGTATTGCGTTCAATGGTACAAATTAGTGTTTTGCTTGCTTATTATTTTTATGCTAATTTGTGTTTAAATAAACTATTTTAACTTTTACATGTTTAATAAATAAAACCTTTCATAAAATAAAAATATTTTTTCTGTTTACCAACATAAGCAACCTCATTCTTATTTTTATTCAAAAAGCCTAGCTAGAGTAGCTAGTCT
Source organism: Mythimna ferrago (assembly GCA_910589285.2). Lineage (NCBI taxonomy): Eukaryota > Metazoa > Arthropoda > Insecta > Lepidoptera > Noctuidae > Mythimna > Mythimna ferrago. Next base: position 521,679 of record OU342698.1, on the reverse strand, counting down.
ATGGCCGCCATTTTGCATAAGAACAATTTTTTGCCGCCATACTACAAAAAAAAACAGTTTTGCTGATAAAGCAATACCTAATTAATTAATTTGTAAAATTTTTCTTCTCAAGTGTGTCGAAAAACGTCGTATGATACACGTGAATATTGGTGATTACCGTCCTCGGCTCTCCTAGGATCCTCGCCTTCGGCTCGGATCTAAATACCGCCTCAGCGGTAATCACCAACATTATACACTTATATCATAATGTACTATTTATTATTAGCTTCACTTGTAACTAACTATGTATGTAAGAAAATCTTGGAATCTTAATTTGACCCACTTCCCGCGGTCTTCGATTAGGATGAAATTTTGCACACGCTCTGAGTTCTGATGACAATACATGAAAACTAAGAAACGCCATATGGCGGCCTTCCCCAGATGGCGGACTGGCTGTTTGAAATCCACCCCCATGATATGGGTATCAAATGAAAGGGTTTGCTGTCAGGAATACGAAAAAAATAGCCACGTGACTTAAATGCAATATGGCAGACGTCCAAGATGGCGGACAGGCTATTTGAAATGCACCCCCCCATGGTATGGGTATCAAATGAAAGGGTTTGCTGTCAGGAATGCGAAAAAAATAGTCACGTGACTTAAATCCAACATGGCGGACATCCAAGATGGCGGATTGGCTATTTGAAATGCCCCCCCATGATATGGGTAATAATTTAAATCTTTAAATACCTATTAATATTTTAAATTAGTAAGTAGTAAATTAAGTTTGAAAAATAAGAAGACTAAAGAGTATAAAATAAAAATAATAGTTTAAAAAACACGCTTTTAGCACGCACTAAAAATTACAAAATAATTCGGACATTTAGTTTGATGACTCAAGAGTTTTCCCTTTGCCAAATCTTTATTAGATCGCAGGTAAACATGAGGTAAACATAAACAATTTCAGTTCGTGACAAGGAAACATGCGTGAATTTAATAACCCTTTGGCAATTAAAAACTTGTCTATATGGCTTTAGTCAGGAGTAATTAGAGTCAGCTTGCACTATTTGGAATCCGTATGAGACTTCTTACGTCTTGCTTCTAGAGAAAGTTAAAAAAACCATTCTTTAGATTCATGTATAAGAAATTATTTGGATACTATCCATTTTTATATCCTACAAAATTTTTACTCGGAATGCTGAAATTTAACTCTATAGAAGTAAGGCGTAATTACTGTTTACTCGTCTTCGCTTGTAGAGTTCTTCGGGGTGAATCTGATTGTCCTGAATTAGTTGCTCAGCTGGTGTGGTTGTTTGTTCCTCCCGTACCTACACAACACCTCAGGCCGCGAACACAGTTTGTTAGCTGATCCTTTATCGCAGACAGTGTCAAGAGCTAACTCGCCACTCGTTCGTGCGCTTTCTGTGCGACTCTAACACCAGAGTGTGACTTGTTTGCTGGGAGATAGATAGATGTGTCGTGAATGTCTGAGGTTTTGTGAGAGGATGGATGAAAAATAAGTAAACGTTGTCTTATTTGGTTTTGTGGGATATTTTATTTTATATTAGTGGTAATGTATGTTTTCTTCTTATTTTTTACTTCCTTCTTTTTGTACAACGCATTAGTTTAGACTGTAATGTTGTATAAGTAAATTGTAAATAAATACATTACTGCTTCGCAGAAAGGCGACCGCCTGCCACTCCTCCTCGCTGCTGTTCCATGGCCTGTAACAAGGCCCGACGCGAGATCGCCGCCGCAAAGCGCCCCCACGAGAAATCGGCGGTGCTCTACCCACACACCTCTACCGTAAGCTCCACCGTGTCCTTCAGGCGGTAAATAGTATGGTGACACCCGGGCGTCTTTCCAAAGAAGGAACTTACCGCCATAATTATGGCGTGACCGCATTACTTGACGTGTCATTGTATTGCTTTGCAAATGACAAAGTACACTGTGGAACTTATGCAGAAGCCAAGCACCGAACAGCTCGACTGCTTTTGCAGACAGTTCCGCATCAAGCCAACACGTTCTTTCTCCAGTTTCTCCATTCGTTCGATAGGGTCATCTCAGGTTGGGGTTAGGGAAGCGAACGGACACTGAAAACTTTTATAAGGAATGAATGAAACAACACTGTAATATTACAAATGACTATAATTTTTGTCACAATTTTTCCATACAATGTTAATAATAACTTTTTACCTTATATCTATTTATAATACATTACTTATTTATTATTAATGTTGTATTTCAATATTTAAAATTCTTCCTGTTTAATTTCTAATTACATTCCACGGAGTCAGTTTCAGATGAGAGACATTTATCATTTAATTAAACCAAATATTCCGAAGGATCGTACAAAGTTTAACGAAATTTTGAAAAATCGACCTCGAATAGTTTATTATGATACACTATGATGTAATTCGATTAGATCTTATTATACTAAAAATATTTCTTGCTTAGTCACTACGAGAAGTAGTTTTATCGTTAAAAACTGTACAAACATATCAACTTTAGTGTTACCGCTAGCGTAAATATTATAAACGGACACACGAACCAATCACGATCAGATGAGAACATGCGACATCGCTCAACAGTCACATACTGTAAACATTCGTTAATTAATACAATACAGGTAAGGTAAATTGTACTTTACATGCGTGAGTGAGGGCGCGGCGCGGCGCATGCGCACCCATAATTGACAAACAAATTGCAACTAAATCTCGTCTCCAAGCGAAGCCGTGCTCAGTAACCGTGGCACGACGCTCATGTAAATGTTACAGGTTGCAAGTGACGGTTACTGCAACACGGCGTTGGTTCCATTGTCCGCAACATTCAGTAGAACACATTGCATTTCAACGACTGTCTCCGACCACAGAATAGTTAAACCTGCGAAGCTCGGCAGCGTGCAGTCCGCACTCGTGTGGCGTGCAGTCCGCACGCGTGTGGCGTGCAGTCCGCACGCGTGTGGCGTGCAGTCCGCACTCGTGTGGCGTGCAGTCCGCACGCGTGTGGCGTGCAGTCCGCACTCGTGTGGCGTGCAGTCCGCACGCGTGTGGCGTGCGCGGCCTGCACGCGCCGACTCGCCCGCCGGAGCCGCGCCGCGCCCGCACTCTTTGATAACAAGCACCGTAATCAAATGCGAGTTGTTTGAGTAATGCAGGCTTCTGGAATAAACCCTTGGCTGTCTTCGCACTGGGATTACGAGACCACTATGATATGCGATAAACTTTACTTCTATGTACTTATAACGTTCAACGGATTAGTTCAATGGAGCCCTGGGGCAGCCAAGGTTCAAAATAACTATATTTCAACGATGAATAACAAGCAAGTATAATACAATAATTAATAAAATTGAGCTAGGATAAGAACTCCGCCGTCTGGTCGGCGCGCGAGTCCCCGCGCCGCTCGTCGTCGCACCGTGGACTGTTAAGTACATCGTGTAAATAAGAGTGGCGCCTGTAATAGCCACGGGCACCATCATCGTGTATTTCCTTAATTAATAAAACATCTAAGTATAATAAAGTCGGACTAAATAAATAAGAGTTCATTGGAATTCAAAGACGGGCGGCGCGGGGGCTGTTGCGGCAACCATGAATGCTATATGTACGAAACTACTGTCAGTGACGTGCCCAAGTATTCCGATAAAATAACCGAGTTAGAGGCGAAGTGCAGAGCGTACTGCAGTACTGCGGCGGCAGCGTCCACTCGCCGAGATATTATTGCTTTCATTCGAGACTATATAGTTACGATATTGCTTTGTTACTCCTGCATTTACGTATGTTTTGGCACGACAATACTTAGTGAAGCAACACGGATGAACGCGACGTCGCGTCGTCAGCGGCAGACGGAGTAGGGGCGATAAGCGATACTAATTCACAACCAAGCGGCGCCGGGGCGCATTTTCATACAACTCTAACGGACTTGAGGCTCGCCGTCTGCAGGACACTCCTGAACATCAAGAGCTGTACTTTGAATAGTGTGATCTGAGAAAAATGCGCTTTTCGCAGTCGATTGAACCATCTATATATTTCACCTATTTTTAAATGCATTGAGTTAATTCATAAAGTTCTGGTATTAACAATATAATTCAAGCCAGCTTCATAACGAATGCTCAAGTTTCAGAAGTGTCGCGCAGTCCTGTTCAGACGGGCCATGTGCGACAGCAGTGCGAGCTCGTGAGTCGTGCAACTATAGCCGCAACCAAGACAACACGGAGCTTGAGTCAAAGATCGTTGCTACATATAAATGCTTCGGACTTTCCTATAAAATGATTACTAGGTCGACCTTATAACTCAAGATCTGTTACATCTTAGCGTCGACCTGGATGGTTTGCTCACGTTGGTTTCATGATACTATAATAATGGGCGAACGAAAACTGAATAAATGATTTTATAACAATTGTACTAAGTTTTAATATTATAGATAATATTTCAAAATTTCATAATATTGCCTCGAGTTAGAGTGAATTTTACAAAAATATACATATTGTACAAATAGTTGAGCGACTCAATGCATACACTGGTCAACCCTACCCGCGGGCGGCGGCTGTGCGCTCGCGGGCCTACTCAGAGATACTGCTGCGAGAGCGGCGCGAGCGGGTGGCGCGGCTGGCTCGGCACTCAGGCAGGAGGACTCGCTCGCCGTACCTGGCTGGCGATGATTTGCTCAGTCTTGTTCGTGCTTCACTTTCTAAATGAGACACTGAGTCAGAAATGTAACGTCGTGTAACGCGCACAAGCCTTCAGTTGGGCATTGCGAGCCGGTCCTCCGGCCTCGCTCGCTCGCGGCCGGCCGCGACTCGCTGGCGCCGCCTCGGTTTGTATGTGTGTACAAGACTAACACTAACTCGTTGATAGAGACTTACATTAAGCTACAGTTTAGTCCAGCACGACCGACCTCACCACTCGCCTCTATTCTATCATACAAATCTAATCTTTATGCACCTGATAGGAAAGTCGAAAGTCACTCGTGTTAGCCGAACGGTTAAGTGCACGCGGCCCTTAACGACACTATTATACACGACGTAACTACAGTTTAATAATAAAATATAATAATAACAATAGAGATAATAATTACGAGACAGAACACTAATCTCCCGACATTGCACTCCGTTGCAGGAAGGAATATTGGCCGATAAGTCTTATTCGAGAGATGAACAACTTAGAAATACAAGTACGTTCAGAGTAGACGGCCCAAGTAAACCGGGCGACGCCTGGCACACTACCTGCTCGTAGGACGCGAAAAAACCAACATCACGATTTTGCGCGTTGAGGAATATATCTGATCGTTTTATGTAATATTCTGTAAAGTTACTGTGTGTGTTTATATCGACCGTCTGCGCTGAACACTAAAGATTACGAGCGATGCGAGCGCGGAGCGATTACAGCGCAGAGCGAACATCGCGCCGCGATGCGCCACAGTCGCGCCACGCGGCACCGGACTAAAGCAGTGGCAGCGTGTGTGTAGGCCTTTATTTCGTTCACAGCGGACGCACCAGGACTAGCAACACTCCTAGCTAAAAATTATACAAAAAGTATAAAAAATAATGATTGATTTTAAGAGCGACGTATTGGTAAAACTGATTAAGTACATTAATATCGCTTGATATAATAGATCACAGATTAATACATATTCAAAAGAACACAAGAACAAGGACATTCGCGCACAGCTTGCGAGCGGCAAGCTGTGCGCCAACGTACTGTTGCAAGTCGAGACGAAGGCTCTCGTCAGAGGCAGAGAGTCGTGGCGCGTCCGCCGTTATCACAAAACATCCCAATCGACCAGCAATCGTGAAAGTAATGCAAAGATATACAAACATACCGCGGCATTAGTATCAAGAGTACTTACAAAAGGACGCGAACTAAAACATTCATCACATACCGAACACGACCTTGTTAATGTATAAAATAAAAGCAAAAATATAGAAATAGTATTATTGTAATATTTATTTTTAAATAAAAAATATAATATCAAAAAAGCGTAATAAAGCACTCATTATGTACAAGGCGTTGTTATTGTGAACAGAGTGCTGACTGCGAGTTTGTTTTCCGTTACACGATCGACACGTTTAAGAGGCCCGACGCTCCGATTGGCCAGTTCCAAGCTCTTAACCAATCGGAGAGCCAAAAGCGGTAAACGTTTCAATCGCGTTAACGTAAAAGCGACTCTCAGTCAGCGCACTGTTGTCGCTCGACCGTGTCTCACGCGCTCCCCGCCGAGCGGTCACCAACCGGAACACGCACAGATCTATCTGTAGACGTTATATTAAAGTACTCGCTCTTTCATAACAGAGCACATCGAGTGTTAGGAAGTAACTGTCATCATAAGCTATAAATTTTTTTTTTTGTTTCTAACAGATCGGTCGGGAATATGCCATATTCCCGGCCGTGTACATATTGTATTGTGAAGTAAGACAGAGAAGAGATTTGTTTTCCGGAATCTTTAGTACACTTATGATTCTTTAAGTACATATATATTTTTATTTTATCAGTCAATAATATTCGAGTAAAACACCCAAGTATTCATGAATAACGAATTGGCAACGATTTGAGTGTTGTCGTGTTCCTGGGTTGGGTCGCGCGCGGCAGCGACAACAAAACTAAATAAACAAACATCAGTAACACTAAGCACAATGGCGCCGCAAGCACGCATCGTTATAAGTCACAATAAATATAAAATAATATATCTTAAGCAATCTTAAATACCCTGTTGATTTCTTTTTTTTTAAATTATCATGTTTCCCCTTTTGAATTACGAAAAAAATAATAAAAGACGCATTGCAATAGTGCTGCGGTACGAACTCGTACGGTAAACCTAATCCTAGCCAGACCAGAACGATATTGGAGATCATGTTACATAGTGACGTCACTCTCGCTGGGTACCAAGTGTACTGCACAGCACTACACGGGTGCAGTGGGTAGGCTGCGTACAGCGCGCACGCACGCACACACGTACAGGGAGTGCATCCACACGCGACCGGATTACTTTTGAGATCGCCGTACGTCTTGTTAATGTGTGCGTCTGTACTCGCCAGTATGTAGCCGACTCACTGCACCCGTCTATTTAGTGCTGTGACTGTGTGCGGCGGCGAGAGAGCCGTCTAGTTTAGTGTTGTAGATAGGTCGCTTAGTGTGTGTGAGAGCTGTAGCCGAGCACTATGCGCGCACGCAACACATTGAGCACGATCCGACGATCACGAGACCTCTCCGGCGACTTCCATCCACTAACTATCATATAAATTCTTCCGAGTAAACCTATCATTAACGTATATGTCTTTATTACGTATGTTATTTCGTTTTTAGCTTATATTTAAGACTTTAAGACTTTTATCATTTTGTGCAAAGAAAAGACTTTTACTAATTAAGATTTTTTGTACAAGATTGTTTTCCTCCCCGATGTATCCTCTCGTACGTAGCGCGGCGCGCGCTGCTACAGGACCCATGTTGTACGATCTGTATACTCTACACGACCCGATACTTAATACACCATCAAAATGAAATAAAACTTCAACAACATAGTATAAAGACTCGCCGCAAGTACGCCGAGCTGCGTACTCGCGTTGTATAAGGAAACTATCGAACCCATCAGCACCCTACGTAAACATTATGCATCGTGTTAACGTTAACTAAACCTAGAGAGGGTATAACCAGTCGCGCGGCGGCGCGGCCGCGCGCCTCCCCGGCACCGCTCCCGCTGCTGCGGCGCGGCGAGCGGCCGCCCGCGTAGCCTTACAATAAAATGGCGCGTGTATAATAAAATATAGGTTACAATATTATGTAAAATTATGCTATCACTAGCGATCCGAAACTAATGTAACTGTTCGGGTAACGTTGTGTAAAATGCACGGCGTGACGTCACGCCCGCCGCCCGCACTCAGTACGAGCGCGGGCGGTACCTCCGCGCGGCGGTATTTGTGCAGTGGTAAAGGTCATCGACCGCTTACAATAAAATGGCCGCCTCCTGCGACTGTAAAAATATAGTTATCAAATGCTAAAGTTGAATTATAAATAGCGCCGCTCTCGCGACTTCAGTAAATTAAAATCTAAATAAAAGTATACATAATAATATATCTCATAGGCCGTTGTTGTGACTTAGATAACATATGGAGCGACTTGCCGGGGCGGGGCGGGCGGGTAAACTTCACAATTTGACTAGCCCACACGAATTAGTAAGTGACTAGAACGCGAAACACATCATTGGCAAGACTTCGTATTACGAGCGCACTCGGCCGCTAATTCCGAACACTAGTTATTTTTCAGTATGGCAATAAAAATGGCCATCTTTATTAGTTAGACATCACTGAAGATCACAGACATTCCGAATACATAGTACGCGCGCGCCCCGCCGCCGCTCATCACAGGCGTGCCCTACTTAGTACTACATCACGACATCACGACACAGCTGTGATGCTCTAGCGATCGCTTAAATAAAACATGTGATGGACCGAAACAAAAAATACATACAATATTTACAAATAAATCCTACAAATTAAGCTCCTCAGTTTGAAAAAGATTAAATTACATCACTAACGATTGCTTTACAAAACATTTCCTCGCGTCGATACTTCAGTCCAATTTGCTACTTACTCTAGGAAAGTACTTGCCGCGACCGTTCTCTCCGCGCACTGTCGCCGACCGCTTACAAAATTAAAAATACCTCCTACCTCGATATGAGCCGACACTCACTGCGCACTCCTCACGCCGACTCGCTTCAACTGTTGGACGTCGACAGGTTACAACTTCACAATCATAGCTGAGCTACTAAAATCGAATCATCTCTATGCCCGTTTGGAGCACCGAACGCACACTTGTCACGGTCAACTTTGTCCGACGGCACAGGCGCTACAAGTCCTCGAGACACCGTACCGTTAGCAACCGAGCTAGGGATCTGTAACATGGAACAGTTTCGCGTGTCGTTAGGTGTGGCTGGTCGGGCGGCTCGGCGTAGTCCGTGGCGTGGGCGGCGCGTCACTAACAGAAGCCGCCGAAGCCCACGGTGGGCACGGACGGCACGGCGGGCACGGCCGGCACGCCGCCCGAGTGCTCGCCGTTCTTGTGCAGGTCGATCAGCGGCGGCGCCGACAGGTAGTGCGCCTGCAACACCACACAAACAACTTATCTAACCAGCTGTTCTTTGTACTTCTTTGACAGTCGTTACGGGTACTTACAAGCCCGAAATCTGACAAGTCTTGTCTAGGTATCGTGTTACCCAGTGGCCGAGTTGTGGAGATCAGATAAATGGTCGTCCCATGTAAAATACAATAGTTTTCGCGTTAAGAAAATACTGACTCATCAGTGCAACTGCAACGTAAACACGTATTCATTATTATATTTAGCCTATACTGTTCCACTGCCGGGCAAAGGCCTTCCTCCATTGTTTCCGGCTTTGAATTACTTCTTGCCAATTCCTAAAGAAGACATCTAAGCCCTCCCAAATAAATTGTTGCCCTAAAATCGCACGGCGAGGCCGCGACAAACCAAGAAATAGGCATTGATGGCGGAACTACTTAAACTTAGATGAAGTATTCATAATGGGGTGAAAATTTAAGCCGTACACAGAATATTCAAATATTCATTAGAATTATTTCAAAATTTAATTGAAATCATGCGTTCAACGATGACATGTTCGTGACAACGATGAGTCACTACTTTCTTATCCCAAATACACTATACTACTATCATGGATCCCTCTAGATAAGCAGAAAGTAGTCGAAAACATCATGAGTAATCAGTAATAGTGGTAGCTAGGATACAGTAGTGAGTAGCGTACCTGCTGGTGGTGCGCGGGCGGCGGGCCGGCGTACCCGTTGTAGTAGGGCGCGTTGTAGGGCGCGTAGCCGGCGGGCACGGGCGCCGCGTAGCCGTACTGTAGCTAGGGTACAGTAGTGAGTAGCGTACCTGCTGGTGGTGCGCGGGCGGCGGGCCGGCGTACCCGTTGTAGTAGGGCGCGTTGTAGGGCGCGTAGCCGGCGGGCACGGGCGCCGCGTAGCCGTACTGTAGCTAGGGTACAGTAGTGAGTAGCGTACCTGCTGGTGGTGCGCGGGCGGCGGGCCGGCGTACCCGTTGTAGTAGGGCGCGTTGTAGGGCGCGTAGCCGGCGGGCACGGGCGCCGCGTAGCCGTACTGTAGCTAGGGTACAGTAGTGAGTAGCGTACCTGCTGGTGGTGCGCGGGCGGCGGGCCGGCGTACCCGTTGTAGTAGGGCGCGTTGTAGGGCGCGTAGCCGGCGGGCACGGGCGCCGCGTAGCCGTACTGCCACTCCGACAGGTATCCCGGCGTCGGCCGCATCACTGCCGCGCCCCAGCCGCCACCGTAGCCCACAAACGGGCCGCCGTAACTGTAACAAGCATACCAATTAATATAAACGGAAAAAAAAAACTACTGAAGTGTCAAGGGAAACCCGGATGGAACGAAGTTCCGTTCTGGCTTGCTTTCTATAAGAGAGAGAGAGAGAGACAGACAGAGAAACATGCGCACGCCGCACGGCTTACAATAGCTTACTATAGCAAAAAGTATCGTTACAACTTTTCGTGAGAATTTTTTCCGTCTAGCCAATGCAAGATAACTAAAAATACTATCCCATTTTATGTACATTTTGACAGCACTATTTTAACTTCTTCGAAACCATGAAAACGACACTCATGACGAAAAAGTTGATAAATTCTTACAGCCGCCATCTTGGATTTACATTCTGACAATACTATCGGTTTCAACACCCTTGAAAACCATGAAAACGACTCCCATGACGAAAATTTTAATAATTTTTTGCAGCAGCCATCTTGGATTTATATTTTGACAGTACTATCGGTTTCAACACCCTCGAAAACCATGAAAACGACACCCATGACGGAAAATTTGATAATTTCTTGCAGCCGCCATCTTGGATTTATATTTTGACAGTACTATCGGTTTCAACACCCTCGAAAACCATGAAAACGACACCCATCACGAAAAAAAATTTTTTTTTGCAGCCGCCATCTTGGATTTATATTTTGACAGTACTATCGGTTTCAACACCCTCGAAAACCATGAAAACGACACCCATGACGAAAAAGTTGATAATTTCTTGCAGCCGCCATCTTGGATTTACATTTTGACAGTACCATCGGTTTCAACACCTTCGAAAATCATGAAAACGACACCCATGACGAAAGTTTGATAATTTCTTGCAGCCGCCATCTTGGATTTATATTTTGACAGTGCCATCGGTTTCAACACCCTCGAAAACCATGGAAACGACACCCATGACGAAAAAGTTGATAATTTCTTGCAGCCGCCATCTTGGATTTACATTTTGACAGTACCATCGGTTTCAACACCCTCGAAAACCATGAAAACGACACCCATGACGAAAAAGTTGATAATTTCTTGCAGCCGCCATCTTGGATTTATATTTTGACAGTAAAAGTGTCGGTACAATTTTTCGTGAGAATTTTTTCCGTCTAGCCCCCTTTCACAACGCGCGATAAGGAACTTCGTTCCAAAAACTTTCTGGCACGTATTACCCGTGTCTTACGTAGACGAATCAACGCGAACGTAAAGCGATGTAACGTGAACGAAACCCACCGCACAGTGGTGTAGATGAGTGAAGAGGGAAGCGAAACGTACGCGATCAGTTGGTTTGATATTTTCTCGCGAACTTTTGCGGTGCGGTGACTTGTTTCAAATAAATAGCGGCTGAAGCGGTAACTTCGCGCATATTGCATCAGATCGCTTCGCAACCACATCCACGTTGAATCGCCCACGTAGGGCGTTACATTACAGAATGAAAAACATTTCTATTTGACCAAAAAATCCTAGCTATCAACATGGAAAGAAAGCAGTGTAAATGATATAATAAGTGTGTTACTGACCCATTGTTCCCGTAGGCCGCTCCGCCGTACGCGCCGTAAGGCGGGTAGAGCGCGGGCGCGTAGTCCGGCAGCGCCGCCACCGTGGCCGGCGCCTGCTCGGGCGCGGGGGCCGCGGGCGCCGCCTGGGCCCCCGGCGCCGCGCCCCCGGGGCCCCCGGGCCCGCCGGGCCCCTCCGCGATGCTGGGGATCTGGTCCACGAGCGACTCCAGCCCCGACAGCGACTTGGACGCCACGTCTTGCGCCTTCGGCTTCACCGCGCCCGAATATTCCACGGGTGAGCCTGTCGCGATCACATCAAACATTATACATACGTGACAATCTTTTTTCCTACAGGGGTAAGCAGAAACAGAATCTAGATTACAGCTCTTGTTGATTTTATTTTTCTGACATTTGTCTGATTTTTTTTACTTTCACACGAGTCGCTAATCGAAGCTAATTTAGATTTGCACGTTACAATCGTAAATACTGTTCCCTGCACGTTACAATCGTAAAAACTGTTCCCGGAGCATTACAACATTAATCCTTTTGTTTTTGCTTGAGATTTTAATCACCGGCATCGTGAGACCACTTACAGACATTGATGAATAAATAATGAACAAAAGCGCTGAGAAACACAACGTGTCTCGCACCTGTGACCTACTAATGAAACGTCAATGTTCTAATTAAACACGATCTTATTCCTTAGCAGTTGAATTTATGTCTGGCGTATAGTTGTCGGTTCCTTTATTACATAGGATTTGGAGACATAACTGCCGCAATGTAAGTACTAATACACTGCTAGCGACCTGCGAGCGTTGTTTCTTTTGGTTCAATATTGTTTTTTAGTCAACAAAGCGTCCTAACTATTCTCTAACGGTTAGAGTCTAACCTATTCAATAAATACATCATTCGGTCAATATTTTACGAAAGAAGGAATAGATGATTATCTCGATGTAGTCGGGTAATCGTATTGTAGGTTTTCCTAGTATGTATTTAGATAAATAAAAGGATGTGGAACATACCAGGTTGGTGGTGATGTGGCGTGTGGTCGGAGTGCACGGAGTGCGGCGTGTGCGGCGTGTGCGGCGTGTGCGGGTGCTCGGGCGGACGGAAGGCCGCCGAGAACGACGCCTCGCCGCTGCCCGGTGGCGTTGACCTGCTGCACAGTTACACACACACACTCACTAACTGAAGGGCTAGACAAATACGTGCTTCCAGTATTGAGTAAAATCTATGAAAAAATCATCCTCGACCAGGCTTTTTCATATTTTAATTTTAATAGTATTTTGCATAGTCATCAGTTTGGCTTCGTACAAAGGTTTATAAATGTGTACATCAACAACGGATGCAGGAGTAAAACTCATCACTCACATTTTGGCATTATGTGACCTCTGAAAAGCATTTGATTGCGTTAACCATAATACATTGATTTGGAACACCTACACCATTACTGAGTTCATGGAAAAGTTGTTGATCTTATTTTTTCCTATTTATCTTGCAGGCAGCATACTAATGGGGCGCATGAGGTCTTTAGTTGTGCGCCGGGCCTTGGTTGAGGCCATAGTCCGGAGCGAGGAGGAGTGGCAGGCCGACTTCTGCGAAGCAGTAATGCTCGCAAAGAAGGAGGCCGAACGCATCAGGCAACGGCGTTATCGCCACCGCCGTCGCCGGGATTCTGATCCCGATTTCCGGCCAACGTAGACGCGGGCTTGCGGACAGTGAGCAATGGGTAGCTCACTGTCCGGCCGTCCGGTAACTGTTCGGACCAAGCCCAAGTCGTCGACGGCGCGCACTGTTCCCGTGCGCCTCAAGGAGTTGTCAGCAACAGCAGGGACCCAGTCGGGTCGAAGCCTACTGGGGCCAGGGTTATCCGAAAGGGCGCTCGAGCCCCGGTATGAAGGCTAGAAGGAACGGGGTGGGTCTTTTAGTCAGTAAGAGTCTGACACTATCTCCCGCTCCGCCCAAGGGCGGGGGATGTCAATGCATGATTTTTTCCCACCATAAAAAAAAAGGTCTTTATTTGTGACAAGCGTGCCTCAGGGTCCCATTTTTGGTCCTTTTCTTTTTCTGGTCTATTTTGATAAGTAAACTGATTTTTAATGACTTACCTATTAAAATTGCTAGGATACATGGACGAGGGATGCTGATGTAGTTGGTCTAATCTGGGACTGTCTCCGACGCCAGGACCTGAAATAATATTATTATAATCGAGTTAAATAATAATGAAAAACTATTGTGTGTTATCATTGGTGACTTTTCTTAGTTCAATTTTGATTATGATATCAAAACTAAAATCCCAGGGGGCGACTTTTTAAAACGAAAGTATTAAAATATATAGTTTTTATTTATTTATTTATTTTTAATTTATTTATTTGGGATAGTGTCGTGTGGATAGTATTGTGTAATTATAGGTGTCAGTTTTATAGGCATGGTGAGTATAAAGAATAAGTAGGTAGAGGTACCTTGGTCCTGCGAGTAGTAGTGGTCCTGCTTGTCGGCGGGCTCGTGCGGGTGCGCGAGGTGCGCGTACTGCAGGCGCTGCTCGGCGTCGTACAGCGCGCCGCCGAACGACGCGCCGCCCACGCCCGCCGGCGACATCTCGCTGCCTGCCGACGTCTGCGGGCCACACGAGCGTCACAACACTACCATATCTGCTATGAGCTTACAGTTCCGGGGTTTCGATTGAATCTCAAGATTAATGAATTATTTGTATCAAAACACCCAATAACTATGTGGCAGCGAGTTCAAAATAAATAATTACTGTTATCTCTAAACAACATTGTATATGTCTTTCAATTATCTTACAGATGTCAAAGACAGCTTTATCCCCTTTTGGATACTTTCAAAAAGGGGATAAAGCTGTCTTTGTCTTGGGCGGCTTTGCTAAATTGACTGATTTCTATGTTAACTGGAACTGTTACTTCACTGTCCTCGGGAGTCAATTGTAAAAATCCCTCACTGCACTCTGGATTAAAACTTAGCAACCTACGTTTCGTTCGGAACTCAAAATGCCTAGTCACATAATCTAATAATGAGTAGTTCGAGCGACTAAACAGCAGCACATAGTTGCGTATGTACTGACCTTGTTGTAGTCGGAAAGCGAGGAGTTGGAGTTGGATCCGGGGTGCATGTCGGTGCTGCCCATGGGCGAGTCGCGCTCGGGCTCGTCGGCGCGCTCGCGCGGCGGCTCGAAGTCCAGCGCCGCCATGCCGGGCGACACGGGCGCCGGCGACGAGATGGCGGCGCCGATGTGGTGCGACAGCAGCACATAGTTGCGTATGTACTGACCTTGTTGTAGTCGGAAAGCGAGGAGTTGGAGTTGGATCCGGGGTGCATGTCGGTGCTGCCCATGGGCGAGTCGCGCTCGGGCTCGTCGGCGCGCTCGCGCGGCGGCTCGAAGTCCAGCGCCGCCATGCCGGGCGACACGGGCGCCGGCGACGAGATGGCGGCGCCGATGTGGTGCGACAGCAGCACATAGTTGCGTATGTACTGACCTTGTTGTAGTCGGAAAGCGAGGAGTTGGAGTTGGATCCGGGGTGCATGTCGGTGCTGCCCATGGGCGAGTCGCGCTCGGGCTCGTCGGCGCGCTCGCGCGGCGGCTCGAAGTCCAGCGCCGCCATGCCGGGCGACACGGGCGCCGGCGACGAGATGGCGGCGCCGATGTGGTGCGACAGCAGCACATAGTTGCGTATGTACTGACCTTGTTGTAGTCGGAAAGCGAGGAGTTGGAGTTGGATCCGGGGTGCATGTCGGTGCTGCCCATGGGCGAGTCGCGCTCGGGCTCGTCGGCGCGCTCGCGCGGCGGCTCGAAGTCCAGCGCCGCCATGCCGGGCGACACGGGCGCCGGCGACGAGATGGCGGCGCCGATGTGGTGCGACAGCAGCACATAGTTGCGTATGTACTGACCTTGTTGTAGTCGGAAAGCGAGGAGTTGGAGTTGGATCCGGGGTGCATGTCGGTGCTGCCCATGGGCGAGTCGCGCTCGGGCTCGTCGGCGCGCTCGCGCGGCGGCTCGAAGTCCAGCGCCGCCATGCCGGGCGACACGGGCGCCGGCGACGAGATGGCGGCGCCGATGTGGTGCGACAGCAGCACATAGTTGCGTATGTACTGACCTTGTTGTAGTCGGAAAGCGAGGAGTTGGAGTTGGATCCGGGGTGCATGTCGGTGCTGCCCATGGGCGAGTCGCGCTCGGGCTCGTCGGCGCGCTCGCGCGGCGGCTCGAAGTCCAGCGCCGCCATGCCGGGCGACACGGGCGCCGGCGACGAGATGGCGGCGCCGATGTGGTGCGACAGCAGCACATAGTTGCGTATGTACTGACCTTGTTGTAGTCGGAAAGCGAGGAGTTGGAGTTGGATCCGGGGTGCATGTCGGTGCTGCCCATGGGCGAGTCGCGCTCGGGCTCGTCGGCGCGCTCGCGCGGCGGCTCGAAGTCCAGCGCCGCCATGCCGGGCGACACGGGCGCCGGCGACGAGATGGCGGCGCCGATGTGGTGCGACAGCAGCACATAGTTGCGTATGTACTGACCTTGTTGTAGTCGGAAAGCGAGGAGTTGGAGTTGGATCCGGGGTGCATGTCGGTGCTGCCCATGGGCGAGTCGCGCTCGGGCTCGTCGGCGCGCTCGCGCGGCGGCTCGAAGTCCAGCGCCGCCATGCCGGGCGACACGGGCGCCGGCGACGAGATGGCGGCGCCGATGTGGTGCGACAGCAGCACATAGTTGCGTATGTACTGACCTTGTTGTAGTCGGAAAGCGAGGAGTTGGAGTTGGATCCGGGGTGCATGTCGGTGCTGCCCATGGGCGAGTCGCGCTCGGGCTCGTCGGCGCGCTCGCGCGGCGGCTCGAAGTCCAGCGCCGCCATGCCGGGCGACACGGGCGCCGGCGACGAGATGGCGGCGCCGATGTGGTGCGACAGCAGCACATAGTTGCGTATGTACTGACCTTGTTGTAGTCGGAAAGCGAGGAGTTGGAGTTGGATCCGGGGTGCATGTCGGTGCTGCCCATGGGCGAGTCGCGCTCGGGCTCGTCGGCGCGCTCGCGCGGCGGCTCGAAGTCCAGCGCCGCCATGCCGGGCGACACGGGCGCCGGCGACGAGATGGCGGCGCCGATGTGGTGCGACAGCAGCACATAGTTGCGTATGTACTGACCTTGTTGTAGTCGGAAAGCGAGGAGTTGGAGTTGGATCCGGGGTGCATGTCGGTGCTGCCCATGGGCGAGTCGCGCTCGGGCTCGTCGGCGCGCTCGCGCGGCGGCTCGAAGTCCAGCGCCGCCATGCCGGGCGACACGGGCGCCGGCGACGAGATGGCGGCGCCGATGTCGTGCGACAGCTCGCCGCCGAAGCCCGAGCCGCTGCCGCTGCCGCTCGTGCTGTTGCCGCCCTGACACACCACATCCGGGGTTACACAACGGTTCATCTTCATACAGAACTAGCTACACTCTCCTATCTTTTTAATTATGAAACTTCATTAGGAATAAGATATCTCTATTGCAGTCATCTCGTAAACCTCTTTAATTTCAGCGTATTACGTGTTTCTCGAGATGTTGCCGGTGCCGTGCTTATCAAATTAACAGCAAAATGCCATTTTATAGCATATGCTTGAAATCGCGCGGGTTGCAGTTCGTGTATTACATATTTTACCGAACCCTTTATAGTCCTTGGTGTCATTGACGCTACAAATTGACGCGCAAACATTGGAAGCGGTTGGCAACTTTCGGGAGCCCTCATGTAGATATTAGAGCCTGTCTAGGAGGGGCAAGGCGCGCATTTTAGCACTCTAGTAAAGCTATGGGTGTTCAGGACGCGCTGTAATGTGACGACTACGAGCTTGTTGGGAAGGCACACATATGTTGAGATCGGTGGTGGTGTTACCTGCGGCTGGAAGTGGTGCGTGTCGGTGTAGGTGGGCGTGCGCGACGGCGCGGGCGACGAGTGCTGGCTGTAGGGCGTGTGCGCCGGCGACGGCGTGTACGAGTGCAGCGCCGCCGGCGACGCGGCCGGGAACGGCACCGTGCCGCCGCCCGCGCCCACTCCCACACCCACGCCACCCGCGCCCGGCGCCGGCGAGCGCGAGAACGGCCGCCCCTGCGACTGCGACACAACATTACATTAACTCACGTCAACGCATCGATACTGCTTTTAAACTTGGAATGAAAAGATCAAATATATATAATATCATTATTCTAAATTTACTGGTATAAAATTGACAATAAAAAAATGCACACTTAATCAATGATATCTAGTTTGAGTTTAGCAATTAATTTCATTTATGATATCAGTATTCTGAACAAAAAACGTCGTTTGTTATGTTTTCGAAGTCAGCCTTTCAGCCGAAAGACGTCCACTATTGGAAATAGGCCTCCTCCAAGTGTCGCCACAACTGCTGGTCCTATACGTCCCGCGCTAGATCATCGGACCACCGATGACCTGGTGTGGGTCGCGGGAATTGTGCCTTCCAACACTGCGTCTTCCAATACATGCGTTTTCGGAGTGCCGAAATCGTAGCACAATCCTAAATTGAAAGTCTATTATCAAAAGTAACATAGCCTTAAAAATAATTAAGTTTTTATCAAACAAGATCAATGACCTTAAAAAAAGTATGTATGATAGTTAGATACATACCTGTGGCGCGGGCGAGTGTGAGTAGGGATGCGGATGGTGCGGGTGCGGCGACTGCGAGAAGCGCGCCTGCGGGGCCGGGCTCTGCGGAGCAACCACACTAGTCAGCGAGGCCTTCAGTATACAGTAGAGGATGGATGATAAGGTGGGCGCCAGATAAACGTGGAACAACAGTCATTGGCCCTCCCTATCGTCGTTGAGATTCTTAATTTCAAAAACGCAAATAAAGACATAAAGCTGTCTTGAGGCAACATGTACCGGGATCCTATCTAGTAATGAAAAGCAGTTTATTATTTATTTTTTGGGTACCTATGCAGACATATTAGGAAAACGTCAATGTACTTTATTCCACGGTTATCTGGCGCCTTTTATAGTCTACTAGATAATTAGACACGCTGCGATTATTGTGGCTTAGTTTTACAAAAAATGTCATAAAATATTACTTTAATAATTGTGTCTCAAATAACGAGATTATGTTTTGATTGATTATCTTTATACTCGTATAAAAAAAAAAATATTTGTAAAGACAACGATCGTGTTGTAACTACTTTATCGAGCGACTTATTGGCAATTTTTTAGCGATGAAAGTACTTATTCATCTAAACTAATTTTTTACAGGACCAATTTGATTGAATAAATAATTTGGTCAAAATGTAGGGGACAGCAGACTAATTTGTTTGTTTGATAAATAAGGTTCTAGCAGCTTGATGGCGCGTGGCGAGAATTATTGGAGTGGTTACGAACACATGTAAAAAGAAGAAGTGTTGTACAGGTACATGCGGCGTCAAGGATTTCGGATCAGCTCCTTGAAGACTGGCTTACTGCGTAGACAAGGACCACCTAAATGAAAAAGAACTAGACCAGCTGTGTCTGTATCTGCGGGGAAAGGAGGTAGATAGTGACCTGTGCCTGCTGGTGCTGGTAGGAGGCGGGGCTGTGCGCGTACAGGGGCGAGCGGCCGCTGAAGGGCGCGGCGCGCGGCGCGGGCGAGCCGTAGCCGGCGCGCGGCGGGGACGGCGCCGAGAAGTAGACCAGCTGTGTCTGTATCTGGGGGGAAGGAGGTAGATAGTGACCTGTGCCTGCTGGTGCTGGTAGGAGGCGGGGCTGTGCGCGTACAGGGGCGAGCGGCCGCTGAAGGGCGCGGCGCGCGGCGCGGGCGAGCCGTAGCCGGCGCGCGGCGGGGACGGCGCCGAGAAGGCGGCCGGGCTCGCCGGGAACTGGTGCAGCAGGCTCTGCTCCTGGGGACCACGACATCCTATTCTACACACGTCTTTGTAAAACACTGCCAACCTCTTACGACTATGTTACTAACATCATTAACAACAACTTTTGTTCTATGACTTTTCAAAATTATCATATTTTAGTTCATTAGATTTCATACAAAAATAAAAATATTTAAATTGAACGTTCTGAATAGACTTCGTAATATGAAGCAAGTGATAGTATAATAGCGGAGGGGAGTGGGGATCGACCAGCGAGGGAGTTTGATGTGCTTGCATCGCGCCATACATGTGTAGGTAGGTATAGCAAAATAGAGTTGAAATGTGTTAGATAGGACAATGAAATCTTGAAGATTTGTTTTTGGTAAATTAATTAAGTTTTAGAACAAAAGTTGTTGTTTATAATGTAAGTAATACAGTCCCGCGAGGTTGTTAGTGTTTTACCAATAACCTTGTATATTTTGTGTTAAGAACTAATTAAATCAACTTTAATGCTATGTGGACAGGTTACATTTTGATTAATACTCTAATTTAGAAATCGAGTATACCAACACATTTAGTTTGAATGCAAGTGAATTAATCCGAGCCGGACGGAGAGATTATTGCAGTTGAGGCAGACGTAAGATTTGAAAGCGCCCTTTTGGAACCGAGAAAATATAATGACAATTTCCCACATGAATCAAATGACGTTTTTTAAGAGGCCGGCGAATATCACTCGCAACTGCAAGTTGACGCGTATTCAAAATTCGTTCGCGGAATATAGCTATCTCTGTTTGACAAAAACAAGTGACGGATTGACGCAGCTGTGTGTGCGTATGTGAGCGTCTTACAATTTATTGTTAGTAAAATGAGGTATATTCATTATTTGCTTTATTTTTGCCAAATACATTGGGGAATTGTTTGTGAATGTACGAACTAGTAATGCGTCTTTTGGAAATTTTATTACCGCGCCAATATCTCAACATATTATGATAACAATAGCAGATATGTCATACAAAGGTGGTCTTTTTTTTATGGTGGGAAAATCATCTAATGACATCTCCCGCTCTTGGGCGGAGCGGGAGATAGTGTCAGACTTTTACTGACTAAAAACCCACTCCTGTTCCTTCGTTGCCTTTCGTACCGGGGCTGAGCTACCCTTCGGAGCTAACCCTGGCCCCAGTAGGCTTCGACCCGGCTGGGCTCTTTTTGTTGATGACAACTCCTTGAGGCGCACGGGAACAGTTCGCGCCGTCGATGACTTGGGCTCGATCCGGACAGTTACCGGACGGTCGGACAGCGAGTTACCGATTGCTCGCCCGCGCCTACGGTGGCCGGAAATCGGGATTGGAATCCCGGCAGTGGCTGTGAGCACTGTTGCCTGATACAGTCGGCCTCTGTACCAAAGTCCGGCGCGAGATCTCCACGAGGGCACGGCGATGTTCCGCCTAAGCGGCACACCTCCACTGCGTGCTCCACCGTGTCCTCCGGGCGTTCCGCACAGTGGCGACACTCGGGCGTCACTTCCGTACGAATCCGGTGCAGCCCGAACCTCCCGAAATTACGTGTCCGGTGAGAAAAACAAAAAAAGAACAGGAGTTTCTCTTTCGTTTAACCCTTGGCCTCAGTAGACTTCGAAAAAGAACAGGAGGTTCTCTCTCGTTTAACCCTTGGCCTCAGTAGACTTCAAACCTGCTGGGCCCCTATGTTTTTGCTGACACGTCCTCGAGACGCGAGTGGAACACTATGCAACATCGACGTCTCGAGCTCGGTACGGAGGCTTACCGGACGGCCGGACAGAGAGATACAAATTGCTCGCCGTCCGCAACCCTGCGCCTCCGATGACTGGAAATAGGGATCAGGATCCTGGTGGCTGGGTCGTGAGGAATGCTGTTCCCTCACGTGTACGACTGACTCCTTTGCTAGCATAACTGCTTCGTAGAAGAAGCCGACCACCTGCCATTCCTACACATTCCGGACCATGGCTTGTACCAGGGTCCGGCGTGAGAGGTCGTTGCCGCTGGTTACTCCCACGAGGACACGTCGCGGTAGCGGTGCTCCGCCTGAGTGGGGCATACCATCGCCGTATGCTCCACCCTGTCTTCCGGGCGGTCTACACAATGGTGACAGCCTGGCGTTTCTTCCGAACTTATCATGAGGTGAGGTGTCTTCATGCGGAAGGTGAGGATGTTTCCACGTCTATTCACCCACTCCTCAAAGAGGGGATTTATCGCCATAATTATGGCTTGCCCAGCACTAGATTGCGACAGTCGCTATCGCCATTTCACCATGAGATCCCGCCGGAACTCTGACTGCCTTCGTCAGTGGTTTTTCACCCCAGCGTTGCATCTCCATGCGCAAATTGTGCATGCGTGCAAGGACTGTTGCCTCTAGATCCCATGGTGGCAGACCAGCAAGGAAGCTCGTCGCTTCGCTGGAGAACGTGCGGTATCCCCGCAACATCTGGATGGCCGTGATCCTCTGGCATGCGTTCAGCTTTGCCCCCGGTCGCTTTCACAGCAACGGGGCCCACACCGGCGCTTCGTAATGGGCCATGGACCAAACAATGCTGCGTGGAGCCTTCGGAAAAGGGCTAAGGACCTCTATGTTGGGTAGGAGCCGCTTCAGGGCAGCCCCAGTCCGTTCCAGTTTGGGAGCCAGACGTCGGAAGTGTTCGAAATTCCAACGGCTGTCGAGGACAAGTCCCAAAAACAGTCCAACCCATGTCTTGGTACCGATCCTTGCGGAACACCGCACGACATCTCTCGGCGTTTCCATTCTCCCCGGTGAGCGGGGCAGATAATGAACCTGTCCTTCAGGTAGGCCTCGATCACACGAAGGACCTGGTGATACCGGAGTCCAAATAGAGCGCTCCCTGCAAATGCCAAACTGGCCATCCGCAAGATCCGGCTCCACCCGTACCAGGTGCGTATGAGGAATAAAGAACAGCGAAGCGCACCCTCAGAGCGGAGATACGGCTGGCCAAACTGGTGGCCCGCAACGTGTAGCTGGGGACTCTGAACAGAGACCCGTGGGGACGACCATACGAAATGGTGCGTAACAAGCTCCATACCTGGGCTTCCCCGCTGACACAGGGTCTCCAGCCCCAGTTTGTGGAGGGTGTGATGAACGCTCTATTCCCGTCAAAAGGGGAGCATTCTCTTCCGCCCATGGCTCCGCCACTAGTTGTAGTGTAGTTTATATTATTATTATTTATATACTACATATTTGCATACTACGTGCTATGCGACCTCCCCAACGGGGTCAGCGTGGTCTATTACGCGGTCGAACTAGCGAAACGCAGGGTTGCACCCTCCAACCAGCCTTGGCCGCACCGACATCATGTCATATGGGCCGAATCGCAATGAGACGGCTGCGGACACAGCCCAGCGCAGCCGTTTCTTGACTCCTTTACAAATTTCCTCGTCCTGTCCCCATGTTGCCTTTCTCCCCATCCTGGGGCGGCATACTAAAGGTCCCCCCTCACGTGGGTAAGACAGATACACAGTACGGGTTCGCTGCCTGCTTACTCCTTAGTCTGTGCCATTCGTGTTCGAACTCAATTAGATGTTGGAATTTGGCCTCTGAGGCCGTGAGGTTGCAGTAGTAAACCGGTCTCTCATCCAAACGAGTGATCCCGTCCATCATCTTTCGTTGCTGTTCGTCATGGGGGGCATCGCCACAGAACGTGATAAAAATTTTCGTCCTCATCACCGCAACAGCACACGCTAACCTCACATAACCGCATATCATACAATTTCTTCCAGAAATATCCATGTCCTGTCAGGATCTGCGAGACTTTGTAGCCCAGCTCGACCCAAGTTGCCTTGAGCC
Source organism: Mythimna ferrago (assembly GCA_910589285.2). NCBI lineage: Eukaryota > Metazoa > Arthropoda > Insecta > Lepidoptera > Noctuidae > Mythimna > Mythimna ferrago. The sequence goes on along the minus strand of OU342698.1, from coordinate 498,234 downwards.
TAGCCGCCACGTCAGGGAGGAATCGATGAAGTTCCATCCCCTTCTCTTCCTGCTCCCATCTCCGCCGCCAATTGGCCACAGCCTCACCTGCAATAACCCTGCTCTCTATCCCGAACCGCAACGCAGAGTTGCAACAGTCATGAAGAGGATCCAGCAGTTGGGACTCGAGGTGGCACTGCACAAGTCTGAGAGCATCTGTTTTCTTGGCCCTCGGAATGAGCCACCGCCGGTTTCCCAGATAACGATAGAAGTTTACAAGCATCTGGGACTCGTCCTCGACAGCCGATGGTATTTTGAGGAGCACTTCCGACGTCTGGTTCCCAAACGTGTTACTTATTGTATATTTTGTGTTTGTGCCTTGTGCTGTACCAAATAAATTATTTTTCTTTCTTTCTTTCAAACTGGATTAGACTGGGGCACTCAAGCGGCTCCTGTCCAACCTGGGGTGTCCAGACGCCTTCTGCTGGAGGCTCTACGCAGGCATCGTTCAATCCATGGCCCTTTATGGAGCGCTGTCGCTGCGAAAATGATCAGTTGCCAAGCTGAACATATGCCAGGGAGTCATAGCCATCCTAATGGTACAGAGACAAAGCACAGTTTCCCGCTGTATACCCGCACGGTTTTTTGCAGGCCATGCAACAGTCCTTTGCACGCATGTGCATGATTTACACGTGGAGATGCAACCCCGGGGCAAAATTCCGCTGCCGCGACAAGTCGTAGTATGGCAGACATTTCCGGCAGGATCTCAGCGACTGTCGTAAAGCAAATCCTCACCGGACATGGCAAGTACGGGAGGCTCCTGTTTTTAGGCGGAAGAAACGCCTGGTTATCACCATTGTGTGGACCGTCTGAAGGATACGGTGGAGCATACGGTAGAGATGTATGTGCCCCGTTTAGGCGGAACACCGCCGCGTCCTCGTGGGGGCCATCGGTGGCAACGACCTCTCGCGCCGAGCCCGCTTTCTGCGAAACAGTTATGTTAGCGAAGAAGGCGGCCGCATGGACGAGGGAATACCCTCACGCCCCAGCAGCCAGGATCTCGACCCCGATTTCTAGCCTCCATGGGCTTGGAATCGTCGTCCATCCACCCGGTAACCATCTGGACCGAACCCGAATCGCCGACGGCGCTTTTAGTCAGCTAAAGTCTGACATGCCCTCAAGAGTTCTGTATTCCTTTTATTAAACTTCAAATGCTTAGGTATTATTTTATTTAAGTCAATAGTGTCAAAAATATAACAATAAAATTTACAACTCGACCTATGAACGCAACTGAAGTAATGACAGCACGCACACACTGACACTGACATCCCGCTTGCCGCGATAGCACTAGTAACTCTTGGAAATTTGGGATAAATTGGACGTGTTTCGTAATACCAAAAATGATGAATGAAACCTTAATGTTTTTCCAATTTGTTTTCTATCATTTGTAAATTGATAATATAATCTGTGTTCCTACATCGAGAATATTGGAAATATTGTTATTTTTAATACAGGAAAAGCCAAATGAAAACAAGCCATTTACGTTGTAAAAAAGTGCGAATTATAATTCGCTTAAATTTCGTTTTAGGCAAGTTTTTTTTTAAAAAAGAAAGATGTAGGAACCTAGATAAATATTGTCTATAACCTAATAACATCATAATATGTTGGAAATATGCTCCAATTGCAAATGAGCGTGGTATTACGTTTGTATGGAAATTCATCCGTCGCCGTGCCCTTAATACAATTATTTATCGAAAATAATAAACAGTGAGCAGTGTGATGTAATCAGTAGTGGGGTTTGGACGCTCAGTGCTACGACATACGACATTTCGCGCTTCAGAGCAACAGAGGGATGAACGGGTTTTTAAGCGAGTGTATTAAAAATCTCTCATTCTGCGACCTCATCCGCGTACATAAAATATAGCTTATTTCACTCAGGAATAAAACATTTATTTATTAGTGTTCATCTACATTAACATTTTTTTAAAGTTATTTTTCAATAAACTTAGTTGAAAATCCGCTCTTACCCCTACCGCTTTTAGGCGCACAATTGAGTGGTTAGCCGTGCTCGCACCGCTACGATACATGGCGGGCGACGCCCAGCGACCACGAGGCGCGCGTTATCCTACGCTCACATAGATCTTCGTTGGTGTATTGAAAAACGTCGATACATTCGCCACAACATTTGTCACTGCAGCACGAAGCTCCACAATACCCTCGCCTAAAGCCGACCAACGCCACCTCGGTCGTGTAATGCTATCTTTTTATTTTATTCACGCTTGACCACTGACTTACCTGATGGCAAGTGATGATTTGGTCAACAAAACACACTTGCCTAGAAGTAATTTATTCACTTTTTTTTTGGTGGGAAAATCATCCAATGATCTCCCCCGCTCTTGGATGGAGCGGAAGATTGTGTCAGACTCTTACTGATTAAAAACCCACCCCATTCCTTCGTGCCTTCATACCGGGGCTGGGCTCTTTTGAATTTTTTCCTGGCCCCAGTAGGCATCGACCCAGCTGGGCCCCTGTTGTTGTTGACAACTACTTGAGGCGCGCGGGAACATTGCGCGCCGTTGACGACTTGGGCTCGGTTCGGATAGTAACCGGACGGTCGGACAGCGAGCTACGCATAGCTCGCCGTCCGCAAGCCCGCGCCTACGGTGGCTGGAAATCGGGATCGGAATTCCAGCGGCGGCGAGAGCGCCGTTACTTATTCACTCTTAGCTTAAAGACCCTATATGTTTGTGAGCTTATAACTATCAAGAAACAGATTCCTACAGGGAGTTCCATGCGTTACCTGCGGTTGCGGCGTGCCGGCGGGGCGCGCGGGCGACGGCGAGTAGCCCTGCGAGCGCGGCGACGCGTACACGCCGCGCGGGGACGCCGCGTAGCCGCCCGGCGAGCCGTAGCCGCGCGCCATGCCGCCCAGCATCGGCGGCGTCGACACGTCCAGCGGGGACTCCATGCCTGCACACACACACACACACCATTACTTGTACAGACACCCATACGAGGACTATAGTCATAAGTCACAATCCGAGGACCTCCTAGAAAACTAGGTTAGAGACGACTTACGACCTTATTAACAAGACAGAAAGAAAGAGAAAACAATATTTGGGGTGACGAGACTATTCGTATAGTGCTATCTCAACATTTTTTGGTATGACTTTCTGTAAACGATGCGGGGACCTAAATACACTCGCAAACCCGCCTGGGTAGTACCATCCGAGGACCTGTGTGTGAGCCAAACGAGGACCTTAACCATGTGACCAGAGACGCCTATACGAGGACTTCATTTTTCACACTTTTTCTTATTACTTGCATGATGCGAGGACCTAGTATTAGAATATTCACGAACAATACGAGGACGTTTTTCCAGGTAGGGCTTGTACTAAACGAGGACCTTTTCTGAATTTCCAATAGCCGTTTCTTACACACTTATAATTATACCATAATAATATTTGAGCTATATTATTAGATATTTAACCAGTTACACACACCAATTTCTCGATTTAAGTACTATCAGAGGACTTAGCATGATAATGTTTAAAATAAAAAAGAGAAGGCATTCTAAGCACTACGTGCGTCGTGTTGGAAACACGTGGACAATTACAATTTGCTGCAACTGTCAAAAAATCATCTACATCTACATGTGACACAACTCTTTAATGGGCAAGTGTATTGTCGTAACAGCATTACAGATGATTAAGTGAAATGAAGTTGCAGCTTGAATCGTCTCCATGTAAGACTGCTTTTCAACAGTTACTTGTATCATCTTTTTTTTTGGTGGGTAGAAATCATCCAAATGACATCGCTCGCTCTTGGGCGGAGCTGGAGATAGTGTCAGACTCTTATTGAGTAAAAAAATCACCCCGTTCTTTCTTGCCTTTCATACAGGGGCCGAGTCTTCCTTTCCTTGGCCTTTCGACCCAGCTGGGCCCTTGCTGTTGCTGACGACTCCTTGAGGCGCGCGGGAACTCGGCCTCCTTTGCTAGCATTACTGCACAAGTCCGAGGCTATGTGTTTCCACGGCCTTCGGAACGCGCCACCATCGGGTTCCCAATTGGGATCCGGTAGGAGGAGTTCACATCGGGGTCGGGTTGACGATAAAGCACCTGAGACTCGTCCTTGACAGCCAGTGGAATTTTGTGGAGCACTTCTGAGATCTGGCACTCAAACTGAACCGGACTGGCTCAAGCGGCTCTTGCCCAACCTGGGCTTGGGGGGTCCAGACGCCTCCTACCGGAGACTCTACGCAGGAATCGTTCGGTCCATGGCCCTTTATGGGTCGCCAGTGTGGGCGCCGTCGTTGCGTCAGCAACCGAGAGCCAAGCTGAACGCATGCCTGAGGGTCATGGCTGAGATACCGCATGGTTTCCCGCGAGGCGGCGAGCCTTCTTGCTGGCGTGCCACCATGAGATCTGGAGGCAACAATCCTTGCACGCACGAACAATTTGCGCGTGGAGATGCAACGCCGGAGCGAAAATCCGCTGCCCTGACAGGTCGTGGCGTGGCGGACGAGTTCCGGCTGGATCTCATGGTGGACTATCGCAACACAGTACTGGGCACGTCACAATTATGGCGGTAAGTCCCGTCTTTGAGGCGTGGCTGGCAAGACCTCACGGCGGCCTCACCTTCCGCATGACGCAGGTTCTCACCGGACATGGTAAGTTCGGGAGGTACCTGCACCGGATTTGTGCGGAGCACACGGTAGAAGTGTGCCCCGCTTGGTCGGAGCATCGCTGTGTCCATGTGGGGGTGATCGGCGGTGGCGATCTCTCGCGCCGGGCTTTAGTACAGGCCATGGTCCAGATCGAAAAGGAGTGGCAGGCGGTCGCCTCCTTCTGCGAAGCAATAATGCTAGTAAAGGAGGAGGTCGACCGGATGAGGCGCTCACGCCCCAGCCACTGCTGGGATTAAAATTCCGAGTTCCGGCCGCCGAAGGCGCGGGCTTGCGTACAGCGAGCAATGGGTAGCTCGCTGTCCGACTGTCAGGTAACCGTCCGGACCAAACCCAAATCGTCGACGGCGCGTACTGTTGAAGGAACGGGGTAGGTTTTTTAGTTAGTAAGAGTCTGACACTATCTCCCGCTCCGCCCAAGAGCAGGAGATGTCATGTGAATGATTTTTGCCCGGAGAAAAAAAAACGCTGTTCATTGACATTGACTCCGAATACCGTAATTTATAGCTTAAAAGTTTTTAAATTGTAATTTTCGAGTATTTTATGTGCCGTTTAATTTAATAAGTTTAAATTAACAAGCTTATTATTTTCAAAATTATGCTCGCTATGTGTTTGTTATCTAAGAATAAGAAATGCTTATTCTGCACAAGGCACTCTTATTTACCTCAAACAATTGAGAGAGTTTTGGCACTCTTAGTATTGTTTAGTCTTTTATTCAAACAGCTGATCGGAGTGGTCCGTCTTAACTGAAAGAGTTATGTTTTTTTTTATGGTGGGAAAAAATCATCCAATGACAACCCCCGCTCTTGGGCGGAGCGGGAGATAGGGTCAGACTCTTACTGACTAAAAGACCCACCCCGTTCCTTCGCCTTCATACCGGGGCTCGAGCGCCTTTTCGGATAACCCTGGCCCCAGTAGGCTTCGACCCGGCTGGGTCCCTGCTGTTGCTGACAACTCCTTGAGGCGCGCGGGAACAGTGCGCGCCGTCGACGACTTGGGCTTAGTCCGGACAGTTACCGGACGGCCGGACAGCGAGCTACCCATTGCTCACTGTCAGCAAGCTCGCGCCTACGGTGGCCGGAAATCGGGATCAGAATCCCGGCGGCGGCGATAACGCCGTTGCCTGATGCGTTCGGCCTCCTCCTTTGCGAGCATTACTGCTTCGCAGAAGTCAGCGACCGTCTGCCACTCCTCCTCGCTCCGGACCATGGCCTCAACCAAGACCCGGCGCGAGAGGTCTCCGCCGCCGATCGCCCCCACGAGGGCACGGCGATGCTCCGCCCAAGCAGCCCTGCTGCAACACCTCGATTGGGTGCTCCACCTTGTCCTCCGGGCATTCCGCACAGTGGCGACACCCGGGCGTCACTTCCGCACGAATCCGGTGCAGGAAACTCCCGAACGAACCATATTTGGTGAGGACCTGCGTCATGCGGAAGGTAAGGACGCCGTGAAGTCTTTCCAGCCTCGCCTCAAAGAGAGAAAGGGTTATGTTGATCATTGATATGTTTACTATTTTTATGTAATAAAAGTGAGTATGGCAATTAATAAAAGGGCATAAAATGCTGATCAATTTATGCTTTTTACTTAAGATCGGCCAAATATCAAGGACGTAGTAGTCAATTCTTCGTGACAAAGGCCAGATTAATTTTAAAACCGATTGAATTAAATAGTTTTTTTTTATATATAATTAATTGTACTCAGAATAATGTTTCATGACATCTAGCAATGCATAAGAACTCTCTCTCAGAACAGAAGTTTCGATACTTTGAAATTTCAATAATCAATACACACGGAAAACCTATCCAAATGGGGACCTAAATACACTTGTCTGGAAAAGCTACCCATGTGGGGACTTATATACACACTGTCTGGAAAAGCTACCAACCCGAGGACATTTGTGTGAAGATTTACACATAAGTCTCCACAAGGTACTTAAAACATGACTGAAGTGTTAAAAGTGGTGTGTAAAAATTTTAAGTGGCGCCGCCTAGCGGTTACACACGGTCGTGTGTGAACATGAAATTTCGCAACCAAACCGAGGTCCACCAAGGTTGATATCAACTTTTCCTTATTAAGTATATAGAAAGGTTCAAAATCGCACGTAGAATACGATGAACTGGGTCGGGCCATCCGAGGACGTACGAAAAGGTCCTCGCATTGAAAAGGTCCTCAGATGTGCCTTGTGTATTCATGCGCATGTCCTCGCATGGTACTTAAAACAAACACACTTCAATCACGACTTCTACACACATTACCCTTCGACAATGCTGACTTCAAATCTAACGAAGATTTTGCAAAAGTTCGATTATAACTTCTCAACAAATCATGATAATAATTATTTCATCATCATCGTGTCATATATGTTACGTGAAGCGCGCACAACTAAAAACTTGTACAGATGTACTGAACAACATTATTTTTAGTGTATACGAAACCCGAATATAGTTTGTTCAGAATCAGTAACAGAATGGACAAGTTTTTACACCATGTTATATTTTTCCCAAAAATATTTATAAAAGGTCACAAGCAGGGATGTTAGGGAGCTCCATAACCGTAACCGAAACTATCGGTTATCCGATATAAAATAATATCCATAACCGTAACCGAAATAAAAGTTTCGGATAATATCGGATAGGGGCAGAGCCTAATTGCGACACGTTATGACAGCCTGTCATAACTAGACGGACAAACTGTCCAATTAAGTTTATAATTGTGTACCGTGAGGCTGATTTTTTTTTTTTCGTTTCTTGAAAAAAAATCTTGTGAAAGGTTATTCAATTTCGCCTACTGAGCAAGCACTTAAAGTTAGCGGAGGGCTGTCGCTTACACCCTGTAGATTTAGTTGAAAGCCACATACCTGAGTTGGGCGGTTGCTGTTGGAAGTAGTTCCCCGAGTCGTTGGTGAGCTGCTGGTGCTGCTGGTGCGGGTAGAGCAGCGAGCCCTGCGCCAGCGGCGACGGCAGCTGCGGCGGGAAGCCCTCGTTGCCGCCCACCGTGGTCAGGTAGCCCTGCTCGTGCGGCAGGTGCCCGTGCCCGTGGATGGGCTGCAGCGACGACAGCCCGCTGCTCTGCTGCACCATCGCGTTGGTTTGCTGTACGAGGAAAGGTGTTGTTGAATATACGAAATGATTGACAGTTTTGATGAAAGTGGTTTGAAGTAGTCGTATTTTTAACACTGTTTACAAATGGTCTTATTCCATCAGTATATCTACAAATTATAATGTATATCGTTACATTCAGCCTTTATCAAAATTAAAAATATGTTTTTATTAGGGGGCACGGTAGTGCCCCCACCAAGGCAAGGAAAAAAGTGGCACGGCCGTAACATTCACCATGGCCTCACCATCAATGATTGCATCACTGTTTACCATCAGGTGGGATCGCAGTCAAGTACTAGTTTATATCAGAAAAAAAAAACTCGAAACAGTTCAGGCTGTTTTCGATCCCCTATAACTTCGTTGTGTATAAAACTAAAAGCCTGAATTAACATAAATCAATCGCATGTATATCACAAGTAATGCGTATTAGATTGTTTAGTCCGATAGTCAAGTCAATCTAGATCATCAAGGTCTCCTAAGTACGGACTCAATAAATTAACCGACTTGGTATTATATTGATCTCTTACCTTTTGGGTAGAAGAACTGAGTTGCGTGCCTGATTTAATATCGCTACGGGCTCTTGTACTCTGTAGTGAGGTATTATAGACGTCAAGCGCTGGGTGTGACTGACCTGTTGCTGTTGTTGATGCTGCTGGTGCTGCATGAGGAACTGCTGCTCCTCGGGGCGTATCTTCTTGGGGCGGCCCCGCTTCTTCTTGGGCGGCTGGTCGGCGGCGTCGAGCGCAGGCGGGGGCCGCGGCTGGCGCGGCTGGCGCGGCGCGGGCGGCGCCACCTCTCCGTTCTCCAGCTTCACCTTCTTGGGGCGGCCGCGCTTCTTCTTGAGCGGCACCTCCGTGCCGTCCTCCAGGATGATGGTGTCGCCCGGCTCCGGCTCCATCGTCAGTCTGCAACGTGGCTCGCTCACTGTCTGTCCGCGACACCCGCCCGAGGGCGCCTACTGCCCTATCACCCCCCGCCCCATCGCTAACGAATCGGCTAAATGCCGCCCTGATTAGCCAGTAAAATAGTATATAAGCGGCCACTGACAGGGCTACAATTGGATCTAAACTGTGTAAATATATTTGTCACCAAACTTGATCCCAGAAACAAAGTCTATATTAAGAGGGTTGAATCAGATCGACACGTCCGGCCTACGTAGCCTGACCGCATGCATCACATGTACGGGAGCGATGTGCCGGGACTCGCGGACGCTGTGGACTACTCAAGCAGCACTAGACAACGTGCACGGCACCAGCAGACAATGGCGGTCGTGGTGGCGTGCGAGTTGTCGTGCTATGTCACGGCTAGAGCTCAGAGACACAACTCGAGTTTATACATCACGACAGTGGACGCTATGACAACCACAATAAAAGGCTCTTGTACAGAGCGTAGCTCCGGTACTCTCAGCCGTCACATAGCAAGTGTAACGATCGCCTACAGAACATACAAAGCGTGCAGGTCCGACTCAACCCCGGTCTACAGCTTGACATCAATGCCTACGCCAATTGCACTAATACGCACTTCATACTTGTAGCTAGTGGTGTGTTCCTACAGTTCCTACGACCTATTCGCCGTGGCGGCTCAAACTAAATTAATTGATGTCAAATAGTCTGTTTTAAATGAAAATGTTTTTGTAAAGTGAACTAATCAAAGTAATGTTAACTGGCAGCGAGTTATATTACCTGCTGGCTTGGCTGAAACAATCGAACAATTTGAAATAAATGGGCTAAGTTCAATCAGTACAAAAACTAAAAATCTTTAACAAATGGGAGAGGCCAGCGTGTCGATACGGGACAAAGGGAATGTCTACATCAATTACAAATTTTGTTATAATTTCGTTCTACTGTTAAGATATTGTTGCTTGTTATTTTAATAATTTGGTCTCATTATGTAATTAGTTACAAGGCTAACACAGATTCGACGCTTAAAACATAACAATGAATAAGTATTACTTTATTTTGGAGTTGTTATTTAATATGATCAAGATGAAAAAATATAAAGTTAAGGACAGTTGTCTGGAATGCTCGTGAGCCAGTTTGGTGACAAATCTATCACACTACCGAGAAGGACACATGAGATTGATTGACGTAACATACAGAGAGGACACACAACACCACTACAGAGACACAAGGTTAGTCCGGCCAGGTCACTTGTCCTACACGGTGTGTCCCGACGCTCACTACTAAACTATTGGGGTAGAGTCTCCTATAAACGACATCGTCCGGATATAGCGTCTAGCCGAACTTCGCCGAACGCTGCTTGGGAATATACTGACGACTGTGGTCTCTTTGAAATGTTCACGGCAGTTTAAAAAAAAAACTGACGTTCAGGTGAAAGCTATGGGTTCTAGCGTTGCCATTTTCTCGGTAATGGCTTTGAACTCAACATTTTTAGTCTAATCATTTGGACTGTTCAATTATTCATGTCGTCACCTGTACTGCTCAAGCACAGCGATATACTTAAGCTCTTAAGTCAAGAGTCGTGAACAGTCAGAATTAGCTGCATTTTGATGTTAGAATTTGGTTAAGTTCAATAAAGTGTAATGTCATATTTTCGCAAATATCATTTCCTTAACTTAAGGTGTCTACATACCGAAGTCGCTGGCCCCGCCGGCACGTACCCGGCGCGAGCTAGCGGACCCATCGACCGTACAATAGACACCTTTAGTAATGATCCCATAAACTAAAAACAAAATAAATTAAAAATGTTGAGTTTAGCGCCATCTAGGAAGAAAATTGAAATAGGTCCGTAGCGTTCACCATGACGCTGACGCGATAGCTGCCTTGTGTAGCGTGTCTCAACTGTCAAATATATGCTTTGCTAGAAGGTCCCCGGCGACTCGAAGGCCGGCGGGGGCCATCGTCGAGCTGAACTTGATCCCAGTAGCGAACTACGCCTTGTTGAGAGCAGCACTTGGAGAGATTATCAGTCTTTGAAAATGTCAAGTTGTTACTTGGAATTTTCAAATAATCCCTGTAATTATTCGAAACAGAAAGTCAACGGTAGTTACGTGTACTGTTTAGTTACTTTCAAACTCTTTATATTGAGGTATTTTTTGACAAACTGAATAAGAATCCACTCAAGGAGTTAGGTTATGTGACTAATCCAGAGTTACTTATACGCGATTGTCTTGTTACCCAAATAACTTTAATGATTCCAAACTACAGTTAGACTTACATACAAACCAAGTGACCGAACCCAACCCATTAGCATATTTTGTAAAACCTACCCAGAATTGTACCTCTTTCATTTTAACAATGCAACCAAACTCATTGCTTCATTTGTTAGAAAAAAATATTTACAAAATAAGGCAATGAATTGATTGCTATTTATCAATCTTTCCAAGTCTGGCCGCCCGTGGTACTTTCTACGCCCAAACTGATTGATGGCTTACTTTTAACCTCCACTAATAATAGTTTTGTAAGCTTTTAGACCCCGAAATAAGTTAGTTTACTATTCCATACACAGAAACCTACCCACAAATCTACAAAGGTACAATTATTTGAAAAAGCACCCATCACCAAGCCGAAATATATACATTCTGTTGTAACTTTCGAGCGTAAATAAATTGTGGGAAACTACTAGACTTTTAGGTTCAATATCTCCATAACGGTTGCTAGCTATGGTTAGCGATACAATGAAATCGATTTGGCGTCGATTGTCAACGCTGTGAGGAGTGAATGCGGTTCGTTTAGGTTTGGTGATGGTTCCCGGCGGCGTGGCGTACCGGCGGATCTCCATCTCCTCCTGCGGGCGGCGCGACGTGTTGTCGGGGAACACCAGCTCGCTCTCGTCCACGTGCGCCACGAGCCCGTTGAGGTAGTCGCGGAACTTCTTGAGCGCCGCGTAGAACGGCACCTTGTCGGCCGCGCGCGGCAGCTGCGCGCAGCGCGCCGACGACGACGGCATCACCCACATGTACTGCGCGCACCGGACACAATGTTACTACATATCGCGCTTCCATTCTTATCCGAGGGACAAGCCAGGGTTACATATTTCCAAGAGAACAAATACATTTTTATTCAGTGCATCCTCATTATACAAGGTTGTAACAGGGGACAAGCCTGCTGCCATCAAGTAGATTCAAATCTTCCAAAAAGTGGATCTGAGTTGTTTCTGAGTTTCTATTGGAAAACACTTTCCAAGGCCTGACTAATGAGACTGGCAAATTAAAAAAGAATTTTGTTACTTGTTCATCTGCATTTAGTTGTTATAGACATGCCTTATGTTTTTCATAATTTGTGCCGAATTATTCTTAACAGGACACTATTTTAGTAACTCATAACATGATTTAAAAGAGTGCAAATAGGTTTTCTTGCACGCTATTTTCCTAAAGGTCTTCACTTGGGAACATACAATTTAGTTTCACTTTTTTTTTATTGACAGACATTTTGACAATTTTATAGTGCCTGTTAGTGATCTATTAAAAATAAAGATTCTGGTTTCTGATTACAAGCCTAATTACAACATTATAATTCTATACAAAAAAAAAATACTGACTTACTAGTTAGTCAGTATTTTTTTGTATAGGCTTTGAGGTTTAGTTCTTTGATATTTTTTCCAAAAGCACTTACTAGTTATTTCTTTAGAAATTTACTAAAAAAATGACTTCTTGTAATTAAGAAAGCTATAAGTACTCACAGTATTAGTCCCAGCAATAGTGTCGGGCTGTTTCCCGAAGCAGAAGTCCTTCTTCCCCGAGAAGACCTCGTAGATGAGCTTGCCGTTGAAGACGGCCACCTTGGGCCGGTAGCTCTGCAGCTTCTCCAGCAGGATGGCCGAGCCCTCCTTGATCTCGCGCCGCGTCAGGTCGGCGCTGCCCTTTGTCGGCCGCGCCACCATGTTCGTGAAGCCGATGCCGAAGTTCAGCAACTACAGGGGCAAAACAAATTATATGCTACCTAGAAAATAACTTGGAACAGGCTCTTTCGGTATGTATAGCTTTCTTTTGTTAAAGTTGTAGCAGTATTATTATTATAGTCCTACTTTTACGGTATGCAGTATTGCAGTCGTTAATATTGAGTGTTTGCATCTTTTTTTACTATTTATAAAAACAAAATAACTTTATAACTGTCCAAAATTAAGTAAGTTGGAAATCTTTGAAATCTGTAGGAAGGGAAAACTGGAAAAAGGATGCAAAAACTGACAAGTGACGTCACCGCCATTAGGTTACGTGTGTACAAAAAAAATATTGAATTCTTCCCACTACACTCTCACTCTTGCTCACACAAATATTTGAAATGTTAAATGCAGCTTCATTTAATATTCAATTTTCAAGCTATTTTCAAAAGAAACATTTCTTCTTAGTATTAATCGTTGTTTAGTTTAAAATATTGTACAAAAATATACACAGGAAAATACGCAATCATGATTTATCTAGTTTTGGTTTAGCAGAGTTGAACTAAATGTTACGACGGGTACTAAACTGAATAATGAACAGAAAGTAATTGGCTTACAATTTCCTCTGGTCAAGTTCAAAAAGTCTAATTGAATGACTGCAAAGTTTTCCTTTAGTTCGGACGTCGGTCACACGGTCACATGTACCCAAAGCTAAACATAGAACTTGGCTGATATCGGTATTAGTAATTGGTTCGTCATCGGGTTGCCGTTTTGGTGGAAGAAGAACGTACATGATGAACGGCGCTAAACCTTACGTCAAAATGGTGAACTTTTAGACCTGTCACCTTTTTCTCTATCTATAAAAGGAAAAACTGGCATATCAGCGCACAGCCGGAACTACTGGGACTAGGAACATGAAATTATGCACAAGGCTTCCAATTATGATGTAGGCGAACACTAAAAAAGGGTTTTTGGAAATTCAACCTTTAAGAGGGTGAAAGTGGGAAATTCTCATCATCACCATCATTTCAGCAGTTCACTGTTCGACACAAGCCTTCCCCAAGCGTCGCCACAACGACCGGTACTGTGCGTCTCGCTTCCACCGGAATCCTTCAAACGCTGCGTTTTCCGGTGCGTTGTCGCCACTCCAGAATCTTTCGTCCCCATCGACCACCTCTTCTGCATGCAATGTTCCCTGCCCACTGCCACTTGAGTTTGGCGATTCTTTGAGCTATGTCGGTAACCTTGGTTATCCTGCGGATATCTTTATTTCTGATGTAATCACGCCAGGAAAACTCCGAGCATAACCCTTTCCAATGCCCTTTAGGCATATACCATGAAATTTAGAACAAATAGTAACCTAAGTAATTAACTTTGATTATCATTACTGATTTTTAGAACTACCCCTAATTTAGGGGGTTTTAAAGATTGTATGGAGGGTTCTTATTTCTAGGGTTACTAGAACTTGAAACTTGGCACAATTTCTAATCAAAATGAATAATAAAGACTGACATTATGTTAAGTTTTTATGAAAAGAAGTGCTAGTAGTGGCAATTAGTCAGCTAGAAGAGTGTGTGCGCAGAACAAACCGGTTTAAAAAAATATGGCAACTAAATATAATCGACTTGAATTAAAATAATTACCATTTGAGTCATCCAAAAGCCTTAATCACTTGCTTATTTGTATTCAAGCGACGTCGTGTATGTAAATAAGAGTTAATAGTGATGCGTACTCGCCGCGGCCTAAAACTGTTTGTAAACGAGAGTCGTACTATTAGTAGTAGTGTAGTATCAATAACCAGACATGTACATACAAACTACAACACACAAACAAATGTAGTATCATGGAAGTTAAAACAACATTTTTTGAAAGTATTTTTTGTACAATTACCACCCAATCAAACTATGTTTCAAACTTGTGTGCGGTATACCGACCGCCAAATTATAATAAAATCTCATTTATTGAAGAACTTCATACTGTACTAAATATGTTCACTAAAAACACTGATATATATTTACTAGGAGACACTAACATTGATCTGAAGACGAATGACCCTGTGAAGCATAAGTATAATAATATGTTACATAGTCACGGGCTTTTGTGCGGGATCACCGAACACACCAGGATAGCATTAAGTAATGGTAGGCTAAGTAAATCTTGTATTGATCACATTTACGCACGATCCCGCACACAAGACCTGTTTACGGCTGCACTCGGTACCACACTGGCTGACCACCGCGCTGTTATACTCGCTTGCACTGGTGTACAAATACAGGTTGCTCCTAAATTTAAAACCAGCATTAATTATAGTACCTTTCACAAATGTCTCGAGAATATTCAGTGGGCAAAATGCCACGAGATTGAATGTCCTACAACCCTATATAATCATATACATACTCAGTTTAAAGAGTGTTACGAAAAATCCGAATATAAAGCTAAAGTAAAATATAGCTTATTTCGTAGCAAAAATGAATGGGTAAACAATAAAACTACCAAAGCATGTGAACATAGGGACAAATTATTTTACAAATGGATAAAAGACCCTACGAATATGATTTTAAAACATGAATATAATAAAGCAAGAAACTATGCAAACATAATAATTCATAAAACTAAAAATAATAAAATCAAATCTGAAATTTTATCACATAAAGGTAACATGAGACAAATGTGGCAAATCTTAAATCAGATCACAGGAAGGCTGAAAAAGTCTATTGATGATGGTATACAAAGTGCATTTATTAAACCCAACACAACTTCGAAAGATATCGCTAATCATTTTGCACACGCGTTTGATAAAAGCGTTAAACTTATTATTCCTAATTGCTAAATTAAACTACTTAACAAATCAGAGTATAAAAGTCCAGCCAACGTTACTATGCGCTTAGAACCTGCGAATCCGGCCAGTATAAAGAAAATCATTATGTCTTTGAACAATAATAAAGCACCAGGTATTGATGGCATTAGAGCAATCGATTTAAAAAAGATTTGTGTTGCAATTACATCAGTGATTTCTAATTTAATTAACCTAAGCATAAAAACTAGTAAGTACCCACAATTGCTAAAAACAGGAATTGTCAGACCAATTCACAAGAAAGGAACAAAGACGGACTACAATAATTACCGACCAATAACTATATTGCCTACAATTGATAAAATTATTGAAAAATTCATTTGCAAACAAATACACGAATTCTATGGAAAAAATGAGATCATAACGCACAAACAATATGGTTTTCAACCAAAAAAGAATACAACGCAGCTTCTGTCAAGGTTCACAGATAGTATCCATAAACACCTAAATGATAAACGTCACGTATTGGTAGTATTTATTGACTACAGCAAGGCATTCGATACACTCAGACATGACAGACTAATTGAGTTTCTCCATGACAGTGGCATTAGGGGCAAATTACTGGACTGGTGTAAGGACTACCTAAACGAGAGAAAGTACATGGTCAAAGTCGATGACGCATTGAGTGACTCGGTTAAGGTAACAGAAGGCACGGCGCAAGGCTCGGTCCTTGGTCCGCTGCATTACCTAGCCTACGTAAATAGCCTCGTCAATGTAATAAATCAGTGTGAGGTCTATCAATTTGCTGACGATACCTGCCTTGTGGCTTCTGGAATGAGTGTGGAAGAAGCTCAGAAGCAGCTACAAGGCGATTTTGATAGACTTAGCAAGTGGTCACATGACGCGGGCCTAGTACTAAATGCAGGGAAGACCAAACTTATGTACATCAGTTCCAGCCAAAATAGAAGTCCAACCTTGCCTAGGCTGATTGCCCACTCGCATGAGTGTATGCATGCAAACTGCTATAAAAAAGTCCCCAAACCTTGCAACTGTTACTCAATTGATCTCGTAGATAAGCAAATATATCTGGGTCTAACCATTGATAGCCGGCTCAGTTGGAAACAACATACCGATGGGGTTTGCGATAAATTAAGATGTATCCTAGCCAAATTTTCGTTGATAAAATACAAAATACCGTATAAAATATTACTGATGCTGTACAAGTCTCTCGCTGAATCAATAATATCTTATGGACTATCGAGCTATGGGAGAACATATAAAACCCACCTTGACAAAATATACACACTACAACTACGTATATTAAAAACTATTGTTCCGTATAATATTAAAATTAAATTCCAAAATGATTACCACAAGCTGTTTGAATTCTGTAAAATTATACCCGTCTATGAAAAAGTTAAATTAACACTACTTAATGAAGAATTCTTTAATGAAAATTATAGGACATCAAAACCAGTAAGCGTTAATCAAATTAATACTCGTAGTGTCATCAACGCGAGGCTTTTACTTCCTAAATACAGCAACCTACATGGCAAGAGATTATTGAAATATATGATACCATACCTTATAAATAGTTTACCGACAACATTAATAGATAAAATTACACATAAAAACATAAAATACAAATTAAAACAACACTTCTTACACTTGAATACCTATCTAAATAATAATAATAAAAAAAACTAATGCTCATAAATTGATTTAGCTGATGAGGGATGCACACAGATAGGTGATTAAAATAAAGGAACAACCTGTATCACTCTCAAAACATTCCTTAACTACATTATGATTAGAAAAGCGGGTAGTCAGTCTGATGCTATGTTACGTTCGCTCGTTCAATCGACAATTTTGGCGTCTTATTTTAATTATACCCTCTTCGGATATAATTATGTGGTCTGGAATGTGATATTTTTATTGTGTTTTAGTTAAGCAAAGTTTTTTTTTTTGTTTGTGTCGATGATTATGATGCACGGTAAAACTCTAATGAGTTTATGATTTGCATCATCTGTATTGTACCTATTACTTGTAATTTATAAACAAATAAACGAAAAAAAAAAAAAAAAAAACTGGATCGGATGATTGCCTGCACAAGGTGCCCGCATATAGAAATGATTGAAATAACCCGAAACCACATTTATTATACGTAAACCTAAGGAGTGGAATTCCCTGCCGGAGTCTGTGTTTGATAGTTACAACCTAAGGGTCTTTAAGTCGAGAGTGAATAGAATAGGCTACTTCTAGTTAAGCGTGCTCCATCGTAGACCACATCATCGCTTACCACCAGGTGAGATAGTGGTCTAACGCGAGCCTGATCATAGTAATAATAATAAAAAAAAGGTCTTCAATAACAGGGAATATGCATGTATTTATTTTATTTTCCAAATTAAATACTTTTAAATAATTTTTAGCACTGGTAAACAAATATGAACAAAAAAATATCATCATGAACAACGAAGTTATAAAGCTTCAAAGCCGCTATTATGAAAGAAAAGGTCGACATGGTCTTTGACGTCAAAGGCCATGACAGCCGTACGGCCGCCATAGAAATTGTATCTTGGTGAGAGAGAGACAGATATATTTGTTTAAAAATGTTATATCTCATTTGCTTTCAAAGCAATTTTGATATTGTTTTCACAGTTAGTATTCTATGTTTGTATATTTATTGACTGGTTAGTTAACAAATGTTTTTGTTATACATATTCCCTACCCTATTATATCTTCTTGTACCAAAGTCAAAGACATTACTGCGATATGCCACGTTGCAACCAATTGCTCAACGACTGTGCCAACGGTTTCGTCGTCAAAACTTAAACAGTTTATCCATCGTAAAATATTTGTGCTGATTGTGCTTTTCAAAGGCAACTGCGCAGCCAATGGCTGAACTGTGATTTTCAGTGAACGTAACCATGTCCGACAGTAACCTACGAGTTGAGCACAAAAAACTGCGATACAAACGGAAATAACAGGCCAGTCGCACTGAAAGTGCATTTACCTTGGTTCGACTCAATTTGGAATTGGAAAAAAAGCATCAACCATTCAAAGTGAACGACAAATCTAATAGACTAACTGACAAAATAAAAGTCAGCCTATCACCAGCCAGCACTCAATATACAACGCTCCTAAATGGAAAACTAGAAAGTGCGCAGGCACCACGCTGAGCACTGCGAATCCATTCGTGCAGACCAGGCCCACGTTTTCTGAAGATTCTCTGCAAATAATAGATAACCCTTCTAATCTTTCTTGCCGTAACAAAAGGTATTCACCGTTATTTGTAGCAGTTCTTTGGAAACCTAAGTTTCTTCAGGAAACGTTAGTGCGCTATTATCCCCGCACTCAATAACGTCTTATTAATAGGATAACGCTCTCATTCCATAACAATGACAGGAAATATTCGTAAAAACGCAGTACTCGTGTTTTTGTTCCCTTGTAGCAAGAACATAATGCAAAATGATGTATCTATTATATTTTACCCCCAATTTCTGACTTAAGCATTTGAAGTTCTCAAACTGTACTTTCACCTGAAAATCTATAAAAAGTTGTCAGTAGAGTAGTGCCTGTATCTCTAAATACTCAATTAAGAAATCCTCCGCCCATTAATCTAACTAATATCCTACCAATATTATAAAGGTGAAGTATGTATGCATGTGTGTATGTTTGTTACTCCTTCACGCTCAAACGGCTGAACGAAGCGGGACGAAAATTGGCACACGGGTAGAGGAGTATCACATAGAACTTTTCATGCTCTCTTGGGATACTTTTCTACTTTTGTGCATGCGAAACCACAGAGGGTACTGAACAAAATATTTTTTCCACAGATACATAGCTACATTATCGTCTATCGTCGAGTAAGATAATCGAGCTATTTGAGATCCAGAAAAAATGCAAGGTTTTTGCGGGGGAAACTACGGGAACGACATCGTAGGAAATAACTAGGTCTTTATGAAGCACGTCGACGTCTAGAAAAAGTTCGACTTTGTGAGAACGTTCTTGAGTGTTAAGACCGTTTCTGAATTCGATATTACGAGTTAAGAACATGGGTTTACAGGGTAAAGTTGTAGTTTAACAAATACTCAACTTCAAAATCTTACTTCAGATATCTTTTTAATTCTTCTTAAACATTCGATGGTAATATTGAAGCTTGAATTGAGATAATAGAATTGAATACAAACCTTATAGTCCTCATCGGCGCTCATCTGTTCTCTGGTGAGGCCAGACAGGTACAGGCACTTCCAGAAATGGTTTCCAGGTCCAGCGTAGTGGTGCCCCTTGTACGCCGCGAACAGCCCGGGGTTGATGCCGATCTGTACCACAAACACTTTTGTAGATATCTATACTTATAGTTTATAATTTCTATATCCTTACAGGAATGGACTGAGCATTCCCTGAACAGTTTTTATAATTATTTTAGATAGGCTCGTAAGCAATGGTGTGGTCGACGATGCTTAGAACTAATCTATTCAATCGTGTCAAGCAAGTATAAAGCTATTGAGGAACAGAATTAGGCTAGGATAGGGTAGTTATGAGATGAATAGGTACGGGGCGAAATGTGTGAGCGAGATAAAGCGGTCGTGTGGCTAAACGTTGTCTTTATCTTAAATTCTGATTGGTCCACGCCACAACCTTGGAGGAGCGAGGATAATGTTAACTGAAAAAGGTATTAACCACACAGTCGTTTTGATTCTGTCCGAGTGGTCATTTTTGTAAAGGCTCAGCCCATCCTCTATATCTATGATAATGCATATAACATATTTTTGGACAAAATACTCTGTAACAGCCAGTCGGACACAAACGCGTACCTGCCTAAAGGTGACATTGACGTTTAGATTGGTCAATGCTATTAAGTACTGTACTGTATCACAATGCACTTCGGTACGGTCAACCACACGTCTTTACTGCGACGACATAAAGGCGTTGTCATGTCAATTGGTTCACACGGTTGTGGAGTTGACTGTACACTACAGTGTAGGTAAATGTCGCATAAAATTAACATCATTCTGTTTGTATTATCTACAAACGATTGTGAGAAACGGAACGAATGTCTTAATATAATTTAGAGTTAATTTAATCACTTATGGTGGAAATTAGACTAAGTGTTTACTATTAGATTTCTTTCTAAGATGTGTCCTGGTGCAAGGCAAAGGTGATAGCTACCACCTGGGAGATTTTAAGTTAAGAGTGAATAGGTTACTTCTAAGTAAGTGTGCTCCATCATCGACCACATCGTCATTTTCCATCAGGTGAGATAGTGGTTCAACGAGTCCATTAATAGTAAAATAAAGTCAATAGTCTCAATCATTACTACTAAGGTGTATGTTACACATAACACAGAAAAGGCTGTACTGAAGGTGTACTTCGGACCCCGGCCCATCCTGTGGAATACATGCGTCATGTTGTGTGTTACCTCTTCAAAAGAGGACCTACCTAATGTGAAGCAGAGGAAGCGCTGACATGTGATTGGTAGCAAACTCGATAGATATTTGTAGATGATCTTAGCATTAAATATGGGCTGAAGACCTAATTCCAATGTGCCCTCCTATTTCCTTAACTACGTCAGCTTGCACGTGCACACTTTATGTAACATTTTTACATAACATTAAATTAGTGAAGCGTATTATAAAACATTATTTATAGAACATTAACCTCCCTTTATTCTACAACATTCAACATTACATAATATGTACCCTTAGATACCGAATGACGAACACAGCTGATGGATATACTTTACACGGAGCACCTGTATGGGATTCATAAATGAGTGGTTCTCTTAGCTGCCAGTGGCTTAATTCAGTTTGTATCTTTTAATTATTATTTTTTTATTATCTACATTGTGCTTACACAATAGAGGCAACATGAAAATTTGTAACCAAGCATTATATGTAAGTAACACATAATATGATTTAAAAGAGTGTCCATGGAGTTTCTTGCACGTTCTTCTCCATAGAGACCTACTCTTTGGAACATGCAATTTAGCTTCACTTTTCTTGGGACTGACCGACATTTGACTATTCAAAAGTGCCTGCAAATGGTCTATTTGAAATAAATGATTTTTGATTTTTTTTTTAGTGTTGTATTATAAGCACGTCACAGCAAAGTTGGCTAAAATTTTGAAATCTGTTAACTTATTTTACCACACTTGCTATTCATTGTAATGCATGTTACATGGATACTATTTGATTATCTTTACCACTTATATTCATAAAGCATGTCATGTCACAAACACAAATAATATTCTATTCTTAAAACTGCGTCTAAGGCCACTGCTCCAATTTCTTGTAATACCTGTATAATTATGTTATCTAAATAGGCGATACAACTAGTTACAACTGGCAGCTACCTAAAATAGGAAATTAGCAAAAACTATTTTACTGTAGTCGCCAAAGAATATCTAGAAAAAACCGCGCGGTGGCTGAAAAGGCGTTAGGTTTTTTCTAAGACCTAGTATTATAGTACTTGAATAAGTTTTTTTCTATAGTTTTAATCGTTTAGCACAATTATACTGTAACAGACTCGAACTGCTCTGTCACAGATTGTCGTGAATTATTATAATGCAAATTCATTAAAAAAAAAAAAGTATAAACTACGTGAGCATCACGGCTGCGCCCCCCACAGCGCCAGGTAAACTAGAAACTGAACTGTGATTCGTCACAGCCTGCCCCGTCTCACGCTCACGCACGGTTTCCGAAAGTCTAGAAATACAAAACGCCAACACTATTTCAGATAAAAAATTTGACAATCACGAAAACTATCTTCTACCAGCGGCTTCGCCTGCATGAAAGCAGATTTCTCTATACAAACTTCGGACCCCTGTTTCGTCCACATAGGGGACGAATTTAAAAATAATCCTCTCTTAATGCTCGCCTACGTTATCAAAGGTAACTTTGTACAAAAGTTTACGGTCTGTCATATTCGGTCAGTTCCTTTTATACAGGGCTATTTGCACTGGCAACCTCTCAGGACTATGTTACTAACAACATCAACAACAACATCAACAATCATCATAAACAACTTTCATTCTACTTTTAAAAATTTATCATATTTTACTTCATCAAATTTTTATACAAATGT
Organism: Mythimna ferrago; assembly: GCA_910589285.2. Lineage (NCBI taxonomy): Eukaryota > Metazoa > Arthropoda > Insecta > Lepidoptera > Noctuidae > Mythimna > Mythimna ferrago. Next base: position 475,754 of record OU342698.1, on the reverse strand, counting down.
AAAAATATTTAAATTGAACGTTCTAAATATTACGAAGTCTATGCGAAGCAAGCTGTAATACAATAGCGGAGGGGAGCGGGGATCGGGCGGCGGGGGTGCTTGATGCGTTTGCGTCGCGTCATACTAACGTAGATAGGTAAAACAAAATACAGAGTGGAAATGTGTTAGATAGAACAACGAAATCTTGAAGGTTTGTTTTTGGTAAATGAATTATGTTTAGTAAAAAGTCACAGAACAAAAGTTGTTGTTTATGGTGTCAGTAATACAGTTCTGCAGGGTTGTTAGTGGTTTACAAATAACCCTGTATATTTAGATGAATTGTTTGCCAACATTTTTTTTACATTATCTCTGACTGAATTATTTACACGACAAAGCTTATAAAATGTGTAGTGGAAGGGGATGATACGACGAGCCGGTCAGTTGTCGTAAGCAGCTGTGCACTGTAATGTAGTGCCCCTCAGTAAAACTCGTATGTTTACAATTAGCATAGACACGGCCGGGGCAGGGGTCACACGATGTATAATTTGTTTACAATTAGTACTGATAACAGGTTCCTAAACCATCGCGTATGTAATGTTCCGCAAGTTCTCAACACTTGCTACTAATCATAAACGGAATGAAGAGGTTTTCTTTGATAGGTTCCGAGTTCTTGACGTGGATGGTTTACCCCTCTACAGAGCTTGACCTCTTCCATTGATCAGGTTAAGAGAATTACGTCAAGTTAACAGCAGTTATTTTGTTACATTGTTGAAACTTTTGCGGCGAACTGCGGCCTTCCATGTTAAAATGTCAGTTGTGCGAGCGAGAAAGAGGGATGAAGCTATAATATAATAATAATATAATATTCCACAACTATCACACAACGCCATCTAGTCTCAAGCTAAGCAGAGCTTGTGTTATGAGTACTAGACAACTGATAAACATACTTATATATTTCTAAATACATACATACTATAGATAAATTACAACCAGACACAGAACAAATGATTATGCTCATCACACAAAGATTTGTCCTGGGTAGGAATCGAACCCACGACCTCCGGCATAGCAGTCAGAGTCACTAACCACTAGACCAACAGGCCTGTCGACTGTCAGCTATACACACTATGTAGCGCCATTTCTTTAACAGTTCAGTTTAGGTCGACAAATGGATCGCGTTAAGAGCTTGAGTTAGGGCCTTCTGACGTCTAAAAAGGATGTGCCAAGCTAGCCCGCAAATTTTTTTAATGTTTTTGCATGACAATGGAAGAAAAAACATGTTGCGCCGACCCCAAGTAATATGGGATAAGGGCAGGAAGAAGAAGAAGAAGCATGACAATGACAACTTGTATGTTGATTAAATTATTAAGCTATTGAATGACTTTTAACCATTCAATAGAACTGAGAGGGTTGTATCGATGATTTTTATTATTATAATTGCGTAACGTATGTATTACGAGCGCCAATCATATTTTAAGAAAATGAAAATTAGAATATTTGCGGGAATTTTGTTTTTGCAGGGATTCTGATTTCGCGGATGGAATGGTTTACTTTAAATACGCGGTTTTTTTAAAATAAAATCTTTCTTATTGCACTTCTACAGTATTGACTGCAGGCATATATTTTTAAATGGGTTCTAATTAAACAGACTTCTTTTTAATAATATTATGCGCCCATAAAAATCTACATTGCCTTCTAAATTACTAAGCCAGCCACAATGTCTTAAAATCTTAGCCACTCTCTGATAGGTTATAAAAAATATACTCTCGAAGGCTAAGGCGTGACCAGAGCGGAACGCAGCTCCCGCTTTAACCTTCTTTCTTAACCTGCCCGTGTCGGAATGCCTTACAATGCCGAGCTCGCTTCGCTCGCTCTTGGATTGAGAATATTTAGTTAGTGTTGTAAAATAGACGAATTAGTTTATTAGAGGTTATCTCATTTTCCCGTCGCTTAGTTATAAAATGAGAATTTTGATCATGTGGCCAATAAAGATTACGTGTGGCTTGTTTTATAATTTCTTATTATAAATAAGTGCGTTTATCAAATGTTTAATTTATTAAACCCCAAGCGACCGCTGGCGTTCGCTCTCTCATTGTCTCTAATTACGGTATTCGAAAGGTTAATAGACTTTCAGGAATCCGTGGTGGCACGCACACTGGGTGTGTGTGCGTGCCACCACAGATTCCTGAAAGTCTTTAGTCACTGATGTGACTAGCAGAATCGGCGACTTGAAGGTGATCCGACAAGTCGCCGATCAGTCAAAGACGCTACCGAATGGGCATGACTGAGATGTCACGACAATATTTTACGACTTCCATATTTGACGTGACTGATGTCTGTGTTCGAAATTAAACTCTATATTTTTACGTCTAAACTACACACCAGGGACATTACGGAGCTATGTAACCGTAATCGAAACTATCGGATATCCGAAATAAAAAAACATCTAAAACCGTAATCGATAAACTAGTAAAGTTTTAGATAAAAGCGGAGATAATCTAGATTAGAAATAAAAGTCAAATCTTGCTATTTGTGTTTTACTTTTAAAATTTTAATATCTGTAAGCAAGCTAAGCATTTCGCCTCGTTGTTTATGCCGCTTAAATCGAAGAATTGAAACAATTAGCCTATTGTGGCCTTCCTGTCCGTTTATAATTTAGGTGTCTTCAAGGCTATAGTGAATAGACTCTTAATAAACTATCGCAGTCAAGCACTGGTTTATATGATTTAAAAATGAAAAAACCGAAACTAACGGATAATCCGAAATAATTTCACGTCCGTAATCGTATCCGAAACCGGGATAACATTATTCCTCTATCTGTATTTGTATCCAGATCCCCATAACATCCCTGCTACTCACTACAATCGAGCTTTTTCCCAACTAACTTGTGGAAGGCCTACATTCTAACCGAATTCAGTTGCGTACCGGTACATTATGTGAAGCAAACATGGATGAATTTTAGTAAGTGAAGATTCATCCAAGGACCGACCGCGTCAAGCATTGCTTAAGGTTGAAATCGGCCCGTGCTGCTATGTTAGTCAACTACTACAACTACTAGTAATAATATAGACGTAGTAAACGTTGATCATACTCACAATGATGATGTCGAGGTTCTCGGCCAGGTGGTCGGGCAGCGTGCGGCGCGACACCTCCTCCTCGCTCATGCCGTTGAAGCGGTCGTGCTTCTTGCGCTCCTTCACGACGCGAGGCACCAGCGTGCCCTCCAGCCCCGGCTCCGTCTTTATCTCCATGCTAAGGACATAAATCAATCGGTTCCAATACTTCATGGTACAGGGAAAATTAAACTTAATGGCGACTGTGAAGTGTAGTTTTTTGCTGCGCACTGCCCCACCCGTCACCTCCGCTGCGACTTGAATTCGCTACTGAGCTGAGACTAGCGGAGTGTAAGACATTGACTGCGCCTTCTGGATAAGATTCTTCAATGAAAGCTCATGACTATACTTAAATAAGCCGCTTAGGTACTTTATTTAGCAAAGTCTAAGTTCGGTTTACAAATTTTGCTGTCGCAAACAGTAAATTTTTAAAGCAAGCCTTTAAAAAAATCAAAAGTGAACTTACTTATATAGCAATAAGGTTTATATTCAATTGAGATGCTTACTTTACTCAGTAAAGTCAAAGTGCGGTGTGTGAAATCTTAGGCTATGTCGTAGCAATACGAGCGATTTTCTTATATCAAGTGTTACCTCTTATGTGCAGTTGACTGTACACACATTGTTGACGAATAATTTAGAAAGCAGTTTGCTTGTTAAGGTGCTTGCGATGTAATGTGTAGGTGAGAACTCAATAGTTATAAAAAACATGATTGATAATCGGTAAATGGTCGCTAGATGGCGCTGTAGATCTTTTACATTTGAGTTTAAAGTGAGTTTTGTTTTTATAGAAAACAAGTTTTGCACCCCATCCTGAACATAGGTCCTCTCCTTGCAGCCTTGCTTGATGGAATGTCGTAATACAGAAATCATTAAGATTTCAACATATTCTGTTAAAAGTTGTAAATGTAGCAACTTACCACATCATGTAGTTGGCTCCACTAGGAGGGCTTGCAATGTTAAGCATTACACTCATTACAACCTTGAGCTCAGACACTTCTGCTTGTTTATGCAATTAGCTAGCTACCAATTCTTTTCATATTATGGGCATCAAAAAGTAAATATAAATATAGCATTTTTCAAATCCGTTCAAAATTAAGTAAACCTTTCAAATCTGGTGGGAGGGGAAACTGTCACCGCCATAACCTATTGGCGGCGGAGATAGCGAGATGTTCCCAGCACGCCCCCTCTTTCTCATACCCATATTTGAAATGCTAATTGTTGCTACATTTAGTAACCAAATTTGATGCTATTTTCAGAAAAAAGATTACTTTTTAAAGTTAGTATATAAATTTTGTACAAAAATAAACACAGAATCCAACTGTTTTTACAAGTAATAAGTATTTTATATGGTTATGACGATAAACAAACAGGAGACTGCCCCTTTAGACGATGGGGAGACTATGTGTATATGTAACAGGAAGATATACATATTTCTCAATATCCAAAGCGTACTGCAATCAACCAATCGTTATCGAACATAATAATACATATTAAAAATAAATAATTTTTGTTTGTCCCAATATAAACGTTGCAAGTGATGCGATATCGACAATTTAGCCATATCATCGGCAGTTCTACTGCTTTATATTCAGGAATAAATACGCGCTTCCTGCAGGATAGGCGAGCGAAGTGGCGGGGAAAAGCCAGTTCAGTTTCTAACTCTATCTACCCTATTAGTGTAGTTTGGATTCAGTTGTGTCGCTAGCATGAAAGTTAACATCATGAAATGAGAAAAGCTTTTCCGATTGTGTCCAGCTAATCAGGCGGCCTGCTGTATTCGTTTAATAAATAACCATTATACAATAATGAAATGTGTCGAGTGTCCGGCGCGGCTTTCATTGAGACGAGTTTTCTTTAGAAATTTATATTACGACACGATAAATGTGCAGTTATGTGATTACAGCGAGACTTTTACGTGAATGTTCAGTTGTTCGTTTATTCTATCAGCGCCGGCGAGCGGCTGTCTGCCTGTTCCTCCGCTTACTTCTCCACAACCACGCAACGGAATTCGATACGGTTTTTACTAACAGAAAAAGCAATAAGCGAAGGAGGCTATGTGCATGTTCGCACCCGCGCGGAGCCGGGGCGGGTCCCAAGTGAACTGTAATACCTCACTGCCAGATGAACGAATGCTGGACAACATGATAGGCTACGGTCAGGTTGATTGACCAAGACTGATGCCAACGAAGTTGCCATCTACGACATCCAACCGGCAACATAGAGGATAACTTATGAATGGCCGAGGACCGGGAAATACTGTACATCCAATTACCCGTACCCCGAACAGATACCCTCGAGATACTTCTAGTCTCTTGGAGACTCAAGGTTGGATCAGATAGCGGTCGCACAAACCGGAATTTGACAATACATAGGAAGCAGTGTCGCAGGAATCCGCGGACACATAATATGCTTGCGACATGTGGTGACGACTGGTCCGCAGCCGCGCGGCCGGCAGACGCCATTGTCCCCACAACAAAGTGCATTACAAGCGTGCAGCACATTTGCATTCGTCTCCGAGAAAGTATTGTCACACTCCGTCTGCCTCAGCGACGTTTTTCTTTCGTTTTTCTATTGCATTTAACTTTCTAGAGGCTTTGGTGCAGTGGCGCCGGCGCAGCCCGCCGAACTAAGTTTAGAATATTCGCTAAACATTATACGTTTGACCCAGTAATCGTTTCTACGGTTCCAGTGTTCGCTGGGTGACCCAAAATTGTTAATTTTGGAAAGTGTTATACATCGCGCGGTGGGTTCGGTCATTACGGATAGCGATACTGTTCATTAGCTCAGTTCATGGTACAATACTGATCAAGTGAAGTGGTCGGCGGCGGCGCGGCCGCCACCGTGCACAATCGGTTTCCACGTCTGGCGGCCCTAAACAAATAGATTGTGATAGAAAGTGAAAATCATCAGCTTTCCGTTTCAACGATTCCACCTTGATCTGATTATTTCGCTCGGATTTTTGGCTAGCGATAGTGCGCCATCGGTTCCGGTACCAAAATACCCCCGCGACGTAAACACGCTGGCGGCGGCGGCGTGCGCAGGCGCGCGCGGCCGCAGCGCACAACAACATCAAACGTTCATTAGCGGGCTGTGTTGACGCCGCTATCACTCGCGCGCGCGCATATCACTCCGCATCAACATTACATATACATGAATATCTGCGCATGCGTGCGCACGCTCTACATGTCATTTGCATCACTAGCTCAGCAAGAAATAATCTTTAATTTCGTTTGATAGCAGATTTGGCCTCATTCACCCGCGGCACTAATGGGAGGCGGAATAAACGGAGCTTTCAGTCACGTATGCTTCTAAAACCATCCGCTAATGAACCGGCTTTCAATGTTTGCATAAAAAACGTCTGAATCTTTCAGCGACCGGCGCGTTGGGGGAAGCTATCTAATCGGATGCGACCGATTCAGTTTCAACAGAGCGTTCTCCATCTGACCTCCAACGCAATTAGAGGGATCCCGAATATAGCTGCGCGGAAATACGAAAGACATTATCAAGGTGTTGGTGGCTGCGGGTGAGTCGACGGCGTAGTGTGGGTTCCGTGGGGAAGTGGGTCGCGCGCGCGGATCGCTAATTCGGGCGGGGTCGGCGGCCGCCGCACTAATTGTGTCACCATGCTGCACCGCCATCACGCCGCCGGCAGTCCGCCCTGACGCCGCCGTCCTCGTGCCGGCTACCCTCACTTTAACGGCCGCTGTTATGTATGCCACAATCCTATGCACTTCTTAAGTATTGATAGGCTCATAAAACTATTTAGCGACGTAGGCCAAATTCTCTTTTAAGTTGTTAAAGCTTTTATACATGTATGTATGAGCGTAGGTACCGTAAACTAGATTTTACATCATCTACCTTTCAGACCGTTCAGAGCATATTTCCCTAAATATAAAGTTCATATATAAATAACATAACACTACTCTTATGACGAAGGAGAGCATTTTCATTGACTGTGATTTGCTCATTGATGCTGAAGAGTGTGATCTGTGTGGCGTAGGGACCTAACGTGTGAGTGTATCAGAAGGTGGTACTGACCCGTTCTCGTCCTTAATCTTTTTCTTGCGGCCTCTCTTCTTGGGCTGGTTGAGCATCATCTGCTGCGGGTGCATCATGTGCGCGTGGTGGTCGTGGTGCTGCAGGTGCGGCGGCACGGCGTGGTGCGGCGGCGCGCCCAGCATGGCGCACATGGCCTCCTCCTCCACGAACGAGTACGGGTCCTCGCACTCGCGCTTGATGCCGTTGTACAGGTCATCGTCCCTTTTCACCCCCGGGCCGCCGTAGCCGTGGTGCTGACTCATGTCGTACGGCACCTCGGGCTCGCGCTTGAATGCATACGGGTCGCCGCCATACTTGGGGAAGGGGAAGTGCTGGTACTGCGGCTCGGGCTGCGGCGGCGGCGGCGCGGGCGGCTCGAAGTGGCGGTAGGGCTCAGGCTCGGGCTCGTAGTGCCTCATGAGCGGCTCGTAGGGCGCCTCGGGCGACGGCTCGGCCTCGGGCTCGGGCTCGGGCTCGGGCGGCGGCGCGGGCGAGCCCTCGGCGCTCGAGGGCTTGCGGCGCGCCGCCTCGCCGCTGTTGGACGTCTCGTACCCGTCGTCTTGGTTTTCCGTCGGCTTCGGCTTCTCTTCGCCCTCCTCCCTGGAACACACGCACGTAACAAATTTAGCTTTATATTTTTCAAGCCTTTATCGTACTTTTGATATATTGGGCATAGCAATAAAACAAACGATTTGACAATAAATACTGTCTGTTGCTTCGTTACAAGTTTTCTGACGTATCAATTAAAGATATTGTATTTATTATTTTAATCAGTTACTTTAAACGTCCAAGAGGGATTACGAATGAAAAGGAATATAAAGTATCGTGACAGCTAACCGGAGAGAATAGAAGACAAAAAGAAAACATTATGCGCCGACCCCAGGTAACATGGGGCGAGGGCAGGTAGTGTACACTATACAGTTAAGTAAAGGTCGATAATTGGGGGTGTCCCCAGTGCTGGGTGCGATCATCTGTCTCGTGGTGTGTACAATACAGTAGTTCACCATTTTAAAAAAAAAAACATTAACCCACAAATCCACGTTAGGCTATAAACGTAAACGAGCAGCGCGCCGCTGCCGCCGTTTCGAACACTTCTTAACACAGATTACATGCTATAACATAAAATTAATCTCAAACAAATTACCCGCCATTATGTTCATTAAACAAATACCTTATTTTACTTTTATTACCGCAACGAGCACTGAATTAAACCATCATTTGATTTGGATCGAGTTTATTGCAAGAAACTAAAGTAGCTTGAGTCAAAGAAAGCTCGGGGCTCGTCGTAGGTGTTCCTAACTTTTTTTTAACCCACACTAGTTTCTCCAGCGCCGTGGGTGCAGTCAGACTCGGCACAAATATCTTCGCCATACAAATATTTCGTTTTAAAGAGTATCAAGCCGCTGATCGTGCTGTCTGGCTGATTTGTGGCGACGGATCATCGTTCCTTTGATAAATGTTCCTCGTGGACAGCCAGCCGCGGCCTAACGTCTTTCGTCACGCACATTTTTCACATCACTCTCACGCGAATTCCTGCCAGTAGCCACCGTCAGTGCACGCTGCGAACGAGCATTACATCCAACGTGGAATAAAGGTTTTTAATATTCTAGCAATCAATTCGAGAGAAATATGGGTGATCCAAGATGCGAGACGTCAGAGCAAAGTTGACCGTGTGGAGGCAGCGCACGACACAAACTCCAAATGGAATATTTAGATCAGCTGATCACAACGTCTCGTGCACTCGCATCGGACATTATGCCACATGTAATAAACATAAACGGCGCTCAACCAGCTCCATTCATAAAAGTGTTCTCTTGAATTATTACCAACAACTCGCTACTTACTTATTATTGGAATTGATGTAGTAAACACATAGTAGCCGATATTAGTATTCCGTTATGTAACTATTTATGAACTATTAACTAAAATGAATTGTTTATTTAAATGTTCAGTTGTTAATGCTAATTTGTTGGATAATAATGTTATTAAAAGTGTATTTATGGCGATAGAGGCAGTTGTGGTTGATGGCTGGTTGGGTCGCAGTGTTGTCGGTGGTGCGCGGCGCGGGTCGGGGGGGGGGGGGGGTGAGGGCCGCGAGGGGTGGAATCTGAGAATGTGGCGGCAGGTGGGGTGCGTTTGTAATGTATTTATACATTTTAAGCGCAATACGAGCGCTTCGAATACCGCAACCGCTGTTGGGGAATACGTGTGATGTGTGATCCCGCGAGGGATGGGACGGGGAGCAACAGATTCGCTCCGTTCGTAGTACCTAGTTGTAGCGATGTGCGCGCGACGTTCGCAGTTATCTGTCGGTTCTTTGTTGCAACTTACGCACTCTTACAATCTTTATGGAGGGCAAATGACTGTTATTAAGTTGCATACTGTGTCAACGCACTCCTTTCAGTTTAGCTTACACTGTTGTTCAGTTGTGACGAGACAGAGCAATGGTGGCCAGATCTCTACAGGTAGCCCAGTTTCACCACAAATATTTGGAAATCTTAAAGAATACTTCTTTTAGGTTTTAAACAGCTCATTTCAATATGCTTTGACCTCCAAGTTCAAGAGACAATGCGTTGTGTAACGTGTGGAACTTGTTGTTTCGAGTAAACTGCCTGGCTCGCACTCGTGTACGTGCGGGGCAGGTACAGTGCGGCACAGTGCAGCACTCGCAGAAGAGCAACGACCCACTTCTGAGCAGATAACGCCGCAGATATTGACTCGATGATTAAACTACTCGCCGCACGTTGTGATAACTCGAAGGCAGTGTGCTCGCTCACTACACTCCTACAACATCACTTATAGAACACGCTACCACAGCTACGTATAGATATATCCTACGAGTCGTCGGCGCTTGACGAACGAGCTCTTTATCTCGACGCTCGTTGCTAGCAGCTCCACTAGGGCTGGTTCCTGCACACTACTAATAAGAAACCAGGCGAACTTGAGCCTCATTTCCAAACTCTTATTGACCCGCTTTGAAAACGTTGTGTTTAGAAGTAGAAATGGTGTACAATTAAATTGCAACGCAGTTTGTTGCGGAGTGCGGACACGTCATCGTCAGCGAGGGAGGACACTTCCTCCTGTAGATATACACCACGCGTGTGTGCCGTGCGCTCCATTGTACTGCTGTACATCCACACAAGTACTTTCATAACTCAGTCGTACGCAAAGAATCCACTATTTAGCGATTTTTCTAAACGGTTGCGCGAAGTAAAATTAACGTTATGCCTGCCTCCTATGTACCGTTAACCTCTTTGGTTCGTCAAGAATTCGTATGCACATGTTCGATGTTGGTCGGACAACATGATAATAATATGCCGACAAATAAGGTAAAACGAAAATCTGTGTTTAACCACCGACCGTGCAAATAGGCTTAGCTGAGGTGTCCAGCTATTATTATAGACTCATGTACCTAGTAGTGGAATGCGTGAGAACGTAGATGCGTGGCGTGGTTGTCATTGAGTGGCGGTCGATGCTATGATAAAGGTTTCGTCCTACAAGTGACAGGGAGACTCGCTGGGAGGTGACCGGCCGCCCGTAAAAACGAACCCGGCCGCATCACGCCAGCCGACACACACCTACCTACCTATAGCTCCGCGTACAGCTATGTGCTCGCACTATGTGGGAGTGAGCCCGACCGACCTATACTGACATACAGACCTATGCTCCAGGATTTCATATGTTGCGTCGGTACTAAGGCCCAGTTATAAAACCACTCAAACAACGCCTGCTAAGCGACAGCACTTGAGAAGCTTTCAAAACGTCATCTCAACTTTGCTCCAAATTGAATTATAGTTTATTAATCCAATTATCATTTCCACAGAAGGTGTAGCTACTTAAAATTCTTACAAAGGATAGAGTTTATGGGGAAAAAGCCCTCGGGCACAGCTGCAAACATAGAAATGATCCCACGATCGTACACCTAAGCGTGACACTTATCGGATTAAAAACTTCAAAAGGCGGTTAGGTTAGCAACACAAGTAAAGAGCATACGGTACCTATCTGTGAATAGTTAATTAGGCAAGTATTCGAGGCGATACTGCGTTTCGTAAATGAGTTTTTGCGAACAGTGGTTATGTAAGTAGGAGCAGGCGGGCAGGCGGGCTGGCGAGCGGCTGGGAGAGGCAATGTGTCTTGTTTCGACGCCGCCGTTGCTATGGTTCGGATCGATGGCGGTCGCGATCTGACGGCACACACTTATTAAGTACTCAGTATCTTTGTACCTGCTGCTGAATATTGTATGTGATAAACGCTGCCCTGTCCTGTCCCTCCTTTACTTATAAATTCCTCGTCGTCGGCGAGGGCGGGAACAGGCCGCGATTACGTAGCTCACGGTTCAACTGTGTTATTCAACATTTTGTGGTCGTAAGGCTTCTCTGGGAGACCCTATTGAAAAGTTCTGCAAAGTTTTTGATGGACTTCTTTTTGGGTGTAATTTTGATTATACAACGTCCTTTATTCACGCAGTTAGTTCCAAGCGAATACGTTGCGCAACTGCCAACTTTTCGTTTAACAATTAGAAGCTTTATGTAAACAAAACTTGCTCACGTTCCAACTTGTAAACCATCAGGTGAAGCATGGGTTTCATCATTAATTGAAGACTCGACTACCTACACAAGTTGTTGGCACTCGCTGTGCTGGTAATCACTTCAGTAGAAAGTTTCACCAGTTGCTGAAATGATCTATTGTAGTTTCGTCAAGTTTTCGAACGCAGTCGTTGCTGTAGATATTATTTTTCGAGTATAAGTAAACTTGTGGCAATTTAATTACAGAACAGTGAACACATACCTACATCGTTAAGTAAAACAGCTGGTTTCAATGTCAGTTTACTTTTGGTTAGTAAAAAGACGATTCTTGTTTGTAATAGTGTCACATGTCCGGAGAGAGACCCTGTGTAGAACGTACCGTACCCAGCCTTGGACTGCAGTTAGCTAAGAAGACAGATTGCCAGTCTCAGCTTTGCTTCAGAAACTGGTTTTGAGCTCATTAGCAAGTTATAAACACTTGCACTTGGCGTTAAACTATACGTAAACGTATACAGATGAAGTACATCAGGTGGCCGAAGTAACAAGTCTTCAAGTGAGGCGTGCTATGTGTAGGTATATATGTCTGCCTACGAGATCCGAGTACGGACGAATAAATTTGCGTGGCTGTACGGTTTCCGTTCACAACGGAAAAAGTTTTTATAAGTGAGCCGAGTTGAGCGTGTGTTTGGCACAATCGTGCTTGATAGAGTAATGTCAAGTGTCAAGGGTAGGGCTGGCATTAGTGCGGCGCAGTCTTTCCTTATTGTCTCATGTCGCGAGTGTAGGCATTTGCGCCATTGTGCACACTTCAGACAAAGCCCAAAGTTGGACATACACATCGACAGGATTGGCCAATGTTGGAATATTTTTTCTAGAGATCGTTTTGCCGGCTCTCTCGCATTCTGAGTAGGTAAGTATTTTAATACTAATATCGTTTGGACAAACACGCAAAATTCTCTTTCCGCTCCAAAAAGGATCGAGGTCACAGGTTTTCTGCCTAGAATACTGTCTCGTTAAATGTATTCGTCTGTCTGTGAAAACGACACGACTTTGCGCCTTGGAACACGGTCCTAGGTTTTCTCAATCAATAACTGAGCTACCACAAAGGCCAATGGCCTAGAACAGCGCAAAAAATATATAAAAAACTCGCATAACACCGTATTTGGATATCTAAGAGATTTTTTATATTACAACTAATTTTAGGTATCTAAATACCTTTTCTTCCCCTATTGTGAAGTTTCAATGTCGTGGTAAACGATTTGAATTTGCATTTTCGCCTAGCTACTCGCGGGTCATAGGCCAATGACTAATACGAATTTGCACGGAGAGCGCGCTGCGGGATTGTGCGTTTTTATCTGTGGCTACCACGTGTAAAGTGTGGTGTAAACACTTGGGTAATTGCGTTTCGAGACAATTCTGAGAGACGGGCAAGTTCGAGCAGCAAGGCGAATGGGATTCGACTGGCGCGCAGCACGGCTTAGGGTATGCACGGACGCCGTAGAGCGCGACGAGCTGACGACCGAGAGCTCCTGTAAGCATGGGGCTATTCATTCAGCATTTTATGCATGTGGACTGCGATAAGTTACTACAGTACAGCTCGTGCGAAAGAAAATATGAGTAAACCCACGTTTGGACACTATTTACACCGTGGTCAATGTGGGCATAGTTTCAATGAAACCTACAGAAGAATAGAAATATAGGTTTTATTCACCAACCTAAGATTCAGGAATTTGACTATGAGACACATAATTCTGAGAAAATCAGATACAGTTTTACGTACACACAACAGAAAGAGAAGAGTTCCTTGAGTATTATAGAAAGAAAAGAAACACCAACATTAATAGTTGAAATAATGCCTTAGGTAGGTACCTACTCATCGATGTAGGTGTGAGAGCTAGTTTCATTCATACCCCGTGTTTGTACACATCAATTCTTGCTTATGGGCTAATCATAGCAAGTGGTATAAATGCGAGAGTTTTTTACAGATTGGTCACGTAACGTGCACGCGACGTCACGACCAGCCGAATTTGACGCAACGTACCATACAGTGTTAACGGCTTATTACCGCTAATAACGTTAATGATGATGATGACCCAATGGGATCCTCATTATAGTTAAGTACGACTGAGGAGGATCCAGGGATGTCACACTATAGCAGATAATAGAGCACAAAATCACGAGAAAAACTAACCCTGTACAGCAACATTGAAGATGTAGGTATTATGGCTGAGTAGCAACAAGCCATCACGCACTACGGACCACCCAACTGTAAGACGGGAATAGGGCTCATGTCATAAAGAGTGGACGCCAGGAAATACGAGCAACTGGATAGTTTTAGTAGACTTCAAAAACGCTTAACTTAAACTCTTTCATTATTTCAACCAGCTAGCTAGCTTTTCTAAAATTAATTAGTATTGAAGCTAGGTAGTAACACGAACAATTTATGCTAGGAACCGTAACAGTACCAAGCTGCAGGCTGCAGTGAGTGGCAGAGCCACGGCGCCGGTACAGGCAGCGTGTTGTGACATTACGTACTCGGCATGGTGCATTGTTCCCTCGTGTCGCAACGCTCGTCAACAATCCGCATTTTGTCCAACTTAGGTAATTCTGTGTCTTCTTCTAGGTCATTGAGAAATGCAATCATACTGCCATGCGGATTTGACGGCGTCCCGTTACTTCGGGATCTCATTTCATGTTGCTACGTCCGTTTTGTGCTTAGCTGAGCAATTTTGCGAGTGGGAGCTTGTATTTCTACCTTTTGTGTAGTTTTGGTATCCAAGATTTTCCTGTTAGTTTATTTTAAGCACTTATTCAGAATAGTTTCCGACATAGTACCTAATTTGCAAGAATTGTAGAACATGTCGGAAATTCTGGAGTATTTAATAAATCAGCGTTATGAACGAGCAAAAGCTGAGACTGACTGCGGTGTCATAGGCCATAAACTACAGAGTTTTCGTATTAAGGTGTAACTGTGAGAGGTGTTCTCGAGTGAATTCGGATCTCACAAACACATTACCTAAAGCCGGCTGGGTGATGTTAGACTATAGGTAGATAGGTTCTATGTAGGTATGTGCAGTTGCCGTAAAGGCTGGCCGCACAAAGCGCAGGTGCACGGAATGGGCAGTGCGTCTGCGAGACGTGGCGAGGCGGAGGGCGCTCCACATCGACGTGTCTGCATGACCAACTCTACGCTTGCGAGCTCTTTGTCGGGACAGCGCTACGATTCTACTATTATTTAGGGACCCGTCTCTACAACATAGTAGGTATGTATTACGCTTGCGTTCCCCGAACGATTAGGCAGAGGTGTGTGTATTCCAATATTTCGCCAGTAATTATTTAGACACTCGTTCAGAATACTGATTTGAAATGAAGAAAAGCAATAACAATTTTTCAGCATTATTTTTTTGGTTTTGTATTCGTCGGACCAGAATTTCCAATTTTGAGTTCGAAGTTTTCATAAAGATGGCGTTAGCGTTAGTTCGGCCAGCGAGCTTGCAGACGTGTGCAGCGCTACGTGACGTCACTGATGACTTTAGCTCTCCAAGTCATCCGATATGATTGCTTGGAGCCTTGACGACGCCGCTCCGATGTTTCCAACGCCATGAAACTATACTAATATTTATGTTGTGGAAAGCAAATTTGCTAACCACACATTTTCTAGAATTCCTATAGGAAGCTAGATTTTGGGGCCGTAGCGGACTTTCGTATCAACGGGAAGGATACGTTTAGGGTAGATGAGTCAACAAATTTTCCGGAACGTTAGCACGATTCTCAAAAAACCGGCCAAGTGCGGACTCGGACTCGCGCACGAATGGTTCCGTACCGTCCGTAGCGAAAAAAAAAAACAAACTTGTTGTATGGGGGCCCCACATATATGTTATTCGGTTTTTAGTATTTGTTGTTAAAGCGACAACAGAAACACATCATCTGTGAAAATTTCAAGTCTAGCTATCACGGTTCAAGAGATACAACCTCGTGACACATAGACGGACAGTGGAATAATAGCAACAGAGTTTTATTTTTACCATTTAGGTACGGAACCTTAAAAAGAACTTTTCAAGTCTGTTGGTATTGGTTGTTTATTATTATTATTTAATTAAATACTAACATTAGGCTAAGTTTGTACTGCTAGTAGTAGTATAAATGCTGCACTTATGGGTGATTATCTGAAATAAATATTTGAATTGAATTGAATTAATTTAGCTAGCTCTTGCTTGATGATGAGATGTTTTGATAAGTCCTGGCTTGTCTCTAGGGCACCAACGGCTCGGTATAGCGCCCGAAGAGCACGCCAGAGGTAATTGTTAAACAATAGCAGAACTCAATGACTTGTTTTAATAATGATTGCATAACAATTGCATTCCGCGATGATTGGCGGGACTTGACGATTAGAAATATAGTGATAAACTGAAAAGGATAACAAGTATAGGAAACTCGGTCCTAGTCTAGACAATTGGTTCAGAGATCCGAGCGTGGCATAGCATTTCGACAGCAAGCCGTTTTGAATATTTTTTGTCAACTTGAGAACTTGTAACAAAAGAGTAGCCTCGATACTTGGACAAGAGCTACAGAGCCATGTGAAGGTGAGTCGTTTGGTTGCAACTCGTCTCGAGCGGCTGCTGGCGCGTGCTGCAGGCTGCGCCCTCCGACACATCCTGGTCAAGTGTGCGCGCCGCTCAAGGCAAGCAGTTCGAGGCCTTTGTTTCAACTCCCAATTAGATAAGCCAGCATACACTACACACCAACAAATTGTAAACATGTCCAACGCAAATGTCCAAACATGAGTTTTTATATATGTTTGGATTGTATTTTGTTTTTCTTATCAGATAACGCGCACATAGAGCCAGCTTATCTCAGGATTTCCTCTCGTTCGCTCGACGATCGACTGGCTACAATCTTCAGCGCTATCAAGCGCGTATTATTATGATCTTGGAATATAATTAAATATAATTACTATATTATGTATGCTGAGACTTTTTGTACATTATAATAATTTCCCAGGGGACAGACTTTAACCGTGCTAGTTTACAAAGAGTTGCCAGTGACTTTTGTACTTTTACAGGGGTCCTATTTTCCAAAGATTTTAATCTTACAAGCTAAATCGAAACAAATGTTGTTGATTTTAATATCTTGATGCCCTACAGTATTCGTGATTTGACCTTGTGCAAAATGAAAGATTTATTTCTGTTAATAAAAATGCTACCAAGTGAGGCATAAAAAGTACAAACATTAGAGGGGGAGGGGGGAGTGAAGCCAGCAAATAGTAACAGCTCTTTAGTATTCTATGCTCACTGCTAATGATAGTCCTTGCATAGACTGCTAGCTGCAGGAGAAGGCTTTGATGGTGGTGTGTGATAGAGAAGTATACCTACAGCTGCCCCTAACATCCTTCAGTAACATCCTCACTTAGGAAATGTTCACAACTGAGCATACTAATCAGCTTTTTCATATTTTAGTTCCCACATTTTAGTCATAATGAGATAATTAATTATACCTAAATGAAAAATACACACGTAAATATGCAAAATAACTATAGATAATATAGTAACCTGCACTTTTATATATATATGTTTGTTTAGAAATATGTATTAATTGATAATAAAAAAAAATACTACTATGTAAATTAAGAATGGTTCACTACCACCAGTAGGCTTCAATAGGCTAAGTTGATTGAGGGATTGTCTCTCATTCATCAATCAATGGATTACCTACACATTATAACTTCAGGGAAACACGCTGTAGGTACCATAGAGGTATGAAACTAAATAATTAAATGAGCCAATGTGCAACTTGTGAGTGAAGTCAGGTGAGAGTTCATAACTAGTTATGTAAGTGAGCACAGTTTTAAGCAATTTTATTTATCTTAGTTACATAACAGCTAAGTTTGAGCACTAACTGCACTTGGCAAACACTTACAGGAGTAAGTGTGCAGAGTCTACCTCATGCCATGTTGTGAACGAAACTGAAACACACCTTTACAGTGATTTAAATTTTTGATTTAATGCCACAGCATAACATTATTTATTAGGTGTATGTATGAGTAATAGCTGTGCACAGAATACTAATATTGCTAATAATAATAGTATTTAATTTTGTTTTTACCATTATTGTTTACAACAAACATCATGCTGTAAATACCACCAATACAACATTTATGTTGATTTCTATGTTATTTAAATTAAAGTAATAATTCAAGAGAAAACTTAGTTCCTGAACATGTAACAATCAGTGAAGGAAAATAATTCTAAATACTGTTTTGAGGTCAACTTATCAAGTGGTGAAACAGTATGTCCTCACACACAAGTGTCCACTGTGTAGGATAATAGGTACGGGGAGCTATATTTATAGGAGCATGTACTACGACCAGTACCTTGTGTGTCATAGTCTGAGTCTGCAGTATATTTGGTGGTTAGCACACTCGGCAACAGGTTTCAGAGCTCAAGTAATTGATTAGCGCTTTGTCTGGTCAATTAGCAACTATTAACTTTTTATAGACAGGCATAATGGGTATCAACATCAATTTGATAAACAACATAACTTATCATACTTATAAGATTAACTAGTGGGACAGTAGTTGTTAAGATCACAGCACAAAGCTTAATTTCAGCCTACCTTTGATACATTTAGGTATTCGGGATTGTTTTTATAATTTGTTTTAGTAAATTAGAACTTAGTTGTACACAATATTCAATGCACTGATATTTAAAAATACTATTAGTTTGTGCCGAGTAATGTGAGCCAATAATTTGCACATGCATTATGTAGTATTTAGCTAATCATTTACAAATACACTGAAATTATATTAAATTATTATGTCAATATAAGAGATAAGCGTTTGTTTAATTCATTAATACCCGCGCGAACGCCGGCGTTCGCGCACCCATTGTCTTTCTATTGTGTCTGTAATTCTCACGATTGAAAGGTTAATGTACAGTAAGCATAATGTGTGTCAATAAATATTGTGTGTGATCATAACAATAAGTTATGAATCTAACTTACCCGGCACTAGGTGCACCAAAGCCAGGGGCATCGCTAGAGGAGAGCCACTCACATCCAGTTAGACACAGCATCACAACACCACACACTATATCTTCCTAAATATCAATGACTTCACATTAGCATTCTCCAATAAGCACCTCATCAGACTGAATCACTGCTCATCATCAAGATTGATGGACATCCACACGAGCACTGTTTGTTTATGTTGTCAGTTTATGCTTCATTTAGCATTCATTTATCAGCCGAGTTCCACAAATTGTAAATTGATGTTTATTACATCATTAAATTAATTCATAATAACTATAAATCAAATGCTCCTAATACACATTAATGTTTGCAAGTTATGACTTACTTGCTGATTATTTGTTTATAAATATAAACACAGTAAATTTTTCCTGTATGCTAGCAATAGACAGTGAAGTGAAGTTAGTACTGCTCATAGAGTGGATAGACTCAGCTTGTGAGTGGAAAATAAACATGTTCCAAATGTGTTAAATATGCAAAGTGTGACACAGGAACTATTAACATTTAAAGGCAAATTCAAAGTATTTAAAAACTAGCCTGGCTGAGGCAGATACTACTTTCCAGTTTGAACACTGTTCAACAAAGAATGCAGAGATAAAACAACTTTGTGTGCAATCATGAGCATGATGTAACTCAGTCACTTGAAAACCTGTAGTCCTTCTAGTTTTATCACTCCTACCTGTTTGTTAATAGTTTGCTAAGCAGGTAAATGACCTGAGTTTAGGTAGGTACAGCACACAATGCCAACACACGGCTTGCAGCCACTACTCACATCACCTGGCAAGGGGACCGCGGGCTCACATGGACTGCACCCTGCTAACACAGGGCCGTGTCACGCTCACCAACACAATCACATCCAACACTAATTGAAACTGTTTAATGAGCAATTAACTCAGAATTGCTGTAGTTAATAGCTGAGACAACATAACAAGCAGCCGGCTCACTCAGAGCTTCACTCTCACTGTCCACAGTGGCACACTGTAGCACACACACTGCACTCCAGTGCTCCGCGCGCGCGCTTCACCGCCGGGGGCCGAGCGCCTCCCCTGGACCACAGTCACGACCTAACCTCAAAATGCACACTAAAATGAACAATTGACAACCAGCCAGATGTTAGCAAAGACGACAAACACACTCATGACATCACCCCGCCGCGGAGTCGCACGAAATTTCACAAAGAACGCGAACGCTGGCCGTGCGAGGCTAGCAGTATGGATTTGTGGGCAAAATGCTTTGTTTGAGTAGGTAGGTACGTACTCGCAGCCTTCACTGCATATAGCTATACATAGGTAGGCGCGTATGTTAGGTATGTGTAGTGTGTAGTGCACGGGTTATATGCACCTAGCCATAATTCACTCGGGCGTTTGGTGAGCGCCACGGTCGGGCCGCAGCGAGGCCGAGCGCCTCTCGCGCCGCCCTTTGTCTCGGGGGCGGCGCGACAGGTTTCGTGCGCCCCGCAAAAACTGTAAACACGATTCTGATTTACGATCCCGGCTGGCCGAGTCATTCATACGACAGGCACCGGGGCTGAGCGGGCGGAGCGGTCACGCTCGGCCGCCGCGCTCGCTGCTCGATCGCTATCAGCCTGGCCGCGGTGTCCTCGCCTCGGCTCGCGAGCACTAGCGCGAGCGGACGATGCGACCGTTTCGAAATGGCGCAACGCGGAGGCCGTGACGCCGCGACCGCACGAGCGAGAGAATGTCCGCTCGGCGCGAGCGAGAAACGAGCGCGGACGGGCCGTTTCGCAACCTCGGATGGGCTCGCGGGGACCGAAATAATCCACGACGTAAGAACGCGGGCGGAACGAGCACGGCACGGTGCAGGCGATGGGTGCGGGCGACGAGACACGATACTCACGGCCTGGCCACTCGCAGCGGGTCAGCAGCGCCGGCGTCCATGGCGCGCCCAGGCCCTGGCCGCGGCCGGGCTCCGGGCCGTCGGCCGAGCGACGCAACACTCTCTCCGATCTCACTCGAAACGCGACGACGAACACCGTCGCATCATCTTGACGACACAGCACATCGACCACGGCACTTCTATACGCGTATAAACACTCCGCGAACGGTGTTTTGTTACATCGGTTGACTTTTCTTTGAAAAATCAATATACATTTTCCCAGAGTTTAGAGATACGGACGAGTCGATGTCCAGCGCAGGTTAGGTGCGTGAAGTTTGCAAGCTTTTTTAGCGCACCGGTGTTACCAACATTTTTTTGCCCATTTTTTGTTTTGGGTGTTGTGATTTTTTTCTAGTGATTTACGGCGCACTTCACTCCAGTCGCGTAGCGTTGGGTCTTCCATAATGCTCGGCTATCGCGTACAGTGGCGCCACTATTTAAAATAGCGAACTATGGCCGTTGATAGTAAGGGCCTAGATTTTAGTCAGGAAATTATAACAAAGATCTTATGGTGTAAAATATTTATTTATAATCACTAAATTATAAAATTATTCACAAAAATATAACTGAAAGCCTGCATACATATGTACACAATCACAACAGCTGCAATAATCCTACATTTAAAATCTTGCTGATACCTTTAAGATTACAAAATAAATAGTTGTACATACACGGTCAAAACATTAGTTAATCATCCAGAAAGGATCTTGCGTGGTTTGCGTAGTATAAGCGTTTCGGAATTAAGTTGGAGGAGTTGAATCTCACTTTAAGCATAAAAAGTGAAGAGATCACACCTCCACTTGATCCTTAACGCGTCGATAGTAGTTGTCAGGAGTAGTTATATTCCCAGGTGCTCGCCAGCCGGTGGAGTGATGTCGACGTCGAGACGAGGCGGCTTCACGCGTGAGCTGGAAAGATAGATCTGGCAGCACATGGCTCAAACTGTCAAGATCTCCTGTCCAACTCAGACGTGAGGCCTAGCACGTGGCGGTGTCCGGCGAACTCTGAAAAACAAAATGAATATTATACGACATGAATGTTGTCTGGTGCGTGTTTGTTCAGTGTGACAATCGTAGCGCGCGCACTCGATATGGAGCCGGGCGGCTCGCTATCACCGCTCGAAAAGGTGCGGCTAATGTTTTCTGATAAGAGCAACGCTTTTCCCTGTCGCGTCAGCGACCCTGCATAGCTGTGTAGCGAATGTAGCCGCAATTTAATTATGGCCACATTAAGAAGATAATTTGTACATACTCCGAGCGGCAAATGACACGGAGCGAGCTCACACATGTGCCATTGGACCACCATATGTTATTACGTAATCGTTGTCGTTTTGTATTAACAGTGACACTAATTCAACCGCAAAACTCTCGGGACAGTGGACGGCCACGGAGTGAGCACATATCTACTGAGCGAATTATTACATCGCAGTAGGTCGCTGGACAAAGTGCGGCTGCCACGTCGGCTGTTCCTATCGAAGCACTAGTACAAGATAAAATAAAAGGTTCAGTATCACCAGGATCCGAGAAATGGAAGCACACCGTCACCGTGCACCAGCGAGGGGTCACGATCCCGCGGCCAGGGGCTCCAACACTAGTACAACACGCGCAGCTCGTCTGCACAGTCAATCGTAATCACTGCTCACACTCCGATAGAGACCCGATCGATCGATGGGCCCATATTTATACTTTCGTCGATATCTTCAGATATGATATCGGTGTACCGACACGAGGCACAAACGTCCACCATGATTGTGATAAGATTCGACGGAACGGGGAATCGATTGGCCCCCGTCAGCCGTATCAGGCGCGCAAACACTCCACTCAGCCAATCGGCAAGGTATCGGTGATAAGCGGCGCTGACGGCGCTGCGCTGCGCCGGCGCCCCACGCACCCGCGCGCCTGGCGACTGCGGCCTATCTGCTGACGACGACTCCACCACCTCGTCTAGTGTCTTATTTACCGTCGAGATACACCTTTATTACATTATAATTATTATCTAGCTGCTGCTGACAGATAATTTCATTCGTTTCCCATAGTTCTTAGAGAGGCAAAGTATTAGATACGAGAGTTGAAAATGCAACATTTCTTTCAAATGATTCATTAAGATAACAGTATTTGGATACTTGAGTCACATACACAATGCAAGCACAAAAACATACTCGGCTGCACGCCATCTTCAAGAGTTCATTCAGTGGTCATTTACGAATCCAAGGAAATTATTATTAAATGCGAAATACGGCTGAAACGAACCTACTCTACTAGGATACGTGATACGTGGAAGAATTTCGACATGATAGATAAGGTGGTAAAGGCGCATATCAAACGGTGTCATTTGATAACGACACAAGGTGTGTGCTTTCTGGAGCATATCATACACCTGTGCGAGTATCTACACAATTACAAACCACTATCATTTATGAATATTTTGTAATTTTACAAGAAGGGCCATACATCCTTCTTCAGTCAATAATATGAGACTTTCTCTCGATTGGTTGCTAAACAACTACTTACTTGACCAGTCAAACTTTCCTTCTAAACAACTAATACACCTATTTGGGTTTTCCTGTGGGAAAAAAATCAATTAGATATAGTTCGGGATGGAAGCAGTATCTGATAAGCAGCGATAAGCTCGTCCTAAATTTTGAAATCATATGATATTGCTGACTGCTAGGTATATGCATTAAATTGGCTTGAGCTTCACATTTCACTAGCTCAGATTATTGAATCAATGAATAAATGGATGGATATAAAAAATATGCAGGTAAAGAACCGACTTCCAAAACAAACAAATGAAAATGCAAAACATCTAATTCCGGAAGCTAATGGATTTCGTTTAGCTAACGCATTTTATGACACCGACTTCCAAATTTTTCTATTTTTTTTTTGCAATTCGGTTCTATGCTATGAAATAGTGTAAATTAATACATTGACGTAGATCATTATTGAACTTGAACAGTATATTGTATCAGTAGTTTTAGAGAAAATCAGAGAAAATCACTGATTACTAGTACTTACATTCATACAAGTCTAATACAAAAACTACTTGAATGAAGTCGTCTAATAAACAAAGATGATTTGGTGGAAAATGAAGAAAACAATAAAAAAATAGATGTATTAAAAAAAATACTTTGATGCTACAAACCCGTTTTGGATTGGGACAAAAACAGGAGGGTGAATTAAATTTAGCCAATTGTTGCATACAAGCTAAGCCCTTTACTAATCCATCGCCTTCAGCGTATACTGTCAACATGTCCGAGGTCATCCAAAGTGCCGGTTTATTGAAGTTATCAGCTTCTAGATTATCACGCCGCGCTGGCACCCAATGCACACGGCTTTGTGATTAGGACTCAATGTTTCACAATTATTCTTGATAGGTACAGGTGACTCAGCTAGTTCCACTTGTTTTCAACTTACAATAGCTGAAGGCTGTATACAGTGAGATGTATACAGGACGAAGGAATGGTGACTGAAAACATCAGCATGTGCGGAATCTCCGGGCCACTGCGCTGGTTGTAAAAAACTTTTCGCTCTCTTACTAAGTCAAATATAGAAAACAGAAATGAACAAACTCCAGGAAAACTATAACGACGCTTTTGAATTAGATTTTATTTATAGATACTTTATTTTGCGTCAACTTCAACTTTTCATGGCTTTCATGGAAGAACCACCACAATTTTGCCAATTACACCTGCGATAGACAGTCAAACGTACGATGCAAAGAGTACCATATTTCATGGTTTATTTTATAATTATGTCAAATTGAAAAAAAAATATTGTGGACTTTTACGAAATATTTCAATCCTATTTACAAAAAAGTTTCAAAGAAAATGATGACTAAAAAGGTTTATCAATATCTGATAAGGTTCACTTATCGGAGGTCTACGTGTGCAAAGTGTGATGCTCTCTAGTGTAGAAGTTGTTTGGACTTTTATTGGCACTAGTTCGTAGAAATTATTATTGAAATCTAAATTCTTGAGTGCCACCTTTCATTGTGAACTGATAACCGGTAAACAGGTAAACACCAAGTTAGATAAGGATTTCTCAACAAATACATTGTCACATGTGTGGTATAATCCCAATGCTGTAAACATAATATGGTCTCTAACTACAGTTTACAACGTCTAAGAGCTGCACTTATCCACAGCATATTATACTATACAATTTTATTCAGAAGCTGCCTGCGTGCCTGGTTGGTCAATTAAAACTGAATTTTCAATATTTGCTGTTTTTTGCAGAAATTTGTTTTTACCCTAATGTCTTGGGCCTTACAATGATGTGTTAAAAAGTCATGCGTGTGACTAAGAAAGAGGCTAACTTTGTACAGCTCTATCCCTTTATCAGTTTAGTTTAGGTCGTCAAATGGTTCGCCTTAAGAGCTCGTGGTAGGGTCTCAGAAATCTAAACTTAAGCGGGATTAGGCTGGATATATCTTTGCTTTGTCAAATGAGCATTTCGCACTTGTAGAACCGTCATCGCCCTAGTCTTATTACCAACTAGCTTGGGTTCTTCCAAACTAACCGGAGACGGTGGAATACCCGTGATTTACATGGAGTGACTGCCTATCAGGATTCCATAATCAAGTTCCTGGGTAAAACGATACTCTTTGGATAGAATTTCTGGCATATACACTACCTGTAATGACAGATCTAGGAATGATAACCGAGGCCAACGGCTTGCTTTTCAAGGCACGATTACATCCAATTGTCAGACGAAGGCAAATAAGATGATCAGCTAAAACCAGCTGAGTTGCATCATGATTGGCTTAAGTAGTCAGGTTTTATAGTTAACTATACTACAAGTTAAACAGCCTAGCTGCCAGACGGATAATCGAAATCTGAAACAAGGTGGATGTCTTAAAAAGTACTTTCTACTCTATATCTCTTCTGAATCCACAAACATTCTCATTTCAATGCAATATTTTGATAGCTGCTTATAAATCTGCTCACACCCTTAGAGCAAGAGCGCGACACACAAACGTACGACCCCATTCATCATAAAACATAAACAAAACAACTATGTTACGAGGTAAAATCAATCGGTGCACTGTCCGAGTGCAGTCGATGAATCAAACCTATATAAAATAAGAAATAAAATCGCGAGCGGTATGAATATCGCGAGCCGCCCTACACGCGGCGGGCGGCGCTGGGCGGCCGGGTGGCGGGAGCTGGTGGCCGGCGAAGCCACGAGTGCGGGGGTGGGGGGCCCGGCCAGGGGTGGGGGCGCCCCGGCGCGGCGGCCGTGAACTGGAACTTCGGAAACTTCTGTCGTATTGTGTTTACATTGAACTTTGTTATGTGGGTTAAAGTTAAGCCAGAGTTCACAGCGTGTGTGCCGCCCGCTTTACTCGATTGCAAAGTTCACTCTCAAGTTTGTCGTATCGATTTTCATCTCGTGTTTACCAAATGTTTCAAGGTTGCAGACATTTTCTGATATTAGGTTATGATCGGATGTGAGATAGACATGCTGGCTTCACCAACTTTCTACGAAAAGTTCTTCGACGATGTCCCGAAGTCAACCATTTCCACAGGAGCGCCTGTAACGGTCGTGCCTCCATCGCCAAACTAGGTTACACCTATTTGTGATTAGTTTAATTAACTCAGTAATTTTTGAATACATACATGCTCAAATAATCCAAATCAATCATAGAATTTAAACATCATTTAGTTGAAAACCAGGCAGCGTCAGGCACTAGCTGTCTGGCATTTAGCTGAATTGGATCTATTTCGCCGCAACCGTGAAGAATACATTTTTTTTTTAGTTTATACCTTTTTAGGGTTCCGTAGTCAACTAGGAACCCTTATAGTTTCGCCATGTCTGTCTGTCCGTCCTCGCTTAATCTCTGTGACCGTTAGCACTAGAAAGCTGAAATTTGGTACCATATCAATCACGCCGACAAAGTGGTAAAATAAAAATTGGAAAAAAATGTTTTATTAGGGTAGCCCCCCTATATGTAAAGTGGGAAGTGATTTTTTTTTTAATTTCAACCATATCGTGTGATATATTGTTGGATAGGTATATAAAAATGAATAGGGATTGACCCAAGGGCTGGCTTTTACCTCGGACAGAGGATAAGCATTGCCATACAGCGTGGCAATGCCGCCAGCCTTTTGGGCACATTACCAGTCGACAGCGATGTGGAAGAGTTTTTTGACGCCATATTTTAGTTTGATTTTAGTTAGTTGTAATTAGCGTAGGGTTTTATTATTATTATTTTTTTAATTTACTGTAATTATAGTTTTTAGTTGTGTATGTAATAAGTTAAATTGATTTAAAGTAAATAAATTGAAAAAAAAAAAATAGGGGTTTACTAAAATCATTTTTATAATGTCAATAATTTCGGAAATAATCGCTCCAAAAGTAAAAAACAATGTGTCCCCCCCCCCCTCTAACTTTTGAACTATAAGTTTAGAAAATATGAAAAAAATCTGAAAAGTAGAACTTTATAAGGACTTTCTAGGAAAATCATTTTGAACTTGATGGAAAGAACAGTTTTTGTACGAAAAAGACAAAAAGGTTCTACAAAATAATTTCTGGACTAAGTTTGTAGTATAATCGTATATGAGCAAGCATTTTTTTTAACTTCGTTTACATATTTTATTATCCTGAACGTATCTTCTTTCAAATAAAAAAAGAATTATTAAAATCGGTTCTCGCAATCCAAAATTACCACCGAAAACTTCTTCTGGTACCTATGCATTAATTAGTAACCCAATTTCCCGAGAGATGGCGCTGTACTTTTAGGATTTTTCCTGAGTTGATGGGGTCGGGTATTATCGAATTGTTCGGTTGGTCTCTCCTCGGCATTGGCGGCATTATCTTATAACTACATAAAACTTCTATCAGGAACATGATGGCAATTTACAACAAAACTAAAATTCTTTTTTTTAACGCCATCTATCAAAATGTTAAGGTAATAACCAGTTCATAAATGGTTCGATAGATGGCGTTGCGTAATGACGTCGTCTTTTTAAAAGTCGATGTTAAGATTTTCCGTGCTTTCATGACCTACCGTGGTAAAAAATCGTTGCTTCTTCAATATATTCGTAATTTTACGAGAATCGCTGAAATTTCTACTACTTGCATACTGTTTTAGTTATCACCGTCCTTTGTGGGCCCGTTTTTAGAGTTCCGTATTTATTAGAGTTCCGTACTTAGTATGTCAACGTAACAAATAGCCTTTTTTTAAAGTCATAAGTGGGAACACTTATTGTGACGGACGGGAAACTACGGAACCCTACACTGAGCGTGGCCCGACACGCTCTTGACCAGTTTTTTTTTTGTAGGTGGGAAAATCATGCAGACATCTCCGCGCCCTTGGATGGAGTGGGAGATAGTGTCAGATTTTTACTGACTAAAAACCCACTCCTATTCGAATCTTCCTTTCAGAATCTCTATGAATTGTATGATGAAAAAATTCTTGTAAACACTGCCGAGTTTAGTTTGTATGTTAGAAATTATTCAAAATTATTCAAAAAAGTATGCTCTGAAATCGTGCTACCTGAGTTCCAAAATTAAAAATAGTAATAATATAATTAAAACAACCTGGAATATTATAAACAGTGAAACTGGAAGATCTACAAAACCATGTAGTGACTATAGCCTTAAAATTAATGACAGTGTGATCAAATCGGACTCACAAGTTGCTGCAGCTTTTTCAGAGATCCCCATAGTAACTACTAAATCTCTGAACTCATCACCCACTGCTACAGAGTCTTTGCTTAAAGAAAATGTTAAAGTTTGAGATTCAGATTTTAATTTCGAACATGTGACATTTGTGGATATAATTAAAACCTTTAACACTTTGAATGTAAAAAAGACCACAGATTTATGAGGAAATTCTGTGGATGTTGTAAAGTCCATTAAAAAGGTTGTAGCTCCTAGTTTAGCACTTATTTTTAATAATTGTATTGATCGTGACGAGTTTCCTGACTTAATGAAATATAGTAAAATAATACCATTTTTTAAAACGGGTAGTATATCTGACCCCACATTTATTATAGACCTATTTCAGTGCTCCCACCTTTAGTAAAATATTTGAGAAACTAATTTTACATCAATTACAAAGATTTTTTAATAGACATAAGAATAAGAATGAATGAATGTCCTGGGCATTTTTTGTGATTTGTCCAAGGCTTTCGATTGCGTTCTCCATGAATCATTATTCAGGAAACTACACCATTACGGGATCTGGAAATCCTCTCTGGACCTTCTTACTTCTAATTAGAGTGATAGGATTAAGAGAGTTGATGTAAACGGAAAAAGATCACCCGGGTCTGTAGTATCAATGGGTGTGCCCCAGGGCTCAATTCTTGGCCCATTTTTATTTCTTATTTATATAAATGACTTACAAAACCTCATAAATGATAACCATGATATAGTGTTGTTTGCAGACGACACTTCGCTTTTGTTTAAGCTTAAACGTCAGCAGCCGGTTACTGATGACATAAATAACGCCTTTTCAAAAATAGTACACTGGTTTAATGTCAACAACCTGCTCATTAATGAAAAGAAAACTAAATTGGTTACATTTACAATGCTTCACGTTAGGCAGGTAGAAACTAGTGTGCTAATAAAAGGTAAAGAATTGAGTCCTGAAGACACTACAGTATTCTTGGGTATAACTCTTGATGCTAAGCTTCAGTGGGGCCCACACACAGATAAGTTGTCGAAAAAACTTAGCTCTGCCGCATACGCTGTTAGACAAATTCGAAATCTAACTGACTTAGAGACAGCCCGAAGCTCGTGGGGAAATGCCGCCGATATCCAGACGATTTTTGTTTTGCAGAAAAGGGCCATTCGTTCAATTTATAAATTAAGTCCCAGATATAAATAAATCAGAGATAGATTTAAAAATATTAATATTTTGACTGTGCCATCTCAGTATATCTATGAAAATATTTTGTATGTTCATAAAAATAAAAACAAGTTTAAAACATACAGTGATATTCATAACGTTAATACTAGGAACAAACATAAGTTAGTGGATCCTGCAACCAGGCTCAAAAAAATAGGACGCTCATTTTGATGCCAAAGTATACATTTTTATAATAAGCTTCCCAGTCCTATTCAGGAATTAACATTAATAAATTCAAAACATTTGTAAAGCGAAAACTTTCCAAAAGGCGTTTTATACTGTAAAAGAGTATCTCGAAGATAAAACGGCTTGGGATTGACCTGCTCCAGTTTTTGTGTTTTTTTGTTTTAACTGCATTTTTTTAATTGGCGATTGTTGTTGTTTTACAATTATGATATTGTATATATACATTAATTTTTACAATTATGACATGTTTATTTTTACTATTTGACTGACAATTTTTTTTATATGCTTTTTTTTACAATTTGCAATAATTACACTTTTGTAAATTTTATTATTGTGAATGTGAGAACTATGTGGATTACCTACTCTTTCCTTTTCTTTTTTTATTTTCACATGATGTCTGGCAGTTTTGAGTATTTGATGCGGCCTACCCAAATGTCCTTTCTTTGGCATTGTGCGTCAAGTGGTTGAGCTCCTTAGTAGTCCTGAGTTGAGCTACAGGCATATTGACAAATGCTTGCACTGACTGGACAGGTCTACTTAGAACTGTGTGGTTTTTTCTTCAAAAGACCATCTCAGGCTCAATCTGCATGGGTCTCATGTGATTTAACCATTACATGTTTTGCTGGACTTTAAAAGAGACTTTGACCCCTGAGTTTGTTTCGGTGTTTCTTCTCAGGGTGTTCAGCTAGGAAACACCGGCCTCATCTAGCTTTAATTGACGAAAAAAAAAATGACGTGTAAAAGTGTTTTAATAAAACCTACTTGCAAAGATCATTTATCATTTAGAAGTAGACCCTTGGGCTCAGTAAGCTTCGACTCTGCTGAGCCCTTACGTCGTTTATATCTAACTTGTGTTTTTCTGCTTTGTACTTATATTGTGCCAAATAAATTTATGTTCTTTCTTTTTTCTTCCTTTCAAACAAAAAAAAAAATTCCAAATCTGTGGCGTACACGAGTAGTTAGGGGAATCAGTTAATTTCTTGGAACCTTTTTCTAATGTGCATAAAAAAAGATTCCAATGAACCTGCTTATTTTTAAAGTCGGTTAAAAACATATCAATTAGCAACAAAATAACAGCGTGAGTGAAGCTGCGGCGATGGCGGCGCGGCGCGGCGCAAGCGCATGCAGGTCTAACATCCTTCGCGGGTGTGACGTCACAATGAGGCGACCTCTGCTCAAACACGTGACAACATTATAGTATTTATAGAAAAATTAACATAACTTATGTAGAAGTAGTTTTTATTCGAATCATATTAAAGTATACATCTTAACTCAACCAGGAGTTGCATCTTGAAAAAATATCAATGGCTGCAGCAGATTTAGAATTAAGTTGGTCTGGGAACTTTTTGGTCTTACAAATACACTCTTATAGCAAGCGCATATGTAACGAAAAATGTAAAGCTACCACCTTAGAGCGAATGTGTGCTAGTTACAAGAATGCACCAATTGTAAGCTGTGCCCTTTACAAAATTATGAGTACCTATAGTCCACTCTAGCCCTGGTCCAGACTAAGGACTGTAACTGCTAAAAGTTTTTGATACTGGATTACTGGCTGCTATTATCCACGTCCCGATATTGTTTACATATTTATACATTTAACACTTTGTGCACACAGAAGTATAGAGACGCATTGAATACCTCAGGCTTCAGGTCTATAGGTTGACTGGTAGAAAATATTCTATCATTGAGCCTTTAGGTGATGCAGAGTTAAATAGTTGTTGGTGCTATGGTTTACCTATGTCCTAATCCAGGGCATGATCTACTCGTACCTACGCCATTTTTCATTAAAACTATTTCAGCTGTTTGAACGTAAAGGAGTAACGAACATAACCACTTTCACTTTTATAATATTAGTGTGATTATTAAAGGCCCCTGGTAATTAGAGGAGACCCTGGCTTCAATAAGTGATTTTAATTACCGAAATTGTATAGTTCACCATCGGACAATCCGACGAACGGCGAGTATCTACCCTCACGTTGATGAAACCACAACGGTCCGGACCAAGCGTTTCGCCTCATCGTTTATGCGGCTTAAATCGAGGGCTAGAACGATTTAGCCTGCTGCGGTCTTCCCGTCCGATTATGATTTAGGTGTTTTCAAGGCTAGACTGAATAGGCTCTTAATAAATTAGTGCGCCCCACTATCAACGAAAGTATCACTAGTTACCATCATGTAGGATCGCCGTCAAGCACTAGTTTATATCAATTAAAAAATAAAGTTATCTTCGGTAGTTGATGTGTGCTGTTTCTGTAAAAAAAGACCTTTACTTAAACGATTGAACGTTGCAAAATGGACTTTTTAGAAAAGAAACCACACATGACGCTATTTGTAGAAAACATGGGATAAGCAGAAGATAGGCAGCCTACAGGGACACAGGCTTCCTCCACGCGACCCGGTCCAGATTCATGAGATGTTAAATATCTTCGAATTTGTTTGGATTTTTGGGTATAGGACATACCGGTTTCGCGCTTTATTGTTAACAGTGAAGAAAGCATAGATGGTGCATGTTGATCATGAAAAGTGATATTTACAAATTAACCCAAGCATGCAACAGGAACTCAGTTCCTTGATTGGGTTGACGATCGAGACTTGAAATTATATTATACTAGCTTTTGCCCGCGCAGCTTCGCTCCCGCTCTTCCCTACTCCACCCTACTCTACCCTACTCTACCCTACTCTATCCTACTCTACCCTACTCTACCCTACCCTATCCTACTCTACCCTACTCTACCCTACTCTTCACTACTCTACCCTACTCTATTCTACTCTACCCTACCAAACTTCACATAAACCATCTACTAAATAGTCCGAACAAAGCCTAAACATTTAGTTTGGATAGGTGAGCCCGTTCTTAAGCTATACAATTACAACGAAAAGTGGCAATGATACTTATATAAATATAGATAATCCTTATATAAAATTGGCTTATGACTTTATGTTCAAGCACTGCATTACCGAGTTTTGAATTGAAGAAGAATTAGTGTTGCAAATCTGGCGTGAACTTGATGGTGCCCATGAGTGAATTATTCGCTAGGACTGGCCAGCCGCAGCTAAAGATAGAGTCATAAAACAAAACTGTAACAAATCCTGAATGCTTTAAGTTTTTGCCTGAATACCTAGGTGTAATGGCGCATGTGTCCCTGACCACATATCACGTATTACATTTAAGCGTGAGTGCGCGTATTGTGTGCGCATCGGCCCCGCTACACTATCTGATAATAGCCACACCTGAACCTATTTTTCCTTATCTACACAGGTTCCAGATAAACTTTCTCTAAATTACTTTTTTGGTGGAGTTGGCCAATAATTTTAACAACTTACTGAAACAAATATCGATTTTATATTCAAATTCAAATATTATAGTAGGTAGGTACTACAATACCTACTTCGTTTTAAAAATCTTATCTGAATTTAATTATGATTGGAGTAATCTTTATGTAATCACATATGTAGAGTATGTTTAGTATCAAGTAAGTACAAAATGTTTTAAGGTAGTAACTTGTTTGCTCTCATATCATCATAATCAAATTGAATAGGAGAATAGCTAAATATTTGCTTTACTTTCTTTTTTAGAAGTCGAGCTGATAATTTAGCGTGGTAAAACTACGAGTACTTACACTAACGACAGACAACGTGTGTTGTCGGTGAGTGTGTGGTGATCTAGACGTAACCACAGAATACTTATCTTATAGTTGTTTAAATAATCTCATGAAACGAAGCTGGATAAGAGTTGGGTACCCGAGGATCCACGCCATTCAACTGTACTGAGAAAGACTTGGAGAGGCCTATATCTGTCGCGCAAAAATAACTACTGGGTAGTTATAAAAACAGAGATAGAATGGAAGAAAAAAACGTGTTGCACTGACCCCAAGTAACATGGGACAAGGGCAGAAAGTTGATGATCATTGGGTAGTTAGAAAAATACAACCTATCATCATGCTATAGTTGACTAGTTGGATTAGCAGTTCGCATAGGCAATCTATCAGCCTGCCAGCTGATTTCATGAACCAATTACGTTTAAGCAATAAGTATTGTTATATTAATATCCTATAACAATGCTAAAAATAGGCGGAGTGTTATTACGTGTCGAGTATTGTGCTGCGTCTGTCAAGGTCCCTCCTTGGATATATTATTGTAAGTAAGTGTCCGTAGAGGTTTACATCAGTTCGGTTCATTTTAAAACTGTCGCTAACTTTAGGGACACATAATATGGAATTTTCTTTTGGTTCGGATAAAATAAAGAACTTAATCGGCCCGCTGGGTGGCACGTGGTTACCGACGCCTGAACAGACCCATTTATTACACGCAATAGATATCTGGGGCACCGTAGTGTTTTTTTTTGAGCTTTCAAAATTGTAACGTCACCTAAATATTGCGCTTGTTCCACTTTGAAGGACAGTACCGTAAAGTTCTTGATGGTTATAGAATCTCTGAGATTTCGTTTGGATCAAAGGCAGATCACAGATGGTCTAGAAAAGGTGCAAACATAAGGAGACTATTGCCCAGTATATAGTGGTTCCTTACAGGCTGTTATTGTATACTAAAACCAGATGTGTGTTGTGTTATACAGTGTTCTTCCAACCTGGGTCCTGCAACCAGCACAGCTTGTATATCAAGGCATTTGGTGTGCCAAAGAATTCCGGAACCATTTATAAATAAATATATACCTATAATTTATAATCAAAACCATATACACCAACAAACAGAAAAGCATGAAGTTATTGGTACTGAGTTGTAGATAACAAAAGGTGTGAGACCAGGAGACCCAATGTTCCCCAAATTATTTTATGTAGTTTTAGAGACCATTTACCGTAAATTACATTGGACGAACTGTCTCAATATTAACGGAAAAAAGCTAAAGCACCTCCGATTCGCAGATGACATAAAAGTCTGTTCGACGAAAATATATGTATCAAGGAAGTTATTCAAGGAAACTTGATTTGACGATATAAAAGTGGATTCCCGCTCACTAGAATATGTAGACGAGTCGATCTGGATATATAATTTCTCCTAGTAATTAAATAAGCAGAGATTATTGTTAGAATAGCCAGTGGATGGAAAAAGTTTTGGTCACTTAAAGAGATCATGAAATACAGATCGGATTGTAGTCTGTTTCCTGAGTGAATTGGTTACTTTTACATCGTCGACCGCGTCGTCACTTTCCATCAGCAATTAAACCCATCAACTATTATAACAAAAGTATTTCTGGAAAGAAAAAAGTGTTTAACCCAACAAAAACTATATTTTGCCTTACTGTTACGTGAAACATGAAAACTTACAAAAAAAGGAAATAAACTGCAATACGTTCCTAGGTACTGTCAAAGATCAATGGAACGCTTTTAGTTTTTCTTTAATTTTAGAATTAACCTTTCAATCGTGAAAATTACAGACACAATAGAAAGACAATAGGTGCGCGAACGCCGGCGTTCGCTTGGGGTTTAATATTAAACCCCAACCCGGCGTTCGCGCACCTATTGTCTTTCTATTGTGTCTGTAATTTCCACGATTGAAAGGTTAATGAATTAAATATATAGATATAGAGGATCTCTCTCATTATAAATATAAGAAAAATTCCATATACCTACTAATTACTCTGAATTGCAAAGAATGTATGTGTTAGTGTTTATTTTGGCATATTACACAATAGACCACATAAGAAGCGAACATCAAAGATTTAAATCAAAAGTTACGAACATCCTACCTATTCACAAGAATTGACCAGCAAAATTGGAGGTGGGCAGGTCACATGGTTGAGTGACAATCAGGAAAAATGATGCAAAACAGAGACATATTTGTCACTACCTATATTGCTTTGTTATTCTTGATTACCACACCGTTTCCCATTTCAGGGTTACAAAAGTGGAAGAGTTGGGAGTAAGTATGAGTTTAAAATGACAAGATGAGAATGGGTCGTGAGTGCAGTAGAAGTAGCTAGAGAACACCTTTGTTAGGAGGTATGCTGAATTGATGGGCATTTTATATCAAAAATGTAAAGGAAAAGGTTGGTTATTTTAGAATAATAGGGCTACCTATTACAATTATTTAATTTTATAATTATGACGATTATCCTTCGATTGTATTTTAATTTGTTTTTTTTTTGTAAACACTAGTCAATTTAATGTACCTACTTAATTAGGTACAATTCACGTGTAAATTTTTAACAGGATAACTTTGACCAATAAACATAACGTGTTGAGTCGGAAGTAGGTAAATTGTTACATCGTTCAGTTGCTAAAGGTCGACCTAATTATACTGATTAGGCAGTAGGTACCTTTGGTAGCTTCTGAATTTATCGAACAAGTTGATGAAGATAAAGTATTGATTATTCCCAGTACTTAACGATGACTTCATTCTGGGCATTGAATAGGTCACAATTTTTATTCCTGTATCTTAACGAAGTCTATGATAGGAGTTAGAAGCCGAGCCATCTTGAAAGGGCGAGTACTTTCGCCGTTGTTTTTGGATGAGCCAGTTGTATCTAATAGTATTGTAGTAGGGGTAAAAAAAACGCATTTTTTACAATCCTTGATTTCCAAACCATTTCTTGGTCATTGATGGTAGATAGACACTAAAAAACTACATCAATCAATCCTTGCTGCTGTATCATAATTATATTACTGGTGCATGTGTACAGCCTTACGACAGCGTTTCTCTCTCATCAGCTCCAGCGCTGGCCATGTAGGTATTTCATAAAACCTTATGGAATACCTACAGGCCACCGTCTGCTGAAGTGAGAAGGTGATAGTTATCGAGAAAACATATAAATGTATGCACCGTCACTTCAGCTACAATGGTACCTCGGCTTTATCTCGTTTTTTACACTTTATTTGCTGAAGGCGCACGATAAAGATAAAGATAAGTGGCAGTCAACGCTTTTATCGCGAAAACTACTCGCTTCAGGAAGTTATGCCGAGCTCGTTCTAATGTAATTACTTCATATATTGTTATGTTACGACATAATCGTTTAAATTAGCGGTTTATTTAGCCTGTTCCTGGGCCATGGCCAGGGCCACGCTTTGCTACAGATCAAAGTTTAGGTGATGTTGTTTATTGCTAGTCGAATCCTCCGGGCCTTGCAACTCCGGTGCGGTCACGTGCCCTAGCCTCCTAGATGTCGAGCGTGCATTAGTGTCATTAAAACTAGTTGACAAACGTGTTACCTACTAGGTAATAAAGATCTTCTTCCACATCATCACCATCCCATTATTTCTAGAGGTTTTATTGTGAATTTTTGTTTTTTTTTGCATTTGAAATTATCAAACCAATTTTCCCGTATGAATGGATCAAAAGGGAGTTTCAAACTTTTTCCAGAGCTAGGGTGACTCTTTCGAACAATCCCGTACCGTACTGATTTAATGCTGATCTAGGACTCTTATAATTAGTATGAAATACCTATGCTTACAGCTGTCTGACAGGTCTTTAAAAAAATAGATACAAAATTCTACCTACCTACCTACCTATACCTACCTACTTAGCATAAGTAGGTAGGTATAGTTAAAACTTGTTTATTTTTATTGCGCTTCATATAGAACATCAAAGATTCAGTCTCTTCCAGCTAAAATAAACTTTTAATTGAAGGGGTTTTACATAAACTTTCGTATTTTGCTTCTGTTCGATCAATCAAGTAAGCCTAGAATTTTAGAAAAAATCCTAGGGTATTCTAATTTATTTCTAACATATTCTAAGTTAATAACCTATGCTAAATACTATTGATACACTTTTGCTATTGATTGATTAAGAAAAAACTGTTTTTCATAAGAGAAATCTTCAATAACATCAAGATTCTTAATATAAAGTTAACAGAACATTACGAAAGTTTTCAATGTTGTGAATATTAGCAATTTAACAGAAGTAAGTTAACTTTACAAACATTGTGTTCATTAATCAAAAGTTTGGCGCATCGCCTCACATCCTCCAACTCCGCCTCCGCCCACCCCTGCTCTCTTGAAAACATATCTATAGAAAATATATTTTGTGTTTTAGGTCTCGCACAATACTCTGTTTCTGCATATATTCATTGGCAACCCAGTCTTTGGAAAGGTCAATATTTGACAAATGGCCGCTATCTGTCACTTTCCTGCGGAATAAACACCACGGATGGATCGTTTATGTTTTTTTTTAAACAATAATGGATGAAATATGTCGATTATGTTGTTCAACAAAGTTTGTCAATAATGATATATTTGACGAAGAAAATGCGTTGTATCTCAAATTGTCGTTATATTTACCGATAAAGGTAATATTCGTTGATGTGTCCTTTACGTTTTTTAAGTGATATTTTAACCTATGTAATATTCGTAATTAATGGTGTTTATTGATAGGTTTTCAAGAACGATCGTCTCCCTCAGAAGGTGTGCGACAAGTGTAGTTGCAAAGTGAACGACTTCTATCAGTTTTGTAATGAAACTATTGAAGTTCAAAATAGGTGAGTGTAGTGTTTAAAACGTTCGATTATCCTTAATTATATCACGAACCGGTGTACTTATCTTAATGAATTAATTAATTCAGTATTAGTTCAATGAAAAGCGATGTTATAATTTAAAAGTTAATGAATTCAGTTGACACTCACTGTTCATAATTATTAACTAGAACTACTGTTAGTTCATTATCAGAGTATATTGTTTCAGTTATTTCTAAATAATCAAAAAAACAACTTGTCACAAAGAGCTATTAAAGTCTCATTTAGACGGTTGTAATAGCAGTAATAAGTTAACGCTATTGGTCTATTTGATTTCAGGTTGCGCAGTTTATTCTTGCTGCCTGGGGCCTGTATAGGTGGCTCAGTGGACCTCACTCTTGTCAAAGACAGTTGCTCGCCTCCCCCTGTCCATGCTATACACTGTGAAAGAAGCACACAGACAGACAGCCCAGAGGCACCCTACGACTGTAATGTCTTGGTACAAGTCAAAGAGGAACCTAAATCGGTTCCATCAATCAAAAAAGAAGAAGATAGTTACTATAACATAGAGTCTGATCACTTTGACAAGGCCTCCTCAGGGAGCGATGATATCTCATTAATAAGTTTAAAAAAGAAAAAACGTAAAAAGTCTGTCAATGGATCAGTTACTGAGAAAAAAGCTAGGAAAAAGAAGGCTATAAAAGAATGGGGGGACCTGATAAACAGTCTGCCAGATGCGACCATGGCTGTCGTGGACCAGGACGATGCAGGAGTGGCGCTGGACAGCATTAAGGAAGAGTTGCTGGATGAGAAGCCACCTCAGCTCAAGGATATTGATCTGTTCAACTGCTGTATCTGCTTCACGCAGTGCTTCAGTAGGACGGAGGCTCTACAGCATTACAGGTAGTAGGACATGGACTTATGAACAGTTTATCTTTAATTAAATAAACATAATAAATACAAAGTGTATTTGGTTAATAGATTCATAGAAATATGCAATCAGTAATATAAAATTATAATAATCATAATCATAATAATCATATTGGTTTTTGTTTTATAAATATAGCAGGCCTACATTGAACATTGTAAATTGTAAAATTATAAATAATGTCTGATTGTGAAGGCAAAGGAGTCAATGCATGTAAATGTGAGAATCATAACAAAGTAGTTTCTACCTACCGCCAGGAGCAAAAAGCATAAGTTTAAGTCAGTATTTTGTAACTAGCAGCCAGTAACTGAACGGTCTATGTCTGTTTGGAATCATTTGCCATTCTAATAGTAAATGAATCCTGAACCAGAATTCTCAATTTGTTTCATGTGCACCTTAAGAAGATGTTAACAAAACCATAGGGGCCCAGCAGGGTTGAAGCCTATTGGTTCATGGGCTTGGCTTTTGAAAAGAAAATTGAGGTCCTAGAATGCAAGGCAAAAAGGAACATAGGAGTGGGTCAGTAAAAGTGTGACACACCCGCCCGCTCCGCTTTAATGCGGAAGAAGTCATTGGATGATTTTCCACCTAATAAGAAATTAGATAATGAATTTTACAAATTACTTCAGTAGTTCTGGTGATTACTCTTCATACATACACAGACTAGCAAAGTTCTATTCTATATAACATTAGTACATATAGGTAAAGATATGGGGTGCCTTGTTTCAGACAGCACGCGGCCGAGTGCACAACGAGCGAGCCGCCCGCCGCGCCGCCGCCGCCCGACCAGGAGCCACTACGATGCACAAGATGTCGGAAGGTACTGCTTCAATTAGCTTTTCGTCACAACTCTCGAGTAAGGCCGCGTCCCACTTGGTCGTGACGATAGATAATCGAGTAGTGTGTCGTGGCTTATATATTTAAATGAGGATGTTCACACATAGGACGACACGATTAACTGTCGTCTTCAACTTTTTATTTATCGGTTGCAACAGATTTTCATGACAGTGGAACGGCTAGCACGACAGTCGTAAAACGATAAAAAAATAATTTACGACTAAATCATGTCGACAATAGGCTAGTTGCCGTAAAAAAAATAATTAGTCCGTCTTTTAGATTATTCCAAAATAAGGGACACGTATTTTTTTATTTGTAAATTAAACAAAAAATGACAAAGATATAGCCCATTAAAGTTACGTGTAACATTTTTACGCACGGGGTGACGTCACACGTAACTTTAATGGGCTATATCTTTGTTATTTTTATTTAATCAAAAAAGAAAAAATACGTTTCCAATATTTTTTTATAATCTAAAGTACGGACTAAATAAAATGTAATTATTTTGGCCCTGGAAACTACCCTATTATGGCTTGCTACTGATGTTCAAACGACAATGCGTCTGCCGTGAATCGATATAACCTCGTCGCGATACAATGGGAACAGCTAGCGACGCTAATTGACCATTACGACATAGTGGGAACGCGGCCTAACTGGACTTTTGATATCACGAGTAGGAAAATGAATAGTTATAAACAGCAATTACTTTCAAGTTATATGGATTTGTCATTTGTGCATTGGTGTGTTATCATTATCATCATCATCATCATCATCAGCCAAATGTAGCACTCAGCTGGACTGCTCTAGAGACCAGTCCACTCAAAATATAACTTCGGAAGTCATCTCACAGAGTAATTCATGATTATTTGCTGATTAGCGTTCTCCTGGTTTTCCACAAACTTCGGTTCGGTACGACCGAAGCTTTGGCAGCATCTGAAATGACATTTCAGAGAGCTAATAAATCTGAGAGTAGTGTTATCGTAGAATCTGTAAGAAAAAGAAATTTCGGAGCTTCCATTAATTTGGTTTTGCACTTCCGATTCTCGTTCCAAACTCTCGTAAAGAACAACGGCGAGGAAATTGTTGATGAAATTATTAAGCGTCTACATCATTGATTTAAAGAACCCATAATCACCATGATATAGTTGCGAGATAATTTACTACTTATTTTCAAATCATGCTAATAGCCAGTCTGGGCAGCGCAAAAATATCGTCATAATTCAAAACTGAATTGACTATATTTTTTACGACAGTAAATAATTATGGCCTATAGTCCGTCTAATAAGTCAACCGACTTGGAAATTTTGTATAAAAATTAATCATTTAAAAAATACTTATATTCGGTACTTTTTATAAGGTTCTTCTGTTAGTAAACAATGATCTCTATCTCTTAATCAACCTTGATTATTGAACCCGTGTTGTCTACATCAGATTTAATTAAATCCTAATAATTACCCAAGTCGTTCTTATTAGACAGACTCTAGCAGTTTTTTTTTCTTAACTCCGGCTTTTGGTTAAACTAAACTCTTAATGTTGCCACTAATATAAATCTTGGTCAAGTAACATAATATTATGCTTTGCATTATGTATTGAAAATAAATACTTAGGAAATACATTTCCGCATCAGATAATAAAAATAAAAATAACTGTTTGTACTTAAAATTTAATAGTAGCTAAAATGACACAATGTGACATTGTCACTACAATAAATTTTAATATTGTAATATCGAGAATCACATCATCAGAAAAAAACATGGCATTAGACATTTCAACTGCCGCTAACCTAATTATTTTTAGAAAAAGAAAATCTGACATTATGACATGACAACTTGTCGTTCTTTCAAAAATGCTTTTTTTTAATTCTTAAGGAAGTATAGTCTGTCTAATAAGTCAACCGACTTGAGAATTTTGTATAATGTTCAATCATTTAAAAAATACAAATATTCGGTACTTTTTCTAAGTTTCTTCTGTTAGTAAACAATGATCTCTATCTCTTAATCAACCTTGATTATTGAACCCGTGTTGACTACATCAGATTTAATTAAATCCTAATAATGACCCAAGTCGTTTAACTCATTAGACAGACTCTACGTAGGTTTTATTGACATATTATATGTAATCTCATTAACTTTAAACTGGAATATCTTTAAAATAAGAATTCCTTTAATAGTAATTCAATTCAATTCAATTTCTTTATTTCAGACATAGTCTATAGATACATTTTATAAAAACAAATTAAATTCTAAAATAAAACATTACAAATAATCAAAATTATGTAATGTCTAAGAAAAAATTGTTTAGAAATTTAATCTGTATGCTTTTGTATATTTTTCATCAGTTGACGCTAGAAAATATGCCAGCAAAATTTTGTTCGGAACTTCGCCATGATCCTTTTAATTGGAACTTACACCGGAGGTAGAATCCGTCTAATGAAAGCGTGACCTGAGAAAAGGAGGTTAAAACCAAAAATTTTGAATGTGGTATTATTGAAATAGTAGGAGAAAAAAGTTTTGATACTTGAGTATTTTTTGTATTTATGACAATTGTATAAATAACACACAAAATGTTAATTACTACTAAATAATAATATATTCCAAATTATTTTATTTTATCTGTTCTCTCAAATGTCGCTATATAATATTCAAATAATATTCTTTATTTACCATTTTGCGTTCTGGCAAGAATACCAAGTGCACAACACCGCGATAGTCAAATAAAATAGTCATCATGATTTCAACTTCACCATGTCTTGCTAACACTAATAATGTGTTTCAAGATTGTTGGGTTGGAATCGATTCGTTTTAGCATAGAGAAAATTCAGATGTTTTGAGATTAGTCAAGCGGGAACATGTTTCATACCCCAGTGATTGTTTCAAATGATACGGATCGACTCGTGAGACACAGAAAGTTCAGCAGCTATTTCTCTCAAACCTGAACTAGGATTTCAGTCACTATTTCCTTCTAGTTCGCGATTTTAACTTCAGTTGAATACTGATGCACTACCAGACAGAGTGAGGCAAATCTTTCATTACATCTGAACCGCTTTTGAACGCATTCTACCACTCATTAGCGTGTGTTTTTGATTAAGTCGATTCACCAAAAGCCTTCTTTATTCGATGTTTTTGTCAAATATGAAATTCGCAATATGTCAGATTATCTAGAAATATAAAAAAAATATCATTTTTATCGTAAATATAACTATTTAATAATATTAGTCAACAAGGATCAAGATTATAACGTCATACTAACTTAAAAATTCAGAAATCGTATATAAACATTGTTGGTTTTCATTGAAAACACCTTCTTTCTCTTCTTGTTTTTGTTTGAATTTATTAACGATAGTGTGTAGCAGTTTTCGCTCGTTACTGTTTATTGTTTTTCCCATAATTAAGCAATTATTCTTGAAAAATAAATATTTGTTTCCAAAAACTGACAATTGCAACCATAGACTTTGACGTGAATTTGGCAGCAAAACAATGTTGCCAATTTAATTTAAAAAAAAAAACTACAGGTTACGCTTTCGGTAGGCGCACTCTATCAACATACGTACTTGTCGCGCGGGGACCCTCGCTTCCCCCGCGCCTTCTGTCGATTACTTTTACATTTGTCGTTTTGTTTCATATTTTGAATTCGCTCTTTTTTTTCATATTTTGTTTCATTCGATGCTTCTGCTTCCGCCTCCGATTTCGGTTCCGATATAACCCTTTCTTTTTATTAGATCAGTAAAGTTGTTTTTTAAATGGTAATAGATTAATAAAATAAATTAAAATGTTGGGGAGCGTAATTATGAAAGAACAAACTTAAAAGTAAAAAAATAAAATAAAACAATATCATTTGCCTCTTTATCTAGAACTAGCTTTTGCCCGCGGCTTTGCCCGCGTACATAAAATATGGTCTATGTCACTCAATAATTAAGCTTTCTATCGGTGAAAAAATATTAGCAATCGGACCAGTACTTACAGCGATGACCTCCTACAAATCTACAAACAAATAAACTTTACCTCTTTATAATACACTAGCTTTTACCCGCGGCTTCGCTCTCGTTAACTGAGTACCTACCCTACCCTACCTACCCCACGCTACCTATCTACTTACCCTACCCTACGCTACCACCTACCCTATACAACCTACCTATTTATTTTTTGCTTTTAAACCATCCCTGTAAGCTGATGAACAAAAGAAAAAAGAATCATTAAAATCGGTCCATCGGTTCACATTTTAGCGAGACTAACAAATAGCAATTGATTTTTATATATAAGATTATTAGTGTAGATTTATTGTCTGACTACTGGAAGCATCCTAAGACGTAAAACTAAGTCGAAATATTTTGAAAAACGCCTCGGGAAGTGGACAGGTGTTGGAAGGAGTTGAATAAGCAAAATATGAGGACCGTATTCTGTGCATAGTTTTGAACTTTAAAAAACTTGCAGATTGTGATTCTGGATTTTGCCTGGAGGTTTGGTTCATTGTTTTACACTCCACCCCCTTAGATATCAAGTAAATGTACCGAAAAAATGCTTTGGAATCGTTTTAATGATTCTTTTAGTTCCAATATCCCATTTTTTCTTGATCTTCGTAATTAAAGGTACTTATAGCTAGTCATCTGAAAAAAAAAATCAAGACTTGGCTTATCCAAACTAAAATCTTATATAAAAAAGTGATGAATATGGTTGTGGTGTTGCAGGTGGTCGCGCGCGCGGAGTGGGCGGCGCACTGGACGCGGCACTGGGAGCGCGACCGCCGCCCCTACCGCT
The DNA here is from genome assembly GCA_910589285.2 of Mythimna ferrago. Taxonomy (NCBI): domain Eukaryota; kingdom Metazoa; phylum Arthropoda; class Insecta; order Lepidoptera; family Noctuidae; genus Mythimna; species Mythimna ferrago. The sequence continues at coordinate 431,223 of OU342698.1, read as the reverse complement.
GCGCGCTCTGCGAGAAGACGTTCCGCGACCCGCACCAGATACTCAAGCACGGTACTACACCAACACACACCTTCATTACAAATTAGAACATTCACGGCCACTTTTATTTATATTTAGGGTTCCGGACCCCAAAAGAAAAAACAGAACCCTTATACTCGTAGGATCACTTTTTTGTTCGTGTATCTGTCTGTCAAGAGACTATCTCGAGAACGCGTAGAGGTATCAAGTTTAAATTAAAACCAAATCAAATGTGCGGTCGCTTGAAGCTGTGAAAAATTAACTTATGAGTTAGCGAAAAAAAGGTACGGCCGTTTATGTCGCAAAAAACGTTTTCGACATTCTCAAGGGAATTTTATTCATTTTATAATTTTTTTTTTCAGTCCGCTAATATTTGTCGTAATTCAATTCAGGAAGTGAATTGTTCTTATGTAATTTTTTACGGAAACTTCAGTGGGCGAGTCTGACTCGCACTCGTCCAGTTTTTTTTATTTTCAGGTACGGAACTATAAAAAGAATCTTTGTTGTCCGTCTCTCCGTCTGTCTGTCTGTCCGTCTGTCAAGACTCTTTTTCTCAGGAATGGCAAAATTCACATATTGGCCCAGAGACCCAAATAAAAAGGCTGACGTGCTGGACATTTTCATTCTAAAGAGACAGATGAGTTTAAACCGGCCACAAAAACCATTGACGATTCCTGGGCCCAAATATCAGAAGAAAAAGCTCACACTTTCGCAAACTATAAGTTAACTTCCTAACATATTCACATCCAACCTGTAATGTATCTATCCCATCAGACTGGCCTGTGAGCATGCCGTCAATAAACTTGCTGCCAATAAGCATGATGGAAATAAACATGGTGATAATAAGCATGATGCACATAAGCACGATGCAAATAAACATGGTGCCAATAAGCATGATGCAAATAAACAAGGTGCCAAGAAGCATGCTGCAAATAAACAAGGTGCCAATAAGCATGCTGCAAATAAACATGGTGCCAATAAGCATGCTGCAAATAAACATGGTGTCAATAAGCATGCTGCAAATAAACATGGTGCCAATAAGCATGCTGCAAATAAACATGGTGCCAATAAGCATGCTGCAAATAAACATGGTGCCAATAAGCATGCTGCAAATAAACATGGTGCCAATAAGCATGCTGCAAATAAATAAGGTGCCAATAAGCATGCTGCAAATAAATAAGGTGCCAATAAGCATGATGCAAATAAACTTGCTGCCAATAAGCATGCTGCAAATAAACAAGGTGCCAATAAGCATGCTGCAAATAAACAAGGTGCCAATAAGCATGCTGCAAATAAACATGGTGCCAATAAGCATGCTGCAAATAAACATGGTGCCAATAAGCATGCTGCAAATAAACATGGTGCCAATAAGCATGCTGCAAATAAACATGGCGCCAATAAGCATGCTGCAAATAAACAAGGTGCCAATAAGCATGCTGCAAATAAATAAGGTGCCAATAAGCATGATGCAAATAAACTTGCTGCCAATAAGCATGATGCAAATAAACATGGTGTCAATAAGCATGATGCAAATAAACACGGTGCTGCAAATAAACATGTTTTTTTTTTCGGTGTATAAAATCATCCAAATGACATCATCTGCCCTTGGGCGGAGCGGGAGATAGTGTCAGACTCTTACTGACCAATAAACCCACCCCGTTCCTTCTTGCTTTTCATATCGGGGCCGAGCCTCCCTTTCGGAACTAAACCTGGCCCCATTAAGCTTCGACCCAGCTGGGCCCCTGCTGTTACTGGCTAACTAACTCCTTGAGGCGCGCGGGAACTGCACGCCGTCGACGACTTGGGCTCGGTCCGGGCAGTTACCGGACGGTCGGACAGCGAGCTACCCATTGCTCGCCGTTCGCAAACCCTTGCTTACGGTGGCCGGAAATCGGGATCGGAATGCCGGCGGCAGCTGGGGCGCTGTGAGCGCCGTTGCCCGATGCGGTCGGCCTCCTTTCTTTGCTAGCATTATTGCTTCGCAGGAGGCGACCGCCTGCCTCCTCGCTCCGGACCATGGCCTGTACCAAGGCTCGGTTCGAGAGATCGCCGCCGCCGCTGATCGCTCCCATAAGGACACGGCAATGCTCCCCAAGCAGGGCACACCTCCACCGAGTGCTCCACCGTGTCCTCTGGGCGTTCCGCACAGTGGCGACGCCCGGGCGTCGCTTCCGTACCAATCCGGTGCAGGAACCTCCCGAACTTACCATGTCCCAAATAAACATGGTGCCAATAAGCTTGCTGCCAAATTAAATTGTTTGAGAATATAACATTGAACAGACTTTAAAATGCGATTACTGGAACATCCATAATCCAGGTCCATTAATTCGGGTTTAAAAAAGAACATTCGAGAATTGAGCAGATCCCTAGTGTGTTAGGTCAGCAGAACATCGTTAGAGAGGAAGAAATGTTGGTCAGCTGTTTATTTGGACGTTCAGCAGGCCTTTGAAAGGGCATGGCTCAATGGTTTTCTGAATTAAAATATTCAGCACAAAATCAAATTGTTAATTCTTCACATTTTATTTTTTATTCTGCAGTCTTATTTGTGGGAAAACTTTTCAAGGTACGGTAGGATGACATAACATCGTGCTTCCATGATATACTTGTTGGTGTACCTTTGGGATCTTTTTTGGGTCCTAGCATAGTCTCTTGAACTAATATAATATAATAATAATATTACTCAAATATATACTCAAATGGACTCAGACCGAGCTCATATTCAAATGGACTCAGACCGAGCTAGACGCTCTGGATCCGTACACTGCTGACCGCAAATCGGATGCATCACCCACGATCGTCGGTTATGAGACTGTACATCTCGCGGAAGTGTGGAGGTCGAGGTTTTCTAAACGCGAAGACTCTACACAACCGCGAGGTTTGCAGTTTGTGGGTATGCACCGAGATGTGGTCGCAGTGGACAAAGGACTCACCCCGTTGTCCATGGCTAAAGAGAACTGGCGCAAACCTGTGGTACTTACAACTGATGACCGTAGGGAAGTATGGAAAAACAAGGAGCTACACGGGCGCTTTTATCGGGCTCTTCATAAGCCTGATGTAGATTTTAGAGCGTCCGTCGCCTGGCTACTTTTCAGCAACCTCTTCGGGGAAACTGAAGGTTTTATCTGTGCAATTATGGACGAAGTCATCTTGACGAATAACTACCGGAGATATATAATGAAGGATGGGACGGTGGACGTGTGTCGGGCATGCCATCGACCTGGAGAGTCCATTAGACACATGAAAAAATTCACAGACACAATCAAGTGGCCAGGATTATTTACCAGCCTTTGAAATACAAACTTATGGAATCAGAGGTACCGTATTACAGGTAGGTGCCCGACCCAGTTCTCGAAAATGACCATGTCACGTTGTACTGGGATCGGTCTATCATTACTGATCGGACTATTGTAGCCAATAAGCCGGATATAGTAGTGATAGACCGATTAGCGCGCCGCGCAATGTTAGTCGATGTCACCATCCCACATGACGAGAATCTCGTGAAAGCTGAGAAAGAGAAAAAAAAATCAAATATCTCGACTTAGCACACGAGGTTGTCGACTTGTGGAATGTGGACTCGGCTGTCATTGTGCCGTCAACAATTGCCTTATAGCCAAAAGCTTCGACGACCATCTGTCGATGCGCGGATGGATCAAAGGCCTGATAGTACTCCTCGATACGGCTCATATTGTGAGGAGGTTCCTGTCTCTGGAGCCCTAACCACCGGTAGCTTGGACCCTGCTCCCGACACCGGCGGACAACTATTTTTTATATTTTTAAATGTTTTTTTTTTTTTTAATTATTTTCTTTAAGAAATATTTAAAAATGTAAATGATATGTTAAAATGGAAAATAAAGGAGACAATAATATAATATTCCACAACTATCACACAACGCCGTCTAGTCTCAAGCTAAGCAGAGCTTGTGTTATGAGTACTAGACAACTGATAAAATATACTTATATATTTCTAAATACATACATATTATAGATAAATTACACCCAGATACAGAACAAATGATCATGCTCATCACACAAACATTTGTCCTGGGTGGGAATCGAACACACGCCTTGGCTCCGGCATAGCAGTCAGGGCCACTAACCACTAGACCAACAGGCCAGTCAAAACTAAGCAATAGCAGTATACCACTTAGGTCGCGTTTTTCCAAATGCCAGGCAATGAATGTTCGGATTCCTTCGAATCCTTTGGATTTTTATGATCAGTGCCCAGTGTAACTTGGAATTCTATGTAATTATAAGCGTTGGGTCAACAGTGAAACCGGCTATATCATGCTTCCTTTGATGTTGTAGGTTTGACGCACAAATACGAGGCTGGTGCGTCGGCCGAGCCCGTCAACAAGCGCTTCGTGTGCGACCTCTGTCCGGAGGCCTTCGTCTACATGCGGTGAGTACAACACGAGCTCAGTCATTATTACCTTCACTCGGCTATTCGGCTCAAGCCAAGACAAGCCGAGTGTCTGTTGGGATATTAGATAATATTATAATTAAATCGTAAGCATGTGCTGAGCGATTTAACACAACTTCCAGAAACAAAATAATTACAAAATAACTTCAACATCGGAAATCGGTGACAAAAATGGAAACAAAACCAGAAACATCGATCTTAAATCCTTCAGTTTTTTTTTTCATCCTTGTTTAGTTCCTCCTGCCTCGATAGATGGCGCTGTTCGATGACATCACATTTCTGAATGGCGGTGTTAAGATTCGCCGCCGTTTGGTTGGGTGTCTTGGACTGCCTACGATTGTTATCTCTGGTTTCCCTTCAAAACGCATAAATCTTTCGCCTTTTACTAAAGATTTCCGTGGAGGGGAACACTCAAATGAGTCTTACGCATTTTTGTAGAACTTCGCTTCTGCGAAGTTTATAATTTCTAAATGTTGATATGAGACCGAGAATAGTAATGTGACTCTATTTAAATAAACAGGCTGGGTGAACACTGAACAGACATGGTAAAAGCGACCATAAAAAATACCTAATCCTTGATTTATATTGCTTGCAGTACACCGCAGACTACCCCCTTTTTTAGTTTAAGTTCTTATCCTTTCCATACCAAGGTTGTCTGGAAGACATCGCTTTCAGCGTTATGATCGCTATTGTACCCATAGATTTAAGTTTCTGCGAAATTGTTACAATTTTGGTGTACAATTTATAAAGTTTATTCTATTCTATTCCGAATATTTGGTTCAATTTCGACACTGGCCTGTTTATTATATCGATATTAAGTAGCGTATGTGCATTGGGTAAGAAATATTCGGCACGGAGTACGGACGTTCCGTTTCTGATATATTGTAGAACAATGGATTATATTTCGTTTTTTATGGGCTAACGGTACTTAAAATCAAAATCAACTTTGGTTTTTAACGTCCAATATAGTGATCAAAAGAGCTCGCCTGCACAATGTGTTAATAACTGTGCAGCGCAGAATCTTAAAATGTGTTGTCTATTAGACATTCTCACCGGCTTAGGAACTAGGAATCTTCTGGAGATTCACACATATTATATTTCAGTTCATCAGATTTTCGTACAAAAATATAAATATTTAAATTGAACGTTCTAAATATTATGAAGTCTATGCGAAGCAAGCGATATAAGCGAGCTATCCGGTAATTAATTTAATTAAAGTGTAATAGCGGAGGGGAGTTAGGATCGGGCAGCGGGGGTGCTTGAAGAGCTTGCGTCGCGTTATAGAGACGTAGGTAGATATAGCAAAATACAGAGTTGAAATGTGTGATAATAAAGTCACAGAACAAAAGTTGTTGTTTATGATGTCAGTAATACAGTCCAACAAGGTTGTTAGTGTTTTACAAATAACCCTGTATAATTTGTTTTAGTAAATCGGCTTCTATACATATATACCTCCATAGTCGTGTATCTCCACTCCAGTCTTATATCTCTCAGATGGTGTAAAAAGTAGAGTATCCAACACGGGGATAAAGCTGTATTATCTCACTGTATTACCTCACTGGCGTTCGGGATTAAAACTTTGCAACAGTTGATAAGAGAACTTAACCCTTTGTGTGTCCGGAACGTGGATCCACGCGAGACACAATAACTTTTTAATTGTGTCTCTAATTACGGCATACGAAAGGTTAAAGGATGAGCGTTCCTCGCGAACATAATATAGTCTCGAAGCCAAAATGTATAATGGTTTTGCCATAAATAAGTAGGTATCGGTAGAACACATTCTATGGAAGCATCCACAAAACTGATTAATAAAATATAAATGATTTCTATGAAGTAATTTTGTTTTTATTTTCATCATTAACCTCTCGTATGCCGTAATTAGAGATCGAGAGAGATAGATCTACGCGAGACACAATGGCTTTTTAATTGTGTCTCAATTAAAAAGCTATTGTGTCTCGCGTAGATCTGCGTTCCGGCATACAAGGGGTTAAAGTTCGGTTTGTCGTGTTTCATTTTCCAATTTGCTCTTGTGCACTAAACCCCCAGAAGAATGTTGGAATTTGGCGTCATAGTTACAATACTTCTGTTTTTGATGAAATTATGATAGACTAGCTTTCCACCGCGGGTTTACTCACGTCTTTGGTTACTGGTCCTCTCCCATGGGTCATAGTGTGATGTTATAAAACCTTACTCAATTAATGAGCTATCCAACACTAAAATATTTTTTCAAGTCGAGTCAGTAGTTCCTGAAATAAGCGAAAAAACAAACTAATATAAGTAGGAACTTTATTTAATTAGATATGAAAACTATCGTGTGAATTGCGATACTGTTAAAAACTCGCCTGCTTCTAGAGTTTTCATTATCCTCTTTACAATAAGTAATATTTGAGTAAGTTGTGTCATGTAAGAGTATCATAAACTAAAGTAGTGTAAGTTGTCAGTTACCTGCTGTCGCACCGCACGCGGGCGCACCCCGAGGCGGCGGGGCGCGCGCTGGCGCTGCGCTGCGGCGTGTGCGCGCGCCACTTCGCGCACATCAACTCGCTGCGCCGCCACCTGCGCGCGCACTCGGGCGAGCGCAACTTCCTGTGCAACGTGTGCGGCAAGGCGCTGTCCTCGCGCGAGCACCTCAAGTTCCACATCCGCATCCACACGGGCTACAAGCCCAACGTTTGCAAGTGAGTACGCAAACTACGCAAGTGCTACGTACGAAACTAACTACGCATGTACTTCATAAAAAACAATAAAAATATAACACTATACTTGACTAGAGAAGGATATCAAATGTTACTCAAGTGTTGCTCTTGAATCATTTGTATAAAGACGAAACGACAGACACACCCTTTGCGTAACAGAGTAGGGCGTAGAATGTTGCCCTAACTCTCTATAGCTATTTATTTAATGGAATTCGTTAATAATAATGCGGTGATTATCACTCACTTTCTTTAATCTCTATTACTCTTTTTTTAAATGTATTCTATGCATGTATTCTATATTTTTTTATCCTTCTCTTATTTCCTACGATCTGTCTACTCCTGACATTTAGCTGGATGTTGTGAATTTAATAATGTGGCTTGCATGGTATGTATCCAGTGATACACCCAACTTTTTACTATCTACAGGAGATCTTGGGGTGCTTTTCTATTTAATCTTTGAACGATGTATTCTGTTTGACGTAAAATTTATTTATCACTAGCTGTGCCCACGACTTCGTTCGCGTGGACTACAGGATTTTGAATTTATTTTTTTCTTTAATAAAAGTAGCCTATGTTACTCATTATTACATCAGCTACCTGCCAAAAAAAGTCCCGTCAAAATCGGTCCAGCCATTTCAGAGATTAGCCCGGACAAACAGACAGACAGACAAAAATTAAAAAAAATATTATTTTGGTGTATGTACCGTTTATATATTCATATGCATGTAGTAAAAAGCAGTTATTTCAATATTACAAACAGACACTCCAATTTTATTTATATGTATGTATATATGTATAGATATCCCAGAATTTTCCTATTTCTTCTGCTTTGCAAGATAAATTTTTTGTTTTAAAATTATGCTGTTTATAATGCAGAACGTGTGGTAAAGGCTTCGTGAAGAAATGTAACCTAACTCTACATGAACGAGTTCATTCCGGAGAGAAGCCTCACGTGTGCTCGCACTGCGGCAAGGCGTTCAGTCAGAGGTCCACACTGGTCATACACGAGCGGTAAGAGACTCAACGTCACGTTACATAACTCACTCACTCATCTATTCCGAAGAGAAGCCTCGTGTGTGCTCGTACTGTTCGTCTGACTCGGTGTACTGGCGCAGGTACCACAGCGGCGCGCGGCCGTACGTGTGCGCGCTGTGCGGGCGCGGCTTCGTGGCCAAGGGGCTGCTGTCCATGCATCTCAAGACCACCTGCATATAGCGCCTGCTCATTTAGGTAACTATGACTTCCTCTATCATTTTATAAATGAAGATCACCAATATTGCACTAAGTGCATGCCTACCTCGATTATAAAACCAACACCTCGATTATGAAATAACCCAGTATGGTATTCAAATCAAGGTGGGTTCTTCTATTATTAGAATGGTGCTGCACGTTGAGAGGAGTAGACTGCGTGGCGAATTACACCTCTTTTCCTCCCATAGAGAGGAGATTTTCAGTGTCCCAGCAGTGGGAACATTATTAGTCGTTTATTACAAGTTTTTTTTTTACAATTTATGTTTGTGGGGGTGGAATCTTGCAACTCAATTTTGAAGCACACACAGTGACATCTTCAACCGATTGAGCTGTTTTGTATACACGTTTATTTTGGATGATAATGCATGGTGTTATGTGAAGTCATGGCCAAGATGGCAGACTAGACTTTGAAAAGGGTTTTTTACTTTTTTTAATGATATGATTGCAAACTTGCTTATTTCCTTTGTAAAATAGTAAAATATCATGTCTAAAACCGATGAAAGTAATTGGCCAATTGGCCAGTGCACAGTACTGTTGCAATTTATGTTAACAATCATCAGCCTTATCAAACTCCTAAGGATATTTTTAATATCGTGCGAATTTCATCAAGCATGCAGAAAATTTCAAAATGCAAAAAAAAGCCATCCCGCGTTTTTTTTTTTTTTGGTGGGGAAAATCTTCCAATGACAACACTAGCTCTTGGGCGGAGCGGGAGATAGTGTCAGACTCTTACTGACTAAAAAACCCACCCCGTTCCTTCAAGCCTTCATACCGGGGCTCGAGTTTCCTTTTGGACAACCCTGGCCCCAGTAGGGTTCGACCAGGCTGGGCCCCTGCTGTTGCTGACAACTCCTTGAGGCGCGCGGGAACAGTTCGCGCCGTCGACGACTTGGGCTTGGTCCGGACAGTTACCGGACGGTAGGACAGCGAGCTACCCATTGCTCACTGTCTGCAAGCCCGCGCCTACGGTGGCTGGAAATCGGGATCGGTATCCCGGCGGCGGCGAGAGCGCCGTTGCCTGATGCGGTCAGCCTCCTCCTTTGCGAGCATTACTGCTTCGCAGAAGTCGGCGACCGCCTGCCACTCCTCGTTCCGGACCATGGCATCAATCAAGGCCCAGCGCGAGAGGTCTCCGCCGCCGATCGCCCCCACGAGGGCACGGCGATGCTCCGCCCAAGCAGGGCACATGTCGACTGTGTGCTCCACCGTGTCCTCCGGGCGTTCCGCACAGTGGCGACACCCGGGCGTCACTTCCGCTTTAATCCGGAACAGGAACCTCCCGAACTCGCCATGTCCGGTGAGGACCTGCGTCATGCGGAAGGTAAAGACGCCGTGAGGTCTTTCCAGCCACGCCTCAAAGAGGGGACTTACCGCCATAATTGTGGTGTGCCCAGCACTGGGTTGCGATAGTCGCTGACGCCATTTTACCATGAGATCCCGCCGGAGCTCTGTCCGCCATGCCGTGACCTGTCGCGGCAGAGGACTTTCATCCCGGCGTTGCATCTCCACGCGCATATCGTGCATGTGTGCAAGGACTGTTGCCTCCAGAGCCTGCCAGACGGTGGCAGGCCAGCCAGAAGGCTCGCCGCTTCGCGGGAAATCGTGCGGTATCCCCGCACCATCCGAATTGCCATGACCCTCTGGCAGGCGTTCAGAATGGCCGCCGGTCGCTTTTGCAGCGACGGCGCCCACACTGGCGCCCCGTAAAGGGCCAAAGACCGAACGATCCCCGCGTAGAGCCTCCGCCAGGAGGCGTCTGGACCTCCAAGGTTGTGCAGGAGCCTCTTGAGAGCGGCCCCAGTCCGGTTCAGCTTGGGAGCCAGACGTTGGTAATGCTCCTCGAAATTCCACCGGCTGTCGAGTATGAGTCCCAGGTACCTCATCGACGACCCGACGCCGATGCGAACTCCTCCTACCGTTAGTTGGGAACCCGATGGCGGCGCGTTCCGAGGGCCGCGACCGTGAAAACACATGGCCTCGGATTTGCGATGTCAATGCCCAAGGACACTGACCACGACACACTTACCCTGGGACACCGCATCCCCCGTCATGAGGGCTCGCACGCGCATGATGGCGTGTATCGTAGAGCGCATCCTGCGAAAGCCGAACTGTCCGTCCGAAAGGTCCGGCCCCACCCGTGTTAGGCGCGGTCGAGGCGGCTCGCAATGACTCTTTCAAAGAGCTTGCCCACCTCGTCGAGCAGCACAATGGGCCGGTACGCGGACGGAGAATCTGCAGGGTGCCCTGGCTTCGCGGTGAGGACCAGTTTCCCCGTCTTCCAGCGAAGTGCGAACTGGCCCCTCCAAGCATGCGCTGAAGAGCCCTCTTAGTCGAGGCCCGAGAGCCTCCATGGCCAGGACCCAGGCTTCCCCAGGCAAGCCATCGGGTCCTGGGGCGGCGTTCTTGGCACTCAGCCTTTGAACCGCCACTCTCATCTTTACCTCGGTCATCTCTGGAGCATCGTCGTCGTCGTCGCTATTGCGGCCTGCGTCAGACACCGCTGGTGGAGGCGGAGCCATGGGCGGGGGGGAGTGTTCCCCTCGCGCAGGGAACAAAGCGCTCACCACACCTTCACGAGCTGGGGCCGGAGATTTTAAGTCAGCGGGGGAGCCCAGGGGCGGAGTTTTTCCCATACTATTTTGGACGGGCGCTCCCAAACGCGTCCCGCGTGCGTATTCCACTTATTACAATAAATACTGCGGAGCAATCCCGCATGCGTGATCAAAACCGCATCATATTAAAAATACTCTAAAACGGCACAAATGGTCACAATTACAAGGATTTGTTTTTAAGTAACTTGTTATAACATGAGCTATCTGCAAGTACAAGTCCTGTAAAAATTGTGTCCAGCCGTTGCAGAGATTAGCACAAAGAGGCATTTTTATTTTGCAAGTATAAGAAAGTATAAGTACTGTGTAAACATTCAAGCATACAGTAAAAAGCTGTTTGACCTTCATAGTTGAAGGCCCCCGAATGATATTCAGCAATCAAACAGCTAGGCAAATGACTCGTTGATAACCAGGCCAGATATTTAAAGAGTGGCGGTGGCAAGTCGTATAATTAATTTTGACGTCACATTTCATGTGCATCCTTATTCTGTTATTTGTTCTAACCTATTTTATTAGATTTGAAAGATTATTTTTTGAGAAGAGAAATTTTTCGAATCGTTTAGTATTACGTAATACTAAACGGATTCGAAAAATTATTTCTAATTTCGATTTAGGATAAAGTTAAAAGGAAAATTGAGTTAAGAAACCAATTGTTTAGTTTGACCAAACGATTGAAAACGTTAGTGATTGAGCTCAACACTGTGTGAATAGGGTTTGTATAATAATGTACAGGTTTGTCTTATTGTACACAGCTCATTGGTTTTGTAGTCGTACGTCATACTCGTACCTGGCTCCTGAGTTTTTTTTAGGTTTGATATCCGGGGTACATAAACTATTATTGCGTTTTTTGGTAAGAGAATATTACTAGTAATTTGATTTTTGTACCCTTAATTTACAGTGCGTTTACTGCCTTACATTTTAACAGTATTGGCGTGATTCTATATCATGAGCACATGTGCCTTACAATTTAACTGTATTGGCGTGATTCTATATTATGAGTCTTCGTTTAGTTTATTCTTAAAAAACGTAAATATTGGGCAGTAATCATCGTTATGAATGTAAATAGTGTTGTAGTAGAATGTTATCGGCGACGTGTTATTTGACAATAACGTGCGTCAGTCAACTTTAGTGTTTGTGTGAGTTCAAGAAATATAAACGATGCGCTTGTCATCGCGACCTCTGTGGAGGCCGTGTTTATATTGATAACATGTTGGGCTGTTTTAAAACTATTGCTAACATTGTTTATGATCTATACGTGGCTATTTATTTAACAAAAAATAAATGACGTTGAAACTAGGCTTGTTCTATAGGAACAGTTCATTTTCCGGAATACAAAATGCTTATGTCCGAAGGCAGAAAGAAACAGACACCCTACTCCTTCCACATTTTTTAGCTGTTGTTTGTAGACTCCAATACAAGGAAAAACACTCTTTACTTGTCTGGCTCAAAGTTGAGAATGACAGATTCTACTTTGAACCAGGCAACATTATGTTTCTATACAATTTAATTCAAAGTTATTTTATTTGATACTAGCATCTAAAATATAGCCTATGTCACTCACGAATAAAGCAGCGTTCTATCGGTGAAAAAAATGTAGGAATCGGATCAGTACTTCCAGAGATTAATTACCTTCTACAAACAAAAAAAGAAACTTTACTTCATTATAATATCAACTTTATTATATTAGTGTAAGATACACCTACATGGGCTCTTATAAACCGTTCCTTATTTATTTATTTAGGTAGTTTACAATTAAAAATATACATTGTTAGTGTTTGTGTAAATGGCTTTGCAAATAAATGAGTTTGACCCGCTCAAAAATTAGCATTCAAGTGGAATTTCACAATACAGATTTTTTGTTAGAGAGTTAGCGGTTAGGGTTTATACGCACTATGCCGGTAGCCGCAACGCGGCTAGCCGTGCGGCTGACCGCAAGTACAATTATTATGGAATATTCATTTCTATGCGCACTGCGAAGCGGCTACCCGCATAGTGCGTATGAACCTTTAGGTTGTCTTAATTATTTCACATCGAAGCACTGGAACAATTTGCCTCCTGCCGTCTTCCCGTCTGATTATAATTTAGGTGTTTTAAGGCTAGAATAAATATGCTCTTAATAAACTAGTGCGCTTCATCAACGATTGCATCACTGCTTACCATCAGGTGGGATTGCAGACAAGCCCTAGTCACCATCTTAAAAAAAAAAAACGAACTATTATAATAATAAATACTTTATCGACGAATACGTTATAAAATACTTTATAAATGTTGAGTTTAATCTGTTGTAACGTGATGTCGCTTGTTGCAGGTCCCCGTGTTCGGAGAGTGCCGACAGACTGATACATGCGTACGATAACTAGATATATGTATATACGTACAGGCTGAATTTTACAAGTGGGCGTGAATGGCCAAATCCGAGACTTTGAGAGTCTCGGACTCGATTTTGATGAAAACGAATCGAACCTGTTGGTTTTGGAAGAATAGACAAGCACTTTTTTAAATATTAAATACACCGCTAAATTTTAATCGTTTTAATCCCGTGGAGGGTCGATCCGGTACATGAAACACTATCGATTTGTAAAGATAAAATTAAAAAATAAAGTACCTTTTTTTCAAAACTCGTATTAATTTACGCATGTACGAAATTAATTTCTTTAGGAAAACGTCAGCTGAGCGAGTTCAATGACCTGTAGGTAGTTTGTACGCAACGCCGACCATTAATTAAATTTGAAAAAAAGGTATTTTATTTTTTTAGGGATATTGAATTTTCAGAAACCTGTTGATGCAGTTTGAGTTTTCATTAAAATCGAGCTCGAGTCTTCTTTGACTAATTTTCATTATTCGTCATAGTTTCAAACTTGGCCACGCGCGATGGGAATATCCCGCCTGTGTACCAATACGTGTGTAGTATATAGTTGTATTGTGTACATATACGGCATTTGATTAAGTATTAGTGTAGTAGAGAGTCATCACGGAGCTTCATGTGATATATAACGTCGGTTGGTTTCAACTACTTAGTTAATACGTATGCGCCAGTACCGCGCTAGGGTTGCAGCAAACTGTAACATACCATTACTTGTCAAGCGCACATTGGGCTCAGTATTATGTTGATAAATTATTGTTTGAATAGATATACGAGTCTATCAAAGAGTGGTGGAAGGACTATTTTGAAAGATATATGAATGAGGAAAATAATTGGAATGGAATTTTAGAGTGAATGTAGGGTTAGTGAGAATGGTTAGTATGGATGAAGTCAGAATAGCAGTGTATGGAATGAAAAATGGTAAAGCCATTGGTCCAGAAGTTATTGAAAGGCGTCTGATAGAAGAGAGGGTGTTTCGCGGAACCAATTCGGTTTTATGCCATCGTCGGGGTGCAGTGGATGCCATTTTTGCTATACGCCAGCTATGCGAGAAATACAGAAGTGCGCATAAAAGCTTGCACATGGTATTCATTGACCTCGAAAAGGCATACGACCGGGTACCTCGTGAGGTTCTGTGGTGAACCCTGAAGGAGAGAGGTGTGCCTGGGAAGTATGTGCAGTTGATCCGAGCGATGTATAGTCGATGTAATACCCAAGTCCGGTCTACAGTTGGCACCACTGGCAGCTTCAATGTGGCTGTCGGCTTACATCAAGGGTCGGCTCTCAGCCCTTACCTCTTCCTGATGATAATGGACGCTCTGACGTCGGACATTCAGAAATAGGCTCCCTGGTGTATGCTGTTTGCCGATGACATTGTGCTGGTTGCCGAGAGTGGCCTAGAGGTCCAGAACAGATTGGAGGTGTGGTGGCACACGCTGGAGAGTGTTGGCCCGAAATTGAGTAGAACCAAAACGGAGTACTTGTTCTGCGATTTCGGCGGTGTCTCCAATCCCCTTTAGCTCTCGCCGGAACGTCCATACCGATCTGTTCCGATTTTCGGTAACTCGGGTCGCTCGTTCAAGGGGATGGTGAGATGGACCGGGACGTAACACGTCGGATCAACGCAGGATGGATGAAATGGCGACAGGTCACGGGAACCACTTGTGACCCACGCATGCCCCTCAAGTTGAAGGGTAAAATCTACAAGTCCGTGATAAGGCCTGTCATACTGTATGGATCAGAATGTTGGGCTGTGAAAAAGACGGATGAAAAAAGATTGCACGTAGCGGAGATGAGAATGTTAAGATGGATGTGTGGTGTGATGAAAATGGATAAAGTGAGAAATGAGTATATTAGGGGAAGTTTGAAAGTGGCGCCAGTGACTGAAAAGTTGAAAGGGAATCGTTTGTCTTGGTATGGTCATGTGAAAAGTAGGGACGAAATGCATGTTGCTAAAAAAGTTATGAGTTTACATGTGGATGGGTGGAGGGGGAGAGGGAGGCCAAAGAAAAGATTGATGGATTGTGTGAGAAGCTATATGAAAGAAAAAGGAGTTAGTGATAGCGTGACGAGTGACAGGACAGAATGGAAGAAAAAAACGTGTTGCGCCGATCACAAATAAAACGGGACAAGGGCAGGAAGATGATGATGATGTCTAGTACTCAGCTCGACCTTTTATCCATTTTTTGTAAACCCTTATTTTTTTTTAAACTTTGTTTTTACGATTCTAACGACAATATTTATGGTTTTGAAGAGGTTACGTAACGTTTGCTCTCATTGCTTCAGATACGAGAACAATGTTTCCCGCACAATACAAGAGACGCGCAATTTTTAGTCAGTAGTAGCTTCTGTCAGCGTGTCCGCCCGCTAGAGATAGGGTTCATACATACTTTGGACCCCCCCCCATCTCCTTAGCGCAGTTTTGGAAACTCTCTCTTAGTACTCGCCTATGTCATAAAAGAATGTCAAAGTGTCTCGCTCCTGGCCCCAGTAGTGTCGCCTGTGCGTTGACATGTCACTCAGTCAGTTTTTCCTTTTATATAATACTAGCTTTTGCCCGCAGCTTCGCCCGCGTACATAAAATACAGTCTATGTCACTCAGGAATAATGCAGCTTTCTATCGCTGAAAAAAAATTAGTAATCGGACCAGCACTTCCAGAGATTACCTCCTACAAACAAAAACAAACTTTACCTCTTTATTTTATAAAAAAAATATAATTTATTATAGATTAAAATAGTTTCAACACTTTTCCATTACCTACTGAAAACTAATAAACAAAATTCACTACATAAACTGATGATATTCATGTGTCGCAAGCGCAGCGCGGGAGACACGGCGAGTGTCAGTGATATCGCACATTCAGTCAACAGACGAGTGTGTTCAGAACAGTGATTTGGACGTATCGGGGGACTTCCCATGACCTTTCGCAGCTATTTATATTTCACTTAGTTGTGCTTATAAAAACGTTTACCGAAAGTTATATTTGTTTATTTGCGACGTTTAAGAAAGTTTTTAATTCGTCTCCTCTGGATAATACGAGACGTTTCAAAGAAAGCGTAAACAAAGTTGATCTGCTAGAGACAAGACATGGAAGCTTCCAGAATGTCTCGTTAGTTCCACTTTGTGGAGTGCCGAGACGTGTCCAGCTAGGAGAGTAGCACAGCACCTCGTTAACTTGTTCATGAAGTATCTGCGAATTACGATGAGCCTAAAAATGAATCAGTGTTACTGTCTTAAGTACTGGGAATACATGCCAATGCCAAATAGTTATAAATTCGAGAGATCTTGCAAAATTTTACAAGGAAATAAAAAATATGATATGAAATAAATTAATCGACAATGAATTGAGTGTCATGGCATGAAATAAAACTATTTTATTTATTCTACTAGTAGAGTGTGTGTAATGCCACTACACGCACGCGTTACGTACACGAGGCACAGCGCTGCAATGTAGATAGGTGCAGAAGGTCCGCTCCATATCAGATATAAACGCGATCGTTTGTCCTCTCTCAAACAAATACCGGTCATGACCGCGCTTGCGCTGCTAAACAGATGGACTGCAGATAGGTACACTCTAGCTGCAGTTGAATGCAGGTTATGGCAGTCGACGTAAAGTAACATATTATCTATTAATTAATTAATTGCTTTCTATACTTACAGTATACACCAAAGCGCCAACAATCTACAAACTAAAACTAATAATACAAACATTGACCATGGCATACTGTAGGTAATATAAAAATACTAGCTTCTGCTAGCGGCTTCGCCCGCGTGTAAGTAGGTTTCTCCACAAACTCTGGACCCCTCCCTTAGGGAGCGAATTTTGGAAAATCCTCTCTTAGTGTTCAAATTCGTCAAAAGTGGAAACTTTATGCAAAATGTCACGCTCCTAGTCCCAGTAGTTTTGGCGGTGCGTTGATATGTCAGTCAGTCAGTTTCTCTGTTATAATATATAAATAAATGACGAATTCCGGTTCCAGAACAATCGGCGATGTACTTACTTTCATTACATAATGACTGCAATCATATACAGTTGTCCTGTTTCGACTGTGTGATTGCTGTTCCACTAATAGTTCGGAGCCGACCTTCGACAGCTACCTGCTCAGCGGCAGCAGTGAGATGCCGCGTCTCGCCGTTTGCGCTGCAGTTTCTTATCTAATAGCAATAAACAATATTGTCAATATTAACTTGCTTGTGTTTAACGCCGGTGACGCAACTTAAGCTGCAATTGCATGCTGACTACTGCCGACTACTGAAACGTGTCTAAGTTCTGAATTTATTTATTAAATTTCATATGAATTTCAGAATATTATCGCAAGATTTTGAATTCTTTTGGCATATTAATCTGTTTATAGCAGAGTAGGGATAACCGATAAATGTGGAGTCCCCTGAAAGAGAAAAGTATGACAAACACTTGCACAGATGCGTTGCAGGTCTGGCACGCAAGGAGGTGGAAGCTGTGGCTCACATCACAGCTGGAAAACCACTGATACCAAAACATTTCAAATAAATCAGTTACAGGCACTTAAAAAAAAGGCACTCTTTAGGAAATGTCAAGAAGTCAGTCAGTCAGGAAAAATAGGCTAATTCCAAATTCCAAAGCGTAGATCTCTATGGAGAAGAATGTGCAAGAAACTCCATGGGCACTGTTTTCAATCATTTATGTATTACAAATAGTCTAAGATCCGATTAAGAACGACCTTCACCGGTCTGTTTAATGGATGAAACGTATTTTATGATAAATTTAGTGTATTAAATAATATAACGCGGGTGGGTTGCCTAAAAAATTCCTGCCCAGACTATATTAATTAAAAATTGAAAATTTACTTTCTTTTTAGAAAAATGCACAACCGTTATTCTTACCAGATTTTTTTGCAGACAACACTACAACATCGTATTCGTAATGAAACAGCGTTTATTTTGATATAGAATTTGTTGTATATCAAAATAAACACACCTGTTTATACATACCTGTTTATACCTGGCAACCCATAGTTATGCCAGGAAACAAATAGGCAACCCAACATTTTTATGTTCTTAATGCTTCACTCTTTCGGTTAGCATTAAATTTATTCGTTAAACACAACGGTGCATTTTTCAAAAAAAAAAAAAATTGTTTGGCCATCAATTTCTCAGGCAACCCACCCGCGTTATATTATTTAATATACTAAATTTATCATAAAATACGTTTCATCCATTAAACAAACCGGTGAAGATCGTTCTTAACCGTATCCTCTACTAAAATATATCGGTTACATGTTTCTTGTCGCTGCTATTGTGTGAAATCAATAAAGTAAAAAAAAGCAAATTCTAAATATGAATATCTAATATCTATTAAAATAAACCACTGGCAGCTAAGAGATGACCAGTCTCAACTGACAGCGCCCGTTCACGGACATGACGCGTATATCAACACCACTCAGCTCAATCATTTTGAAAGGAGGTGAATGATCCAACACACGCGCCACCATGAGTAAGACATTTGAGTGAACATGACAAACTCTCAACTGCCGTGCTCATTTATATCAAACAAGTCCCTTGTTAACCTAAAAACCATAAATTACTCTATAGTAATCATATTCACAAACTAAAAAAAAATGCTTCTACATTATACAATTATTATAAAATTAAATGAGTCCAAAATAAAAAGTTTGTTTTATGACTTCACAATAATCTATCAATAATTCTAAACAGAGTGTACGCGACTGCCTGTAAACTGAAGCGCACAACATTTTAATGATATATGTAATACAAAATCAAAATTTAATTGTAAGTATTAAAAACTATTATGTGTAAGTATTAAGTTGAGTCCTCACTAGTGTTAAGTTGTTTATTTATAAGTCACATACATACGTACACCGGTGTACCTAGTGTTACAAATACAATGTATATGTATTTATGTACATGTATATTGCCTGTAGTTTACTAAATTGGCATTTGAATACTATTCAAAGTAAATCCGGAGCCGAGATCTGGGCCCCGTGGATGGAAATAGGCGCCTCCTATCACAAGGAGGTCCATGTGTTGGGAGGCGAACCTATTTCAAGTCTAAGGGTCAACTCACACCAAAAGAGCGTCGAAGTGCAGCGAAGCGGAGCGCAGTTTCAGTGTCATATGAATTTTAACTTTATTTTCATTTCTATAATACTTATTATCGCATGAGAAACTCGAACGAGTCGCGCGGATGCCCGCGGCGCCGCGGGAATTCCAGCAAATTCTATGAACGGTAAACGGGTCGCTGCCCTTCGCCGCTCTTTCGGTGTGAGTTGACCCTAAAACATAGCTGGCAGAATGTGTGTCCTATAGTTGGTACGTTCTGCCTCTCCCGTCAGGGACTACAGGCGTCATATAAAAGTTAACTATGTTGGTAGTGATTATAAATATTAAGAGAATACAAACATAGTATGTAGAGACAAGTGCCTCACCATGTGATAATATGTAGTGTGTCGTTGTGTTCTGGGACAGCTGCCACAGGCAGGGAAACATCTCCCCTTCACCACAGAACTTTCAGAGCTATACTAGATATACTTCATATTATTCTAATCGAAGTATCTCTAACACAGAAATACAAGAGATGTTCGTAAATTCATCGTAATTGGAGAAGTTTGTTATACTATATTGTATTGTAAAATAAAACTAAGAAAACAAAAATAGATGAATAATGGTGACTAACGAAGAACTGTTCTACTGTAGACCTCACTTGCGGCCGAGGGGAGATGTTTTCGGTTCTTTGTAAACTAGCTTAAATTATAGTAAATTAATATTAGAGTAAGATATACGTAAACGTGTCTCCACACAAAACTACTAATTAACAACATACGGCGTAATATTTTTGTAAAAACTTCAAAATACACTGCATTTACCGTTAGTAGCTTTATTCGAGAAAACTGCAATAAATTACTGTACTATGTAAAAGTCAAATTTGATTTAATATAGAAAGAAATTGATATATTTTCATTGTAAAAGTACTCGACAAAACAGTAAAGTATGCAGGTACGTAAAGAACTTCGACGCGCGCCGCAATAATTTGCGCTTCGCCATGAACAAGTACTTTTGAAGACAGATATCGCTACTTGCCTATATACTTATCTGTTTAGTCGTATGTACACTTGTTTGAGTTACAATCAAATTGGCAGAGTTAACTTGTGGAACTAAAGTGGTTATCATTTAATGCCTAATTACTTTCGTCAATGAATGGAATGAATGGAAATATTTGTAGAATACAATAACGTAATAAATAACGATTCCACTGAGTTGATTGTGCTACTGTGTGATCTGATTGTCGCTGTTTGTGATAGCTGTGCGGAGCAAACTAACGAGTCATAATGTTTCCTACTGATAACACGGACTTATTAACTAATGGGATTTTCATTTTACACCTTTCCTTGATAGACCTAATCGTGATATCGCTATCTAGGTTACTCCTTCAATACCATGGAGTTTAAACAGTCTAAGTAGTCTCTATGGTGGACGGCTATCATAAGGTCATCGGACTGTTAAAATTTTTTACGTTTTCTGTTTGCTTTTAACCACTTGATGTTTTATTAAGCGCCAGTTCTCTGATGCTAATGAAATATAAGTTAGCTGATTTACCGGAAAAAACTAAGGGACAAAAATCTTAGTGTCGCGTGGCCTTCTGCCTAGTAGTGTATGTATAGAGATAACTTGTGGGGTTCTGTATCAGTACTGAAAAGTGGTCTTAATCTGGCGGACTCGCTACTGATAGCCGATTGATATAAATATTAAGCTGGATAAGACAAATCCTAGTATTTAATCAATTAGGTATGGATCTTTAGAAATGTTTACACAAGTCAAATAATCTGAGTTCTTATTACAAAACTGCCAGAGACTTCACCCACGTGGAAATCGAATATTATCCCAAGGAAGCAAACTTCCGCCATAAAAAGTGTCCTATGTCTATTCCAGGACTTGGTTTAACTGTGTGCCAAGTTTCATTGCAGTTCGGCTGTTAAGCCATGAAAACATTACAAACAAACTCGCATCACATTTATAATATTAGTGATTATTATAGCATTAGAAGATAGTAAGGTTTATTTTTCGTAGGTAAAATATTTATAATTGATTATGACAGCTTTTTAATAAATATTTGGTTTGAATTTTAAGGAAAGGTTGGTTATCTAGTGTATTCTTGGTTGCCCGTAGCAATAAGCAACACGCGATCTTGCTATTAGTACCATCCCATTTTTGGCGTTCCTGGCAGTCTTCCTTGAACGTTTATACCGCGTACAACGAAGAACTGGAACAATTTGCCTGCTGCGGTCTTCCCGCCCGATTATATTTAGGTATCTACGAGTCTAGAGTGAACAATCTCTTAATAAACTAGTGCGCCTCACCATCATCGATTGCATCACTGCTCACCATCAGGTGGGATCGCAATCAAGCACTAGTTTTTATCAATTAAAAAAAAAAAAAAAAACTCTGTGCTGTGTGTGCCAGGTCGCTGCCAGTCCCGTGTGCTACCTTGTAGTTTATGCATGTGGGCGGTTTACCACGGGCTCGAGTCGAACATTCTCTTATGTTGCCTACGTACTCCACTGCAACAAGTAGATTTCTTTTCCAGCCTGGCATATAAGTTTTGTGTCCATATCCAAAACAATTAGTGCATTAGATTAGTGGGAACTGGTCCTCAATCCAGCATCGCTTGATGCCCACATGGACTTTTTGTACCACCGTGTAGCATTTTCAGAGTACCACGGTGAGCTCCAGTACTGAGACCCTACTACGAGCTCTCAACGCGATTTGACGACCTAAACTGAACTGTTAAAGGAATGGAGTTATATAGGGGGCATACCTCTTTCTCGCTCGCACACTTGACATTTTAGCACGTTACGGTTAGGCCCCAGGGTGGCATTCATGACGATTTTTAGCAAGTTTCTTGTAGCGCACACATTTATGGTCTGTCGTTTATATTGTGTCGCTCTACTGCAGTGCTATTCTCTAACAAAACAGCCTTGAGCTCAGCGAAGGCCGCACTTTCGAAATCCGAATACATACGTGTATAGGATTGTTAATCCAATGTACCTACTTATTTGGATTTCGTCGCTGCGACCAGTGCTGCGCTCAAAGCTGCTTTCTTAGAGAACAGCACGGCTGGGCAAAGACCACGTCAAAGTCCGTCAGGGGCTCTATTCTCACGCAAGTGCGTCATTGATAAGTTGACTGCAGCAAGTATATTCAATAACAATAATAATTATTATTGTTATTTTCTGCAGTCGATTTAATTAGGGTTAATGGTTTTTATGGGTAAGATATCGCGAAAGTCGGCCTTATTATATTTTAATGGTTTCTTAATTTACAAACTCAAAGAGGGCAATAAATCACAAATGTGTTGATTTATGATGAAAGTGTCTAAGGTCCTGATAAGCTGACAAATTAATTGATCCGATGGGCGTAAAGATAAAGCTGAACTTTTAGAATCGGCTAGCACGCATGCTCATGATGGCACAATATTTTTTTCCAAACCGATGCGGCATATTTAGTGAAGGATTGCTCCTTCACTAAATATGCCGCATCGGTTGCAACAGGGCGTCAAGATGGTCGGGGTGGTCTGTTCCCTTACGTTTGCGGCTATTTCCTTTGGTAGCATTATGTACTGTTCCGCAGAAGGAGGCACCCGCATCCCATTTGCTCTCGCTCTGGACCATGACTTGAATGATGGCACGGCGCGAGACAAAGCGGCCGCACAGCCTAACTACTTTTAGCAGTAATCCTCATGGATTACCGCTCCCTTACGATTGTGGCAGCTAGGGCATGAGCCGCAAGAGACGCCCTGGTGATCCCCGGCCGCCGTATCAAAGGGTAGGTCGCCGTAGCAGGTAGAGCTCTGCGCCGCTGCGCGCATCTCAAAGAGATGTCAGGAAAATTGTAGAGGCCCAGCGGGGCCGATGCCCGCTAGGACCACAGATAATTACTGAAAAGGAAAGCCGAGATCCTAGGACACAAAAGGCAACTGAAGAACATAGGTGTGGTTTTAGTCAGTAAACGCCTGAGACGTCCTCTTGCTCCACCATAGACGGGAGAATTCACTGGATGATTTCTCAACAAAAAAAAAAGATGGCCAGGGAACGTCAGTAAAAAATGTTGAGGTTTTTACAGTGTTTGCGGCCCAAAATTTACAATATATATATATATATATATATATATATATATATATATATAATATATTATTAGCCATTACTGTCCCACTGCTGGGCAAAGGCCTCCCCCAAGTCCTTCCAGACATTCATTCATTTTTTTTTATATATCTTTTTTTTAATCCTTTTTTTTATGCACCTGCCATTTTTCTCTTCACCACTCTTGGTTGATTGGTAGAGAATGCCTAAGGCATTAAGTCCGCCTTTGTACCTTTGTGTTACATGAAGTTTTAATAAATAAATAATATTGTAAAATGAAGGATATTTTATATTATTTGGGTGGCTTAGTATGTAAAATATAACAAAAGGATCAGTACGAGCTATTTATAAGCCTCCACACAATATGAAAGCATTGCTGAAGCAGTAACAAAGGTTATTGAGTAACACGCAGTTAGTAGGTACCTAGATGATGTACCTATACCAGACAAATATATAAAAATACTTGCTAGCGGTCCCGGCAGGGAGATGTCCACTTCAACTACTTTAGATTAATTCTAATATCTGGCCACGACATATCTATATAAAGATAAAAATGTAATTACAAAACAATGCATCTATTCGTCGGCGGTAGACTACGTAAAAGAGATATGCTTCAGTCTGACCTAAGTTTTTGGACAAGTACTTGGCCGGTTTTGATGAGCCGGTCAGGGATGTCCGTTTGGATTGAGGAGCCACTTCATAATTTTAAAAGGAAACTTACCCCTTATTTAGTAGGAAAGCAGATAATTTTGTAGGCCAAACCCCGAAATTTGTAGTAAAACATATCCAAAGTTATATCAATTTTAAAGTGGCTCCTCAATCCAAACGTCTGAACTGAGGAGCCAGCTGGAACACCGAAAGTACTCGATGAATATAATTGAAAATTTTGTATCATTTAGTAGTAATTGTGTATAGTACCTACTAAAAATTTGAGTCTAATACTATTGATATTCAAGAACATACAATACTTTGAATGTGGCTCCTCAATCTATACACAAGAGCGTGAATTTACATGAAAGTAATTGGTTAATTTATAATTCCACTGCAAAAAACATTTAGTAGTAAGTATGTTTGAATTTGTAGCATACAGAGAAAGTAGTAAAACTGATTAAATTTAGTAAATAAATGCATTTTATTTGGCTCCTCAGTCCTGACGTTTTACATAATAAATAATTGATTATATGTGCCTGATATCACAATGAAATCAAAAACCAAAAACACTAACATTTAGTACAAATGTCTACTAAATACATATGTACAAATCAAAATTGTACATATTCGGTATTTGATAAAAAAATACTTCTCAATATTCATTTAGAATTTGCTATTAAGGGTGACCATGTTGTGATTGTACACACGGACAAACGGTCAAACTAGGTAAGTCCATTTTTGTTAAATTAGGGAAGTCATGCCATCTTCTTTTCCAAAAACCCGCAGTATCACGAAACAAAATTCTTTGACCAGTGTGTGTAGCCAGTTATGACTCACTCACAATGAATCGTTGCGTTTTAATAAAGGCCTCATAAGAAAACTCAAGTCACCCAAAGGCCAATGATGAAAGCTGTGCTTGGAGGTTCTCAGCAGCAAATCGAGTTAAGAATAAAGTCGGGAACTTAAGGGGACCAACAGTGGATCTCTTTCGGCTGAAATAAAATAAAAAAATAAATGATGTTAAATGAAATCACGATAAGTATTTTTGAAATTTAATTTTTAACAACTCGACACAGTAGGTAGGTACAGAGATTCTTCACCAGTTTTTTGGGTTTAAAGGTATTCAGAACAGAGTGTAAAGTCCTACAAACTGTCCAATCAAGTTTACAATTTTGTATGGAGAGGCTGATTTTTAGGGTTCCGTAGCGAAATGGCAAAAAACGGAACGAACGGGCCCCTACGGTTTTGTTGACATCTCCTTGAGGTGCGCATGGAATACTATGCACCGTCGATGACTTCGGCTCGGTCTGGAAGATTATCGGACGGTTGCTATCATTACTGTTAAGCAGAAAGAGGCGACCGCTTACCACTCCTCCTTGCTCCGAAAAATTGTTTGTACCAAGGCTGGAACCTTCCGAACTTACAATGTCCGGTGAAGACCTACGTCATGCGCAAGGTAAGGACGCCGTGTTGTCTTTCTCAACGTTTCGCTTTACTGCCAATCCTGTGTAACACTGACAAAATAGTGGATACCTTTACCAAAAAAAACAATGTTTATGCATCACAAATCTATGGATACAGGAAAACAGTGCAATTAACACATACAGCCATGGTTTTCGAACAAACGATAATCCAAATCACAAAGAATATCTGTTCAGTAAACACAAGCGGTAGGTCGATTACCGCACGGTTTCCCGCGAAGCGACGAGCCTCCTTGCTACCCTGCCACCATGGGATCTGGAGGCAACAGTCCTTGCACACATGCACGACTTGTACGTGGGTGAAAGTCCGCTGCCGCAACAGGTCGCGGCTTGGCGGACAGAGCTCCGGTGGGATCCCATGGTGAAATGGCGTCAGCGACTGGCGCAACCCAGTGATGGACACCATTATGATATCATAATTCCGAACGCGGGGATAAGTACCACAAATGTACACACATAGATACACTTTCATGTCAATTGCCACAGGGTTGCCAACCTATTAAAATAATGTTTGTAGTGATGCAACCTTACAGTTTTAATAAACTTTAAAAAAAGGGGGGGGGGAATCTATCTCGAAAAAATCAAAATAATTATGCCCATTTAGCCTGTATAAGTCAGATTGCTGTTCTTAATTATGTTTAGCCCAAGCCCCATACATTTATTGAACGTCTCCTTTATGTTTATGTCAATATGTGAGCAAACAAGTGAGTTTCATTGCTAGTGAACGTTAGGTTACTAAATAAATATTATTAAGGATAGATAATAAGTATCGACATAAATTTGCAGTTTTGTGCTTCTATGCCATGAAACAAAGATTGTCTTAGTAAATAATGTATTCATGGTCACCCTTCAAAACCATTTCATAGGAAATGAAAGAATAGCTAATAACTTCGTAGATAAGTATGTTTTTAAGGTGGGGATTATACGTATATTTAGTAGAATTTTATACTAAATATAGGTGTTTTTTGTTCCAAATTTCATCACAAGTATAGTACATTAGAGGCCAATTTATTTACCGAAGCATCTCAATTGAGGAGCCACATTAAATATGCTATATCTCCTGATCCACTCATGTGTGATATCTGGTTCTTATCCTACAAATCTAATATACTTACTACTAAATGATAACGAAATTGCGTATCGATTGAAGTAATGCTTTTCTGAAAAATGACGGGTCATGTGTATAGATTGAGGAGCCACATTAAAAGTATTGTATGTTCTTGAATATCAACAGTATTAGACTCAAATTTTTAGTAGGTACTATACACAATTACTACTAAATGATACAACATTTTCAATAATATTCATTGAGTACTTTCGGTGTTCCAGCTGGCTCCTCAGTTCAGACGTTTGGATTGAGGAGCCACTTTAAAATTGATATAACTTTGGATATGTTTTACTACAAATTTCGGGGTTTGGCCTACAAAATTATCTGCTTTCCTACTAAATGAGGGGTAAGTTTCCATTTAAAATCATGAAGTGGCTCCTCAATCCAAACGGATATGGTCAGGGACATTGAAAAATTTGGCCACGGTAAGACGGAAATCTAACCTAATGGTGTGTCCAGACCTGGCTAATGCGTCGCTATTAATTCATGCAATAGGTAAGTTTGTACAATTATTGAATCTTCAAACACATCTCAAAATAAATTGAAATTATAGTGATGATTTTGTTAATAAACTCTCTATCATAATTTTGGCACAATAAATGTTGATATAGCGGTCCCTTCGATCATGACGAGAACCTCGTGAAAGTTAAAAAGATAAGGAAACTAAGTGTCTTGACTAGGCTCCATGTGGGAAGTGGACACAACAGTCATTGTACCATGGACACGCCATAATTATGGCAGCAAGTCCCCTCTTTGAGGAGTGGCTGAAAAGACCTCACGGCGTCTTCACCTTCCGCATGACGCAGGTTCTCACCGAACATGGTCCTTGCGGACGGCGAGCAATGGTTAGCTCGCCGTCCGACCGTCCGGTAACCGTCCGTCCGTACCGAGCCCAAGTCATCGATAGCGCGTAGTGTTCCACGCGTGTAAAGGAGGTGTTAGCAAACCGTAGGGGTCCAACAGGGTCGAAGCCGACTCCCCTGGGTTCGCTTCTGAAATGAAAACCCGGCCGTGGAATGCACGACAACGAAACAACTAGGAGTGGGTTTTATTCAGTAAAAGTCTGACACGCCCCCGCTCCGCCCAAAGGCGGGAGATGTCCTAGGATGATTTCCCACCTAAAAAAATGCAGTCATTGTACGGATAGTCGTGACGGCCAATGATTTCATAGCAAAGAGCTTCGACCATCATCTGAATTGGCTCTCGTTAGGCACTTGCGTCGAGACTTGATTCAGAAGCCAGTACTCCTGGACACGGCATGTATTGTTCAGGGATTCCTCTCTCAAGAGCCCTGACTACCGGTAGCCTGAACACAGTTTTCGATGCTGGTGAGCTTTTATTTTTAATATTATATACTATTCTTAAATGTTTTTTTTTGTAAGTTCTTTTAAGAAATATTTAAAAACAGTAATCAATTTGTAAAGCAAATAAATGAACTAAATATTAATGCTAATACAATCCGACTCGGTTTGTGCAACAGAATACACTTAGACTACATTTTTAAACCTAGTGAGATTAAAATTATTTTTTTTTAACCGCCTATTTATCCGACAAACACTCTCGCGTTTATTTCGCTAGGCTCGCACGATCCACTATCAAATACTTAATCTCGTCAGTTTTTCTGTCACATATGGAGATTGAAGAGCTGAACGAGATGGAGGAACCAGTCACAAACACGCAACTCTGGAGAATAATGAAAATACTTCGCCAGGGTCCTATGCGCCAATCCGACGCGGGCGGTTAAAAGATTTTTTTAAAGAAATATTTAAAAATGCGAAATAAATGGAACAATAATAAAAAAAAATATCGAAATATAAAATATTTAGCCTTGCTCCGCTCAGTCACATTATAAAAAAGAAGCTGAATAACAAAAACAAATTGTTCAACTAAACGTGTTCGCACAGTTATCGAGCAATGTGTATCAGTAATTAGACGTCGGCTGAACCGTGACCGTATCAATATATCATTATATTTTATTATAATCGCGAGTATAATTAATTGGCTCGTCTCCGACACCATCGGATCGCATCTCAATAACAACGTTACTCTTATCACTAACTTCGGTTAAAGTTTTTATTAAGCATAAAATATGCCAATGTTACCAAAACAGGAAAACGCTATGCTAGTTGATCGAAACAGGCTGATAGGTATATAACGAATGTCTAGTAACACTCATAGCAAAAACATGTTAAAAAACCTTACAGAGATAAATAACCCGAAAATCTGCAGACGTGAGCGGCCGGATATATAGTAGGGGAAGCAGTGCGAATAGCGTTCAGCTAAAGAAAAACGCTACACTTTTTAATATTATTAGTGCTTTACATTTAACACTGCTGAGAACGAGAGATGCGCGCTGTGTAAGCAAAGACACCGAGCCTCTTCACACTTCCTCACCCCAACAGAAAAAGTGGCGTAGTTAGATGACGTGGGTCTACTACGCCACTTTTTCTGAGCCCCTTTTTCCATGGGAAATCGTCAAATAATTACTCCTGTTCTGAGTGGCAGAATGGTGGGAGAATTTTTCGGTAGTTAAATAAGAGGTTTGCTAAACTGGTGTTTGCCCCCCCCCCCCGAGTTTGAAGGCCCCGGGGCACGTCCCCGCCTAGCCCTTCAGTAGCTGCGGCAGTGATCAGAACATCTCCCCCCGGACGCGAACTGCGGTGGCTAATCTGGAAATCTCTTGACCGACTGCGGTCCCACGTTGGCCACTGCACGAACAATCTGACCAAATGGGGCTGCCTCGACGCAACTAAAACACAGTGCCAGTGTGGAGTTACTTCACAGGATATGCTTTACTAGCTGTGCTGTCCTTCCTGCACATTTCAGGATTTATACGAGGCCAATAACAATACTGGCCTTCGCGACCAGTATCAATGAAGAGTTTAGTTTTTTTTATGGTACATGGCATATAGGATAGGTACTTTTTATTCCAGGAGAATGTCCCTTGGGACAATTTTCTACTTTGACGCAGGGGAAGCCGCTGGCAGCGGCTAGTGATAACATAATTCGACTGTGTGTGCGACAGAATGCACTTCCGTAGAGACCTATTGTCAATGTGCCCTGGTAAAGGGCCTATTACAACACTCGATATTCAGACAGTCTTAGTCACAGATTTATGTGGTGTTAGTCGATGTTGCGTCGTGTACTCGTGTCGCGTAGCGTAATAAGGGTCAGACTGTCTTACTCGGAAAGATGAGTCTGAATATCGTGAGCTGAAAAATGCGTAGTGTAATAGGCCCTTAAGTGAGTCGGTACAGCGTCACCTGTGACGGAAAGGGAACGGCCAATGTTTACTGGATATTGTAATTGTTCAGTAACGTCAATCTGTTGGCAGATAAACCTGTGAGTCAGCGGAGTCTGGACTTGACCCGCCCCCGGGCTAACACTATCACTTGTTGTAAAACTTGTAGGTGAGTTCTTGACTTAACTGGTTCCACCAGCTGAACAGCCATGGTCTGATCGAATTTAATCTTTTTCTGTTTTCTTAATTCACTTTTGCTCAGCAGTTGGATACAATTGGTTAGTTAAAATACTTTTTACAAAAAAAAAAAAACAAAAAAATACAACCGACTTCAATGTTAAAAAAAACA
Source organism: Mythimna ferrago (assembly GCA_910589285.2). Lineage (NCBI taxonomy): Eukaryota > Metazoa > Arthropoda > Insecta > Lepidoptera > Noctuidae > Mythimna > Mythimna ferrago. The sequence goes on along the minus strand of OU342698.1, from coordinate 400,903 downwards.
CAGAAAATTACAAAATAACTTTAATTTCGGAAGTCGATGTTTCTATAATAGTTTTGTCTCTTCGTTATTTAACACCGACTTCCGAAATTAAAGTTTTTTTTTACTTTTCAGTGTTTTTTTTAACATTGTAGTCGGTTGTATTTTTTTTTGTAAAAAGTTTTTTATTTTACACTTTTTAGGGTTCCGTAGTCAACTAGGAACCCTTATAGTTTCGCCATGTCTGTCTGTCCGTCCTCGCTTAATCTCTGTGACCGTTAGCACTAGAAAGCTGAAATTTGGTACCAATATGTACCTATATCAATCACGCCGACAAAGTGGTAAAATAAAAATTGGGAAAAAATGATTTATGGGAAGTGATTTTTTTTTTAATTTCAACCATAACGTGTGATATATTGTTGGATAGGTATTTAAAAATGAATAGGGGTTTACTAAAATCATTTGTTATAATGTCAATAATTTCGGAAATAATCGCTCCAAAAGTAAAAAACAATGTACCCCCCCCCCCTCTAACTTTTGAACCATAAGTTTGGAAAATATGAAAAAAATCTGAAAAGTAGAACTTTATAAGGACTTTCTAGGAAAATCATTTTGAACTTGATGGATAGAACAGTTTTTGTACAAAAAAGACAAAATGGTTGTACAAAATAATTTCTGGACTAAGTTTGTAGTATAATCGTATATGCAAGCATATGCTCGCAATCCAAAATTACCACCGAAAACTTCTTCTGATACCTATGTATTAATTAGTAACCCAATTCCCCAAGAGATGGCGCTGTTTGGGTTATTTCGTGGTCGGGTATTATCGTATTGTTCGGTTGGTCTCTCCTTGGCATTGGCGGTATTATCTTATAACTACATAAAACTTCTATCAGGAACATGCTAAGGCAATTTAGAACAAAACTAAAATTCATTTTTTTAACGCCATCTATCAAAATGTTAAGGTAAAAATCAGTTCATAAATGGTTCGATAGATGGCGTTGCGTAATGACGTCATCTTTTTAAAAGTCGATATTAAGATTTTCCCTGCTTTCATGACCTACCGTGGTAAAAAATCGTTGCTTCTTATATATATTCGTAATTTTACGAGTGCAGAATCGCTGAAATTTTTACTACTTGCATACTGTTTTAGTTATCACCGTCCTTTGTGGGCCCGGGCCCGGGAAACTACGGAACCCTACACTGAGCGTGGCCCGACACGCTCTTGGCCGGTTTTTTTAGTTATGGAACCACCACTAAAAAGTACCTCTCAGCCAAACTTAAATACCTTATAGCCAGAGAGCATCTCATAACGATTTTAATAATCCCAAACACGATTAGTTTACATTAATTTACCTTCTGGCTTCATCATCAGATCAGTCCGATACATCCCCTTCCCCTTTTCCTTCAGCCAGTCATCGACTACACGTATAAACAAAGCAATTTTACTTGTTACGACAGTTCTGCTGTGATCCTATGAGGAGTTCTGTGCCATATCTTCGAAGTTCATGGTCAGATCATAACAATATTTCAATGGGACCAATTTGGAAGCATAACCTTTCAATCAAAAATAGAATTTTCAAAATCGGTCCACAATTGACGGAGATAAGTGAACATACATAAAAAAAAAACATACATTCAGCCGAACATAGAACCTCCTCCTTTTCGAAGTCGGTTAAAAAAAGTGTTTGATGGGGCCATCCCCGTTGTGTTGGATCTATTTTGTGCTATCGCTTGTGCATCAGCTGAGTGTGCTAGCCCTGTTTTTCTGTCTACCACATTTATTTTATTTTATTTTATTATTTTTTTTCATTATTATATCGAAGACCAGTTCTGCCTAGCACTCGATAACTTCGTCCTAAAGGTACAGTAGTTAACTAGTTAGGTATAATAATAATAATAATAGCACTTCGTGCTAGCGACCATTTTAGGGGCCCATTTGTTGAGTGTGCAAGTCACTCCTTGCCTTTTTATCGATGGAAATTAAAAACATTGTTTAGGCAGGGGCCATAGTCTTAACATAGTTCCTGGTAACCAGTCCACTTAAGACTCCAAAAACCATAGCCTTATATTAGTTTTTCACATGTTGCAATAGTTTCCCTTCAACCGGGGGTTGTCCTTGGATGCACTAGCATAACGCATACAGGGATAATCGCCGGTTGGTACCACGTTCCATTAGAAGCAGCTAAAAGGGCCTCTGCGAGTTGGTTTCGGCTCCTCGTATGCCTTCCAAAGGTCCAGGTCCTCATGGTCCTGAGATAAATAAATGTATAAAAATAATAATAATAATAGTATTGCTCAACTTGTTGCATCCATGCCACCTGTCTCAAAACTGATCGAAAACGTGGAACCGCGGTACTTAATGGCACCAGTCCGGTAGGTTGTGTAGTGGCGCCTATGTTACACGACCGAGGAGGAAGGTCTTGGCTTGACGACGTGTTGTGAGCAGTAAGGGGGCTTCTAGATTCGGACGCGTGTTGCTGACCAGTGTTGTTAATGGGAGGCGGCTGATAACCGGCAGTATGCGAGCGAGAGCGGCCCGCAGCACCCGTCAGCCCGTGGCAGTAGCTCCGTGACCACTGTGGAAGCCGCACACGCGACGTCGTATTTTTCTACAATAATATCGGGCGACCTTGGCGCTATTTCGACGCCGGTTCGAACTTCGGTCTCCGGATCCACAAGTGAGTATCTCTCGATTACTACGATACTCCTACATGTGCTCGATGATTTCAGGATAAATAGATCTTGAAAGAGACTAAAGTCAAAAAAACCAGAATAGCTTATAAATAAGTGGCGTCGTGCTTGGATCTGAATGTGGCTTTGACTTCACATGTGAAAATGAAATGAACTGAAACAAAAAAATCTAAATTAGGTATATCGAAATAAAATTTTCAGAAAATTATTTGTAGAACTATCGAGTACTTTCGTCAGCCCTACCGAAATAACGCGTAGGTGAACTTTTACTATTAATTATAATGTTTTGACAAAATCTACTTTTGCATACCAATCGTCCACTATTAGCAATTAATTAATATTCATTGGTCCGCGAATCAGTGTCGCCTGCCGGTGCCGGAGCACTTCTATTAGCAAAGTACTTAATTAATATTGATGAGACTACGAACAGTGAACACCAACTATTTACAAAAATGTGCTAACTCTATTACATTAAATAAGTACCAATAAATGTTGTCAACGTGTAAACTGACGGACGTTTTAATCAACGCTTAAACGTGGGGCCCCAAGTGACCCCCGGGCGACCCCGCCGTGACCCCGTCGCGCCCTCGCCGGAGAAAGAATCTGAGACTCGTCAACAGATAGTGTTATCTAAACCAAAACACTAAGTCCGCTGAAAATATCTCCAACACGCGCAGTTTCCACAGAAATAATTACTTATGTTTGTGACGCAGGTTATTCGTAGAGCAGGAAGCTGGGTTCGAATCCCACGCTACACACTTGTTGCTTCTTCTGAGGATATTCTTAACAGAAGCTCAAAGTAGTGTCGTGAAAGTGGACTCCTCAGATATTCAACTGAGCGAACACTGTAAACACTAACTTTCAGGAGCAGTAATCATGAAAAAATACTACAATATGTACGTACGCTACGCTACTTCGTTCAGATTACCTCGTTTTTCACACGACTCTGTTCACCAATGACATTAAAAAACATGTTTTAGTGCGTAGTGTGTTCCACAATAAAGTTTATCGGAAGGAATTCGCGCGATACGACGCGCGTCGCTCAATAGCTAAGCTGAATGCGTAAATAGATACAAAATTATTTAACGTTCGCGACTCGAAGTCCGCCGGCCACTCTGTTTATCCAAATCATTCATACTTGCACTTGAACTCATATAATTTAGCCAACGCGAACATAAATATGAAGTTTTGCAACACGAGATAATACCTACATGTTTCATAATGTTTAGGTATGTCTTCTGAAAATCTTTTCATTTTAGCATCGTATTAATTCTTTGTTATATTCACTGTGTAGATCTATTTTCGTCTATCGACGTCTATTTTATTTGTGTTTTACAATGGAAGCTGGAAAAGCTCGCGTCTCTTGCTTAGACACCTTTACTATTTAATGACGTTCGTAAATTATAGATTCTCTTTGACTTTGTTTAGCTAATGCTTCATATAGTATAGTTTTCGACAGGGTTTCTGCAAGGTTCTATCCTAGTGCCTATGCTGCAGGATGAGCTAATTCTCATTCATCTTTTATTATTATTTTAACTCCTATTTTGTTATCTAAAATAAAATAAAACAATTTCGTAGATTTTTACATAGGAAACTCGTACAGATTCTTTTCAAATTTGTAGATAATAGAGATAATGCTCCGTGATTTCCGCAATCGCTATCCAAATGTCTGGATTTTGATGATACTCGTAGAAGGTACAGAATGATAGTCGGGTTTATTGCATCGGATATAATTCACAATACAACGGGTAGGCGTTATTGTGTAACTAGCTATAAATAACCGGAGGCGATCGTAACTGCAGCGCAATGGGGATCTGTTCGGGTCGAGTCCTGCACTAAATATTCATTGAAGACGCGACAGCCGAGGACGCGGGGACACGCAGGCGTCAGAGCGTTCGCCGCACGTGGAGCGCTCCATTATCCATTAGCGGACGTTATCGACGCGTCTCCGGGGATGCCGCACATGCACTCGCTCGCACCGATTGGATTTTTTCAAGAAGAAAAAAGGAATGGTTAGAAAGGGGTTTGGATGACTTGAGATGATAGCTATTATAGATATAAACGAAAACGTGCCGAGGTCTGACTACATCGGACGCAGGAGGACGGTGAAGTCGAACACGAAACATTCTTTATGGAAGTGTATTAAAAAGAAGTGGTTATAACAAGTTATTTCTTCTAAAAATGGAGAATCCTTTATTTACCGCAGACACAAGCAAAACAAGCAAGGTAAGTTCTGTACCAATGAACATTGAATCGCTGACAATTACAGTTTAATTGCACTTTAATGATGACAGCTTGAATGTAATAGCGCTCGTTTACAAGCAGCGGAACTAAACGTCCATTACAATGCTATGATGAGTGCGAGGTGCCGCGCATCACAACACCACCGCGACTTGTTACCTTGACAGGTTCAAGTAAATGTAGCTTCTCTACACACTCGGCAGATAGCCCGCGCGTGTTGTTAGCTCTGCTAATCATTATGTTTACTTTAGATAAAAACAACAATCCGTCACAATGAGACAATAACACTTGTATGGAGTTCATAGAAAATGGGAGAACAAAAGGTCACGAATCCCGGACTCTGACGTAAGAATTCAAAGTTGCGAACTAGTCAAACTCAGCACGAATACCAGCCAAAATCTTGAAAAGTGTTGTAAAATGAACCTGTAAATTCCCAGTGCATGTAATGTTGGCAATCCTAACAATAAATAAAATGGATAAATATAAGAGTTTGAGTTCTCTCAATATAAAATTTGTATTCAAATAACGGATATAAATATACTTACATTTGAAATAACAAGTGCAGTCAAACAGTCATCGACTTCACTAACGCGTTTGAACAGTTAGGAACATTTTCCGCGCGCCTGAAATATTCCGGACACATTAAATAACATGTTGTCTGCGTTGTACGCAACTAAATTACGCAATTTTTTTGCTAAATTGTTTACACTATACTTACTATATAGTACCGAATTAATTGTGTTAATTACTACCTCCTACGCGTCTCCCGAGCTATAGCGAGGGTGTGACGCACGCAGCACTATTGAAAGCTAGAACAAAGCCAACAAAGTGTAGGAAATTCGTACGCACGAAATATATCCTCCTCGTTATCAGTAGTTATCACACGAATCACGATAGTTTCATTAGATTCACCCACAATTGATTCGCTGCAGATTCAATTGAAAATAATTTCCCTCGAGACCACTGAAGTTGTTTTAGTAGAAACGTTCTTTTATTTCACAATGTTTTATAAAGTTCGCGATTGGCCAAGTTGCGATTTTCGGCAACATCCTGGTTGTAGGCAGAGACGGTTCTAGCCTTCGGAGCGCCCGAGTGCAACCAAAACCTTGCCACCCTCTAGTAGGCATGCGGACAAAATGGAATATAATACATGAATAATAATACTTAATATATTAAAAAAACCGGCCAAGAGCGTGTCGGGCCACGCTCAGTGTAGGGTTCCGTAGTTTCCCGTCCATCACAATAATTGTTCCCACTTACCTATGAGTTTAAAAAAAGGCTATTTTTTACGTTGACATACTAAGTACGGAACTCTAATAAATACGGAACCCTAAAAACGGGCCCACAAAGGACGGTGATAACTAAAACAGTATGCAAGTAATAGAAATTTCAGCGATTGTGCACTCGTAAAATTACGAATATATTTAAGAAGTAACGATTTTTTACCACAGTAGGTCATGAAAGCACGGAAAATTTTAAGGCCCAAGCGCCCGAAAAGTGCCATAAAACAGTGACTTTCTGAAGCCTACTCCTCGGTAATGGCTAGGTTAATAGGTTTAAAAAATATGTATGTTTATTATAGATTCATGAACAACATTAGCAACATTTGATTTTTTCGTGCTATTAATACTTTTGTTTAAAAAAATATTTAGCAATTTCGCAACTTTTCCCTTCTCCTTCGAAAAGGCCCTTTAAAACATTTTTACACATAAAAATTGGTGGTTAAATATTCTTCAAAGTGAACATTGCATATGTAAAACAATCAATATTTCGCAAAGAAAATGGATTTAAAGGTCAGCCGCGCGCTTTCCGGGCGCTGTTGGCCGCAAATAAACGCACAGATTTGCGTACTGCCGCTTAGGCGGGTGCGAGAGGTGCGTCCTCATAATTTTGGCCAGATGGTTCAAGGGACTATAAGCCTTAACATCGACTTTTAAAAAGATGACGTCATTACGCAACGCCATCTATCGAACCATTTATGAACTGGTTTTTACCTTAACATTTTGATAGATGGCGTTAAAAAAATGAATTTTAGTTTTGTTCTAAATTGCCTTAGCATGTTCCTGATAGAAGTTTTATGTACTTATAAGATAATACCGCCAATGCCAAGGAGAGACCAACCGAACAATTCGATAATACCCGACCCCATCAACTCTGGAAAAATCCTAACAGCGCGAACGCGAAATAGCCCAAAGTATAGCGCCATCTCTTGGGGAATTGGGTTACTAATTAATACACAGGTACCAGAAGAAGTTTTCAGTGGTCATTTTGGATTGCGAGAACCGATTTTAATAATTCTTTTTTTGTTTGAAAGTAGATACGTTCAGGATAATAAAATAAGTAAATGAAGTTAAAAAATAAAGAAAAAAAAATATTTTGTAGGTACAACCTTTTTGTCTTTTTTTCCAAATCTGTTTTTTTCATCAAGTTCAAAATGATTTTCCTAGAAAGTCCTTATAAAGTTCTACTTCTCAGATTTTTTTCATATTTTCTAAACTTATGGTTCAAAAGTTAGAGGACACACACACATTGTTTTTTACTTTTGGAGTGATTATTTCCGAAATCATTGACATTATCAAAAAATGATTTTAGTAAACCCCTATTCATTTTTAAATACCTATCCAACAATATATCACACGTTAGGGTTGAAATTTAAAAAAAAATCACTTCCCACTTTACATATAGGGGGGCTACCCTAATAAAACATTTTTTTCCAATTTTTATTTTACCACTTTGTCGGCGTGATTGATATACATATTGGTACCAAACAGCTTTCTAGTGCTAACGGTCACAGAGATTAAGCGTGGAAGGACAGACAAACAGACATGGCGAAACTATAAGGGTTCCTAGGTGACTACGGAACCCTAAAAAGTTGAAAGTGTCTAAAAACCCGACCACAAAAAACTACAAAAGACCGACCCGACCACAAAAGCTTCTGAAAAATTCGAAACTAGTCAACTTTTGGCAGTCTGATGCAGTTGATGGCGTCAAATCTTTTACACGCTCAACTGTTTTTTTTGCAAATAGTAATCCTGGTGCGAATGATGATGCAATTTTGGATAATATCGGGAAGTAATAGTATTTTTAAGGAAGAAAGGGGTTACATGAATAAAAAAAGCACAACTTTGGAGTCAGTCCACTGTCGCCGGCGCCCTCTAAGACCCTGCGCCCGAGTGCACCGCACACTCTGCTCTCTGGGTAAAGTCGTCCCTGGTTGTAGGAGTGTAACAATTTTATTTTATTGACTGTAGCCACAGTGTAATAAAAACAAAACGGTACTTAGTGCAAGCGTGGCTAATTAGTAATTAGTTAGGTAAGTAAACTCAGCGTGTTTAGGTAGGAGGCTGGTGTCGTGCGTCACTAGTTGTAATCATAACAACCGGCAACTTGCTGGCCTGCTCTGCCTGCTTGCTCCATCGTAAGCTCGCCTGCTCGTCAGGACGATTGTTCGCCACATCGCATCGTTTGTATTCTTGTCTTCTCGTATGCTTGGTGCTTGCTGATGGCAATTATCGATGGCTAATTAGGGAGCCACGTATTAAATTTACCCCATTATTTATTATACTTTCTCGGTATGAGTATAGTAGGCCTACCTAATAGTTGTGATGTTGTGGCTTTTTTTTGGTGAGAATCATATAACTTCTCCCGCTCTGGCTGGAGGTAGACTGTCAGACTTTTACTGACTAAAATCCACCCGTGATCCTTCAGTTGCCCTTTACGTTCCAGGGCCTCGGTAACTCTTTTGCACAATTCCGCAGCCCTGGCATGATGTAGATACTTTTCTAATTCGTATTTTCATCAATACATCAATTCATAAACAGTTATCTAAAGCAAAAATGTGCTCAAATATTTGGCTTCTAATGTTAGGTATATTATCTAATTCCGCGTTATCGTTGATATAATTAATACCAGGAGATAAGGCGCATTAACTTGGCTAGTAATATGTAAAAACTAGTATATTATAGGTATGTAGTTAATTTCATATAAAATATGAATCTCGTGAGAGACACGACGTGAGCTCCGCATTGTTAACAAATTATTATTGATCTTGTTATATTGACCTTTTTTAATATAGTATCATATTAACATGCAAATAGTACAACATACACTGACAAAGACTTTTTTTTTGGAAAATCCAGCCAAAGGTTATCAGATCGCTTTCAGCGATAAGATCGCTCGTTGTTACACCTTACTAACTCTAAGCTCCAAATTGTTGTTTGTTCTATCTCAACTTGTAATCTAAAAGAGGATTGTAGTCCTCGACGCAGTAATCACCGTATAGTATCAGTATTGACAGAACGTCAGCAAGGCCGCGCGTCCAAGTTCATTAACTAGCTGCGCGTGCGTCGCGTCACCTCCTCGTGTTTACTTAGTTATAGCGATTCAGCGATTCTAACTTAATGCAACACGAAGTTCTACGAAGTTTCACTGCTATTAAAACACACGATATGTAACAAATTAATACTTGGTGTCAATAAATTCAGTCACACTATCTGCTAGACTCATCAGGGATGCACCTTCCTCTAGAGCTTCGAGATTGGAACGCAAAGAGCACACCTGGACAGGAAGAGTTATTTAATGATTTTCCTGCCCAAAAAAGGGATGTTATAGTTTCTTATCATCTCCGTGCATATCTTAGTTTATCACAACATTGAATGTGATAGAGCTCCTGTACCTGCGTACGTTGTGACACATACCATTATGGCATTATTAGAGTCTCCTCCATCATTCACATTATCATTTAGCTCATCGTTCTACTTGTAAAACTAAAGATGTCGCGATACGATCAGCCTGCTCAACTTGTGGTCGTTCGCGATTGTTCCCAGCGCCCAGACCTCCCGTCCTGGCAAATTAGCCATTTAAGCCAATAAATCAGTTGGCGCTGTCGTACTCTCTCGGCTCATAGGTCCGATCGAGGGCTCCCGACCACAGCCGAACGGCGCCGGGCGGTGACCGCTACTGATTTTACTTCACTACTACATTCCATCTCGGGATACAGGGAATAAAAGCTCAAGAATAAAGAATTTATACGTAACTGTTTTTATTTTAAAGACTACAACATGATAATCGTTAATAAAAATTCCGAGACAATTCGATGTAATAAACACCTCACTGGGAGGGGCTGGGTCGCCGCCACACTCAGCATACATTTGATTTGTCATCATTATTGATGATAAATTATTATTTGGACAGTGGACAGGTCGTATCGGCGTGTAATCGCACCCTTATTGCCGGCGTGTGTGGGTGTGTGTGTGCGTGGTAAGCGCTGCTGGAGAGGGGTGCGGAGCAGGCGGGGGAATGATGGGTGAACCCCAACAAACAGGATCTACGGATACAGGCCACAGTTAGAGTCGGGAAGGACTTCTACATGGTGGACCGATGACCTGGTAAGAGTTTCGGAAATCCGATGGATGCGAGATGCACAAGACCGTTCTTTGTGGCGAAACTCGCGGGAGGCCTATGTCCGACAGTTGACGTCTTTCGGCTGAAATGGTGATGATGATAATGACGGTTAGCTCTAGCTTGGAGAGCCATTAACTCTGTCACTTAATCTGCTTGAGTGGCCACCGAGCGTCATTCGTCTCTCAAGGAAAATCCTTTGAGAAAACACTTGTGTGGGATGACAAGTAGTTTCTCAATCAATTCCGCACTAACAAATAAATGAGCTGCATTGTCTAGATGTGCCTTATCGTCATCAGACTAGACTACTGATGAACGTACGTAATAACCTTAACTAACTAACTAGTTAACGTTAAGAATCAACTGCTCGTGGTTCTTTTCAAAAGGACTGCTATGCTGGCAGACCTCTGTGGTCCAGTGTTAGGGTTCTATATCTCTTCTTAGATTAGACATCCAGAATATTCAAATTGTCAATTTAAGTTAGCACATATAGAGCGTGGGTACATGCCGGTTTGTGGGACAGGTCGTCTCCTTCGATGTCTATATTGGGAGCAATTTGTTTATTTGTGGCTTCTCTCAGTCTGCATCACGTTCATTGAAATTTCGTTCAGTTAGTGATGTCCAACGTCCAGCCCAATTGGTGCAGCGTCACGACTCGGACACGCGACCAATCACAGTGACTGCGTGATCAGCAATGTTTTAATAAGTTTCTAGAAGAGGGATGTAGGTACCTATCTGTATGTGTGGGACAAACTGAACATTGCCTTGGGTTCATTACTACTTAATTTCAGTAGCGATAAATATAACTCGAGGCTCTTTTTTGTATGTTATCCATTATGTCCCACGGGATGAGGCGTGAGCTATGTGTGTATGTTCAACCTTACGCATATTGCTGTTTCAATAGAGCATAAAAGAAAACCATGAATGCCGAAGCAGATGTATTGAGCAGGTACCAAATTCACTTGTCTAGACAAGATAATTGCAATCAGTGCTGATGAGCAGCATTATAGTTAATAGTAGAGTGATAGTACAGTAGGTGCTACTAGCGGATATCGGATAGGATGTGACGTGGCGGTCCAGCAGACAGTTGATCCAATGATTGCTTATCGAAACAATGATTTTTTTTGACCTCTGCACTGTTCGTTAGCAGATACTTACACTGTCGATGGTTTCTGTTAAGTAATTCTACTCACTTCTTACAAAAATATATCCACATTTCAAGTAAAGGCTTTCAAAGTTATAATTTGATTGAGAATTTAGGAATGATGTTGATGAGTTAACGGGGTGTTTTGGTAAACTAATCTCCGCTTTCCTGCATAAAATGCATATCTACTATTTATTATACATATCACTTCGATATATTTTTCATTATATTAATGTGATAATTACAAAAATATAGATTTTTAATTCAGCCGTAGTTTTCACAAATCAAAGCGCGCAGATCCCCAGACCTTATCACAGATACTAGACGCAGATTTGTTTCAAAAGTAGTTCACTTTGATTGATTGTTGATTTGCTGTTAACTACTGTAACGCTTGGAGCACATAACACGTAACTCTCAGTACAAACACCAGCTGTTTACATCGCCGCATCACCATAACATTCGCCTGTGACGTCCACTGACGCGGTAAATGTTATCACCTGTTACGAAGCTTACGTTTGTAACGCTCAATTGATCACCTGCGTGCGACGCCGTCGACACGCATTAGTGGGCTGCAATCCTCATTACAATTAGTCACGCATTAATTTCTTTCAATTAATTTTGATTTAATTTAGAAATGGATTAAGTGTAGTTTCACGATTTAAGTAGATTCACGGCAGTTCTACTGACAAACTCTAAAGTTATGAATTATTGATAGAATCACTTGTGAAGTATATGTACTTAAATAACGTCGTCGGTGTGTGGTCTACTGATTGAATATGTACGAGTACAATGTAAATGAATGAATGTTTAATTGAATCAACTTCAACGATGTTCCATCGTACGTGCGCCGGGTGTGTTCGCTTCATATACGCGGCATAGCGATGTGGTCGCGCGTCGCCTGCGCATCCTCGCGACGCCACGCTGCGGAAACCATTAAACATTATGACAGCTGTATTGTGTGGTGTGCGGCCGATCTTATCTTGTGAGATCTTTAATTAAACTGTGAGCTATAACTACATACATAGTGTAAGCAACATACAGATTGGTATGAACGTGATTGAAACATACTCTCAGAACTGGGTAGTACTTAAACTAGGCTCTTATTTTTTATTGAACTGCAATCTGTTGTTTTATAGAAATATTGGATCAATCCTGATAGCTCATCTTCAGTACAGAACTATGACCATGCTATATAACTATGAGTACTGGCCCACATACAGAAAATCCTTCACTGCATGGATCCTACGCATGTGACAGTTAATTTCTGTGTAATTAGTAGTGTTTTGTTTACAGCCATTGCTTAAATTGTGTCTTTGTGATAAAGTGTATACTGTATAGCGTGAGTAGGTACATAGTGTGTTCGAGATTGCGTATTATTAACGATGATGATGTTTGTCGCGTTTTTGCTCATCTCGTAGTTCAATGTGACACAAAGTCATCAACAAATCCAACTCAACTCGGTCGTTTATGTTGTGATTACTAACACAAGTGCCCACCTTTGATTTACCTCAGTTTTTATATCTCTACAAATCTAACTAGGATTTAATTCCCTTTAGGATTATCTCGAAGCATGCTTAACATAACTCTACGGGACCAATGGACAACATCAAAAATAAGGGAAAGAACAAAGGAGACAGATGTACTGCAGAATTTATATTCTGCAGTACATCTGTCTCCTTTGTTTCCTTATGGAAACTTAAATGGAATTGGACTGGTCATATAATGAGGACGAACAGTGGAAAAAAATGAACGAAGGACGTAATGGAATGGTGCCCTAGAAGTGGAAAAAGATTGGAGGATGATTTGCCGAAGGGATGGAGGAGGATAGCTCGTGACAGAGATAACTGGAAGGAAATGGGGGAGGCCTATGTCAAAAGATAACCTGACTAAGTGGTTACAAATAAAAAATTAAAAATAAGATTAGATTAAGAATTTTGATTTTATAAAAGTTGTATAAAGCAAAACAGTAAAATAGTCAGCGAATAAAGGCTTTTATTATTATTATTAGGATTATCTCTAAATTCCTTGTGAATTCCACTTATTACAATAATATCAGGATAAATGACATGCTACCTATAAGCTATCGCTATGGTCCTAATCCACTGTCTTTCTTGTAATTATCGAGCATTGCGATGCAAAAGATACGCGCCAAGGACGGAGATCCTATCGCACCACTGTTTACCAGAACTAAGTGAATCAAGTTTACTCATTCGGTTTATGAAAATAATTATTTTATATAAAGAACTAGCGGCCCGTCCCGGCTTCGCACGGGCAATAAATAGCCTATGTTACTCAGGGTGAATGGAGCTTTTCAATGGTGTAAGAATTTTTGAAATCGGCACAGTAGTTTTTGAGTTTATTCGTTACATACAAAAAACAAATCTTTCCTCTTTATAGTATTAGTATAGATTAGAAGTAAAGCTGCGATGCTATCTAGAATATCACGTTATCTGTATAGGTCATGTATAAAAAAATCTTACTTTGATTGAACAAAAATGATGTCTGGGTTCCCTGGTCTCTTAATCAAATTACAATATAGTTTAGTCTGTCACAAGTTCATACATTATCTTCTAAAAACATAAAATATTCTGATAACGCTTTATTTGGTAGGCAAGTATGCTGGGAGGAAAATTGCGAAATGGTTGTGTGTTAAGCATAGTGAATCTGGCGGAGAGCAGACGAATCTAGAGCGCGCTGGTGGCCGTGACAGTGTGGCGTGCACCGCGTGTCGCGGGGCGCGCGGCGCGCGATAACCCGCGCCCGCGCGATACGAACCGAACTTACGTAAGATCGCGCGAGCGTTCACTGCGCATTCCACTTCGGTGTGTCGCAAGTTTAATTGATCCCTTCGCAGACGTTTGATATAATTTATAGTTCAACTAAAAGGGCCTGCGCTGGTGACTGGTAACATGCGGCAGATAAATAGGGGTATATGCCTACAGCAATTACTTGTTTTTTTTTCTTTTTTTTGACCTACCTAGAGAACACTGATGAGGAAGAGATTTACCACGTTTCTCTTGCCTAAGTGTTGGCTTGAGTGAAGTGCTAATGCTGCACGTTAATGGTAATACATTTTTATATATATTATATTTTCCACAACTATCACACAGCGCCGTCTAGTCCCAAGCTAAGCAGAGTTTGTGTTATGGGTACTAGACAACTGATAAACATACTTATACGTTAGCTGAGCGAGTCCAATGACCTGTAGGTGGTTTGTACGCAACTTCGACTATTAACTACATGTCATTGAACTCGCTCAGCTGACGTTTTCTTAAAGAAATTAATTTCGTACATGCGTAAATCAATACGAGTTTTGAAAAAAAGGTACTTTATTTTTTAATTTTATCTTTACAAATCGATAGTGTTTCATGTACTGGATCGACCCTCCACGGGATTAAAACGATTAAAATTTAGCGGTGTATATTTCAAAATACATACATATTATAGATAAATTACACCCAGACACAGAACAAATGATCGTGCTCATCACACAAACATTTGTCCTGGGTGGGAATCGAACCCACGACCTCCGGCATACCAGTCAGGGTCACTAACCACTAGACCAACAGGCCTGTCAAATTTAATTAAATTGCATTTAGAATAACATGACACAGTGGTTCCCGAACTAGGCTATTGGTACAATGGTCAAATTATAATGAAGAAAAGTACCTAATTCTGAAATGAAAATGAAAATTAGGTATATACAGAATTATTTAGAATAATTCTGTGTGGTTTTGTTAGTGAGTGTGTTGTGTTGGTGTGTATTGTATGATGAGCAAGAGACAGGATAGTGGTGCGAGAAATTATTGTTTTTTTTATTTATATTGCTTATTTGAGAATTTTCTATATTTTTCATCAAGTAAATTTTTTGATGTTTTTTTTCTTACTTGAGTTGTAGCGGCTTTAATATAACAGAATTTGTTTATTTTATTGTAGACATGTGAGTATAAGTAAGAAGGACACTGCCTAGCTAAAAGATTTGTTGCATCGAAATCGACAAGAGGGACGTGGAAAACTCTTTTTGAGAGTAGCCTCAAAGTATTGACTTATATTCTATACATATATATCGATGCCTCAAAGTTATTAACGAGCTTGAGTTATCAACATTGAATTAAATCAAGAGTGGTAAGGCAGTAGTGGCGCAGTGGTAACGACCGCGACTTACCAGTTTGCAGTCGCGGGTTCAAACCCAGCCAGGCAGATTACTTTGTATAATTTATTTCATCACCACTGTTCTCCAAAAATCGTGAGGAAACCCACCAATCCACACTGGGCGCGCGTGGTACAGTACGGTTCATTTTATCCCCCAGAGAGGACGCCAGCTGGGTCCGATGACTGGAAGCATTCTAAGGATGACTAAACTAAATCAAGAAAAAAGTAAAATGCCGAAATTAATAAATAGCTATTTGCTTCCTGGCGAGTTATCGAAATCAAAACAAGGGTAAGTATTTTTCTATTTACAAGCATTAACGTAAAAGCTCCTACCCAACCAGCAAAAAAATCGTATAAGAAAATACTCTCCCGACTATGGATCGAGAAACACTCGTATGAAAGATCCCATTATTTCAAAAAGACGTATAAATGCATCTTTCTAGATTGTATTCCATCGAATGCTTTTTCGCTGTTTAAACATGTCTAGTAAACGTTTACTCGGCAGATTTATATTGCATTCACTCGATAATTCTATAAATACATCTTTCAATGACGTTCATACGACCATAATTCTCATGACAGTTCTTTGAAAGCAATCAAGTTGCCAAATTATCATCAAAATACCTTTTACAGCACTATTATTCGACAATTGAATGTCAGAACAATATTGTAGAGTAAAGGCAACTCATTCATCAAAATAGCATTGGAGTTGCTATTTCTGCACTCAAATGTTATATGATAGCTTTCTGGAGGCTTTCATTTGACTTAAATTTCGAAGTTGAGAAAATGCTTCTAAATTATCTATTACAGCATCGGAGGTGGTCTAAATATTATTTGAAAGTTAGTATACAGCGTTATAGTTAAATGAAATCTTTTACAGCACTATGAACGTCATTTTGTTAAATCAGTGTACTTTTGCAACAACCGTATTTATTTCGTTTTGCGACAATGGATTGTAATCGGTGGAAAAAAATTAAAAGAAGTGGTGGTTACCGACGGAAAGTAAATAAAATTTACGCTCAATTGAAACAGGCAACATGTTCATTGACAGTAACAGATGTCAAAGAACAATCGCTTAATATTTTTGAGGGCTCCGTAGGTAATATTCACACACCTAATAATGGAATCTGTTTACCGTCTTCTAGTAAAGAGAGTTTTCGTACTGAAAAAATGTCGTGTAATCAAGACTCAGAATATGATAGCAAATCTGATTATAATAGCAATGATGATAATGACAATTACAGATCAGAGTCTGAGGCCAATGATAGTTCAAACTCCGAAGACAAGGAATCTTTAAATACCTAATGAGTTTCGGTCTAATTTTAAAGAGTGGGCACTCCGATTTAACATTTCTCATGATGCCTTAAGAGAATTGACGACAATTTTAAACAGAAGACTGCCTTGTATACTGCCAAAAGATCCCCGTACTATTTTAAAAACAGATACATCAAAAATTAAAATATATGTCGTTGGTTCTGAGATGGATCATATTGGCATAATGGATTAACTGAACCTTTACAAAAATATTTGGAAATTATTGGCTGCAATTTTGATGTTTTAAGTCTTCTCATAAATATTGACGGCCTACCAGTATATAATAGCTCAAAACTTCAATTTTGGCCAATATTGTGTAAAATAGTAGAAATACCGACACTTTCGCCCCTAGTTGTCGGAATATATGTAGGTCAAGAAAAACCATCGGACCTAGATAAATATTTAGAACACTTTGTGTGGGAAATGAAAGACCTTGAAGATGGGCTCAAAATTATAACAAAAACAGGAACTGAAAAGATTGTCAAAATAAAAATAATAATAGTAATAATTTAATAGTAATTGTAAGTAATTATAAAATAAAAATTTATTTAATAGTAATAATTTAATTCTTTTATCAGACAATATAAAATGAGTAGGCCTTGTTCCCGTATTACTATCAATAAAAGTGCCGCATGAGTAACAGTAGTGCATAATTATAAAGTGCGTTTCCTTCCAAGGCCATTTCGATTTCTTAAGCTGCTTTATGTCGTCCTTTGTTATAAATTTATCAATATCCAAATAGTTTACCATTTTATTATCAGGCACCTATAAAAAAATACAAAATAAAATATTAGGTATGCCTATCCATACATATACCTGCATATACCTACGAATAAGCTTATACATAGTTTAATAATATTGTAGTTTACACCAAACTTGTGACGTCAAGCTTGCAAAAGTGTACTTTGCATCAGGATGAGATAATGACAAAAAACAGTGATTTAACATTTTACACGAGGAACCCTAAACAAGCTGTATGGCGCTCTTAGAAGTTGTAAAATGGAATCCTCGATTCTGTCTCTCGGCTAAAGGCAGAGTGAGTGCTTTGTGATGATAAAGTTAGTGCTATAAATGGCGAGTTAATTTTAATAATTAAATTAATATTATATGTCATTCAGTTTTTACCAAGAATTCGTGGGGCCCATGAAAATATTAATTAAAATGTGAGGCACATAGACGAAAAAATTTAATTCGCATATGATAATCGCTACAGATAACTAAATGCTTGTGACTTTAGAAAAGTAATACTTAACTTTTACAAAAACTGTGGCAAAGTTTATAAATGGCAGAATACTTACTTTAATTATATAATCACGAACTCGTACAACTATAACGCACTTGTAAATATTACGACAAATAAAACGTTCCATGAACGTCGCTTGATAATGTTTACGCGATGAAACAGTCGAGTGATAGCAAGCGGGCTACTATAAATAAGTCGAATGAAAGAAGTTCTACCGACTTGTAAACAGTTGATGTGTGGAATGATGGCAGTCTGATATAAATTCATAGCACTTTTTAACATTGGAGTTGCGATTACTCGGTATTCTTTCGACTATTTGGTTGTATAAGCGATGATTTTACAATATTCATAGCATTTAAAGCTGAGAGAAGTGCGCCCAAATCGGACCGAGAGAACGTGAACAGAGCTCTCTCTCGACATTTTACAGATCTCTCTCTCCACCAATAGCAGAATAAGAAACGTGCTGCAGTTTTTTATACGACTAATTTTGCTAGTTGGGTATTAACGACCCCCTAAAATGTGTACTCTATTAACGATCTAATTTTTAAATCACTCATATTAGACATAATATAGGGTTCCAGAAAAGTCATACCTTAAAAATTAGTTACGTATTTTTGTTGGACAACAAAAAGAGTAAAGTTTGTGTGTTTAAATAGCCAGTGAAAGAAATAATTTGACTGTGAGTGGGACGCGCCCGAAGGGGACGCACTTTTCATAGTGTCACGTCTCCAGCCACGTAAGTACACCTAAATATTACTTAAGGAAAATAACACCCTAAAAATGGATTTGTCTTCTTGCAATCACTTTACAACTGTAATGTATATACTCGTTTTCTAAACTAACTCTTAATATAATACTTTTTATTGGTTTTTATGTTATAAAATCATGTTTTAATTTAAGGCGGTAATAGAATCCAAATTTCAAAACTTGATTCTAATAACGACCTATGGCGTTGTTAAAATTTTGAAAACATTTAGTATTTTAAAATAATATCTATTATAAACTACCTCATTTGATTTTAATTTTTGTTTATTTAATTCTTAAAATTATTTTACTTCGTTAGATCTATTAACGACAAAGCTATTTCTTAAAGTTTTTGTGTAAAACTCGATTCAACGTTAGACAATATCCCTATTATTATAATGATATTATTCTGTAAATAACTTGTATTATCTGAATTAAGACTAACTGACATTAAAAGCAATAATATAGCAATGAGATCGAATTTAACAGTATACCATAAAGCGGATATTTTATCTGTTTATTATTAATTTTATTGGTCGCTAATAGAATATTGTAACCTTCTTACTTGATTCTATTCCCGACTCACAGCTGTGACAATATATTTGGTAATATTACAGTATACAAAAAAAATGTAGATATATTTTTGAACAAATTGGCTCATTTCTTGCATACGTGACGTTTTGAGAGATTTTGTCACGTGCTATATTATTAATGTAAAATAATATTTGCTATCCAGTTTCATTCATGGCTTCATGGTATTGGCTATATTTTATATGATTTCAAATCAAATAAAAATGGCGGGACGGAATGGGGGCCATGTAACTTTTTAAAGCTTCTTTCTAAGAATTAAATTCTATATCTTTATAAAGATTGTGTTCTTTTATAGAATCATGGAGCCGCAGAAGCGCAAGCAGTACGCCTCTGCTCAACTAGAAGCTGCGCTTCTAGCTATAAATGAAGGGACCAGCTTATATGAAGCTTCAAAAACCTATGGCATACCGAGGACAACTCTGCGTGACAAGAGAAATTATTTTGTGATTGTATTACGGATAAAAATATTTTGGTTACTGATTCATAATATCTTATTAGTATGTAGGTAATTAAAAAGTAAGTATTTAATTGTTTGAAGACTGTTTTCTGGGACTGATTATATTTTTTATTAATTAAAATAACAAAAAATAAGTGCTCTAAGCGTTGCAATAAATAATTATTTTCATATTGTAATAATGTTGATCTCATAACTATTGCTATTATATAATAAATACCTTAAAAACGATATTTTATTTTATTTAATAGTATAGAAGAAGTGACAACTTCGTAGCGGTCGGTAAAAGAAGCAGAAAAATCGGTAATAGAATCTTGCAGCATTCTATGGGTCGGTAATAGAATCAACTACTCTTTTGGATTAAATAGTTATTTAGTAACTATTGTGTTATTGAATATTGAATTTAAGTACTGAATTGCAAAGAATACTTCGCTGAGATTAATTATAAATTATAACACCTTTCCTAACATTACAGCTTATATCTATTTTTTTAAAGTGAATCCTAAGACAGCTAAAACTGGCGGTAATAGGAGCATTTACGTTATATAGATCGGTAGAAGTATCTAGTCACCGCTAGAGTTATTCATTCGTAGTAAACGCTTCGTGTGTACTCGCTTACATAATGTACACACATTTAGATACCTACTTAAAAGTGCTGCTACGAGTATCACATTTATATCGACACGATCGAATAATGGCTTATTTGTACAACGTATGCAGTACCTAAGTCTGTCTGTGCGCCTTCTTAATACCACCTTGCCTGTAAACATTGAGTCACATTTAAAAATACTTAAAACTTGCAGATGCATTGTTCGTTTAATGGTTAGTGGCTCTGACTGCTATGTCGGAGGTCGTGGATTCGATTCTAGTACTCATAACACAAGCTCTGCTTAGTTTGACACTAAAAGGCGTTATGTGAAAGTTGTGAAAAAAAAAGAGTTCTGGGGCCACGTTAGTGCACCTCGCCAAGTCAAGATCAAGACACTAATGCTAAAGAAAGAAAGCCCTAACAGTTACTACAGTTCAGTTACTGGTGACCCACGGATACTTCTCATATTGAAGGGTAAATCTACAAGTCCATGGATAACCCTGTTGGTATAACAGTGTGGATCAGAAAGTAGGGCTGTGAAAAACGGATGAAAAAGATTGCAAGTAGTGGAGACGATAATGTTAAGATAGATGTGCAGTGTGACGAGAATGGACAAAGTGAGAAATTATTATGTTAGAGGAAGTTTGAAAGTGGTGCCAGTGGTGGAAGAGTTAAAAACGGAATCATTTGTGTTGGTACCGTCATGTGAAGAGAACGGCTAAAAACATGTTACTAAAAGCGTTATGAGTATACATGTGGGATGGATGCAGAGGGAGAGAGAGGGCAAAGAAAAGGTTTGTGCGAGGGTGACGGGACAGAATTGAAGAAAAAAGCGAGTTGCGCCGACCCTAAACAATACAGGACAAGGGCAGGAAGATGATGATGATGATGATGACGAGTGTTCTTTCTATTTATTGTGGATTAAGAAGTTTACACGATGTATTAATAAACGGCAGAATTAAACAACGTATAATTATGTCGCCACGGCACAAGCGATACGTCATGTCATAATAAATAGTTTTTCTACGTTTATATATTGTTTATACAGGTCTCTCTAAACATTTGCCAACATCCACCATTCAAGGCCAAGTTTGCAGAAGATGTGATAAGTCCCTCAGTGCCGGAATAATAAAATATAATATCTGTTGTACGTTCTTCGTTTTCTTGTGGTTGCAGTAAATGGGGACCTGTTAAAAATATACGAGTATTTATCTCATGAGCTGTCACTATTAGTTCAGTCAACATTCCACGGGATAGGTCAAGGTATATCTATGGGTTTTATTGTAACAGTGGATCAGACTCAAATGATAGATAAATCGATTCAGAGTTTGGACTTAGTTACTTAATCATATTTAGAGCTTCTATGAGAAACGTGAAACCAGTTCCACGAGAGCGAGTGTGAATATGTGGTATAGTTCTACTGTTTGCGGTATTTATTGCATACCTATATAGATACATACATACTCGAACATGGAGTAAACTAATCAGCAACGATTATGATATCATTAAACTTGTTGCATGTATGTCTGAATGTTCTATATTAATTTGGTATTTTTTTTTATGTTTCCATTCAGTTACATAAGTAAAGGAAAACGAAGATTAGCTAACTATAAATCTTACGC
Organism: Mythimna ferrago; assembly: GCA_910589285.2. Taxonomy (NCBI): domain Eukaryota; kingdom Metazoa; phylum Arthropoda; class Insecta; order Lepidoptera; family Noctuidae; genus Mythimna; species Mythimna ferrago. The sequence continues at coordinate 378,739 of OU342698.1, read as the reverse complement.
TACAGCTGGCCCCAGACCAGGCTAACGTTAGTGCGTTGAGCAAACATTGATTTTGTATGTTTACTTTTACTACGCGAGTAAAGTGTTGGCTTCCAACGTAAATTATGTGACAAACATTGGAATATTTGCGTGGTGTGATGTAGTGTTGGCGTGGGTTGGTGATCGTGTCAAACGTTGGCGCCAGCGTGTTGGCGGCGCGTGTTGGGGGCGGTGGGCGCGCCGCAGCGTCACGGCCGCGCCGGCCGCGCCGTCGTCGCGGGCCTGCTATCTCTGCACTATATGTATTGCTGTGGATGTAACTTTCTCTGGAGACAGTGAAACTCCACTCCGGCTTCTTGCCCAGCTCCAGACTGAGATGTGGCGGCAATATAGATGACCGCACTCCTCTTCTTATATCCTTGGTTATGATGCAGACAGCGATTTTTTTATGGACCTCTTAGAAATATTGCGGAATAAGATTTTTCAGAAATGTTAGTAGTTACATTTCCTGTCATAATTTAAAGACAAAGATGACCATGTTTTCAGTAATAACATTGTGTTGTGCATTATTTATTTGTGACTACTGGATACTAGTTTGTGCCAGATAGAGCTATTATTGAAAAGTTTATTTAATATTACTTACATCAAAGTGTATTTTACACATTCGCCATCTTTCAACTATGGGTGTGATAGACCCATAGTTGGACGGCGATAATAGCGGCCTAATATCGCTTAACCCTGCGGCGAATGATATGAAATGAATGATTAATGATGTAATCGTCCGCATGCGAATTAGAACCAGACTGAGTCAAATGGAATTTTCCGAAAACTTCCATCAACTTTCATTTTACCATAAAAAATATAATAAAACCTTTATAACAAGTGCTGAAGGTCTACAATCGTATGAAATATTTGAATGTGAAAGAAAAGTGGAAATTTATATATTACGTATGATTGGTGGTAATCGTGAATGGTATCGCGAGTTCGAGACGGATTGTTTAATCCTAACCGGTCGTCACCAGATATGGGTTGTGTGAGATAGCGACGCGACATACTAATAATTAAGTTATAATTGTCGTATTACAAGTGTGTATTTAGAGGACGCCACGAAATGGATCAGGAGCAGCATAAATCTTTTAATGTTCGTATGGTGGAACACGGCCTATATTATAATATTCCGTGGCATGAAATGGGCTCTGTGTGGGTTGATGGTTGTCACATATTTTCGATTTTTGTTTTGCGTTTAAAACAACCCGGTTTCCGGTTATTTCTTAGCTATTCTAAGAGATGGCTCTTAGAATAGCTAAGAAATAACCGGAAACCGGAACCGGTGAAGAAATTGAATACGGAATTCGGGAGCACTACCACCACTTTTGCTGTTACTGTTTAGGGATCAATTTATTTCAAAATTAAGATAAACTGCAGAGCATTTTACAATTGTGCAGTTGACATATTAAAATGAATGGCCAAGCATAAAGTCCCATGGGCTTCTATCAATCAAATCGTTAAATCATCCTCTATATCAAAATTAAAACATTTTTGTATTTTCACATGAAGCCACAATATTGTATTAGGTACAATAAGTGTCTATAAATAAATATGTTAAATGATTGTCAACAACTGGTTTAGTTCCCGTGCCCCGCACAGAGCGCGCGACTCATCGCTCATCGTCGTCAACGTCGACGTCGCAAGTGTTGCACTACTTCCGCGGTTCCGTCGCGATCACTTCCCCTATCTCATTAAGAGCATGGCATTCCAGGAAAACCTTCAGCCTTTCATAGCTATAATATCTAAAATTCTACATAGTGTGTTTGTCATCGCGTGGGAGACAGCGATCAGGGCACGTATTCACGGATGTCATTACAGGTGCTTGGCGCTCCCCTCGCTGCCGCTGTCAAAACTAGTGCAGTTCAACACATGTACCTACTAACTAACTTCTATCAGCAGTTATCCCGCGTCAAAGTCGAAAATTATCCCGAGAAAACGTAGATCTCCAAGAAAACAGTATAAAGTATAAAAATTCGGTCGTTTGTTGTTTTCTTTGCGTGTGAAGGAATAACAATATACATACACAAATACATTCAATCAAATCCTATCAACACACAAGCTATATAGTCAGCCCTTAACGCAGGACCCAAGTACTACAATAAAGGCTTGACACGAGACGGATCGCTCCCCAAGTCCCCTCGCTTTCCCGCCCGTTTGCTCGAATGAGTGGAAAGTCATGCGAAAGTCCATTCATTCGCTTGCGCCCGCTCGCTCGCTCGCTAGTCCGTCCGTATTTTTTGGTGTGACTTCAACATAGTCTATCTTGCCCAAGCCTTGCTTTGTTTATCGCTCGTCCGCTAGCTGGTGGCACACCACCATCGATTCGTTTCTAACAAAAGTGTGTGGGAGAGAGAGGAATGATTTTGCCCTATAACAGCAATATAAGAAAGACGTACTCAACCGTGTAACTTGATCTAACAGAGCAAAGTAGCTAGCTGTGAGGACAAGACGAACCTTTCCAGCAAACACTCATGAGCACTTCATACCTATTGCGAGAGCCGACGTATCTGTGGCTAAACGTGGTCGGCTGAGGGATCCATTATTCTTGCGTAAACTCGAATTATGAGACTGTGGAGTCTGGAAGTTAGATCCTTTAATTAAATATGAAATTAAGCGACCTACTTGTTCTATTACAGACTCTTCCTTCTCCAAAGGGTATTGTTTAGTTAGTTCAAATATGAAAAACAAAAACAGACAATCATTGCTTTCTAATTTAGATTCTATCATTAATATCTATTTCTGTCAATTAACAAGCTTCCCGTTCGTAAAACTTGTAATTTAGTATAATTTAGTTATAAATTATACTGAGCAGCTATATTAAAAACATCAATCTCTCAATAATTTTAGTAGCCAACTAACTAGGTAACATAATTATTAATTAGTCACTTAATATCATATATTTAATATGGATGGAAAAGTTCGCAAATCTAGGGTCAGTACAGTAATTCATTTTATTGTCGTGTGTCAGGGAGTCAAGTGCGAGCGGCAGGTTATCAGTGCAGATTTGTAACATTAAGTAAAATAATATAATTTTATTGGTTTCGATGAACGATTGATATCGTACATTAGGTACTCCAATACGCTCTAGTTGGTCAAAGTCAAAGCTATTTATTTGCAATAAATGCGATATAAGAGATGATAACATACATTTGTTTAAACGCAAAGATACATTATTTTTGCAACGATTTGGTATGGAAATATTTTTGCTGTTAGCATATAAATGCACCTATATGTTTTTGTTGAAGAGGAATATAATAATAGATTTTTAATTAAAAGCAACAAGTTTTATTTACCTACTTCTCTATCTTATTAACTCATTTCTCTCCTACTATTTAAAACTACTATTTAAAAAAATAACTGATAAACAATAAATTCGTGCATTAAACTTGGCAGGCCAACTACTATCTTAGGTTTTTATGAATTTTAAAACAGCTTTGTAAATTTTTAATTTTAAAAGTGATATAATATATGTTCTGTGTTTGTCCTCAGATTCCTAACTAAGAGAAGTTCACAATGTCGGCGGCGGTGGAGAGTCAGCGCGCGCTGAACGGGCGCGTGAACGGGCACAGCACGGAGGGCGGCGCGCGCACCAACGGCCACCACGACCCGCGGCCCTGGGAGCAGCAGTTCCTGCCCAGCCAGCTGCGCCTCGACGACAAGATACGCACTCAGAAGGTAACACACCCTACAACTTACCTTAGAGTCACAAAGAAAAAATTGAAATCAAAGCAAACATCTCAACAGGCGCCTTTGATTGTCAATAAATCTTTCAATAAGAAAGATGAAGCTAATAACACATTCCAAGGTATATATTTCTATGGAGAAAAACGTTCCTTGTACACTCTTCAACTTACTCGTTACAGAAAGCTCTCTTTCCTGCTTCATCGATGGTCCACTGACCAGCGGTTCAAAGTCAAAGCTAAAGTCAAAGCATTTATTTCAAATAGACCATTTGCAGGCACTTTTGAATAGTCAAATGTCGGTCAGTCCAAGAAAAGTGAAGCTAAATTGCACGTTCCAAAGCGTAGATCTCTATGGAGAAGAACGCGTAAGAACCTCCATGGATACTCTTTTAAAACATATTATGTGTTACATATAATGCTTGGTTACATATTACTTGTTGCTTCTATTATGTGAGCACAATGTAGATAATAAAATAAAAATATAAAATATTAAAAGATGGAAACTGAATTAAGCCACTGGCAGCTAAGAGATGACCAGTCTCATCTGACGGCACCCGTTCACGAGCATGACTCGTGCATCAGCCCCACTCAGCTCAACCAGTTTGAAGGGAACTGAATGACCCAATAACACGTGCCACCAACAGCAAGACATTTGAGTGAGCATGACAAACTCTCAACTGCCATGCTCGTAATGTCAAAAAATAAAAAAAATAAGTTGTAACCTAATAAAAAAGCTCCATGCTACTTCACATTCACAAATTTGAAAAAAGTGCTTCTACATTATACAATGCTATTGTGTCTTTCAAGTTACAAAAAATAATATTAGTTTCCAAACTAATCAATTAATTAGTACACCCTAGTGGTAGTGGAGCTGGACCAGCATTGAGCCAAGCATTTTTATCTTGAATATAATCCTCCAACTTATAATATGCCTGCCTGCCTAGTGTGCGTTTCATACAAGATTTAAATTTCGTTTCATTGAGTTCTAATATTTGGGGAGGTATTTTATTATAACATTTCAAGCCCATGAAAGAAGAGGCCACTTTAGCCAGTCTGAAACCTGGTTGAACTAATTGGTCCCTATTTCTTTATTTCTTGTAACATAATTATGTCTACCGCCTCTTTTGCTAAAAAGATGAAGATTTTTTCTAACACACATTTTTTTTTTTTTTTTACATGATACATAATGTTTTCATAGATATATTGACAAGGCACCGTCATGATGTTAATATCTTTAAACAGTTCCCTTAGAGAATCGCACCGGCGGAGATTTTAAATAGCTCTGATGGCTTTTTTCTGTAATATAAAGATTGAGTCGATGTCTGCAGCCCGTCCCCATAGTAAGATACCGTACGACATGACACTATGAAAATAACTAAAATAGACTAGTCTAGCGGTATCAACATCCGTAAATTGGCGGATTTTTCTAACAGCATATGCAGCTGAGCTTAGCCGTTCTGCAAGAGATGTTAAATGAGGACCCCATTGTAGCCTTGAGTCAAGCGTAATCCCCAGGAAAACCGTTTTAACAACAAATTCTAGTTTTTCATTATTTAATACAATGTCACAATCACTACTTTTGACATTCGGTAAGGAAAATTTTATGCGTTTAGTTTTTTCCCATTTAGAACTAGATTATTAGCAGTGAACCACTTTTGAACCTGCAGTAGGGCGTTATTTTCGTTGTCAAGATTATTATAGCACGGTTGCAAGTGCGGCTGTCGTTGGGTCTTGACCTCTCAGTTCGATCTCCGTGGGTCGTCGCGATTTTGCTTTAGTAAATAACAGCAGTCTGAAGTCTACATTGGTACTGATAGCAACTGGACCGCCTTCTAACAATATACCTTGGAAAGTCGCAAAGTAACTATAAGCGGTAAAAAGAAAGTGTAGAGGGTGGGCCTCTTCGAACTTCTTCGGGGATTACTGGATCGAACACTACTTTCGTTCCGATGTGGGATGTGCACATTTAAAATCTAGTATTTTTCTCAACATTTTTTCGGATCGAGGAAACTAAAATTTCCATTTTCTGCTATTTTTTCGTTATTTCGTGAGCTTCCAATTAACACAGATGAGAGCATGATTAGGTAGGTACATACAAATTACTTATATATAAGTAGAAATGTATGAACGTCTCAATTGGCTTCCAATCACGTACGTTCTCCGACGTACATGCTCGCATGCGAAGTGTCAGCTATTCCGGTTGGATAACCCGTATTTGATACCCTGGGGATCAGTTTTATTTTATAAAATTTTCTTTTCTGGTCTGATCTTCCGAAAATTTGTTACATTTATTATGATAAAAAAAATGTAACAAATTTTTGGGACTACCAGCTATAAAATACACGTACTTACTTACATATATGCAAACGTGGATGTTAGTATTAAAGAACTCCGACTCTACATTTTCGTCTTGGTCAAGACACCGAACCCGGTTTGAACCCTTTTTAATAAATTTTGCGTGCGTGCATACGGGTATGCATTGTACTATATTGTTTCAGTCTAATTATTTTATCAGTGACGATTGAAGTAAAAAGGTAATTGATGTAACAGTCTATTTTAAATGTGCTCTATGCAAGGCAAGTAAATGTGTTTTTCCGTGAAATCAAATCATCATCATATAGCCCTTTACGTAGCCCTTTCCCAAATAGTTTGAAGCTGAATACGCGAGATGTACATGGAGCGATTACCTATCAGACCTCTTATTATGTTGCCCAACTACTGGGCAACATAATCATCCTTGGTCAGAATTTTAAGTGTCTGACTGCTTGTGGCTGTAAAATCTGTCAAAGATCTATGAACGAGAACCGGGACGAAAGGCTCTACGTGCTTTCCGAGGCACGGGGTGGGGGTGTCAGTAATGTCCTAGATAAAATTATAATAGTACATATGAATTAAAAAATTTGCATTGGTCCGGTTTCGGACCTCATGTATAAGAGGAAGAACAATTGTTTTTGTCTTGATTGATTTTACTCGTCAAAAAGAGTTAGGGGGTCAGACCGGAATAGCATAGTTTTTAGTGAATTAAGACATAATAATGAGCAGGGGATCAGATCAGGGGATCCGACCGGAATAACTCGAAGTGGTCACTCACACTCACATGTATAGTGATGTGTGATATAAATTGCGCGTATTTGTGGGCATATTATGTCATAGACAGGTCGTCCACAAATATTTGATTTAACAAATGGTCAAAAGTCATCGTAGTTCGTATCGTAGATGTTGAAAGAACGTAATATTTTATATCTGTGCGATGTCGACAGTCTTCGCTTTCGGCTAACAAGCGAGTTCAGAGTTGACGCTGATCTTATTGACATGAGTTTTTAATAAATGATCAACAAGATTATTGCGCAGCATCAGTAGGTAGTTACCTACTAACTATGATTGCGATACCAATAGTAATTGTTATATTTAGACCTGTATTGTGTATCTATGGGAACTATACAGACTTGGAGGTGTGTAATCACCCGTACAGAAACATTTAAAAGCCGTAAAAAACGCAATTAGTTTGCATGACCTCGGAATTAAACTTAGAATTCCACAAACACAATCAGCGACCAATACTTATTGAGATCAACGAGGCAGATAATCAGCAGGCGATTCAATTTATCTAAAATTATATGATGTCCATGTGCAACAAGTGGCTCGCCTCGCTCGTTCTCTATAGGGGCTTTACCGTGATGAGGGTTGGAGCTAGACACCCTTGTATAGCTCCATCCCTTTAATTGATCAGTGAAGATTGTGGAAGCTCGTGGTAGTGTGGGGCCACTGTACCTAATCGTTTACTAGAGCCGGTTTCCGAATTGATTATTTAGAGTTAAGGTGAAAGCTACAGGGCCGACAGGGCTGACATATTTAATTCATATCTCTAACTATCGTGCTGTCTATAGCGCTATACCTAGTTTAGGTAGATTTTGAGGCAATCATTTGACTAAATTCAATAAAATGGTACATCCAATTTTAGCATTTACAATTTCCTTGACTCAATATGCTGTCATAGACTAAAAATAAAATAAATTAAAAATGTTGAGTCCAGCGCCATCTAGCAAAGACCCACTGTAATGCCAAAGTTTGATAAGGTTCACGGTAATGTTGAAGCTGATAAACTCGCAATCCAGAAGTCGGTCGTTGTTGTAGACACTGCAGCATGCAATTAAAGCATTAGCATCGTCTACTTCTTACATAAGCTGTTTAAATGATGAAGCTCCGAGCTAGCGGCGAGCACTCTCAGCGGTCACAATTAAAGCAATCAGTAGCAATTTAGTGAACAGCGATGCACTGTCATCTGCGCGGGCACATCTCAAACACATATATTGTTAAGTATCATTGGTTACATAGCTGCTCAGAGTATGTTGTTTGCTACTTTGTGCCACTATTCAGTATATGTTTACGCCCACAGATTACTTTCATCACGGTGACTTACGCGTGTGATGTTATCTCAGTCGTAACCTATCATAGAAGATTAAGGCGTATAGTTCCTGGAACCATCTGGCCGAAATTATGTGAACGCAACTCTCGCACTCGCCTAGGCAGTACGCAAATCTGTGCATTTATTTGCGGCCAGCAGCGCCCGGAAACCGCTTTAAATCCATTTTCTCTGCGAGATATTGATTGATTTACATATGCAATGTTCACTTTGAAGAATATTTAACCACCAATTTTTATGTGTAAAAATGTTTCTAAAGGTCCAAGCCGTTTCGAAGGAGTAGGAAAAAGTTGCGAAAAGTTGCGAAATTGCTAAATATTTTTTTTTGACAAAAGTATTAATTGCACGAAAAAATCAAATGTTGATATTATTGTTCATGAATCTATAATAAACATATATTTTTTTCAAACCAATTGACCTAGCCGTTACGGAGGAGTAGTATGTACAATGCGTTCCAAATGAGAATAGGATCGCCCGCCATGTTGTGACGTCACGATTTACTATCAAATCGAGGAAAGAAATTTTTAAACATTAATTAATTTAAGTACGAAAAATTTAATTTATTTTTGAGCTGTGAACGCAAAATGTTTAATCAGAATCCAGTTCTTCAATTTTACACATCTTTAAGTTCTTAAATTTTGCCAAAATTTCTTCTATTTGACAGTACGACGAGACGTTAAAACATAGGAATCGGTCCTATTCTCATTTGGAACGCGTAGTACAAGAGAGGCTCACGACAGTGAAAATACTAAACCTATTTATCGAAATTAATAATAATAACATACTTACTACAATGTTTGAGGAAATTAACTGCTAAGTCTACTAGTGGAGAACTGTAACAGAGATATTTGTAATACATAACATGATTGAAAAGAGTGTCCATGGAGTTGCCATAGAGATCTACGCTTTGGAATGTGCAATTATCATATTTTTTTCTGACTGACTGACTTTTTGACATTTTGAAAGTGCAGGGCCTGTAAATTGTTTATGCCAACACGCATGAACAGCTGAACCGATTGCGCTATTTTCAGGAGAAGGTTCTTATGGAAAAAAAAAATGAAAATTTGGGTAGTGTATAGAGTAGGGGAGAGTAGGGTAGAGTAGGGTAGAGTAGGGTAGAGTAGGCTAGAGTAGGGTAGAGAAGGGTAGAGTAGGGTAGAGAAGGGTAGAGAAGGATAAAGTAAGGTATAGTAGGGTATAGTAGGGTGGAGCAGGGAAGAGCAGGAGCGAAGCCGCGCGGGCAAAAGCTAGTTTGAAATAAAATGCTTTGAATCTTTGACTACTCAAACGAAATATTGAGGTTTGGAACAAAGAGGTTTGCGAACGTGATACTTCAGGTTTAACACAAAATATGGTATATGAGGTGACAATAAACATAAACTTTCGGCAAATATAATGGTTTATTGTCGCAATATACATAATACTCGTAAATTGATAAAAACCTATGTTGATGCGCCACGGGTAGCACTGCCGCGTTGTGGCTGCACTGCAGTTCTCGGGAGCATGTTACTGTTTTTTGCCTAAAACTAAGGGATTTAGTTATCGAGACAATTGTTTTATGTTTATTAGAGGATCTACACAAGAGGCCATAAAGCGATTGTCGCGCGGTTGTAAATGTGAGGAGGCCTTTATCAGATAATTAGTAAATTGTCACGCAATATACAGTAGCAAATGTTTATTAGACTTAGTGACTTAGACTGGACGTTTTGATACTCGTATAATTAATAAATATTAATAATTACTAGCTTTTGCCCGCGACTTCGCCCGCGTACATTAAACATAGCCTATGTCAATCAGGAATAAAGCAGCTTTCAATTTGTGAAAAAATTTTAGCAATCGGACCAGTACTTCCCAGAGATTACCTCCTACAAACAAAACAACAAACTTTACCTCTTTATTATATTACTGTAGATTTCTTCGAAGTTTGAAAACATTGTAGTATTGTGTCACTTATTGTATGTAGCAGTTTATCGTTCGACCATCCACTGCATCCAGTTCTTCTCCAGTTGTAGCGGTTTCCGTTCAATTGCATCAAGGAGGGCAAGCACGAGAGAGTGCATCTGTGCTTGCGGCCTTGCGCGCACAATTGTGCTTTTAAACATATCCTGCCAATGAATGCGGTCGCTGTGGCCGATATCGGCTAGACGGCATCAGTATTGTATGATGTAGAAGTATTTTTTCCACATGTTGTGTATGAGCAATTTATATTTTTAATGTCATTACTTGACTGCCATGCTCAATCAAATATCTCATTGATGGTGGCACGTCTGTTGTCGTTAGATCATCCATTTCCCTTCAAAATGGTTGAGCTGAGTGGTATACACGTCATGTTCGTGAACGGATTCTGTCAATTGAGACTGGTCACCTTTTAACTGGCAGTCGCTAATTTTAATTTCTATATTTTAAATAGTTTTTTTTTTAATATATTTATTTAAGTTATATTGTTGTCGCATACAAAAAAAACTTTTTACAAAAAAAATAAAACCGACTTACTAAAAAAAACACTAAAACTATCAAAATAACTTTAATTTCGGAAGTCGGTGTTTCTGTAATAGTTTTGCCTCTTCGTTATTTAACACCGACTTCCGAAATTAAAGTTATTTTGATAGTTTTAGTGTTTTTTTTAGTAAGTCGGTTTTATTTTTTTTGTAAAAAGTTTTTTATTTCACACTTTTTAGTTGCAGCCAGAGTACCTTTTTCTCATGACAATTCCAATTAACTCAAACCCTGCTAGGATACATTGTTTTATTATGAAGTTCCCGTGTCTATCTTCCGGCTCCATCATCATCATCAGATCAGTTCGATAGTACCTTATAGCCAAAGTGCATCTCATGACAATTGTAATAAGCCCAAACACGGCTGGGATACATTGATTAATTTCGGAGTTCCGGTACCTATCTTCCAGCTCCGTCATCATCATCAGGTCACATCGATGATACCATTTTCAACATACCTATTCAGAACTATTCATTTATTTGTAACTATGTTCATTGAGAGATTGGTGTGATTATGAACTTCCGTTGGCCATTTCTGGTCGTCTTCACCAGTTCCACTTCATCAAATGTCATGTTTTGACTATAAATGCTTAAGTCTTTGATAAAAATACCAAAAGAACTATATGGTTGCCTATAATATTTGAGGAGTTCCCTCGATTTCGCCAAGATTCCATCATCAGGTCCTGACTTGGTGACTATGGGACCATTTGGGAAGTATACCCTTTCTAACAAAAAAAGAATTTTTCAAATCGGTTGGCAAGTGACGAAGTTATGCGCGAACATACATAAAAAAAAAAAAAAAAAATACAAACATCCGAATTGAGAACCTCCTCCTTTTTTAGAAGTCGGTTAAAAAGCGACAAGAAATACGCAGCCATGGATATAATGTAATACTAGCTGCCACCAGCGGCTTCGCCCGCGTGAAAGATTCCTCCATACAAACTTTAGACCCCCGTTTTACCTCTGTATGGTGTTTTTGGTGGGTAATAATCATTCAAATGACATCTCCCGCCCTTGGGCGGAGCGGGAGATAGTGTCAAAACTGTGTGTGTGATGTTTACACTCTGTAAGGAACCTGCCTGTCAAATTTTAAGTTTGTAGATGTTATACCTAGTTTCTGAAATTTCGTGATATGGTATTTCGCTTTTATATAGTATAGATAGGTATTTGTTGTAATTTAAAAGAGTGTCCATGGAATTTATTGCACGTTCTTCTACTTAGAGGTTTCGCTTTGGGGAATTAGCTTAACTTATCTGACTGACTTAAGGACTTGAAAACAAAAATTGAAATCAAATCATATCGAACCATTTAGTTTCGATATGATTTGATTTCTGAAGCGGTTTTAGGTGCTGAAGAAAACCTCGAGCCAATGTTGATTAGGAACACGAATGAAGTCTAACAACAAGGTAGCCACTGAAAGTACCCTCGAGTGCGATCGCGCTGTACATGGAGCACTATTTTGCTCCACGGTGCCGTGAGTCTGTGACGCGTGAGAAACGTCACATGTTTGTGGGCTCATCTCGGAGCGGCGTGGTTCATTAGCTATAGGTTATCAAATGCTGCGCGGGCGCGGCGCGTGACGGGCCACGTGCGCGCGCGTCTAGGAGAGGCAGGGCCGGCGCGTGCACGCCCGGCGACGGCCCTGGGCGCCCCTGTTACGGGGGCAGCAATCCACGACAACCAAATTGAGAAATAATGGCTACCGTCTTTTTTGATGAAACTAAACTTTTATTATATCAGTGAATCTTGTTAAGTTTTAGACTTGCATACGAAAATCGTTAGATTATAAGATGGCTCCTGAATTTAACCGTTTTTGTACGGAACTCTAAAAACATAAAGAAGACTCTTCAATATTATATTTTAGCTAAAATATATTCAAAATTAATAGTCAATTTCATAAATCCCGGGATTTATTCTTTCCACTATTACTTCTATTGATTTTTGTTACTGCAGCTTGGGGTAACAGTCCACCACCCGTTCCTGAGATATGGTTCCGTTTTTGTTAACTGAGGTGCGGAACAAAATAAAAAGTCGGTATTTCTGGTATTGTTTTTTTATTATGCACCACTAATTTTTAATTAGTACAAATACTTAAAGGGCTTATTAGGAAAGCCCTTGTTATTATTTAAGTAAAGTCTCAATAAATAATATTCATAAACAGCAAAGTTATTAGCGTTTGTGTTTATCCCAAAATGTCTCTCAATTTATGGAAATATTATGCAGGTTATTGATTATGAATGAATAAATGACGATTAAAATGGAAAAACACTGCCCGCAGTATTTTCTACTAGCATTCCGAAATTAGAGTTATTGTGAACGGTTTAATGTATTTTTTTTTTGTTGCGAAGTCTGTTATTTTATTTTTGCAAAAAGTTTTATTTCACAATTTTTAGTTTTGATACACAAGTTCAGAATACCTATTTCATATGACAATTTCAATTAACACAGACACTGCTAGTATACCTACATTGTTTTATTAAGAAGTTCCCGTAGCTACGTTCCACCTTCCGACTCCATCGTCAGATCATTTCGATAGTACCTTGTAGCCAAAGTAACACGACAATCCTAATAAGCCCAAACACGGCTAGGATAGTACATTGATTAATTACGGAGTTCCAGTGCGTACCTATCGGCCCCATACTCCATCATCATCATCAGATAACTTCGATGATACCATTTTCAACAATACTATTCAGAACCATTTATTTATTGAAGTTCCGTTGGCCATTTCTTCATCAGTTCCATTGCACTTCATCAAATGTTACTGTTTGACTAAATGCTTGAGTTCTCGATGAAAATACCATATTATAAAATCACCATATTACCTACAATATTTGAGGAGTTCCCTCGGCTCCCCATAGAATCTATCATCAGAACTGAATTTTGAAAAAAAAAATTAGACCTATTTGGAAGCATATCCTTTTAGGAGAAGAAAAAAAAATGCAAATCGGTCCATAAATCTATGTTTATGGCTCCGAGTTCAAAAAATGACATAGCATCTATAATAAAATCCTTAAAAAATACCAGTAGTGTAGGTAACGATGGCTTGGCAACACTAGTGGTTAAACAGGTAGCAGACAATATGAGTGGACATTTGAGCCACATTATCAATTTATGCATTACAAGCGGCACATACCCAAGTAAGCTTAAAACTGATATTGTGAAACCTTTATAAAAGAAAAATAATAGAGAAGATATGGAATCTTACAGAGCCATTGTACTTATCCCAATACTTTCAAAAGTATTTGAGGAATACATATACTCACAAATATACCAATATTTAGAAAAACAAAACATATTAACTCAAGACTAAAAAGGATTTAGAAAAAATAAAACCATTAATATGGCCGTGTATGATTTTATAAATAAAGTCATCACAAATGTCGATAAAAAATTACCTGTTTGTTCGATCTATTGTGATATGATTCAGGCGTTTGACTATGTTGACCTCGACACGACATCCTACTTGACAAAATTATTCGCTTACGGAATCAGAGGGAACGTCCTGCAGTTAATTGAATCATATTTAAAAAATAGGAAAGAATTAGGGTTTAGGTCCCGGGAAGTCTTGTGTCTCGAGTCCCTGGACTTTCGTGTCGAGACTCGAGACGAGACAAGATTGTCGAAATTTCAAATAAGGAGAAGCCTAGCGCCAATTAATTATGAAAAATAAAAATCTGTAATTAAGAGAATTAACAATGTTGTGATTATGAACTAGTCGAATTACCAACAATAGCAAAGTTATTAAGAATCAGTAAAATTTTTAACTAAGTTCGTTTTATAAACAATTAAAATTTATAAGGTACGTTCCGTTGATCCAGAATTCTGAAATTTGGCATAAAGCAAGGTCTTACAGAACAGGTATAGGAAAATTTGTTGATACGTAACAAAAAAAAAAACAAAAAAATTTGCTATTTTAAAAAATCTTCGATTCCATTCGGGAATTCAACTATTTACATAAGTAAGTTTGTATGGAACCCTCAGTGCGCGAGCCCGACTCGTACTTGCTCAGTTTATTTTTTAATACATTTCATCAGAAATCATCACGATACAATCTCGAAAGTCTCGAAGTCCCGGGAATTTCCGGGACTTTGATTGTAGGCTGTCTCGTGTCCCGGGACTTTGAAATGGTCGTTAATTCCCAAAGTTTGGGAATTTCAGTCAAGGGAATCCCATGAAACAATACGTCGAAATACGCTAAGTAGATCATAGGACTAAACTTGAACAAATATAATTAGATCAGATCATCGGCCAATTGAGTATTGTGTACCACAGGGCAGCGTGCTGGGCCCGCTTTTGTTTATTATATTCATACACGATTTGCCAAAAGTGACTGAACAGAAAGAAAGAAAGAAAAGAAATATACTGATCCAATTATACTACCCTGTGGTGCAACTGATTTTATTTAGTACAAGGCCAAATTGATGCTATTTAGCCAACGCTTAATTAATAAAATAAATATTGACTATAATAACCATAGAATAAATCAAGAAAATATGACAACATTTTTAGGTACTACAATAGACCAAAGACTGGATTGGAAAGATCATACAGTAGAATTAATTAAAAGAATTATTTTGTCCGCCTATACCCTTTACAAACTTGCACCTATATAGGCGAGGCCGCTCTTGTCACGGCGTACCATGGCATTGTGGCCTCATTATTACGATTTGGAGTAATATTCTGGGGTAACTCCGCGAATAGAGAACTCGTGTTTAAGGCGCAGAAAAGATGTATCAGGTCAATGTTCGGTTTAAAGTGCATAGAAAGTTGCAAGCCTTACTTTACAAAATACAAAATACTCACTCTTCCATCGCTGTACATATACGAAATTGCTGTATTCGTTAAAACTAACCCTAAACTTTTCCCGAAGCTGTCTGACACTGTAACTAATACGCGCAGTCGACATGATCAAAATAGACTACGTGTTGTAAAATGTAATACCTACAGCACTGATGCGTAAAAGTATATTTTGCATGGCGCCAATGGTATAGTTACAACCATTTACCGAGGTATATGAAGGAATTAAACATTAATAAATTTAAAATACAGTTGAAAACTTTTTTGGTAGAAAAGGCATATTATAATATTTCTGAATATTTGACAGAGAAGATAACATGAGTTATTGTACTTGGGTTTTAATAATTTTAGATCTATTTTAATTTTACTGAAATTTTAATTATATCATTTTTTACCATTTGACATCTTTAGTTTTAAAGTCTTGACATTTTTAATTGTATAACTTCTATCTTGACATTTTAATCATTACATTTTTTACCAGTTGACATTTTTAATTGTATTGTAGCTACTTTGACATTTTAATCAGTATATTTTTTACTAGGTGACATATTTAATTGTATATGTACCTAATGGCTACCTTGATATATTTAACGGCATAGTTTTTATCTTGATTTGAGAAAGTTCAAGGAATGGCAGCGTGTAGAAGCGGGAAATGGTAGTCTGAAAGCTGAAAAAAAGAGGGAGTATGATATTTTGAAGAAAAAAGCTAAGAAAGCCGTGGCATTAGCAAAAGCAAAAGCCCAGGACAAACTGTACAACACACTAGACAGTCCTGTAGGCCAAAAAGAGCTGTACCGGCTTGCTAAAAGAAGAGAGAGAATGACGAGGGATGTTTGTCAGGTAAGATGTGTAAAGAATGAAGCTGGAATGGTCCTATCAGACGATGAAAAAATCAAAGAGAGGTGGAAGGACTATTTTGAAAGACTAATGAATGAGGAAAATCATTGGAATGGAATTTTAGAGAGTAAACCAGTGAATGTAGGGTTAGTGAGAATGGTTAGTATGGATGAAGTCAGAATAGCAGTGAATGAAATGAAAAATGGTAAAGCCATTGGTCCAGATGGAATACCAGTTGAAGTGTGGAAGTTATTGCGAGTGGATGGATGGACGTGGTTAGCTTTGTTCTTCAATAAGTTGTTGCAGGAAGAAGCCATACCTGATGATTGGTGCAGCAGTTTCTTGGTGCCCATCTTTAAAAACAAAGGTGATGTGCTTGAGTGCAACAATTATAGAGGAATAAAGCTAATGTCACATACTATGAAAGCCTGGGAGAAAGTTATTGAAAGGCGTCTGAGAGAAGAGAGTGAAATTTCGCAGAACTAATTCGGTTTTATGCCGGGTCGGGGTACAACGGATGCCATTTTTGCTATACGCCAGCTGTGCGAGAAATACAGAAGTGCGCATAAAAACTTGCACATGGTATTCGTTGACCTCGAAAAGGCATACGACCGAGTACCTCGTGGGGTTCTGTGGTGGGCCCTTAAGAAGAAAGGTGTGCCTGGGAAGTATGTGCAGTTGATCCGAGCGATGTATAGTCGATGTAATACCCAAGTCCGGTCTACAGTTGGCACCACTGGCAGCTTCAATGTGGCTGTTGGCTTACATCAAGGGTCGGCTCTCAGCCCTTACCTCTTCCTGATGATAATGGACGCTCTGACGTCGGACATTCAGGAAGAGGCTCCCTGGTGTATGCTGTTTGCCGATGACATTGTGCTGGTTGCCGAGAGTGGCCTAGAGGTCCAGAACAGATTGGAGGTGTGGTGGCACAGACTGGAGAGTGTTGGCCTGAAATTGAGTAGAACCAAAACGGAGTACTTGTTCTGCGATTTCGGCGGTGTCTCCAATCCAGTGCCTTTAGCTCTCGCTGGAACGCCCATACCGATCTGTTCCGACTTTCGGTACCTCGGGTCGCTCGTACAAGGGGATGGTGAGGTGGACCGGGACGTAACACGTCGGATCAACGCAGGATGGATGAAGTGGCGACAGGTCACGGGAACTACTTGTGACCCACGGATGCCCCTCAAGTTGAAGGGTAAAATCTACAAGTCCGTGATAAGGCCTGTCATACTGTATGGATCAGAATGTTGGGCTGTGAAAAAGACGGATGAAAAAAGATTGCATGTAGCGGAGATGAGAATGTTAAGATGGATGTGTGGTGTGACGAGAATGGATAAAGTGAGAAATGAGTATATTAGGGGAAGTTTGAAAGTGGCGCCAGTGACTGAAAAGTTGAAAGGGAATCGTTTGTCTTGGTATGGTCATGTGAAAAGGAGGGACGAAACGCATGTTACTAAAAAAGTTATGAGTTTACACGTGGATGGATGGAGGGGAAGAGGGAGGCCAAAGAAAAGATGGATGGATTGTGTGAGAAACGATATGAAAGAAAAGGGAGTTAGTGATAGCGTGACGAGTGACAGGACAGAATGGAAGAAAAAAACGTGTTGCGCCGACCCCAAATAAAACGGGATTAGGGCAGGAAGATGATGAGTTTTTATCTTGATTTTGTTTTTTGTTTTTATTTTTTTTGTATAGCTTCTGTGTCGACATCATTGTTTTAAATTATTATTGAAATTTAACTTAATTTATTTAATTGAAAATTGTTATAATATAATTTATTGAGTTTGCGTCTTAAAATTATGTGACATTTTTGCACACCTCATTATGGTTAAATATGACGGACAATGTTTGAAACTACCAGCTAATTTATTTATATTCATATTCTAGCAAAATAAATGATTATTATTATTAAACGACGGAGTTCATACGGACGGAGAGAGGTATAAAAATAAAAAAAAAAGCATGGTAAAAAAATGCGACCGGATTGAGAACGTCCTTCTTTTATTAAAAGTCTGTTTAAAAGATAAAACTATCATGCTACAACTTGAGATGCTGCGTCTTACCCGAAGCTCGACCCCAGGAAATCGAGCCAATTTGCCATCTTTATCGCGAGACTTACAGGGATGTAAGTCCCGCGTCGCAACCGTACTTATTTGCTGTCTGTTCGTGGTAATAATAGCTGGAAGTAAGATAATCTACAAATTCCATACACGCTTTTGTCATGTCGCAGAACCTTCGTATTGTTATCTCAGACATCGCTATCAGTGTCTCGACTCCAAGCGACTCCGCTCGACGCACATGTACCTACTGATTTTTGTGATACTTTTGCCTACTCATTGAGGCCGTGCGATTTAAATTAATGTCCTAATCTTGTCATAAGATAACGCTTGATAAACTTGCGGAATGCCGCGGCAAAACATATCAATGCGCAGCTATGGTTCTGTCGCAAACGACAAACATCTTACGTAGATAGACGCTTTCATGATCAAAATATAGCGAACAAATAATATAAATCTGCTATAATTCTATAACGGAAGCTTAGTCTAGATTTACTCCAGATACTTAAAGATAAACAGAAAACAAAAGCGCTCAAAGTACCTACGTTTCTTTTCTTTTTCTTGCTGCTCATGAAACAAAAGCTTCTATAATTTTTTTTTTAAATTGTCTAATCACTCTTTATTACCTCTTCAAAATAGTTGCGATGTCTCACTCGAGTGATGGTGTCGCCCGCGCTCTCGCCGCTCGCCTGCTACAAGTCTGTCCAACTGTCGAAGTTGATCGATGGCTGCGCGGGTGCTGTATCGTTGTTTGTTGGAACTCCACAGGCTGCGTACTACAAACTTATAAATTATGATTGATGACCACTCTGCTCTGCACATTCTGCAATTGGTTTCCACGTGGAATTGTTTTTTTAATTATTTATTCTACTACTCACACCGTACTTGAAAGATTACGATTCGTAGTGGCTACTCGTATCTGAAAGAGTTGATCTAGGATGAACCGATCAGCAAGTACTCGTATATATTTACATATATTCAGCTGCCGGAGTACCTGGCACTGTCAAGTTTCTGTTTTTTCTCCCTTTCTGTTATAATATAATATAATATAATATAATATAATATAATATAATATAATATAATATAATATAATATAATATTTCACAACTATCACACAACGCCGTCTTGTCTCAAGCTAAGCAGAGCTTGTGTTATGAGCACTAGACAACTAATAAACATACTTATATATTTCTAAATACATACATATTATAGATAAATTACACCCAGACACAGAACAAATGATCATGCTCATCACACAAACATTTGTCCTGGGTGAGAATCGAACCCACGACCTGCGGCATAGCAGTCAGGGCTACTAACCACTAGACCAACAGGCCAGTCAAGTTATTGCAGAATCTAATATCTATTGTGATGGTGTGTCAGCCAGTGTTCACGGCTTTTTTTCGTGTTGTAGGTGGAGGCTCGGCTGGCGGACCTGGTGCTGAGCGGCGACGTGCTGCGACGTGTGGGTGACGTTTTCGAGCAGGAGCTGGAGCGCGGTCTGCAGGAGAAGCCCTCCAGCCTGCAGATGGAGAATACCTACGTGCCCGAGCTGCCCAACGGTACCGGTACGTACCATACTGTATCTACCGGACCTATCACTACGACTAACGGTCGTACCAACACTACAAACAGGCGATAAAGAGAAAACATAATGTGTTATAGGCCAAATAAACATCACAACGGGCCACGTAGAAAACAGCGGGATAAAAGTTTTTAACTATGTTTAACAATAGCTCAGGAACAACGTCATGGAGACAAGAGGCCTTTGCTCAACATTGGGATGATA
Source organism: Mythimna ferrago (assembly GCA_910589285.2). NCBI lineage: Eukaryota > Metazoa > Arthropoda > Insecta > Lepidoptera > Noctuidae > Mythimna > Mythimna ferrago. The sequence continues at coordinate 358,628 of OU342698.1, read as the reverse complement.
TAGACGGGCTCATAGTAATGCTAATGATTGTATCAAAAGATAATTCAACTGCCTTTACTTCACAATAATAATTTGAAGGCCTGTCATAACAAAAAGCCTTGAAAATCAGCTTGTGGATCCATACTCCTAACACTAGGAACTTGGGCATGTGTTCCTTTGCTGACGATGTTCTGTAATGTGTTGCAGAGGAGGGAGTGTTCCTCGCGCTGGACCTGGGTGGCACCAACTTCCGCGTGCTGCTGCTGGAGCTGAAGGCAGGTGAACTGGTGCGCCAGAACGTCAAGCAGTACCACATCAGGTAATCACAGTAACACATGTCATGATAAGTAGATATTCAGGAGATCTTACAGCAGGTTAATATTAAACGAACATTGTTTTGTTTCTTTTTTTGTTGGTTATATCTTACAATTTTGTTAACCGACTTCTTATCCGGCCTATCATCTGTAGTAGGCTAGGTAGGGCTAGCTGATACAGCTAGTAGGGTAAAGAAAAATGTTCTGTCAGGACTTCAAAAGAGGACGACTGAAACTCAAATTTCTATCGGGATATCTTCTCCTGAGAGTAGTCGGACAGGAAACACAAACGACCTATGCTAGATTTTGGCTTTGTTTGATGTCTAAAAATACAGAAATAAAAGAAAACCCGAGACCTGTTTATTTACAGAATCAACCATTATTGATCACATCACTTATCGATTCCAGCAATGCCCTGCGCCTGGGCACAGGCGACGAGCTGTTCAACTTCCTGGCCGACTGCGTGCAAGACTTCCTGCAGCAGCTCGGCATGGAGGACCAAGAATTCTCTCTGGGTAAGATACAGACATTAACTCATGTCTTTGTTCATCATCCTATTGTCATAATCGTACAGACTGCTGGACAACGTGACTCCAAGAGACGCCGTTATTGCTGCATTTTGATTTTAACATAAATAAACTTTTATAGTTAAAAATTATATTAAATTAAGCTATATTACTTATCTAGAATTTAAAAGGATTAAAACCCTATTTGTATCTTAAATACTTGGTCCAAATCCAAAACCACACAATCGAAAGAAAGGATTCTTCATGATGACGGTCTCGTTCGCAGGCTTCACCTTCTCGTTCCCGATGAAGCAGCACTCGATCTCGTCGGGCGAGCTGATCACGTGGACCAAGAGCTTCAAGTGCTCGGGGCTGGAGGGCGTGGACGTGGCGGCGCTGCTGGAGCGCTGCCTGCGCGCGCGCCGCCTCAACGTCACCGTGCGCGTGCTGCTCAACGACACCACCGGCACGCTCGTCGCCGGCGCGCACATGCACCAGAACGTCGGGGTAAGCCGACAACCTAATAAATCTAGGATTTCATGCTCATCGTCTATTTAGCATCTCAGTTCTAGACAGAGTTCACACGTTAGTGGAAACAAAATTCATAGAAGTGTATAATATATGACTGTGGCCTCTTATTCTATTGTAACTTCCTCCTATGCTACTTTAGCTTAAGATAAAGTTACCGACGACATGTGCGATGCGGCTGTACGAACAAAAACTAAAAACAGAATCAAAATCTTATCTAAATTAAAATCGTAACGGCTGGAACCGGGGTTCGTACTTGAATTAAATATGGCAGGTTTCTAGATTACTTCCTGATATTCCACATTTATTGTGCGTACAGCCGAGGAGTGGAATTCCCTGCCGGAATCTGTGTTTCCTGATAGCTACAACTTAGGAGTCTTTAAGTCGAGAGTGAATAGGTTTCTTCTAGGCAAGCGTGCTTCATCGTCGACCACATCATCGCTTAAAATCAGGAGAGAAGGTAGTCAAACGCAAGCCTATCAATAAAAAAATAAAAAAATGTATCTAGGTTAAAACATTTTATACATATATTATGTACTTATGATCTATACATTCATTGCTGACGAAATGTGATTGTATGAAACTCTGTGAAACCCTTTGAAGAATATAAACGTGTTGGTTGATTTCCGAAGCGCTAAGTTGCCTCACCAATACGCAGTAGTTAGTTCAGCTACATGTTATAGTTCTCGAGGAAGAAAGAAATTATAGTAACGTGACATGTTGTTCGATTGCAGATCGCAGTGATCCTGGGCACGGGCTCGAACGGCTGCTACATGGAGCGCGCGTCGCGCGTGCGGCACTGGGAGGCGGCGCACGACAGCGTGCACGACGTGTGCGTGGACGTGGAGTGGGGTGCCTTCGGGGATAATGGCTGCCTCGACTTCCTCAAGACGGAGTTCGACCGCGAGGTGGACGCCGGCTCGCTGCTCGCCACCTCCTTCACGTGAGCGCTCATCGAGACCTTCGCTTTTAATATCGTTATTTTATTAGCTTCGTTCGCGTGGAGTTTAACAGCAATACTCTCCTTTTTCAAATTACTCGTTCTTATAACTTATATGTAGGTAACCCATCTGTTAGTGAAGGTCCATTTTGGAGAGGTCCCCCATCCCCCGCTGGTATTAAGTCCCGTTCTCATGGGAAAATAAAAAGTAGTTTTTAAAGTTACTCATTATACTATATCTCAGTGAAAGTTCCGTTAAATTTTGTTTAACCGTTTCGAAGACATATTTTGTAGTTTGAAATTCCGTCCGTCAGTGTTAATCCAAGGTTAATCCCGTCTAAATCGGTCCAGCCTTTTAGGAAACTAGCCGAAACAAATAGACGAATATAAAATAAAAGCTTAAAATATGTATTTTTGTTACTGGTATAGAATATACTATCATTTATTTAAAAAAAAAAATTGATATTATAAACAGACAGTTTAATTTTTAAACAGTTCTCTAACTTCCGCAATTTATACAACAAAAATATGTTAAGTCTAAAACAGACGTGGGAGATGTAAGACAGAAAATCGTGTTCCGTATTTTGTCTTGAGAATTAGTCTATTCCCCCCGCAATAAGGCTTTCGATAGATATGCTCGCATATAATTTTCCCTTAGGATGACTGATGTTTTAATATTTTAGTAGTTTTTGAACGTTGAAGTGATGTTCTTGTAGTTTCGAGAAGTATATCGGCGGCAAGTACCTGGGCTCCCTGCTGACGTCGGCGCTGAGCGCGCTGGCCCGCGCCGGCCTGTTCCCCGCCGAGCCCACGCCCGACGCGCTGCAGACTGCGCATCTCTCCCTCTTCGAAGAGTAAGTAGCTTTCATTCGCCACCATCGTCGTCGAAAGACGTCTACTTACTACTAACAATACTGGACATAGTTTCACCCTAGTGACGCCACAACGGCTGATTTTGTGCTTTTACATTTATTGTAATCTGGGGGTTCTCCCTACAGATCAGTAGTCGGCCTTGTGAGCTGCACACGGTCTGTCTTTTGGTGACCGGTTATTGAAATGAACTAGTTGGAGCATATTTAAGTTCGAGCTGTTTACGGAGATCCTTCTTTTTTCTTATATTTGATGATTTTGTTTGTTTATACTTTTTAAGTAATTTTTTAAGTATCGAACTGTTGCGTCGTGTTTCAGGGACAACTGCGCAGGCGAGGTGTCCCGCACGCTGGCGGCGCTGCGTGAGGTGTGCCCCGGAGCCGCCGTCTCCCCGCAGGACGCGCTCGTGGCGCAGCACGTCGCACACGTCATCTCCAACAGGGCTGCGCAGCTCGTCTCCGTCTGTGAGTATACTACATACATACACCCTCCACACAAAGCCGCATGTACGTTCTCATACTTGACACCCTATACTCTCAAAGGAACGATGCGCCTTATACATATCTATTCTGTTTCCCATCTCAGTTTGGTTTCCGATTTATTAGGTCAATAGCTGAAGTCGGTCACGAACTATTGATGTATATATTTCGGGGTAGTGTCCACAATCCAACATTTTTAACCATTTTAACAACAATAAATATATCTTACACGATTTCACTAAAGGACGTTAAACGACTGACTCTGGTGTCACCTTATTAAAACATATATGTATTTGCAGCGTGAGAAGAAGCTACAAGATGCGATAGGAATTTTCTGTGACCTCAAAGGCTTTTGTTTGAGTTAATCATGAAACCTTGCTTTTAAAGCCTTGTATTGCATTTAGCTCGGTGAAATTTTATTTCTACAGCAAATTCAAATAACTGGTGGCAACTTACGAGATTTAAAATTTAAAATGTGTGTACCACAAGGCTCAATATTGGGTCCTTTCCTCTTTTAAAATGTAGTAATGATGTACTGTATTTAGTAAAAAAACAATCAATAGACGTTTCACAAACCCTGATGACGTAAACAACGCTCTACAGCACGTTCAAAACTAGTTCATGGTTCATAATTTAGGTTTAAATAATAATAAAAAAAACTGTTTGCATTAGATTTGCGATACCGAATGTTAAACGCGTTGCCAATTAGTATTGAATATAGAGAAACTAGAATTCATCGAGAACACGGGTTTTCTGGAGATAACGCTTGACTCGAGGCTACAATGGGGTTCTCATTTAATATCTCTGGCAAGTCGGCTTAGTTCAGTAGCATATGTTGTCAGGAAAATCCGTAAATTTACTGCTGTTGATACCATGAGGCTGGTCTATTTTAGTCATTAAGTCTGGGTTACAGACAGTAAGTCTACTCGTATTTCTATTCTGCAAAAAAGAGCTATATCTTCGCAAGCGCAATTTTCTTTGGGACCTATTTAATGATATTTAAACATGACTGTATCTGGTCAATACATTTTTCATATATCTGGCCCAACGAATGTGCTTTAACGTTGTGTTTGTGGCAGGTATCGCGTCGCTGCTGAGGCGCATGGACCGCGCGCACGTGGGCGTGGCGGTGGACGGCTCGGTGTTCAAGCATCACCCGCGCATCGGGACCCTCATGCACAAGTACATCGCGCTGCTGGCGCCGCAGCACTCGGTCAGTAACCTTGGGCACTTGTTGTTCTAACTCCAAGAAGGACGGCTCAGTTATGACTAGTAGATGATATTGGTCCTTATGCAGCATTCTTAGAGGTTGTCTCAAAGTTCCATCACTACTTAGTTATTATTCCAGTTTCAGAATATTTGTGTTAACCTATTGTGAAATCAAGTAGATAGTAAAATATAGTATGTAGGTGTCATAATAAAGAGCGATGTGTGTTCCAGTTCGAGCTGATGGGCGCGGAGGACGGCAGCGGCAAGGGCTCGGCGCTGACGGCTGCCATCGCCGCGCGCCTCGCCGCGCAGTTCAAGCGCTAGCCGGCGCCGTGCACTGCCGGGACACACAGTAGCACTAATACAAGATCACTTCAAACGGTGCCACACTAAGCGGAGGAAAAATAACCTCTACCACTCATAATGGAAAATCAAAAGATTCCTTAGAATTGATTAACAACTTGTATTCAAATTACAGTCGCCATTTTTTACAGTCCTATGAAATAGCATAACATGGCAAAATGTAGTGTCAATCTGCTGGAGCATAATTTCCCTGACTGTTCACTGTCGCTAATACTAAGTATGGCTGAGAGATGAGTTACTCCACAGTGGTTGTTATAAGTGTTCGATACCATATGGCGGCAGTGTCACCATACTCAAGTCTTCCTGACTCATGCCCTCTGTGGCGTCATGCCCAATGATATTGATAGCCGTTATGTGATGTTGTTACGCTCATTTTAGAGATTAGGGGTGTGTATGTGTGAGTGTGTTGAGCACAAGGCGAGGTTTGGGTGAGTTGTGTTGACGACGAGTGGTCGCGTGTAGCATGCCACGAGTCATGCTACGCGCAACGCTCGGTGGGTGAGTGTGTGCTGAGTGAGGGGTGGGCGTAGCGCTCAGTGGGAGTGAGTGTGAGTGTAACGCTCGCTGGTCGAGATCGTTGTGTAGATGCACATTTGTTGATAAATGTTACTATAGTTTGGATAGAACCTAGTTTAGTAAGTGACCGCGCCGCGTCGCGACTACATGCAGGTACGTCTGTTAGGTGTAACAATGACTGAAAGATATATTATAATGTAAGTTGTGTAGGGAGCCAGAGGCCTCTTAATAACTTGCCAGCTACTAGTTCTGTTATAAATTGTTATTTACTCATGATGTAGTAAGGACATAACTTAGTTGTTCTGATAAGTATCTCATCATAACGCACGGTAAAACTTTGATATACATATACTTATATAACGGAATGAGTCCAAACCGAAAATCAATAAAATTATTTGAGATGAGCAAGAAAGCTAGTTGTTTGTGTATTATGTGCTGAGGGCGCCTCTGTCGCCAGTGTGAACATAATCGTGCCATACTCACTCGTGCGCTGAATTTATTAATTTAATGTTAATACAGAATATAACAAGAAGCATATCCTATAGTTTACATCGTAGCTTTACTCTTTTCTAAGTAAATATATTTAGTAAGAACTACTGGATAGGTTTAAAAATTTGAATATGCGTGCATTCCGGTGCGTGTAGCTGATCCGAAGATTGGCTAGCAAATGTATGTAGCAACTAGAATAAAATAATATCTCAAAGGAACATTTCCTGGGTTGGTGCAGTGACCCGGCCCGGCCGGGCTGGGCCTTCCGCGAAGGATTCTCAACATGATGCCTTGTATAATATACAATTATAGTCATGACACTGTTAGGAACCAGTTCATCATGTTAAGATAATATAAATTATTTTATTTCGGTACTATTATGAAACCACTGTTTTGTTATCTATTTAGTAACACTATAGATATAGGAAATAGTTACGAATATGTTATTGTTTGTAGATTTTTATTTTTAGAATAAAATGTAATTATTTTTTAAAGTTGATGTTTTGTTTATTTTAATATTTCTATTAATGTACGGTTTTTGGTGGGATTAAATAAGACTATAACCTATAAGTCTAATCTCATTCATATAAGACGATGGAATGGTTATGTGAAAGGGAATAACAAGATGGCGCCTTAAAAACCACTACGTGGTAATCATAGCTTTAAGATTTATATTTCTATGGTGGTAACCAACATGCACACAGCTCAGCTAAGTCGACAGAGTCTGCTCTTCATCTGGTGGTAAGACAGATAGAGGAAGCGATTCATCAGAAAGGCACCTGTCTGGGCACTTTTCTAGACATATAAGGAGCCTTCGACAATTCAAAGTTCTCCAGCACAAGAGCCGCCCTCTATTGACTGGATCACTAATATACTAAGCAAACGAGTGTTTCGCCTTGAGGAAGAACAGCAGTTGGTCTTGATAGCCAGAGGCTGCCCACAGGGAGGGGTACTCTCCCTGCTACTGTGGAATCTGGTAGTCGATCAACTTATTTATTTATTTCTTTCTTTATTGTACACCACAAACAAAAAATACAGGAAAACACTTTATAAAAAATAAGTGTACAATGGGTGAATTATCACCATACTCAAAGCGAATTGTTAGTAGCTACACAATAGGTATACAGACGACCTCGCAATCCTTGGATCTAGGAAGGTGGCTGGAACGATCTGCAACCTCATGTGATATGCACTGCGCATCGTGGAATGATGGTGCCGGGAATATGATCTGTTAGTGAACTCCTCTAAAACTGAGCTAGTTATGTTCATGCAAAATCGAGCACTCAAAATTCAATTTTTTTTATTTCACATAAGCCAATATGGGCACTTATAAAACGTCAGAAGCTAGTGCACGGTTCCAGATTGGTCGTTTCCTATGGAGAAGAACCAGCAAGAAACTCCATGGTTACTCTTTTAAAAAAAATGGTTGTTCTTATAATATTTCCATATTACAGGATTACTTAATAGATATTATTTAAGAGCAGTGTAGACTGGTCTATATTGTACTCAAAAGCACAATAAAAATAATCATTTTAAAAAAGCGAGTCAAAATATGAAGTAGTTAATCGAAGAATTCGTGGAGTCTACAGTGTTCTTCCATTTACATTATAAAAAGAGGCTATATAAAAAAAGCTAGAAAAAAATTAATAATTACAACTGTCAATAAATGAGACGTTAACAAAAAAAAAATACTAACGAATTTAAGGTGGACAGATAATATAAAAAATATTGCAAAAGCAATGTGTTAGAAAAGCTCTACGCTTCAACCTGCTTAAAAGCTATTTACTAAAGAACTGCAGTTATCAAACGAAGTCAAAATGATGGGGATTAAACCAGAGCACTCATACAATAAATTAAACAGGGCTTGTGTATGGCAGTAATCCAGTCTATGATTACTTACGGAGCCGTGGTGTGGTGGCCTCGCGCGCCAAGCTAGCCACCGCCGTAAACAAACTACAGCACATGCAAAGGCTAGCCTGCGTGGTTACTGCAGGCAATATGAGGAATACTAATGACTAATGAGGAATACTCCGACTGCAGCGCTCGAGGCCGTGCTGCGGCTTCCCCACTTTGACTGTTCTTACAACAGAAAGCGAAGATGGCGGCAGTGTGCCCCAAAACACTGGATAATTGGGGTAAGAGAGAAACACCGTTCTGCACGTGGAACTAAATAATGAGCTTCCTATACCTAAGCAATTTATCTTTGATAAAAAAATACAAAATCCAACTGCAAGAGGACTACCGCTGCGAAGGGCTATGTTCACTGATGGATCCAAAATCAGGTTAACGGTACGGGTGCGGGAGTTTTCTCGGAGGATCTCAACATTCCAGGCTGAGTGCTGAGGCATTTTTATGTTTTTTTTTTGTTTGTTTGCAACCTGTTATATGTTAGTCTTAAGTTTGCGCCTTTTCCGGAAAATAAAATGATTTTCTTTATTTTCTTTCCTTCTTTCTATTTCCCTGGCAGCCTTAGCCGTCACAAGTAACAACCAGGAAAGTCCACTCAAAACGCATATATTCTCGTACAGCATGGTTATCCTGCAAGCGCTGAACAGCCACACAATTAACTCTGGGCTGACAGATGAGTCACCAACGCTTTAACCAGGTGGGTAAACACAACCAAGTAACCATTCAATGGATCAAAGGACACAACGAGTCCTGTGGCAACGATGCAGCGGACGAACTCGCTAGAAGAGGTTCGAGTACCTACCTATAGCAGCGATAGGGCCTGAACACATTGTGCCGCTCCTCTTCGGATACTTCGGAGATCTACACCACAAAGTAGGCCATAGTAGGTGCAGCCAGGCCATGGAGGTACTTCCCTTCACTGATGGTCGCTTTATGAAACAGTCGCTACGACTGACTAAACCTTAGTTGCCTAAAGTGACGGTCGTTACAACTGGCCATAGGACCTTTAATACGCACCTCTCTGTCACAGGAGTTATAGACAACCCACTCTGCAGAGCCTGCATGGACGAGACAGCAGCCCATTTCCTTCTGAGCTCCCCAGTGGTCGCTGGATATGGAGCAAAGTACTTGGGATACCCAGGAACACTCCGTGAAATGGTCAGTGACATCAAGGCGCTGCTCGACTTCCTTGAGGCGCTGGGGTGGCTCGAATTGCACATTTGTCCCATCCGTATGCAAAATACGCGCTTTAGTCGTGAAGTTCGGACACCAGCCCGAAATACATACATAATAACCTCACTAGATTACATTCAGTGATTACAATATATCTTGAAATATTCCTTGCACCACTTTTTTTAAGTGATCAGGCAGAAATGACCGCAATGTACCTATGTTTGATTTAGTATTCAAGCAAGCAGCCGGTGCGCTTAATAAAGTAATTGAGGAGTAGGTGAAGATTTTGACGACAATATTCGAAATAAGAGACATTAATTAAACAAAATAAAATTAGGTATATTTAATGATCATTATAAATAATTATTACAAAGTATTAAAACTAAGCATAATAACAAAATGTCACTTAAATATCAAATGTATGAAAACATTCACACCCCTTATAATCTACCTAGAGTCAATCAAAATTGCACTTTTCTTAAAATGATTGCTAGTGTAATGTTGTTAGCTTTATAATATTCGTATTAAAAGCACCAGATATTCTTGCAATAGAGAGTGAACCTACGGAGGCGGACGCAACGCCACTGTCATCTGTCCATAGCTGGTGGCTATAGGCGCGTGTTGGTGTCAGCACGTGGAGGCGTCGTCGTCGTCCGCGTCGTCGTGCCAGCGCGCGTGCGGCGTGCGCGCCCACTGCAGCGCGCGCGCGCTCACGACACCTCCACCTTCTCGCGCGCCTTGCGCAGGATGCTCTGCAGCTCCGACGCCGACGTCGTCTTGTACTGGAATGTCGACTTAAGCTTAGCTGACGCATACAACGAGAATGATACTAGAACAGCAGGAATGTGTAGCACTCCGTTCTATAAGTATGGTTTATTGATAAAATTCAGATAAGTAATAAATATCAAGCTAAAAAGAATGGAGCCTATTGTAGGTACAACGATATGACGTATTCGTATATCCTTCAATGACAGTGAGGGTGTAGGTTATTGTTTTCGCATAATAGGAGTCTAAGAGTGTAACTCTTTACTAAAAAAAAAAGAATAGTTGCTTTTGATTTTTAGCTGATCTGAGCTTTCTAGTAGAATACGATTTGACAAAATTTGTAGGTACTTGGTGAGGTCAAAAATACTCTCCAAAAGTTTACTTAGGAGGATTTATATAAAGATGTGAGCTCGCACACAGGCGAGTGGCGTTCGTGTAATACTTATATATGTAGTGCCTGGAGGGCGCGGGGCGGGTGTGGTGTGTGTGTGTGTGCCTCACCGTAGAGCCGGCGACTCACCCCGGAGACGTTTCTTTGCACTAGGATCTGGCTGTAGAGGCGCTTGCCCTCGTCGGAGCCGAGCGCCTTCTCCAGCTGCGAGCGCGTGAGGTTGAACAGCTGGTGGCCGGGCATGCGCAGCGCGCGCTGCGCCGCCGCGCTGAAGCCCTTCGCCTCCAGCCACTCCACTATCTCGTCCGGATTTGACTTCTGCAAGTCGGAATAAAAGAAAACTATTGAAAGGATAATATACCTCACTAAAACACATTCACTGCGTTACGGCAAGTATTTTGCCTTATTTGACGGTCAGCCAGTGCGGCCGCTCGATGTCCTTGTTTTGCGCGCGGTCGGGGGTGATCTAACCGAGTCCAAGTCCAAAGAGAGTGATCTTTTCAATATTGTTGCTTTTTATATAATATTATTGTACACTAATGTTATACGGCAAAATAGTTGCCGTAACGCACAGTAAGATAAGTATTTTTATTCAGTGCGGTACGGCGACTATGTTGCCGTACACCCCCCCAACCCCGCACCACACTGCATGCGTCCGCGCGGCCTTTCAGCATTAGTGCTGGTCTAAGTATGTAAGCGCTCGATATTTTTTGTGCAAAATATTACGCGTTGTACCCTGACAATGAGACGTTCACGTAAAAAACTTGATATGAGTAAGGGAATTAAAATTGAAGGTCCAGAAGTAAGAAAGAAGGTTGTTCAGTGTGATAACTACTTACTAAGACTAATATAGAACGTTGATGAAACCATTTCCAGTTTTTTAAATTTATTTTATTTTGTCAAATTAAAGTTCCAAATATTATGTAATTTTTAAAATTGTAAGAACAATTATTAGGTTGACTGTTTATGAAGAAATATATTTATTTATATAAAGAATATCTTTAAAGTATCGATTGTCATTTCAGAAGTGAACCCCATCCCTAGCATTTTTTCGCTTCTATCCTATACGGCATATATGTATATTGCCGTGAATTACTGATTTTGAAAAATCTCTATCTTTCAAAATATCATAGAGAACGAGGATGTAGCCTATCAATTTGTTGAAAAAATCATTGATAAGAGCTGTTTACACGTCTGTGTGGGCTTTGAAAGTGAGGTGAGGATAGGATAGAGGATAGGGCATAGCAGGAAATATAGATATGGACAGTATTTGTCTCGTATCGCGCTAGCAGAAGGTTTAGATCCAATGCTGCCGCAGCGAATGTGTTAATTAGAACAAATACTTAAACTACACTGACTTGTGTTACTTTTGGGCTTATTAGAAAAGGCCTTGTAATTATTTAGGTAAAGTGTCAGTATTTTTTTTTAATAACCAACTAAGTTATGAGCGTTTGTTTACATACCAAAATGTCACTCAATTTATGGAAATATTGTATAGAGCAGGCTATTGATTATTATGAATGAATGAATGGTGAAACAAAAACGCTGCGTAGTGTTTTCTAATAGCAATTATTATGAATCATTATCATCATCATTTCAACCGATATACGTCCACTGTTGGACATAGGCCAACAGTGGACGTATATCGGTGATGGCGACGCTTGGGGGAGCGTCGCCACAACGAACTTTCTTTCCTGTGCGTCCCGCATCCATCGGTTTCCCGCAACCTTCACCAGGTCATCGGTCCATCTTGTAGGAGGCCTTCCAAAGCTGCGTCTTCCGGTAGGTACACGGTCATATCTCCAGAACCTTTCAGTCTCACCGGACATGGGGAGCAAGTTCGGTAGGTTCCTCTACCGGATTCGTGCGGACGTGACGCCCGGGTGTCGCCCAGTGGCGACACCCGGGCGCCCGGAGGACATGGTGGAGCACACAGTGGAGGTGTGCCCCGCATGGGCAGAGCATCGCCGTGCCCTCGTGAGTGCTATCGGCGGCGGCGATCTCCCGCGCCGTGCCTTGGTCGAGGCCATGGTCCGAAGCGAGGAGGAGTGGCAGGCGGTCACCTCCTTCTGCGATGCAGTAAGGTAGCAAAGGAGGAGGCTGACCGCATCAGGCAACGGTGCTCACAGCGTGCCAGCTGCCGCCGGGATTCCGATCCTGATTTCCGGCCACCGTAGGCGCGGACTTGCGGACTGTGAGCAATGTGTAGCTCGACCGTCCGGTAACTGTCCGGATCGAGCCCAAGTCGTCGACGTCGCGCTTTGTTCCCGCGCGCCTCAAGGAGTTGTTAGGAACAGCAGGGGCCCAGCCGGGTCGAAGCCTACCGGGGCCAGGGTTATCTGAAAGGGAAGCTCGGCCCCGGTACGAATAACAAGAAGGAACGGGGTGGGTTTTTTAGTCAGTAAGAATCACACAAGAGTGACACTATCTCCCGTTCCGCCCAAGGACGGGGGATGTTATTTGGATGATTTTATCCACCAAAAAAAAAATACGACTATGTGACCCCCTCCTGGCGCCAAAGCTGGATCCGCCCTTGTATTCAACGCTGGTTCAATAATCAAGGTTGATTAAGAGATCTTGATCATAAACCTTGTCTGTTGACTTTTTAGACAGACTATATCTATGATTCCATGTCTATGATTCTGAACAAACTACGAGTACATATATTCAGGTTTCGCATAAACTAAAAATAATGTTGTATAGTCTGTCTAAAAAGTCAACCGACTTGGGAATTTTGTATAATATTTAATCATTTAAAAAATACTTATATTCAATACTTTTTATAAGGTTTTTCTATTGGCAAACAATAATCAAGATCTTATAATCAACCTTAATTAATGAACCAGTGTTGACTACATCAGATTTGGTTTTACTTTAATAATTACCCAAGTCGTTTGACTTTTTAGACAGACTATATAAACTTCTATTTTAAAATTAGTACAAAAAACCGGCCAAGAGCGTGTCGGGCCACGCTCAGTGTAGGGTTCCTTAGTTTCCCGTCCGTCACAATAAGTGTACCCACTTATGAGTTTAAAAAAATGCTTGTATATACGAATAAACTACAAACTTAGTCCAGAAATTATTTTGTACAACCTTTTTGACTTTTTTGTACAAAAACTGTTATTTCCATCAAGTTCAAAATGATTTTCCTAGAAAGTCCTTATAAAGTTCTACTTTTCATATTTTTTTCATATTTTCTATACTTGTGGTTCAAAAGTCAAAGGTTATCGCTCCAAAAGTAAAAAAACAATGTGTCCCCCATTGTTTTTTACTTTTGGAGCGATTATTTCCGAAATTATTGACATTATCAAAAAATGATTTTAGCAAACCCCTATTCATTTTTAAATACTTATCCAACAACATATCACACGTTAGGGTTGAAATTAAAAAAAAAAATCACTTCCCACTTTACATATATGGGGGCTACCTTAAGAAAACATTTTTTTTCCAATTTTTATTTTACTACTTTGTCTTGTCGGCGTGATTGATATACATATTGGTACCAAATTTCAGCTTTCTAGTGCTAACGGTCACAGAGATTAAGCGAAGACAGACAGACAGACGGACAGACAGACATGGCGAAACTATAAGGGTTCCTAGTTGACTACGGAACCCTAAAAATGAGGCTCTATCTATAACCGTTATTGATCATATTTGTGTAGTCAAAAGCAAAAAAAAACGAAATCCCAAAATTGTCCCCGAAAATTTGTCATAATTGGTAATTTCATAATTTAATCAAATTATTCATAATAATCTGAGACTCTACACTCGAAGTTGTTGACGATTTCGTCTATCTCGGACAGACAGTGCAGTTGAGTAGGTCTAACTTCGAGACAGAGGTCAACCGTCGAATCCAACTCGGCTGGGCAGCGTTCGGGAAGCTACGCGGTATCTTCTCGTCCAACGTACCACATTGTCTCAAGACGAAAGTCTATGACCAGTACGTGTTGCCAGTGATGACATATATATAATATGGCTCCGAAACGTGGTCGCTCACAATGGGCCTCATCAGAAGGCTTAAAGTCCCCCAAAGAGCAATGGAAAGGGCTATGCTCGGGGTTTCCTTGCGTGCCTTGCGTGATCGAATAAAAAATGAAGATATCCGCAGGAGAATTAAAGTTGCTGACATAGCACGAAGAATTGCCAGGAGGAGGCTGACCGCATCAGTCGTGGCGCCCGGGTGTCGCCACTGGGCGACACCCGGGCGTCACGTCCGCACGAATCCGGTAGAGGAACCTTCCGAACTTGCTCCCCATGTCCGGTGAGTACCTGCGTCATGCAGAAGGTGAGGACGCCGTGAGGTCTTTCTAGCCACGCCTCAAAGAGGGTCTTACCGTCATAATTGTGGGTTTTCCATAGTCGCTGACGCTATTTCACCATGAGATCCGGCCGGAGCTCTGTCCGCCATGCCGCGACCTGTCACGGCAGCGGACTTTCGCCTCGGCGTTGCATCTCCACTCCACGCACAAATCCAGATCCTTCAATTGCCTCCAGATCCCAAGGCGGCAGGCCAGCAAGGAGGCTTGCCGCTTTGTGGGAAATCGTACGCCATACGTTCAGCTGGGCCTTCGGTTGCTGACGCAGCGACGACGCCCAAGCCATGGGCCGATCGATTCCCGCGTAGAGGCTCCGGTAAGAGGCTTCTGGACCCCCAAGGTTGGGCAGAAGCCCCGTCACAATAATCGTGGTCAAGTCACACGAAGTTATTATTTAATTTTTATAATAATAAATACAGGTAAGATAGTGCTTGACACTAACGATCGCAGGGAAGTATGGCAGAGCAAGGAGCTTCACGGACGCTTTTTCCGGGCCCTTCATGGCCCCGATGTAGACCAATTGGCGTCCGTAGCCTGGCTGCGTTTCGGTGACCTCTTTGGGGAAACCGAAGGTTTTGTCTGTGCAATTATGGACGAAGTTATCATGACGAATAACTACCGGAGATTTATTGTAAAGGACGGCACGGTTGACATCTGTCGGGCATGTCACCGTCCGGGAGAATCAATCCGTCACATTATCTCTGGTTGTTCTCGTCTAGCTAACGGAGAGTACTTGCATAGGCACAACCTTGTAGCCAGGATTATCCATCAGCAACTTGCTCTGAAATACTCTCTTGTGGAATCGGAAGTGCCATACTATAGGTATGAGCCCGACCCAGTTCTTGATAACGGTCATATCACTTTGTACTGGGATCGGCCCATCATCACTGACAGGACTATTGTGGCCAATAAGCCTGATATAGTGGTGGTGGACCGAAGCGAGAGGCGTGCAATGATTGTTGACATATCCGTTCCGCATGACGAGAACCTCGTGAAAGCCGAGAAAGATAAACAAATTAAGTATATCGACTTGGCTCGCGAGGTTGTCGACATGTGGGAAGTGGATTCAGCGGTCATTGTACCGATAGTTGATTCAGCCAAAGAGCCTCGACCAACATCTTAGGAGGCTCTCGTTAGGCGACTGGATCAAGGGCTTGATTCAGAAAGCAGTATTGCTAGACACGGCTCGTATAGTTAGGAGGTTCCTTTCTCTGGAGCCCTGACCGCCGGTAGCTTGGACCCTGTTCCCGATACCGGTGGGCTACTATTTTTTATATTTTCAAATGTTTTTTTATTTTTTATTGAATATTTAAAAATATAATTTATATGTTAATATTTGAATAAACGAAATACAGGTAAAAAGTATAGGTGTACATAAAATCTATATTGTGTCTATATTGTGCCAAAAAAATATAAAAACATTGTTTAACAATAAATCAGTGGTCCACCTACGTCCTGGTCCTAGCCCAGAGGGGGGTTATGACCCACATGACCCCCCCTCTGGATCCGCCCTTGGTTGAATAGTACATCAGATTTCATTTTACCCTAAAAAATACCCAAGTCGGTTGACTTATTAGACAGACTCTAACAAGTTTATAACTTTGTGATTGTTCGTGATACAGGTTTAGTTCATAGATTCTTTACACAAAATTACTAGACACGTGTTTCGGGTTTCGCATATTCCAAAACTAATGTTGTATGTACATAGTGAGGTTTAGTATAAATACTTGGTTTAGTTAAAGTATAATATTTAAGAATTGTGTATTTTTTTTAGATTTATGAGGTATTAAAAAAAAACTACTCACTAGATCTTGTTCAAATCAATTTTCGTTTGCATGGTAATGTACATCATATATTTTTTTAGATTTATCATTCGCCTATTTTAGAAGTTACAGGGGGGGGGGACACATTTTACCACTTTGGAAGTGTCTCTCGCGCAAACTATTCAGTTTAGAAAAAAATGATATTAGAAACCTCAATATCATTTTTGAAGACCTATCCATAGATACCCCACAAGTATGGGTTTGATGAAAAAAAATTTGGGTTTCAGTTCTATGTATGGAGACCCCCAAAATTTATAGTTTTTTTTTCTATTTTTGTGTGAAAATCTTAATGCGGTTTACAGAATACATCTATTCACTAAGTTTCATCAGTTTAGCTCTTATAGTTTCGGAAAAAAGAGGCTGTGACATACGGATGGACAGACAGACAGACAGACAAACAGACAGGCAGACAGACAGTCATGTCGAATCTATGAGGGTTCCGTTTTTGCCATTTGGCTACGGAACCCTAAAAACCACGCCAAAGTCGATCAAAAGTCAAAGTCATGTTGACTGTTTTCTTTGACTATCGCGGTGTTGTGCACTCGAAATTCTTACCGGAAGGTCAAACGATAAATAAAGAATATTATTTGAGCGTTATGCGGCATTTAAGAGAGCAAATTCGACGAAAAAGGCCAGATTTGTGGGAAGATAATTCTTGGATTTTGCACCACGATAATGCTCATGGTGAAATGGCGTCAACGACTATCGCAACCCAGTGCTGGGCACGCCACAATCATAGCGGTAAGTCCCCTCTTTGAGGCGTGGCTGGAAAGACCTCACGGCGTCCTTACCTTCCGCATGACGCAGGTACTCACCAGACATGGTTCGTTCGGGAGTTTCCTGCACTCGATTCATGCGGAAGTGACGCCAGGGTGTCGCCACTGTGCGGAACACCCGGAGGACACGGTGGAGCACACAGTCGAGGTGTGCCCTGCTTGGGCGGAGCATCACCGTGCCCTCGTGGGGGCGATCGGCGGCGGAGACTTCTCGCGCCGGGCCTTGGTTGAGGCCATGGTCCGGAGCGAGGAGGAGTGGCAGGCGGTTGTCGACTTCTGCGAAGCAGTAATGCTCGCAAAGGAGGAGGCCGAACGCATCAGGCAACGGCGTTATCGCCGCCGCCGCCGCCGGGATACTGATCCCGATTTCCGGCCAACGTAGGCGCGGGCTTGCGGACAGTGAGCAATGGGTAGCTCACTGTCCGGCCGTCCGGTAACTGTCCGGACCAAGCCCAAGTCGTCGACGGCGCGCACTGTTCCCGCGCGCCTCAAGGAGTTGTCAGCAACAGCAGGGACCCAGCCGGGTCGAAGCCTACTGGGGCCAGGGTTATCCGAAAGGGCGCTCGAGCCCCGGTATGAAGGCTAGAAGGAACGGGGTGGGTCTTTTAGTCAGTAAAAGTCTGACACTATCTCCCGCTCCGCCCAAGGGCGGGGGATGTCAATGCATGATTTTTTCCCACCATAAAAAAAAAAACCACGATAATGCGCCTTCGCACAAGGCCATCATTGTGAACGAATTTTTGACCAAACACTCAACAAATACCATCGAGGAGCCACCATATTCGCCAGATATGGCTCCAGCCGACTTCTATCTTTTTCCTAAACTCAAATTACCACTTCGTGGCACCCGTTTTCAATCTGTAGAAGACATAAAGGAGAATTCGCGGCGAGAACTGAATTCAATTTTGGAAACAGCGTTTAAAAAATGTTTTGATGATTGGATTATTCGTTGGCGTATGTGTATCGTTTCTGAAGGGGCATACTTTGAAGGTGATAAAATAAATTTGGATGAATAACAAAAATTTTGTGTATTTTTGATCTTTTCCCGGTACTTTCTTGACAGAGTAGTACGTCAAACAAACCTCACTTAAAGGAAGTCATTCTATCCCTAGGGAGGGAGATAATGCAGTATGGCCGATCCCTAGGGAATAATGAGATTTGATTTTGGAAAATCAAAAATCGTCAACATTGTGGATAAAAATGTACGTGCATCGAACAAGTTGACTCGAAATTCAAACTGGCCACTAACAAAAAAAAAAAAGAATATAGAATAAAACGTGCTTACTGCTGCTTAAAAAACTATAGAATCTTGGAGAAGTGAATTTTGTTTGTTTGATGAACTTGTAAATATAATACTTATTATTTTTGTAATATATGATTTGGTCGACCAAATTGATTTTTAATTATCTCACAGATGGTGTAAAGAGTATGCAACACGGGGATAAAGCAGTCTTTGTCTTGGGCGGCTTGAATTCCTCACTTCACTCAGGTTTCTTTATTAACTCCCTCGCAATGCTCGGGAGTAAATTTTGTAAATCCCTCACTATCCGCGACTTAAAGACACTGCTTTATCCCCTAGTCACATAAACTACTATTATTGTACACCAAAAAAGTAACACAACTTATATTATAAACTTTTGGTATTACTTTTGATGTCATAAGCAGACATAGTACGAGTATTTGTGTCTGTTACAAGTGGGGCCGAAGGTGGTGTGTGATGTGTTTTGTGTGCTGGAGAGTACCTGGTCAATGAAAATGTCGGGCGTCTTTTTGATGTCGAGCATCTTCTTGCGCGCCTGGATGGCCGGCAGCACCATCTTCAGCTCCTCGTGCAGATCGCCGCTGCCGCTCATCAACGACTTGTTAGCTGCGAACACATCTCACGGTTAGAGGCTAGCAATCGTTACGAAAAATGTAGCTGTTGTGTGACCGTTACCAAAGGTTGAGCCTCCACTTTCCTCTACAAATGAGTCATAGAATGAACACAAGTGTTCTATCCACTTGAAATGCACATGTTTGTTATCGTTTACCGACGCAATAGATGCAAGTAGAAGGCATTGTGTATTGTTGAGTGTTTGGTGAGTGTGGGTACTCACATTTGATGGTGTCGGTGATATGCGCGGGCGCGGGCGCTGGCGGCGCGGGAGGCGGCGGTGGCGGCGGCGGCGGGGCGGGCGCGGGGGGCGGCGCCGCGCGCTCTGCAACATCACACACTTGTACGGGTGCAATCTCCTCGAACACTTCATGTGCTTTGTATTTATTTAGTATTAAAATTTATTATAATAATAATAGAATTTTCAATACACTTGCTCAGAAAGTGACTCTAGTTGCACCGCATTTAGGTATGCAACGGCGCATATAACCAAACTGTGAAATTTATTTACTATTATGCACTAGTGCGAAAATGTAGTCAAAACTTTTTTGAACCTTTTTGTTTCATGTTTAAATAAACAATTTCAAATTGTACATGATTAGTAAATAAATCGTTGATTCAAATAAAATTTGTTTTTTTTTTTATAAATAAGCAATCTCATTTTTATTTTTATAGCTAGCTAATCTATGGCCGCTATATTTAGATGCGCGCCCATAAGAAAACAGTTTTTTTTTTACCGCCATATCACAAAAACAAATTCATAACTGCTAGTTTTACTATTGTAAATAGTTAAATTGTATTTCTTCACAAGTGTATTGAAAAATGTCGTATGATTCACGTGAATATTGTTGATTACCTTCCTCGGCTGCCTTAAATTCCGCCTCAGTGGTAATCACCAACATTACACTTATATCATATCTTTCTCGTAAACTTTCAAGCTTTATACATTTCTGAATTTACTTACAAAAATACACGCCTGTTTTAAAGTGGATTTTGGTATGAATTTGTACGTATAACTATGTTAAATGGACAATGCACAAGAAAGTAAACGTGAGACGATATTTGAAACCGCAGAGATAGGCCTTCAGTATTGCGTTAGTAGATACACTAAAAACGTATAAAGAAATAAAACAACCAATAAGCACACTTACCCTGACAAGGTTACACACACACGAACACAACATTTATGTAAGCAAAGCGCACACAACACACACACAGACACGCGGCCAGTGCTGGTGTGTCCACGGGCTGCAGCGACACTCGACGCCTTACATTGTTGCTGATTATCAGATAACAGATATTTCAAACAGCGACTCTGGCTGCGATCAGCAATATTTTACTAATGAGCTAACTGAATTTATTCCTCGGGACGACGGGAAGGGATCACGAACAGACCAACACCTAGTTTGATAAAAAATGGACTTTAATAGTAAAATAGGTACAAACACGGAGCATTAACTAGACGACGGAGGGGCGCCCCGCCCGCGCCCGCTCCGCTCACAATATATTAATAGTATGAAAATATACCCTTATTATTTGTTTCATTTACATCATATCTAGCTTTAGATATTATATTATATTATTTGTATATATTTTGCGATTACTCACAATCTAATAATTTATAAGATATACATACATATTTAATGGATACTAGCGCGTCGCACGCTCGTACAGAGTGAAGCTGCGAACTTGTTGTACGTATACATTTACAAAGTAAATAATTTAAATCAGACTTGTATGATACACGCGGCGGCTGACGGCACGCCGCGCTTGCGCCACGCCCACGTGACGAGCACACGCGACCGATGCGGACAGTTACTTAGTACGCTACACTGGCGCGATGGCGGTACAGCCGCCGGACCACGTCACCACCAGCACGAGGTGAGGTGGTCCGGGGCGTCTGGTAAACATACGAACACGAGTCAAGCGCACACACACACGCGCGGGCCGGGGGCGCCTAACAGCACAACACACACACGCGCGCTGTCCCGCCCGGGGCACGCACACCCCATGCGCACGCCGGGCGCAGGACTTAGGCGCGCCCTATGTGTGCTTGGTCTGCGCGCTAGAAGTAGCGGAACTCGCCCTTCTTGCCGAGGCGCTCGCGGCGCACCCAGTCGGCCGCGCCGGCGCCCCCGGGCCCAGCACCGCCCTGCCCGCCGGCTCCGGCGGGCCCTAGGCCCCCGTGGCCCCCGTGCGTCCCGTGACCTCCCGCGCCCCTACCAGCCGGGCCTGTGGGGCTGCTGCCGCCGGAGCCGCGTCCTCCAGCTCCCTCCTGAAACAAAACATCAAATATTTTACGAAATATTTATCTATTAAACTAGTCGTCATATTTGGCAGTCAACACCGCGAAGTCACAGGTGGCTAGGTACGTACCTGGTAGTGCGTGTAGATAGGGTTGGGGTAGAGGTGCGGCGAGGCGGGGGGCGAGGCCGCGGGCGCTACGATGGTGTGCGGCACGTGCGCGCTCACGCCGCGCCGGTTGCGCGCTTTCCACCACTTGCGCGAGTCGTCTAGCACCTGCCCATACATACACGTTTTAGTGTTAGTCTGTCTGAAATTTCATATTTTAGTAGATTTTAAAGAAAAAATCGCATTTGTTACATGAAAAGGGCAATTTAAACTTATAGTTAGCCTTTCAGGATATTCAATGTGTCGTATCGCGTTTATTTACCGGTGTCGTCATCATCATCATTTCAGCCGATACACGTCCACTGTTGGACATAGGCCTCCCCAAAGCGTCGCCACATCGAACGTTCCTGTGCGTCCCGCATCCTTCGGTTTCCTGCTACCTTCACCAGGTCATCGGTCCACCTTGTAGGAGGCCTTCCAACACTGCGTCTTCCGGTACGCGGTCGCCACTCCAAAACGTTTCGGCCCCAACGGCCATCTGTTCTGCGAGCAATGTGCCCTGCCCATTGCCACTTAAGTTTGGCAATTCTTTGTGCTATGTCGGCAACCTTAGTTTTCCTGCGGATATCTTCATTTTTTATTCGATCACGCAAGGAAACCCCGAGCATAGCCCTTTCCATTGCTCTTTGGGTGACTTTAAGCCTTCTGATGAGGCCCATTGTGAGCGACCACGTTTCGGAGCCATATGTCATCACTGGCAACACGCACTGGTTAAAGATTTTCGTCTTTAGACACTGTGGTATGTTGGACGAGAAGATACCGCGTAGCTTCCCGAACGCTGCCCAACCGAGTTGGATTCGACGGTTGACCTCTTTTTCGAAGTTAGACCTACCCAACTGGACTGTCTGACCGAGGTAGACGTAATCGTCCATAACTTCGAGTGTAGAGTCTCCGACCTTGATAGGAGTGGGCGCTACATGGTTGTTAATCATGATTTTGGTTTTATCCATATTCATTTTAAGACTCCACTCTTAGAGAAGCTCTACTGAGGTCATTGAGCATTGTGCTGAGCTCCTCCATAGTCTCCGCCATGACTACTATGTCGTCTGCAAACCGAAGGTGAGTGATGTACTCGCCATTGACATTAATGCCAAGTCCACTCCAGTCCAGAACCTTGAAGACATCCTCCATTGCGGCCGTGAACAGTTTCGGAGAGATGACGTCTCCCTGCCTCACACCTCGCTGCAGGAGGATAGGTTTCGAGGTCTGGTCCTGGAGTCGGACTGACATGGTGGCGTTTTCGAACAAACACCTCAGCACTTCGATGTACCGATAGTCAATTTGGCACCTCTGGAGAGATTGCAGCACAGCCCAAGTCTCGATCGAATCAAAAGCTTTCTCGTAGTCTACAAACGCTAGGCAGAGAGGCAGGTTATACTCCTCGGTCTTCTGTATGACCTGCCGTAGCGTATGTCTACGGTGCTGAAACCTTTTCGGAATCCGGCTTGTTCGGGAGGCTGGAAGTCGTCAAACCTGACGGCAAGACGCAAGACGGTTCGTGATGACCCTGGAAAACAGCTTGTAGACATGGTTCAGAAGTGAGATAGGCCTGTAATTCTTCAGCAGGGTTTTATCACCCTACCCCAGAAGAGTACCACCACACTCCTGCTCCATGCTTGTGGCGTCTTTCCCTCGAGTATGACGGAATTGAACAACTTCTGAAGGGCCTTTGTGACCGGTTTTCCACCCGCCTTCAGGAGCTCAGCCGTAATTCCGTCCTCACCCGATGCCTTGTTGTTCTTCAACTGCTTCAGAGCCATCCTAATCTCGTACAGGCTGACGTCCGGGATATCTTCAGTGTAGTGTCGAGTCAATCTAGCTCTTGGGTCGTTTGCCAGATTTGTAGCGGGTTTGGAGATCGACGTGTATAACTGTCCATAAAATGCCTAGATCTCTCCCAGAAGCTCCGATTTGGCGGATATGACTCTGCCATCTTCGGTCTTCAGTTTCGTGAGTTGGCTCTGCCGAATAGACAGATCCCGTGCAAAAACTTTGGAGCCCTTACTCCGCTCAATCGCGTCCTTAATCCTCTCGGTATTAAATCGGCGAAGGTCGCGTTTCAGAGACTTCGAGATCTGTTTATTGAGCTGCCGGTACGTGCACGCATTATCTGAAGACTGCAAAGTCATTTCACGCCTCTTCTTCATGAGCTCGAGAGTTTGATCCGTGAGCCTCTTGGTCTTACTTGTACGGGTCTTAAAAAACTGAGACCCAACTGTATGGACAGCTTTACCGGTGTGCCAGTATTCAAACTAAAAAAGACAAAATTGCTCCTTTTTATATTGAAAGTGTCCTAATAAAGTCTGCAATTGTAGATAAATGGTAACCAACTTAACAATCTCAAATTAAAAAGTTTTCGAAACATTAACACAAAGGCATGATGCAAAACTTCAACTAACACCAGTGCTCAAGGGCAGGTTGCCGGCGGCAAGCACTCTCGCCTGCTGCTCAGTACGTACCTCGAGGTATTCACCGCGCACGACGGTGAGCTCCTTGTCGTTATTGGCGGTGCGCGGGTACGTGACCCGCACCACGCGCCCGCCGCGCGCCATCACGCCGCGCGCCCACGCCTCTCCCAGGTCGTCTGCAACACACACCAACAACTGCTACTACTAGCAATTTGCCTAACTTTTAAATGGTACAAGCATCTGGAGTGGGTTTTCTCCTGCATGTTTCCACTAACCTTGAGGAAGATGAGAACATTAGACAATTTTTGGAATCTTCACTACAGATGTGCCCTCTCTTAAAAAGTGCACCATCAAAGAAGGTATATTCCGGGAAGTACTGTACTTTCAAGAAGAAAAGTCTACAGGATACGAAAATACGAACTCGTCGTTTACCAGTGGGAAACTGCACTAGTGTGAACACCTGACTGGTTTTCAAACACAGATAACTATCATTTGAAACCTATTCTAATAAGCCTATCGCCCTCTTATAATACTGGGCTTCTCGACATTGGTTAGGCATTTTATAAGATGAGGCAAGGTGGGGACCGCTCTACAAAATCAAACCGTTGCTTCTTCAATTACTTATTTACGTACTGTACGTTTTCAGTAATTAAGGTCCATGGCGACCGCTGTTACGAGAAGTACTTTCCGGCGTACCACAAGGAAGCATCTTGGGCCCGCTACTAATTATTCACTGCTGCCCTACACACGCATTACAATAACACAACCGCTACTTGCTCAGACGATACGCTTTTTTAACGGTTTAGACTCAGAATTGACATCTGAAAACTTATAGCGCCACCACATGACCCCAAAAAAAATGTCATATAATAGAATGATCAGGTTCTGTGTGCGTTTATGTTTATGTTAATATCAATATACCGTCATCTCTGTCGGCGCGGTAAGCCGGCTCCCGGTCGGGCGAGGACGCCGCGCTGCCCGAGTCGTCACGCCCCATCCCGCGCATGTTCCTGTCGACAATATCACACTTAGTATAGAGGCTTTACAGTTCAAACTGTCACCCAGAGTTGAGTTTGAGTTCGGCATGCACCTTCGATCCCCTGCGCCGCGGAGACATAAATAAATGCTGTACGTATTGGTAGGTTGGTCCAGGGGTAAGGCTTGTACTGCTCGGCGTAGAGGTCGGGCTCGTCGCGCTCCGGCCGGCTCAGCGGCCGCGGGCTCGGTGCCGACCGGGGACGACCTGCCCCACACACGCACACATAATGCTGCACGTATTAGTACGTTAGTTACCTGGGGTAAGGCGTGT
Organism: Mythimna ferrago; assembly: GCA_910589285.2. NCBI lineage: Eukaryota > Metazoa > Arthropoda > Insecta > Lepidoptera > Noctuidae > Mythimna > Mythimna ferrago. Next base: position 333,281 of record OU342698.1, on the reverse strand, counting down.
ACTGCTCGGCGTAGAGGTCGGGCTCGTCGCGCTCGTAACGCTCGTAGCCGACGGGCTCGGCGGCCGCGAGCTCGGCGCGCCCCACCGAGCTTCGCCGCGGGGACGACCTGCCCCACACACACACACACACAATGCTACACGTATACGGACACGATACAATACGGACACATTTATAGCAAACATAACACAAACAGGTTACTTAATAAGACATTTTTTACACAGTGATTTTTTATATTTACGTACAAAAACTTACTAAAAGTAATGATACTAGTGAAAATGAACAAACATGTGAAATACACACATATTTTACTGATTAAAAAAGACTGGTATGTGATGATTCACAGATTTGGACGTTACTACATAATAACATTGAATGATATGTGGTTACATCAATCATAACTAGAGCCATACCTGCGCAGTGGCTGATCATCGACCTGGTAGTCTGGGCTCCAACCGTCCATAAACACGGGTTGATACGGAGGGATGGTCGTCTTCCATTGTTCCCTGCACACGCAAACATAACAGTTATAAGCGAACATCCTCATCATTTTAAAATATTATGTTATCACGTCAATACCGGGACGTGCTTAAAGCTGCCGATCAAAGATTAGAAAGTGAGATATGACCTGTCACCTATTTTCACCATGATTCTCCAACAAGTACTTTACAGGGTTCAGGACTACTTTTGAAACAAAAGTGGACTCAAACTGTCACCCTGAAATATTCACCGTTTGATCAATATAAGCTCATCATTCCCTTGGGTTGGTCGACATCTTGGATAGCAAAGGACTGTCTTCCATTGCCCCTTGCATAATTCAAGGAAAGTGCGTATAGTAGCATCTACTCGTATTTCATACAACTCCAACACTCTCATGAGCCTTATACGTGGCACGGAGTCATAGGCTTTCTCGTAATCTACCGAACATGTGGGAATGTCTACATGTTGGGTAGATAGAGCCTGTTAGTTTATGGGCATGTCGATGAGGAGCTGCTGAATACCGCGGAACCTGTTTCTATTTCCTTTCAAAGAAGCAGTTTTTTTTTTTAATTTGACATTGTTAGGCTCGCGTTTGACTTCCCATGGCTGAAAATGGAGTACACTTGCCTAGAAGTAATCTATTCACTCTTGACTTAAAGAACGAGGGGTGGTAATAGCTATCAGGAAATACAGATTCCGGTATAGAATTCCAGTCCTTAGCTGTATGTATAATTAATGTGTTCCCGAAACATTTTGTGTGTATGGGTGAGATGTCAATTGTGCTCGTGACGCATGAATTGACACACTGGCTACAACAGGCTAGCAACTCGATGTCTGTGCTCAAGACTTTGAAGCCTCGACTCAGAGAGTGCATTTTAATTTCATTACCAATGATCTTTTGATATAAATGAGTTACTCTCAATGTGCAATTTTATTGAGTTACTCTCAAGATGTAATTAGTCTATAATTCGTGGGTTCCGTGGGACAACCTATCTTATGAAGTAGGTGGGTGCCACTAGTTGCTAGAAGCTGAAGCGGTGGATGACTGAAATTGAAATGCTAGAAACGCGTATAAGCTGCTTTATCTCAGACGCTTTTTATTTATTTCATTGCTATTGACAATGCGAACAAGCGTCAATATCAACCACTTATAGTATCGTATTATTTTGTTTTTGTATTTATTTTTTAATTTGGGCAATTAGAATATTATGTTTCTTTATAATTTATTTATTTATTTAAAATATAATAAAATACATATAATATACTGTTCCAGCAGGCTGTACGTGTAGTCTCTCTTACTTTGTTTTTTTTTTAAATTACTTTTTTTTTGTAATCTCAAAATATCTACATTCATCTTCATCATCATCGCATCATAAAATATGAATGGAATGTGATTCCGTCAGCGCCGCTTGTTGGTTATTTTTTTGCTTACATTTATTATCTGTAGTCGCTCTCTTTCTGCCACTTTATGTAACTTCATCTGCTGCTCGTTGTAAATTATGTACCTAGGTATATTAAACTCAAAATAAACTACTGTCGATTTAAAACTAATGCTAGTTACGCATTCCAAATCTATTAGACAGTCTAAGGGGATTTTTTGTCACAATAAAAAGATAAGATAGGAATTAACTACTTATTTTCAGCAAGTAGTTTGTTTACTCAGCTAGTTCTGCTACTATTGCGATTATCACGGTCGGACAGTTGGCTCTTGCAAACATTTCAGTCAGATTTCTATCAATCTTTTGCCATCAATTGCCAAACGATTATCCACCGTAATGACATGCAATGTTGCACGATAAGTTTGTTATTGATAAGTTTGATCGAGTCTCGCTGTTTATGCTCTAGCTGCGGCTGCGACAACTGATACAGTTCGTCAAATGGGCCTCATTTACATAATATAAAAATAATTTAAATAAAACCGATAAGGTTATCTTCAACCTAATGTTACGTATTCGGTGGTACCTGTTTATCGCCGGTCAACCACGGAATTTAATACACGCGGATTATCTAGCGCGCTAATAATAAACGAGGGCTGAGGATTACAGCAGGTGTTACTTGGAAAGCAGATACGGCGATATGGTGATGGTGATAAACATTACTCTAACGGGTTCTTGGACATTCTTCCAGAAGTTCTTCACACAAATTATGTCTGGAATATATTAGGTATAAAACGATAGTCAAGGTTGGCCAGAAAAACCATATGAGTGGAAGTCTATGGAGATACTGCTCAGCAGTTTTATTGTATGTCGTAAAACAGATTAACTCAGACACTCAATTAGACTAAATAATAACTATTTATAAAATCAAAAGAGATCACTGTTTCGGCAGAATTGGATGACACTGGATATTATTATAAAAGCAAGATGTATGAAGAGAATACCTGGGTATGAGCCAAGCGTCGCCCAGTGAGTGCCACAGCTCGGTCTCCTTGCTGGTGACGCAGTTGGCCAGCAGGTTGAGCGCGTCGCGCGTCAGCAGCGGCTGCACCACGCGCGCCGCCAGCCGCCCGTCCGCCGCGTCCTGCGCCGCGTCCACGATCAGTGCCAGCGGCGTGAACAGGAAGTGCACCAGCTCGGGCGCGTTGGGGTCGTGGATGTGCGCGCGCAGCCGCGCCAGCAGGTTGAACGACAGCTTGAACTTCTGCAGCACGTCCACGAAGTCTCGCTCGGGCGGCGGCCTGGTGCGTAGAGCCAGCATGCCCTCGCCCGCGTTCGCGCCGCCGTTACCTACAGACAGAGTCTCTTAATTATTAATGGTAACTTTACTGTCTCGACACAAATGAGACTACGTTATGAACACAAATTCATTAGCAGAATCGGATGTTAGATAACTATGAAGTGTGTTACCCGTGCCCCGGCGGCCGCCGCGCGACCGGCGCCGGCGCTCGAGCTCGCGCTGCGCCGCCGCCGCGTGCTGCAGGCGCGCGATGAACTTCTCGATGTCGTCGAAACAGCGGTTGAGGATAGCGATGTCCTGCTCGTACAGCCGCTCGGAGCCCGTGGAAGACGCGTCATCGCGGTCGCCGCCCGAGCCCCCGCGCTCGCCTCGCCCCAGCTGCGCTGACATTTGCTGCAAACACACACTAGCCTTAACAGGAGGTTCATGCTTCAACGTGGGCGCGCGTTTGTTGTCACACGCACGCGCTCACCGTTACACATGTTTACTACGATAGGATCAATGGTCGTCTTGCTCTACTGGGCCCCACACAGATCGAAGGTAGGTGGGTGGAAAAGGGAGGGAGCGTCACTCACGCTGAGCACAGCCTCCCATTGCTTCTCCGTGTAGGTGTTGTAGAGGCGCGCCATGTCGCTGTCGCGGCCGATGCGCGGCGAGTGAGGGCGCGAGGCCGCAGCGCGCTTTATCTCGTGATAACAAACTGACAAGAGCTATCAGCACCGAGCTGCTCCACGCATGAGCCGGCCACCGCGGCCATTCATAATCCACTTCAGACACAAGTTCACAACGCTTCAGCGTCGTCTTGTATGCACGGGGACACATGTCCTGCGCCCCCAATACGGTGCTATTTACGAGTAAACAAGTGTTGTTCAGCCTTTGACCTTTGGAATAGCAAGTAATGTTCTGCCTCATGTTCAGGGCTCCGTTATAAGCATCGAATTTGTTTTCGTTCAATTCTTTATCTGATAGTACTCGAGATAAGATAAAGTTAATAATTATTCGTATGATTCAACTAGAAATGTGTACAGGATTGCATATTCATGTTCGGATGACTCATTCTTGTCCATCACTTTCTTCCGTGTTCAGACTACTTGTTTCCATATTAAGAAGTGTCCAAATAGGCACCAACAGGACTACCTATCTACTTGGAGCGAGATTTCTTTTTATTTTTTATTCTTTATTGTTCTGTGTACCTAACTTTAAAAATAGTTTAAATCAGGAATAGGGATACTTAAGTAAAGTAATATATGACTTTTCTTACAGTGAATATAGGTTGCACATAATACACAAAATAGCTTAAGCTTACAAATCTTAAATCTTACGTCAATCTAAAACTAAATATAACAAAATAATATGTGTACTGCACACAATACATAAATATGACTGCTACGAGTACTACAATAAATAAAAATCTAAATATAAGTACTTAATTATGGGTCAAGTAGACAGGAAATGTCTCTTTATTTTTCCCCCGAAGATATCCAACAAAGGGAGGTCTCTAATGGCGATGCCCTTAATGTGGAAGCCAATTCTTTAGTCACACCACATAAATATAGAGTAAGATCCCAGGCCCGCCAGACGTCACGTATTTTCTCACGAACGAAATGTGGACGATTGAGTACTATTAGTATGTACTAAGAACGCATGCCTATCTGTTAGATTGCTTAGACGGCCAATTTTCAGGTATCAGGTAATCAGGTACATAAAATCATTATTTACTTCACGTAAATTCTCAAAGCTGATTTTTACGTATTTTGTAGTCAATATCTTTAAAATCAAGTCGCCAATACTCTCAGAGACTAGAGACTACATTCCGTGGGCCGTATTGCTTTATAGACGCTTTAAAGCTCCCAAGATAATGACATAACTTCACGTAAATTCTCATGCTTGATTTTTATATACGTTCACCAGACAACTATTTTAAAACCTTTTACAAGAAGACAGACCGATCCAAGGGGCCATATAATTGTTAATAAGCAATTTGAGCCTGGCAGCATCTACATCAATTATTTCAGGAACGTTAATATTTTGGGAGCTTTAAAGCGTCTGTAAAGCATAGCAAGCAATAGTACGCAATCGTCCACATTTCGTTCGTGAGAAAATACGTGACGTCTGGCGGGCCTGAGATCTTGGACTAATAGTGAAGGATCCTCCGTAACGAATTGCGGAGAGGGAAGAAAAAGAAGAAGAGAGGATGATGGGCGACAAAGATTTCCTCTCGAAACAATATTCTCAAAGCGTTCCCGAAGATACTTGGGGGAATTGGGATTATAAAAAAGAGAGAAGAGAAACAAAAGAGTATGCGAATCCCGCCGTTGCCAAACTGGCTACTTTGATTGCTTTCGAAATTCCAACACATGGTCGTACTTTTGAAGGGCAAAAAAACTTTTTACAAAAAAAAATATAACCGACTTCAATGTTAAAAAAAAAACACTGAAAAGTACATTGAAGTCGGTTATATTTTTTTTTTGTAAAAAGTTTTTATTTTACACTTTTTAGTTATGGTACCACCACTAAAAAGTGCCCCTCAGCCATACTTAAATACTTTATAGCCAGAGTGCATCTCATAACGATTCTAATAATCCCAAACACGGTTAGATTACATTAAAATGTACCTTCCGGCTCCATCATCAGATCAGCTGGATACATCCCCTCCCTCTTTTCTTTCAGTCAGTCATCGACTACTCGTATAAACAAAGCAATTTTACTTGTTACGACAGTTCTGCTGTAATCCTATGAGGAGTTCTGTAGCCTGATTCACGTAAAATCAAACAAGCCAAATATCGTTGAAGTTTTATAGTCGTTCGATCGAAGTCCTATCCAAAAGCGGTATTCACGATCTATCGACTTATTTCCAGTTACATTAATAAGTATTCTACCAGGATAATGTAATACAGATTTTTTTTAAATCGACGAATTTCAAACTACTAGCTATAAAATCGGTGTCGTTCAAACTCGATTGATGGATGTGAATACGGAAATGGTCTAAACGACTAAATCGCTACGATATCGTTACGGTTTTCATTACGTGAATCGGGCTACTGTTCGATATTATCGAAGTTCATGATCAGATCACAACAATATTTCTATGGGACCAATTTGGAAGCAGAAACTAACAATCAAAAAAAAAAATTTTCAAAATCGGTCCTCAATTGACCGAGATATTGGTGAACATACATAAAAAAAAATTCCCTATCTCAAAAACTACTGAACCGATTTTGATGAAACTTGCAGGCCCTAAGACGAACAATACCTAGTATAACAAAAAAAGAATTACTTAAATCGGACTTGTAGTTCCGGAGATATGCGAACACAAATATACCTACATACATACACTTTTGAAATTTGGCATATTTGTTCAGACGCTGATATAGACTAACATATACGAAAACTGGGCAGTTCTGGAAATATTACATACATACGGGTCGAATTGATAACCTCCTTTTTTTTAAGTCGCTTAAAAACGAAGTGGATACAAACATCTTGCAGACATCCCAGCTTCTCAAGAAGTACCTGAGTCGCATAAAGGAAACAGGCTTTGGCGTACTCTAGAAGAGGACTAAAGGAAGACACTGAGCAAGCGTAACTTTGAGAAAGACAGGAACTTCTGAAGAAGTTTCAGTGGCTAAATGGAGTGAATGAAAACTGAGAGCTAGACATGTTTATGAGAGTTATATTTTTAACAGATTTACAAGAAAAGAGAATATTCTAAAGTCGTCAGTTTTTTGTTCAATGATATGTTTGTCAAATGTAAACCGATTTTGATGATTCTTTTTTTTGGGTAAAAGAAATTCGATCAATTTAAATTTGATGATGACTTGATGAAGGACATAGGAGATAGACCATGGAACACTTCAATTGATAGCTTATCTTCCGGGGTTGCTGCTATCGCATGTCTGTTTAGAAAGGGTAGGTACCGCAGATGTGTAAAATTCACAATGGTTGACTAGTAGAATTCACTATAAAACATCACCTACTCAAAATGTAACTTTCATAGAACATGTACTTTCCTAGTATTATATAAACGACTTAGTTGTAAGTCATGCATAGTAGGGTGAAAAATTCTGCTATTAAATCAATAGAGTTCTAGAGGGACTTTACAACTATCCTGTCCCAGCTCCGCAAGGGTGTTAGGAATCTTTGCAATAATCGACATTAGTTTTTGTGTTTATCGCAAACAGACTGACACACTGTGGGACTTCGTTTTATAATATAAAAATGTGAGGATAAGATTTTTTTTAAACTAGAGGTAAGTAACACATTATTAATATGGGTTGATTTGATATGAGGATAATTGATTATTGAATGGGTAGAAACGTAATTGGTTGTTATTTAGGGTTTCACCACGCCGCGCACCGCAGTGTTTGTGATGCAACCACGCGGAGCTAGCACTATCGCCATCGCCGATCGATACGACGCGATAGTGAGCGATAGCAGGCGCGCGTCGGCGATACAATCGCGCATATTTCTAGATTACACATTGTCCTGTGATGACGCGGCGTCTATATACAGCGTTGCCCTAATATTAGTGGTCATTGTTTCCATGCTCTGTTCATATTGTTGAGCGTGGTAGAAACAGGCGCTAGAGATCAAGTTGTGGTCGCTGTTTGCATAACATACTTATGAGTATTCTTATTTGCCACTTGCAACTTTCTACTACCTACTAATATCAGCGGCTTATTGAGCTTTTGTCTCACCCAAAACAAATTGACGCCGCTTCGCTCACTGCCTTGTCTGCTTGGGTTGATATTTTAAAGTCTAATCATTGTTATGATATTTTATTTTTGTTAGCTACTCGTATATGTTGCGAAAGAATAGTGCCATTATCAAGGTATTAAAAGAATGCAATAAAAGCAAGCAATCACACAAATTAATAGACCGGAACAATAAATATAAAACAATAATTATTATAACGATCTGGTCGTAAATGTGGTCATCAATAAGTGCTATCTAATTACGACAATTGTGGCATTGGTGAATTACTTGTAGAGTTTCTTTTTAGGCAATTAATGTTGATGGGAAAACCAACGTAGAAAATACTATTCATAGCAGGGAAGATATATCGCAGTTATAATGTGATTATCCTCTGCCCTCATACTCTGACACTCCATAAGTTTAGACCCCGGCAGGGCCGCTGATCAACATGATTTCGTGGCGAAAATGGTGGTTTCTTTTTGCTATCTCACTGAAACCATGATAACTGTCCCACGCCGCGGTAGGGTCAATGGGCTCGACTTTTTTTATTAGTTTGAAAAATTGACTGCAATTGGACAAATTAATGAGCCTGCCAGTAGGGGTCGGGTCTCTGTGCCCTTGTTTGTAGTAACACCGAGTGTACACACCTGCCGGCGCGGCCTGTCGGCCTCGCTCTCTCGCTCCCTCTCTCGCTCGCGCTCGATGATGAAGTCGCGCCCGCCATCACCCGCGCCACCACCGCTCACCCCCCTGCACACACACACATGTTACACACCAGCATCTTGAAAACAAACATGTTCATTACACAGTTAGTATCTTCCCTACGCTTAACTCATAGTGTGTGCATATTGAAGAGTATTCAATCTATGTATCTTAGAAACAAAGACGTTTAGATTCTTTGAGTCTGGATAAAAAAGATCATTCGCTCTGGTGGTATTCCTCGTATAACACATATTTTAAGTGGTAGAGACATCGTTATTGTTATGACAAAACAGAGCCAAGGTTACTCCAACAGAGATGAATTCAAACACTTTGACTTAAACAGTTCATCGTTCCCCCTTTGCTTCCGTCCTCCATGATAGGCTACTGATACAGTTAAACTGTACACCAGGCTGACACTGCGATGATTTCTATTATTTCATAGTAGCAAACACATTCACCAAACACTGAACCTTGCATCACAATCTTATCACTGTCTATCTAAACATAGAGCTAAAAGTTATAATTATGCTCGTAAGTCCGGGTCGCGGTCACCGGACCAGCCGCAGCGGATTATGTGGACCATAAGGAGGAATTGAACTGTACCATGAGTAGGCGGCGACGGGCAGCGCGATCTTATGCTTGATGTAGATCATGAGAGGACGGATCCACACTGAATCATTCACGCGAGATACAAGATAATATGAACCGCTCTCCAGATACTGGAGACGCAGATAAAGGGCGTTATCACGGCGTGGCGACGCTTTGTGTTGAGAATGTGTGTCGTGACGGAAGCACACGTGGCATAATAAGTAATATAATAATAATGAGTTGTATTGTATCGACTGCTAGGGTCGATGCTGTAGCGGCTCAGTAACCACAGTCATTGTAAGTATCGTCATCTTGGTCATTATCTTAAGTGATAGAAATTAAAACATTGTAATCTTTCTTTTTGAGCATGAAAAATCATCACTTTTACTGACCAAAACCCATGCCATTAATTGCTCTTTGCGTTCCAATGCCACTGTGACTATTTTGAATAATCCCTCAACCCTGTCAAACATTTTCCTTGCGGATCATTCAGATAAAAAATCAAGAAAACACAATCTTGTTCGATTGGTTGAGAACAGTGGTCTTATTTAAATGACCGCTCCCATTTTAGGATTTTCATCACTGAAATTATGATGCAAATCTTTCTATGCAATAAATGATTACTTACTCACTTACTTGAGAAAATATACAAGATATAATGATGGCTCTAAGAGCGTCCTTGTAGTAGTCCAAGGTAATAATTAGTTTAAATGTCGAGATTGTGAAACAAAATTGATCAATACAATATTTGTCAATTTTTTGTGATTTGATTTCTATTCGAGAAATATATGATTTGGAACTATTTTAAGGCTGGACCTCATATACCGGTTTTACTCAATTTATTGTTGAGAATTAAACGATGGACAAAATTGAAAGCTTTGTTTAGGTTTAAGCACAGAGCTGATGATGTAACATTAGCGTCTATGTTATCTTTAACTGATTTAACAAGGTTTAACCTTGTCAAATCAATGTAACTAGCGAAGCTGATCTGTCCATAAATCCGTGTTGCGTATTGTTATCATCATTATTATATTCTTGTCCGATTTTGCTTAGGGTTGGTTTAACACGTTGTTAACACTGGTCAAACTAGTTGTTTTTTTTTTACTCTATTCTGTCAGCTATCACGATAACATCAATTTCCTTCTCTTTAATATCACTCGTCACTCAATCTATCCTAATTCTTTTCTTTGGCCTCTCTCTCCCTCTCCGTCCATTTACATAGGTATATAACTGTTTTAGTAACATATGATTCTTCCCACCTTACTTTACAGTACCATTTACAAATGATTCCTTTATAAGTTTTCTTTCACTGTTTTCTCAAATCTTGATTTTCCTTAGGAATCAACCTTGCTCTATGATAAATTGATGACTTAATAAAGTGGTTCTGCAATGTATCAACCGATATTTATGAAGTTTAATTTTTTTTTAAATAATCAGCCCCTTTGTGCTTTTCTATCTTTAGTAAAAGGGGAATTAAACTTTTGCCATACATAGCCGGCAAGATTATTTTTTTCTTTTTGCCAATAATGAAACCTAGGCCATATCTTAAAAGAGTATATGAGAAATCAAAAATAAAAAGAATGAGGTTTACCAACCGCAACCGAGCAAAGTTAAAGATTATTTAGTAGATCGCTTTTGCTTCTTATCGGGCTTTATATTTCTTAAATAAAAATACTTACTCCATGTTTGATATTTTAAGTTTCTCATTTTTAAAATAATACACGGTTTCTCTAATGAGTTATTCTGCATCACTCGTTACAACGTCGGGTGTGGTAGAAGGTTTGGTGTTGTAAAGAACTCGAGTCGTCAAGTCATCTTAATTATAATATAAGCAAAACAGGTAACACCAGAAAAAAATACTAGCAATGCTTCTATATGTATCTTCTATATGTATCTTCTGTATGTATCTTCTTTCGGTTACGGTTTAAAAACTAGGTTCTTTTTGATATTGATTCCTCGTATTGTCCTTTTGGCAAAAAAAAGTAAATCATGAAAATATTTTGGATTGGCCTTCGTGTATGAGCATTCTTTTAGTAATTTTTTTGTTTTTGTGGGTACATCTCTTCTTCTTCCTTGTCCTCCTCTGTTCCCATTATTTAGGGTCGTGCCTCCTCACTAATTGGCGCCATGATATTCTATCTTGGGCTGTCGGCTTTAGTAAATGGGCTAACTTGAGATCTCTCTCGATTCTAGACCACAAGGTCAATGGTGGGCGATCTCTGTCTTTCTTTTGTTCTGGCTGGTTTAGTGTAGGTATACTAATTAATTAAATACTATGATTATAGCTTGCTGTCTTGTCGCTGCTGCTGTCTTTGCTTTTAATTTTACTCAGGTCAAGTTATACAAGGTGCAGTTTTAAAACTGCACAATATTTCAGGAGGTTGTAATAAAACTCATAAATAATCATATAAAAAAACGATACCTGGTCAATAATCAGTAATACTTGTTATTTAATTGTTTAATTACACTAAACTAAATCGATTGATCGATGGCCGCGGGGGCGTGGCTAGGGTGTGGCGTGCGGGATGATGATTGGAGGCTCTACGCGGGGATCGTTCGGTCCATGGCCCTCTACGGGGCGCCGGTGTGGGCGCCGTTGCTGAAAAAGCAACCGGCGGCCATACTGAACGCCTGCCAGAGGGTCATGGCGATAAGGATGGTGCGGGGATACTGCACGGTCTCCCGCGAAGCGGCGAGCCTTCTGGCTGGCCTACCACCGTGGGATCTGGAGGCAACAGTCCTTGCACACATGCACGATATGCGCGTGGAGATGCAACGCCGGGGTGAAAGTCCGCTGCCGCGACAGGTCACGGCATGGCGGACAGAGCTCCGGCGGGATCTCATGGTGAAATGGCGTCAGCGACTATCGCAACCCAGTGCTGGGCACGCCACAATCATGGCGGTAAGTCCCCTCTTTGAGGCGTGGCTGGAAAGACCTCACGGCGTCCTTACCTTCCGCATGACGCAGGTACTCACCGGACATGGTTCGTTCGGGAGATTCCTGCACTCGATTCATGCGGAAGTGACGCCCGGGTGTCGCCACTGTGCGGAACGCCCGGAGGACACGGTGGAGCACACAGTCGAGGTGTGCCCTGCTTGGGCGGAGCATCGCCGTGCCCTCGTGGGGGCGATCGGCGGCGGAGACCTCTCGCGCCGGGCCCTGGTTGAGGCCATGGTCCGGAGCGAGGAGGAGTGGCAGGCGGTCGCCGACTTCTGCGAAGCAGTAATGCTCGCAAAGGAGGAGGCCGAACGCATCAGGCAACGGCGTTATCGCCGCCGCCGTCGCCGGGATTCTGATCCCGATTTCCGGCCAACGTAGACGCGGGCTTGCGGACAGTGAGCAATGGGTAGCTCGCTGTCCGGCCGTCCGGTAACTGTCCGGACCAAGCCCAAGTCGTCGACGGCGCGCGCTGTTCCCGCGCGCCTCAAGGAGTTGTCAGCAACAGCAGGGACCCAGCTGGGTCGAAGCCTACTGGGGCCAGGGTTATCCGAAAGGGCGCTCGAGCCCCGGTATGAAGGCTAGAAGGAACGGGGTGGGTCTTTTAGTCAGTAAGAGTCTGACACTATCTCCCGCTCCGCCCAAGGGCGGGGGATGTCAATGCATGATTTTTTCCCACCATAAAAAAAAAAAAAAAAAAAAAAAAAAGGATGATGATTGGATGATACATTATTTATGAAACTATCGTTGCGAGTTAGTGTGTGTGAAAACGCCCTTTATTGTTCCGTGTTTGTGTGTGTGAAAAAAAGCGCGGTTATAAAAAAAAAAAAATTACCTACTTATTTTATTATTGATTCGGGTCGAGAATCACTAACATAATTACCTCCTGAAATATTTTGCAGCTTCAAAACGACACCTTGTATTGTTATATCGATAAAGAAGTTGTTGAATACGTTCGCGATATCAGAACCAGAATGTAGCTGTGATACCATCTGTAAGTTGGTGTACGTCAAGTACGTAAAACATTTTTATTATAATAAGTTACCCGAATGTAGGCTCATGTGTGCACTTTGAACGCGACCTACATTCGTCTGCGCATCGGCATACGCGATGCAACTTTATACATGGTCAGCTTTAATGTTAGATGATATATTTACGAGATGTTTTATTAAATTACCCGTACTCTATTTAACAATATCTCATACAACTTTACTTGTTCTTTATTATAAAATATCAGAAGCCGTTTAGGATCTAGAGCGTGCCTGAGAAATTAATATTCATACATTCGAAAAACATAACCTTCCTTTTGATGCAGTCGGGTAAAAGGGAATAGATGTTGTATTAACAAAGCGTGGTCTTACTTGAGCAGGTTGAGCTCCTCGACAAGCGCCTGCGCGCTGACGTCGTGGCACTGGAAGATGTGCAGCTCTCTTCGCGGCGCGCCGCCCCCCGCGCTACGCACCGACCCCGCGCCCCCCGCGCCGCCCTCGCCCTCGCCCGCCGCGCCCACCACGAAGGCCAGCACGTTGTTGTACAGCTCGGCGGGCTCGGGCGACGTGAACGCCGTCGGCGAGTGTACCCACGACGCCGGGAACCGCTCCATTATCGACTGTGAACAAATAACACCATGCTCAGTTACCGGCCTCACTGTTAGCACTCAAAGCAGACTCTGATCACACGATTTGAGATCTCGGCAATGACAATACATCATGCCCATCACATATTTCTGTTCACCATAGGTTCACAATTCACCTTTCGAAAGCATTTTTACTTTCAATCAAAGATTCTGATCATGGAACCGGAAGCAGACGCCAAACAAAGTCTTCAGGCTCGGCTGGGTGACAATGATGCAATCAAACAAGTTTTAAGTGTTAAGGATAGATGGCACATACCCCTGTCTCGTAGTCCATGACCAGCACCCACTGCCCCTCCAGGCACAGTTGCATCTTTTGACTCCATATTCCTGTAAATCAAAACTTTGTTACCTTATTGTTGCACAACAACATGCGGTTATATTTTATTGTAATATCGTTTATAATCAAGTCCACAAAAAAAAAAATGTATTTGGAGCATTTCAAATTGTAATAGCGGAAGTGGGTAGAGAATGTCTTTGACCAGGTACAAATCCGAACTGAAAAATGTATATAGAAAATCATTGGAAAGCTTTGCCCAAAAGTTTTGGTTTTAGCATTCGAAAGAAATGATCCAGAAGTTACGTTCAGTCAGACGACCATTAGAGGTCGTCAACTAACAATGGTTTACTCGAAGATTAACTACGTGACATTTTGTTAGCGAAAATGTGTTCAGACGTTTTCAGCAAAATTGGTCAGAGATCACGCAACACAGAGAGGTTTGTATGAAGAAATAGGAGACCATTGCTCAGCAGTTAGAATGTAATCTAGGTCCAGGTCTCTGACCCTCTAGCCTTTCTTCCTTATTATGCTTGTTTAGTTCGTCAGCACTAGTAAGCACTCACCGTTAGTTTTCTCCAGCTGCAGCAGCCTCCGCATGCCGTCGGCGGGGTACACGATGCCCGTCTCGCGCGTCACCGTGAACGTGGCCAGGTGCTCCAGCACGTGCACGCTCCGCTCCCCTCCGCCGCCTCCCCCCCGGTCGCCGGGCTCGCCCCGCAGCCCCGCCAGCTCGTCGAACTCATCGAGCGCGCGCTGCGCGTCGCCGCGCGAGCGCGTCGTGCTCGTGCCACCGCCGCGCGTGCCCATGCCTCCTGCGAGCACTCTCACGCTCCAACACCGGACATCACGCCCGGACACTCCGGACTCACGCTCGGGACTACACACACACTACTCCTGTGGACAAAGAACGTTACGTTTGTATTGATTGATTGTTTACCGAAAGTCAATGTAGAATAGAATAGAATAAACTTTATTGTACACCAAAATAGTAACAATTTCACTATTTTCGTAGAAAGTCCTTATAATGTTCTACTTTTCAGATTTTTTTCATATTTTCTAAACTTATGGTTCAAAAGTTAGAGGGGACACACACATTGTTTTTACTTTTGGAGCGATTATTTCCGAAATTATTGACATTATCAAAAAATGATTTTAGTAAACCCCTATTCATTTTTAAATACCTATCCAACAATATATCACACGTTAGGGTTGAAATTAAAAAAAAAAATACTTCCCACTTTACATATAGGGGGGCTACCCTAATAAAACATTTTTTTCCAATTTTTATTATACCACTTTGTCGGCGTGATTGGTATACATAATGGTACCAAATTTCAGCTTTCTAGTGCTAACGGTCACAGAGATTAAGCGAGGACGGACAGACAGACAAACAGACAGACGGACAGACAGACATGGCGAAACTATAAGGGTTCCTAGTTGACTACGGAACCCTAAAAAATAATATTTTTAATCTGTTAGTATTATTAATAGTTTGTTGCTATTGCTAATCTTAAAATGTAACTGATGATATATAATTAGAGACACGATAGAAAGACAATGAGAGAGCGACCGCCGGCGTTCACCTGGGGTTTGTATAATTAAGTTTAGGCGCGCAGAAGCCTAAGTATTGTAGATATTGCAACGTAACAACAAAGTATCAAATCCTGACCGAAGCGTGCTAGAGACGCACTTCACAAAGAAGCCAACATGTGGGCAGCTACTGGGGCAACCATGTGTAACTCCGCGACCTGCCGATGCCGCCATTTTAGACCAAGATTCACTTTTCCAAAGTTGTAGTGGAATGTGCGAACGTACATATTATGTGGGTAAATATGTGCTTTTTCCGAATAGTTCGTGAGCAGGGTAAACATTGCGTACCTACAGTAGTGAGCGAGCGGAGGGTGATTTCTCCGCGAGGTGAGAGTGGCCGCTATACGCCCGCACGCGGCTCGCATCCACAACGCGCCTCCACATCAACTGTGTTGTTATAACTACGGGTTCTATCGCCCTGTAAGACTCTGGTCCAGATGCCAGCGGCCGTCCACTCAGGCTACCGGGCTCTGGTTCCAGGTAACAATGTGGCACTGACAACAATACTGCACGTAGGCTTCAGTGCTAACAACAGCATCCAACCAACTACGTTTACGTATGCGTTTCATTATAATTATGTGAGCTGTAAATATAATTACTTGTCGGGCCACATACAGCCACCTTCTTTATACAGCTCTAACCTGCCCGGTCGTGAGTTTGACTTCGGTACACAATCACGATGTTTTTCTTCACCGTTTTGAGAGCAGTGGTGATGAAATAAATTACATCGTGAGGAAACCGGCATGTCCTAGGACCAAAAATTCGAAGACATGTGACATCCACCAACCCGAACTGGGCCCGTGTCACCACACGAGAGGGAATGGGCCATAATCCACCGATTATGGCCCATTCCCTCTCCTAGAGAAGAGGCCTGAGCCCCAGCTGCGGGAACATTAAAAAGGCTGATGGATGGATGGATGGACACAATCAGACACGATGGTATTAATCTCATATCTTGAGCACTAGCGACCTGCGTACATTCCTTGTAACTACATTGCTTTTATCATAGGTACAAGCGATGTTAAAGTTGTTTGGTTAATTATAGACTAGCTTCTGCCAGCGGATTCACCCGCGTAAAAGTAGAAAATAGATAGCCAATGTCACTCAGTGAAAAAGAAGTATTCTACTGGTGAAATAATTTTTAAAGTCGTTTTAGTACTTTTCGAATTTATTCATTACAAACAAAGACAAAAATATTTCTCCTTTATCATATTAGTACAGGAGTAGTGAGTAGAGAAACAAATAGTAAATTCTTTATTAATAGTTATTTGATAGACAAGAGTGTAAAGTTGTTTTTAAACGCGTGCTCAATTTTGATGACCGAGCAAGCAAAGGATTCTAAAATTAGAAACCTGAGCGTTAGCGAGAGAATCAAAAGAGCACGAGATGAAAAATCTTTGCAGTTGAGTGCAATACGTAACTTTTCATCCCAACCCCAGCGAGGAAATTACTAAAGCGAAGAAAATACACCAAGGAGGTTCGGAGTCTGAGTTTTTAACAAATTAATAAAAAATTGTGTGACAAAAGTAAATAGGTTAATGATGTTTTGAATTCATACACTTAGTGCACGCGATGTTCTAAATTCAATTTACTTTATCTCTTTATAGAATAAAAACGGCTTTTGCTCTCAGATATCGAAGAGTAAAAATACTCTTTCCGAGATGGGGGGATGAAAATACTATTTAGAGGTTTTCGGAGGCGGTGATGTTGTTGTTTCAGTATTCACAAAATGTAGTATTTTCTAAACCTTTTTAGATATTTAAATTCATACCAAGGTCATGTCTACTTACGACTCGATTAGAAATATGGAATTATCCACAATAAAAATTAATGCGATAACTTTGGGGGCGATTAGCGGGCATTGTGAGCGAGTCTAGTGTGAAGGACACGCACACGGTGACACTGTAATCGTAATCACTCCAACTATGCGGACAGCGCTGATACCGTGCATAAGTGCGCAGCGCGGTGCTGTACTCTGCGGACACCAGCGGACTGCCATCGTCGACCACAGCCTCACTTACAATCGTACTGTATTTGTGTCACTGTGCTCTTAGGGACAGTTCAGACATGGCGATAACCTCGCGATTGACAAATCGTACGGGTTGAACCGCAAAAAATGTCAACTGTTCAAACATCGGCGGTTAGTTAGCGATTTGCGATCAGTTCAAGGTGAAAGTCGAAGAGGAACTAGCGTGTCTGGAGCAACAGAAAATAAAGAAAAGAAGGAAAAGGCAGTATTGGGTGCATCGACTGACACATGGCCAATATTCGTAACGCTATATCCCAATTTAAGACTGCTTGAGAGAATTTTTTTTTACTGTTTGAGAATGTCAATAAAATCGTTTGATGAACTAATTAAAGAAGATATTTTGAGCTCTGAAACACATACATATATGAGGGCAAGCGTGTCATCAGGGCCCCAAGTCTGCTATTTTTATAAATTCGTCATTCCAACACGATCCCATTGTCATTTTGCTAAAAGTTTATAATCTGCTAATTCATAATGATCGATCATTGATCGGTCAATGGTCTTGTAATAGAATTGTGGTAAAATGGCGATATCGAGCTTATTAAAAGCACTAACTGCGCAATAACATCGTAATGGTAGGTCACTGATCAAAGGAACTGTCAAAATTTTTGCAGATTACCGCATACGTCAGATATTCATTTGTGATTATGTACGAGATTACCATTCTATGCCATTTCTTTCAATGGAGTGTCAGTGGTTGACCATCAGAAAGTCAAAATTACTATTAGTAGATTACCAAAACTTGTCAAAATCAACAATTATGAAATTAATGATAGACCATTCTTACACTATTTGTAATAGCAGGCTTGAGGCCCAGAAGAAAAACTGCGTGGTGCCCGCATCGCTACTGAATGCCGAGGAATAGGTCCATAGTAACAGAAACGCGCGGTCGCCGCACGATTCTATTTTCTGGCGGTTGAGTGACG
Organism: Mythimna ferrago; assembly: GCA_910589285.2. Classification (NCBI taxonomy): domain Eukaryota; kingdom Metazoa; phylum Arthropoda; class Insecta; order Lepidoptera; family Noctuidae; genus Mythimna; species Mythimna ferrago. Next base: position 314,746 of record OU342698.1, on the reverse strand, counting down.
TTGACCGCACGGTTGGCCTAACCACGCGATTATGTCTGAATGATTTCATAAATACCTACGTAAATAAGACCCGCGCGGTTGCCGCGCGATTTTAAACCGCGTGGTTACCGCCGTGTCTGAACTAGCGCTTAAATTCTATCTTTCACATTCTTAGTAATACTTGGGCACACATAACTTTATAACTTGGTCCACTGCTGGGCAAGTGAACTAGTGTAACTATCACGTTATGGCCAGTGGGTCGTCTTAGGGGCGGATGTTTCTCAAAACAATTAACGAGCGTACTTTATACGGGCTATTTGTTATTGCTCTAGCTTGAAGCATCAATTAAATGGTTTATTGATGCATCGAAGGGTAATGTAAAAACTGGGTCAAACCCAATCGTTAACAAGAAACATCTAAGTGCGCACGTTTGCTAAATTAAAATCATATAAAATAGAGAATAGTTTTGTACTTTGGCATACTTGGAATAGACTTTGAGTTCTAAATAAAATGACAAAATTTTTCATTCTAGCGTCCAGGAAAACTGGGAGCGCGCGTTGATGTCTTTAGTACGAGCGTCCCGTACCGGGGCCTCGGGACGCGTCGGGACTCCGTCGGGCCCCAGGAACCCGCGCTCTCAATGGCCCCGGTACACATAGCGCAAGTATCGATAGTCAAGTGCCTGGTTGTGATATCGCTCATGTGACGATGCACTGAAGATAGCGTTATGCCGTGCGTTCTGTAACGAAGTTATTACCATACAAGTGAAATTAATGAGATGCGGTAGGCGAGCTGTAACCCGCGATACGTCACGTCACGCCACAACACGCAGTGTGCCGATTTGAGCGCCGAGTCAATGAAATAATTTGAACATAGTAAAGTTCCTGTCTGAACTCGTAAGACACTGCGAAGGAATTCCAACTAAACTAAAGACTCAGTACACTCTTCTCGTGGTCACCCTGGCTTAGCAGCAGAGAAAACCATTATACTTATAAACTCCTTATACAGCCGCGATGACCGCGATGTCGAAAAAACGAAACATTGTCAATTTGATGTCATAGTAATGAAGCCTTCCTATAAGTTACCCGTCAGTAGATGCTGCTAATCGCGCCATAAGTGGGCGCTGAACGAGCTGATAGCACAGTATGCATATCACCGATAAGGGCGCAGCGCTATTGTAGGAAAATTACTTTCCTCAGGAGTACCTAGCGGAGCGCTGAGCGCGTGCGTGAGCTGTAGTTAACTGTGTGCACCTGTTTGTTGCGTGTGTGTGGCCGACTTCACTATACACAACATGTGCGAGTGCACGCAGGCTCGTGTCTGGAGGCATGAGAGGACAGCACTACTGTCAGTACTTCGCAACTCCGCAGCCTTGTCCCACCTAAGGGATAAGCCCGTGTAGTTTGAGATGACTGACGGCGGACGTTCATATTTATTATGAAGATATTTAAACGACCAGTTTATAATATGCTTCACAGTGTGTTGCAATTTTGTTGTCGATTAAGTTTCATTATCAGAGGTGAGGGTTGAACTGCTATTTTGATACGATATTTATTTTGCAAATCGGTTTTTGAAAAACACTTTTACACGTAATTTTTTTCGCTACTTTAAACTAGATGAGGCCGGTGTTTTCTAGCTGACTACCTTAAGAAGAAACACCGAAACAAGCTCAGGGGTCACTTTTCAAGTTACGAAGTAAGAGAATGTATACTTTAGCGAACCTGAATGTGTTCATCAGAATGGCGGGTGTAATTTCCAGATTTGCCTAAATTTATTACAGTTATTTGGTACCTTATGTGTACCTTTATGTACCTCTTTTGAAAATCTGTGTACCTAAACCAATGTGTGTTTTGTGTTAAAATATCATTGTACGGGTGTAGGTACACAGATTTTCAAGAGAGGCACGTGAAAACCTTCACGTGCCTCTCTTACCAAATTTACTTATACATTACGCTTGGCTACATATATTGGTTAGCAGTACACCCGCGGTTCTGACGTCAGGATGGCGGGTGTACCTAATTTTTAAAATATCATTGTATGGGTTTAGGTACATAGATTTTCAAAAGAGGTACGTAAAGGTACACAGAAGGTACCAACTGTAATAAATTTAGGCAAATCTGGAAATTACACCCGCCATTCCGATGCACACACCTGAATCGAGGTTGAAATAATTGGAATTAAATGTCATTTACCTACAATAAACCTTGAACTTCGACCCTCTAGTACAGACATCCCCGAACTTCACCCTGTCTCCCAGCTGGACGAGCTGGCGAGACACTCTACTGCACTGGTCGTGCTCGTCGGCACGTCGCATGATATCGCGTCGCCATTTCAACACGTTCTGTTCAGTTTAGCGATGACTTGGACAGCGAGGGGAGGGAGGGAGGAGGCTGCCAGTATCGGCCGCATGTCGAGCACAGCTGATCCATGGGGTGCGTGGTATCAGCGCCGTGATGAAAGCGTGATTATGACGGCCTCTGTTCACCCACAGCCCATCGCTTCAGTTTACAATACCAATTCTGTGTTACGGTATGTTTCAGTGCGGCCAGACCAGAAAAAGAACAGAGTAGCTGAACAGCCACATACCTACTTATAGTATGTTCTGCGACTCGATCGATTGTAATTTACTCACGAGATGATATTTTGCGTCTGTGGAAGACAACTGTCGCGGATTCAGTCGACGATGCGAGGTTACATCTAGAACAGTTGCTAACGACCACGCTTTGTTAACTGTCAGTAAGATCCTGATTTGTTAGAACAGGCTGGTTCTAATCTGTAGATCTTTGTCAGCCGAAGCAGTCAGTCTTACTAAGATACATAACACTACCGAGTACTGGCAGCCGCTCCTTGTGACATAGGTGCTGGTATCCAGTTGCCTCTGGGTACACTTGAAGCCGAACCCGACATAGTAATGGAAACAAACGCTGGTAGATGTGAAGGTCTGCACACAGATCCGCAATGAGCAACACTTTGAGCGTCACAGAACAACATGCAGAGCTGCCTGCTTAGCGTGCCGGTCGCGTCCACCGTGAGCTGTTGTGAAAGTTCCCACGGCGACTACATACATTAGAGAGCCCCGGCCGCCCAGCGCCCGGCCCCGCCGCCCCGCTGACTCATTCGCTACATTCACATGCAGATTACTGACACGATATCACGCCTCTACGCCCCAGAGGAACCAGCAGAGGTCTACAGTACAAGTACTTCGCTAGTTGTGTTGTAGTTATCCATTCATGATTGAATACAATCTTGTAATTAAGTAATTATATCTGCTCAATAATATCTAATGAATATTTTGACAATTGTTTTCGACAATAGTGACGCCACTTGAATGACAGGTTAACCCAGGTTGAGTTATTTTTGTTGCATGTTTCTCGAAGAAGGATGCTGTTCTCACTGGGCAGCCGGCGACTTGGTGGAGGAGCTGATTGCGGAGAGAGCGCGGCGCATCGGAGCTGGCGCACATTGAACCATCGCCATCAGCTCATCGCGATTGTTGGTACGTACTCGCAAGAGCGCACAGCCGCCACAATCATGACTTTGCATCAGTTATTAAATGTTACGCATTGATCTTTAACTTGTCGACCACTCGGCGACGTCAACATTTTGTTTGCAAAATGGTCCATCAACAATAACAGACCAATATTTGTATTTGGAACGAGTCATGACTGTTTAACAAAATCTCAATAAAGATTGATTAATAAGTTCAATATTATTACAGATCGATAAGTCTCGTTTCATTCATGTGGTGGTGGCGAGCACGGCGGCGCGGGCGCACACGTACTACTCACACATGCTAGCGCGCAGTAGGTACTCGCATACCGGTGCCGCCGCGCCGCGCTCCTCGCATACCTCAGGCTTTACGTAATCGAATGTTTTTTATACGCTATCAAATATTCACGACGCCGCGACGTAGCTGTCTTATAATTACGAGAGTTATTTATAATTATATAAGGCTAGCGGGATGGGTTGCCAGGAGTGCGGCCTCCTGCACCCGTATGCTGTAGCCTCAAGTGAGTACAGGACAGTCTGCCGATGATGTCGGTGGCGATGGCGAGTGCTAATCCCGTGGTGACGTCACGGACCGCAGCCGCGCGCCGCTGGAATGTCACCTAATCACTCACTACACTAGTCTGCGCGGCCGCCCGCTCGCTGCCCACCGCCGCTAGTTATTTAACCATCAGCTACAATCGCAACACACACGCGGTACACACACCAGCTGCGCAAGTCACCGTAACTGACACGACGTGTGGTGTACGGTGAATGTGCGGCATCTTCAACACAACACTCTGTGTAATTCATCAGGGCTTACAATCAGGGTGGTCGTACGTCTACTAATAATTAATTTAAAAAGTTAGAAATAATGATGGTAAAGACAGTATTCACATAATACTTATATGATGTTACCTAGATCAGTCGGTCTGAGGCCGGAGTTGTTGTGCAATGTTCACTAGTGGATCTACTATGCAGGTCAAAGCGGTGGAAGGCGACAAACCCGGCAGAATGCGGCCGCAAGCAGTCTGCCTTGACTGACCGCGCTGTAAGGACTGGTCGGTGAGCTCGACCTCTGCATATAGTGTATAGAAATCTATGAGCTCCACACTACATCCTACCTTTTTGTTTACTTGTAGCTTTTTTAATAAACTAGTGCGCCTCGCCATCAACCAACGACTGCATCACTGCTCACCATCAGCAGCCTGACTCACGTAAAGTCAAACAAGTCAAATATCGTTGAAGTTTTATAGTCGTTCGATCGAAGTCCTATCCAAAAGCGGTATTCACGTGTTCCGGATAGAGCGACAACTTAACTGGCTCGAAACTAAACGATCTTTCGGAGACTTATTTCCAGTTACATTAATAATTATTCTACCAGGATAATGTAACACAGATTTTATTTTTTAAATCGACTCTTCGACCAAACGACTTTAAAATCGGTGTCGTTCAAACTCGATTGATGGATGTGAATACGGAAATGGTCTAAACGACTAAGTTGCTACGATATCGGTACGGTTTTGATTACGTGAATCGGGCTACTGGTGGGATCGCAGTCAAGTAGGTACTAGTTTATATCAATTTAAAAAAAAACTAGCTACAAAAGCGACCCGCTCCACTTTGTGTGGACACAACATTATCTTCTCGTCTTGTGACACAAACACAGACTTAACAACGGGTTCAGTTTAACTATCTCAATTTAAATGAATAGTAAAAAAAAACATTTTAAAGAACAAGAAGATCTATGTGTAACATGAAAATTAAATTTACATATATGATATAAAAGCAAGTCACGAGATTTGTCCATGATCCAGACTAAATGAAACAACAATCTCGCGCGTGACGTTTTTTTTTAATTTTGTTTTTTAGTTTTCGCTAGACATGTTTCACCCTTTTTAATTGGTACCCATACTATGGGATTGCATTAAAATACGACTAATCTGATAACTTTAAGAGTCCGCCATCTTGGATTTAGAATGACGAAACTTCTATGCAGCATTGTCAATGTTTAATGTGAATCAGTTCGATAGTTTAGGGGTCATAGTTTCAAAATTCATAAAATTTGTTAGATTTGCCCTAAACAAACATTGCCTTAATCAATAGGTACAAATAAAATAGAAGTGTCTGAAACATATGTTGAACGAAATGGAAAATGTATTTAAAAAATAATTGTTGACCAATTTTGGCGGGAGTTTCAATTTTAACGAAAAACTGATGTTACAATTGCCGAAACGGATCTTGAGCGCTCGGCGTCAGAGTGGGGATCGCTTTGCGCATTCCATACATTGGCGAGCCAATCGTCTTCGTTATTAGATACATGCAGCAACGCAGGGAACAATCAGGAGTTGACGTCTATGACGCGATGGCGCGGCGAGCCAATCACTAACACTCCCCGCCCCCGCGTCTCACTTCGCACCACAAAAGAGGCCGAATATTTGACTTCTGCGCAACTTGAAGCCAGCGCTCAAGATCCGTGACGGCAATTTTACAAGGATTAACTTAGGCTGCATTTCATTAACGCTCAGTAACGGATATCAAACTACGGAATACATCTTTGAGACGGTTGAAAATGTAGACTCATGAAATGGAACACGCACGCCACGTTGGTCGCTGTTATTAGGAGTTGTAACTGTTGTGAGTCCCCCGCGGCCCCGGTCGGGTCGACACTTTCGGTTATCGAAACGTGATTTGTTTCCACGGAACAGTAAAAACAGTGGAAGAAGTAAGTAGGCGTGGCACTGTCGCCGCTACTAAGAAACGCGTTGCATACTAGCTGTTCAAGCGCTCTCATTCTTTAACTAGACTGCGCAACATAATAATTAACGAAAAATAATATTAAAATGCCTTATTGTCCCATACTGTACTTTAAAAACCATAGTTAGACTAAAGATCTAACTCATTGAGGCATATCATACCACCGAAAAGTATTATTTTCGGATTTATTTTAATAAAATGAAAAAATAAAATTACGTGAAACATTGCGCAGGATATACAAACAAAACTAGTCCTTAGTCACATCACTACAAAGTTGATTTTCTTTTCTCGGTTATTAGCTTTTCTGGAATATTCGGTAGCTACTACTACTACTACCTATACTTTTGACGCTATCCAAATAGTGCGTGACTTTATCGATAAAATCAATCGATATGTATAATATGTATTACATTGCCTTTTTAAAATACATATTATAGTTTAATAGTTTTTGTAAGTAATATAATACAGATAATTATTAAATTAATAAATATAATAAAATAAAAAATTGTGGTATGATATTTGTGATGTATTTTAAATAAATTTAGTTAAAGAGTTAGGAACAACATAGGGTGTTTGAATTATACTTAATATTCTTATGTTTAGCAGTGGGCGATGACGATGATTTCAGCTGAGATGATGATAATTGATGTACTATGAAAATAAATACCCTTTTTACTACGTTTAAAAATTGCCTTTAATTATATTAATTTCATAATTTTAATACTATCACACTATCGCATACAATTTTTTTTTGCATGATATGTTTTAAATACGTTTTCATACAATCGATACATATTTCGATCGAATAAGGTGACTTCCCTATCTGAGTAGCAGCGAGCGCATTCGCGTCAGTGATACGCCATTCAAATACCAATCTTATCTTTACGTTGTTACAGTTCATACTGAATATTAAATACTGAACAATGCCATCTAGCGACGAGTGGCAGTACTTGGTAGTCAAAGATGTATTTCTTTCTTGTTTTTGTCAATTTGATCTTAAACTTTTGAAATTAAAGTTGCATTTCGTATAATTTTTTTTTTGCATTTCGTTTACGCCCGGTTTTTGTTTTCAGCCAATCAAATTTTTAGGTTTGCAGTAAGAGTAAATTGTAAATGTATGAGTTTGGCGACACCGGTTCTGGAACAAACATTTTCTCAAGCTACTTCCACTGTTTTTACTGTTCCGTGTTTGTTTCCTTCCTTGTTCATATTTCAAGCTATTCTTTTATTTAACTCCTATCCTTGTTGTTCTGCTAATACTGTTAAGACATTCTATTAAAACTCAGACATAGGAAAACTATTGGAAGTTTTAGTAGGTAGGTACCTATGATTGTAAGGTTTAGTTCTGAAGTTGTTATTCTATAATTCTGTATACATACATGCACCCGTAATGGTTTTATTAACGTAGCTCAGGAAACTCGCTAATAATTTAGTTATACACATTGTTATTTGTTGGGTACTAGCATAACTATTTATTTAAGATTTACTTTTGGCTATTATATGTAATTGTACTGTGTAAAAAATTAAATACCTAAAGATAATTATTATTATAATACAGAGTCTACGACCTACTGCCAGCTATACCCAATACTGTAACACTGCTGGATCCTGTCATCATACCATTACAAGTGGGTTATTGTTAGGTTCAAACCAACTCGTTCATCATATATGTACTATCACGCTATACTTGATACTTGTTACATCTAAACACTCTGCCTAACGTCTTGGATGGTGTGGTTATGTGTATGTGTGACCGACGCGACGCCGGCCGCTCTGCGAATCGTACGAGTGTTTACATTATCTACTATCTTTCCAATATTTACACTCTCACCGCCAAATGATAAAGTGAAAGTTAAAATTTGAGAAGGTGCGGCGCAAGCGGTCCGAAGACACAAGCATTAATGATTAATGTAGGTAACACCAATATTACTCAGTATGGTTATTCCAGCACTGTCGGTCCAGCGTGTTACCAGCGTGTTACTGATCAGCTTATCACATCAACGTGTTACTGAGCCGCTCATCACACCACCGTGTTACTGAGCCGCTCATCACACCACTGTATTACTGAACCGCTCATCACACCACTGTATTACTGAACCGCTCATCACACCACCATGTTACTGAGCCGCTCATCACACCACTGTTACTGAACCGCTCGTCATACCACTGTGTTATTGAGCCGCTCATCACACCACTGTGTTACAGCGATTTGCGGACATAGCACAAGAGCCAGTGACACCAGTGTGTTACTGAGCCGCTCATCACACCACCGTGTTACTGAACCGCTCGTCATACCACTGTGTTACTGAGCCGCTCATCACACCACTGTGATACAGCGATTTGCGGACATAGCACTAGAGCCAGTGACACCACTGTGTTACTGAGCCGCTCATCACACCACTGTGTTACTGAACCGCTCGTCATACCACTGTGTTACTGAGCCGCTCATCACACCACTGTGATACAGCGATTTGCGGACATAGCACAAGATCCAGTGACACCAGTGTGTTACTGAGCCGCTCATCACACCACCGTGTTACTGAACCGCTCGTCATACCACTGTGTTACTGAGCCGCTCATCACACCACTGTGATACAGCGATTTGCGGACATAGCACAAGATCCAGTGACACCAGTGTGTTACTGAGCCGCTCATCACACCACCGTGTTACTGAGCCGCTCATCACACCACTGTGTTACTGAGCCGCTCATCACACCACTGTGTTACTAAGCCGCTCATCACACCACTGTTACTGAGCCGCTCATAACACCACTGTGCTAATCATATCACCCGCATTTCATGGCCGGCAACTGGACATGCCGGGCCATGCCACTGACGCGAAGTTACCTAATTTCCTGAACTTATTAGCGTCTAGCTTTTGCCTGAACCTCCGCCCGCGTATATTAAATATAGCCTATTTCACTCTGGAGTAAAGCAGTTTTTTATCGGTGATAAAGTTTTAGCAATGGGACCAGTACTTTGAGAGATTACCAAAACACAAACTTTATGGGGTAACCAGACAGTTGCAAACTGGCGTTCCAACCAAGGTGACCTTGGTTTATGAGTTTGGTTTGCGTTGCGGCTACATGGGTGTAAACCACACGCCGACACGTTGGGTGGTTGAGAAAACGCGCCTTCCAACCAAGGGCGTTGAAGGTCATGGATTACAACTGCTGTCTACACGGATTGAAACTAGAGTCTGTCTAAAAAGTCAAACGACTTGGGAATTTTAATAGTTTTTTATAATTTTAGTAGAGGTACTTTATTTTAACATTTCTGAGGCATAATAAATGACGCCAATTGTCTAGCGTATTCCGTTCATGATGAAGCGAAAGATTAAAATTATTAACTTTGTTTGAACTACCCAAGTCGATTGACTTTTTAGACAGACTATAGCAAGGTCATCTTGGTTGGGACTTTGGTTTGCAACCATCGGGTCACCCCTTTACCTGTTAGTCATTTTATTGTAGATACGAATTAGATGTTACCAGACGTCGAACTGACTTCCTGTTTGTTATGGTAGGTAAACAAAACATGTTTTGTAAAATAAAATTATTTTCAAGGTCACTCGAAGTTTGTAAATGTATTTAGTTTTAGCCTATTATGTCCCACTGCCAGGGCTCCCCTAATTTTTCTTTGTTAGTCAAAGTATTCTTTTTTATGCAGCAGCGATCGACTGTCCGAATGATATCAACCGGATTCGACGGAACGTTTGATTAATGCGCCATTACACATGCGTGCAGTGATAACGTATCGAATGACCAATATAATGAATCTTGTTCACTATGTACTTGCGTTAAATGTTGCGAACACAATAAGAATACTTAAATGACGTTGGCTCAGCGGATTCACAAGCTCAAATCATGAATCAATACAAAGCTTCAAAACCTGTCTATTGGTTCTTAAATGTTTTTAATCCTGAAACAGCTGATTGATTCGCGTGAGCTCATACGGTCATTACTGTCAGTAGAGATTCAGAGTCCGGGGCATGATCCCCGGAGTGCGCACAGGCTTTTCCAATGCCCCAACTTCATCAGTAAGGCTTCGATTTAAAGTTCTAAAGATTCTAATGGCTACATAGCATCTTCATTATATAGCCATTTCAATGAGACTTATGTCATGCCTTCCCTAGTAAAGGTTTTTTTGATTTGTAATAATATCAAAGCTTTTTTTATAATATTACGTTTTAGGGAGTACGGCATTGTTGTGGAAGTCGTGAACATTTGTGAGTACCTATATCTTTGATCTTATCACAAGTGGGTTACTTACTACACGCCATCCGATGGTAGTTTTGTAACCTCAAACCAAATATTTGTCTTGTGTGAGAGCGTGTCGGTAGTTGTAAGGTCCACCGCGGGCCCGTGCGCCGCGGCAGTGGCTCCATGATGACGTGTTGCCGAATTTACTTATATTAGTCGAAACGGTTCAAGACCCAGCGCTAATGTAATGCGTAGTGCGCACACGTACAGGAAGTCCATACTGCTAACTGTACAGCGACAACGGCCGGGTACTGTGCACGTCCTCCTGGCTTCCGTCGCCACACACGCCAAGTCTCGCTACAGCTTGGCGCAGTTCGCAGTAGCTCGCAAGCTGCCGCTTGTTCAGCGTTATCAGCGAGCTGCGCCGGCACGACCCCGCGGTGCAACGACCGCGCGCCGCCTAATGCTCCCGCGCACCGCCATCTATCGAGGATACTGCTCACCGCGCCACAACAACCGTTCACATTGTTTTCCTTGCGATATTTTTCTTGGTTTTGTTGACTCCTTAACAACTAATTTAGTGTTATAGCACTACATTGTTGCACATCAATTTGATTGGCTCAATAGTCCACGTAGCGAGTCCGACATACGAGCCTAGTGCTGCCTCGCGACACGAGTGTCCTGTACGCATTAAATGGGGAACACCGAAATCCTGCTAAACCTCAAGTCACCGTAGTACGTGAGGCACGGTATGCTGGCAGCGGCATATGACACACACACAGCGACGACTATGCGGGAAAGCGGCGCGGCCTCGATCCCGAGCGGCGCGCGCGGGCACCGGCTGTGACGTGTCGCCCTCGGGGTCCGCCTGGGGGTCACCGTACCCTCGCTACACCCCACGCGTTTTACTCACCCTGGTCTGCGCCTCTCGGGAACAAACAACAACAGCTTGGAACGTGAGCTCGTGCGTTTCACTCGCGGCGATACTTGACGCCTCAGCGGCGATTCGGTGTGTACTGGAGAGCGAGGCGGCGCTCGCGCCCCTCCCGCCCTCCTCACTCCTCCGTCACACCTGAGCCTCACCTCCGCAGGTGAGCGGGGCACGGAGCGCGGGGCCGGCGGAGGCTTCGCGCAGGCAGCGCGGGGCAGCGCGCGGGCGCGGGCGCCAGTCTCTCACCGGGCGCGACGCAGAGCGCGCGTCACTCGAACTGCGAAACATGTCCGCGAACGGGTCGGCGGCCACGGAGCCGCGGCTCTGCCACGTGCGGAAGACACCAGACTTCGACGGGTACGGGTTCAACCTGCACGCCGAGAAGGGCAAACCGGGCCAGTACATTGGCAAGGTGGACGACGGCTCGCCGGCCGAAGCGGCGGGCCTGAAGCGCGGTGACCGAATCCTCGAGGTGAACGGGCACAGCATCGCGGGCGAGAGCCACAAGCAGGTAGTGGCTCGCATCAAGGAGCGGCCGGACGACGCCGAGCTGCTGGTAGCGGCGCCGGCGCCGGGCGAGGCCGTGCCCGAGCTGGACGCGCCTGCGCCCGACGCGCCGGACGCGCCCGACGCGCGCGCCGACAGCCCAGCCGAGCCGCCGCGGCTCAACCTGCGCATGACCGCGGCCGAGATGCGGGCGCATCTCGCCGCCAAGAAAAAGATTGACCCCAAGAAAGTGCCGATGGACCTCAAGTCCAAGTTTGACATCGTCAAGAAACTGTGATGTGTGTGTAGTGCGGCCGCGAACCGGTGTTGTGTGCGATACGCGGAGAGCTGGCGGGCGCGGCGCCGCTCCGCGCGCGCTGTTGCCAGCCCGCGCGCTCTTCTGTGGATCAGGAACAATGACATCGAAGGCAGCGCAGGCGCAGGCTGATCGCGCGCCGGCCACCACCACCACCCCGTGTTGTACAATTAATGTAAATTTTATTTTACCACGTAAATTATGTAATAATATAATTTATAGCGTTCTACAGAAATTGCCATTGAATTGAATAAAGTGTTGTTGTATATATTTTACCTAGCCTAGGTACCTAGCCGCTATAGAATATGTTTTATAGTACATAGGAATGAAATGAAACACTGTGTGTAATTTATTTTACGAATTCAAATAATTTTGATTTTAAATAATTGATTATCTAAATGTGTAGCTAGGGTTACTCACGTACTCGAGTGTGAATATTGTTTAATTCTATTATCAATAAAATGTATTGAAAACCAATAGCGATTTATCAACATCACCATGTCCTAAAGGCGCCTCAGTGCGGCCCAGTTCGAGCCCGCACTATTCAATATTAGCGGCTGGTGCCGCCCCCATGCAACGAGTAAGGAGGCCACCCTGTGCACAAGACGCTGCCAGCGCCAGCCGCTGCTGCGGCCCGGCAGCGCTACACCTGCGCGCCTACACTCGGCGACGCGCTAGTTATCAGGCTGTCGCGAGGCAGATTACGGCGTATCACACTTGTACTAGTTACAGCACGGCCGCGCGACTCACTGTGCACACAACACGCTCATGTCAAAGTAATCGAACAAGCAGACCTGAACTTGTCCTAACACTACTTCGGCCCCTCTTATTGAACAAGTCAGGAGATTTCGTTCAAACTCAAACCCGTACCTGTAGGATCATTTCGTTTGTTTGTCTGTCTGTTAAGACACGTTTATTCGGGAATGCGTGGAGATCAACTATCAACTTGAAAATAATATCAAATACTCAGGACTGCAATCCCTTTGAAGCTGTAAAAATAATATTATAGTCGCTGTCACTGCCAGTATAAGATACGGCCGTTTGTGCCGCATATTTTGATACTCGCAAGGGAGTCAAAGCGTATAGGGCACTTCCCGTTAACCACTAATAATAAAATTTGACAAAAAGCGGCACAAGTAAAGGAAAATGACCGAAAATTTTAGTTTCTACATTTTACACATTTTTTTTGCGATTACAAACTCATTTTGCAGTTGGAGGACTAACTGTGGCCTATATCGATGTTATGTCAACTAGAAAGTTGGGTTTGTTTCGAATCCTAACACATTTTCATTGTTTACTTCAGTGAATCCAGCTCCATGATGCTTACTGAACGCCTCGAGCGTCAATACCATGCTCATCAGTAAAGAGCACATAAAGATAAAGTGATGAAATGCAATACTTACGTTTGATTAGTTGGTAAGTATATGTGTTACAATGTCTCCCGGACTGCACGGCTGCCTGCTCGTAAGATGAGTGACGACTGGGATGAGAATATCGAACGAGGTCGCCTAGCTCTAGTTGTAGTTCCACGCCTGTACACGGTTGTTCGTCGCTGAACCTAGGTGTGCGCAATTCCTAATTTGTTTTCTCTTCTGATCGCGATTCCTAGGTTGTCTCTACTCTGCTGTGTTCGATGCTCCTATTGAGAATCATTCATTGCCTACTATTGTCAAGCTCAACAATTAACAATTTATAAAATTTAAAGGTTACCTATGCCATTTAGCGGCATGTGATGCGCTAGCTCGGCTGCTAGCACTGAACAGCTGTGGTTTTGTTCATACAAAGAAATATTGTAATAAATGGTACAGATACCCGAAAATAGTGACGCACAATTTTATCCTTCATTGTTGTGTGTATGTAGGAAGATATGTTTATCATCATGGCCCATCAGAGCATGAGAACAGCCGAATGTTCACGCTCACGCCTCTATCGCATTGTTTGCAGTTGAGCCGCCGTCGCCAGCGCGCCGCACTTCCGCATTACGATGACATTCGGGTATCAGGTGTGAGTCCACACTCACCTGTCCGAGTGCTCATTACTGGTATTGTGAACCAAAACACATTAGACTTATCTTATCCGTTATCATCCATAATGTACTATTAATTAGAGTGAGGTGAATTCTGCGGCGCGCCCGGCGCACGGTGCGAACTCCAAGTTAGTAACTCATATCAATTATAGGAATGCGAACATTCTGACGAGGTGTCATATTTGTGAACGCAACTACGATGCAGGACTCAGAAGGAAAGGTCTTTTACATAAAAACAAATTAAGAACGTTGAATTGATTGCAACATGATCGAGCAACGCGTTTTAAATTAATTATCCTTATACTGATGAGCTGCTGCGATAAAGTTTTGTAATCCGGACATCCGACTCCTAACTTTCAACCGGGAAAATTAATTGTGTTGTTACAAGTCCAAGTTACGACACGTTGCTGTACTGACCGAGTGACCAATTTGTGTTGAACACGGCAGCAACCGTACTAGCTACGTGTCTAACACAGTTCGACCCGAACACATGGCCAACTAGATAAGTTAATGGAAACCAGTCATAATAAAATCATTAAATTGTATTCAAAGACAGCTCAGTTGGCGCAGTGGTAGGCTGCTACGATGCGTGTTGCGGGTTCGATTCCTGCACGGAACAAATATTTGTATGGCCTACTCTACAAATAGTTTCTTAATTGTGTATGTGAGATTATAATAATATGTTTGTGGAAGCTCTCACGATACAGGAGTAATTCGTCACCAGCTATGTGAATTATGGATTGCAAGATTTGAGCTTAATTCCCAATGAGGAGCAACGTATAAAATTAATTAGTCTGAGAATTAGCACTTTTTGAGCAGCAACACGTAACCTAGGTAAACACAACGTGTGTTCACCTAAGAGCATCAGCGAGCGCGCGCGTGTGTGTGTGTGACTCACTATGACTTCATCTCTAAGTTTACCTGCCGACTCGGCTGTCTGGTGCACTGCGAACCCAATCTTTGTGATTATGACATACGACAGCCACAAGTTTCTTATCGTCCATTATACTCTCGTCTCGTTAACATACATTTTTTGACTCTGGTATTTCTCGTGGCTAAGTATCTAATCACCAACCCTTCATGTATTATCAATGTCGAAGCTGATTTTCGGATATCCATCTGCGTATCAACTGGTCCAGGACTGTTCTGAGCCTCGGAAACCTAGTTCAGCCGTTGTTCGTGTGACTCAGACATTGCGTTGTAGAGGTCAGCTGGATAGTCGCTTCAGGTGAAAACAGGAAGGTACTCAGTTGCCCCCAGTTATATTGGACCCCTTATATGTAGTACACACTTATAGAAAACGAGGCTAGAGCCCACGCTGATGTGGTCACGTCTTGGCTAGGCGTCGTGCTATGTTTCGCCAACAAAAAGACTAAGCTGAAGTATCGCTTCATCACCTCGGCAAACACCCGTGTAGACTTGAACACATGAACACTGCTTGATAGTAAACACTGGTTTGGCATCTGTCATCAATATTTTGATAGTAGGTATTGTAACATCGTGACCGTGAAACAGATGGAAATAGAAAACAATGAAGTTATCCTGAGGTGGGAAAAAGACAATACGTAACGAAGCATTGTTGTTGTAATGAATAGTTGTAGTAAATGACGAGTGAAGCAGTAACCTCGCGCGCACTTAGCGACATTGTTTAGCAGCACAATGCGATGTGATCTTAGCGGCGCGGGCGCATCGCCGACCTCTCGGTGATCACGAGGCGCTCGAAGGTCGCGCAGCCACACTCGCGGCTCAAGACTGTAGCGTCCGTAAGCCACGGCAACCCACGCCGACTGCCTACAGGAGGTAGGCTCTCCTAGAACTTGAAGTAACCTGCCTCTGCCTCTTGAAGACTCCGTGCTGTATTGGGAACTTTGGAAGAAGTTCTAGTGATTCAGCTGTACGCACCAATTAACGAATTCCCATGCGGGGTTGACGCACATGGTATCATATTTACACGTTCACCGGAGAGCTACGGGAACTAGCACATACACACGTAGACCGCTGCTCCAAATGCACACATGACACAATTTACGCTGTCGGTTTACGCGGCGACATCGCAAGCTGCGAAGTAAACCTGCAGATATTGTCACCACTCCGTACCGTGGCATTGTCGTTGGACCAGTGACGAGTGTAATGCCTGCCGTGCGTAGGCTTTGATTCCCAGATCAAGCAAAGTTTAACTGGGTTTTCGCTCTTTACTTCTCAGAAGCAGTGCAGGTAGAGCCTGGTTAAAAGCAACGTTGCCTCTTTTCGTTCCATAGGTATATACACATGGAGCCTGCAAATAACTGGCATATTTTGAGTTTATGACTGAGTATACTGACAATTATACAGTATGCGGCACGCCTGTTTTGCTATTTGTTTGAAGTACTTACTAACTGTACACAAATTGTTAAAGTAAGCGTTAGCGTTGTTGAGTTATGAGAGCAAAGCTTTCCGTCTAAGATTTACATAACGTTAAATAAACGCTGTACAAACACGATATTGCACTTCTTCGACTCCCGTGTGTCAGTCTTTTTCTAAAGCTCTACGTATCAGCGCCGCAATATGGCGCGGAGGTGTCTGCAGGCATGCCCTAGCTTCAGCACGAGCACCACGGAGCGGCAACACGCTGCCGCCCTGCCGGCGACACGGTTCACTGGAGACGCTAGCGTCGCGCTCGTTCTCCAGTCGTGTGAGTTGTCGGTAGGCTAACATCCACGGAACAGTAAAAACAGTGGAAGAAGTAAGTAGGCGTGGCACTGTCGCCGCTAGTAAGAATCGCGTTGCGCACTTGCTGTTCAAGCGCCCTCATTCTCTAACTAGACTGCGCAACATAATAATTGACGAAAAATAATATTAAAATACCTTATTGTCCCATACTGTACTTTAAAAACCATAGTCTGACTAAAAATCTAACTCATGGAGGTGTATCATACCACCGAAAAGTATTATTTTCGGATTTATTTTAATAAAATGAAAAAATAAAATTACGTGAAACATTGCGCAGGATATACAAACAAAACTAGTCCTTAGTTACATCATTACAAAGTTGATTTTCTTTTCTCGGTTATTAGCTCTTCTGGAATATTCGTTAGTCTACCTATACTTTTGACGCTATCCAAATAGTGCGTGACTTTATCGATAAAATCAATCGATATGTATAATATGTATTACATTGCCTTTTTAAAATATATGTTATAGTTTAATAGTTTTGTAAGTAATATAATACAGATAATTATTAAATTAATAAATATAATAAAATAAATATTGTGGTATGATATTTGTGACGTATTTTAAATAAATTTAGTTAAAGAGTTAGGAACAACATAAGGCGTTTGAATTATACTTAATATTCTTATGTTTAGCAGTGGGCGATGACGATGATTTCAGCTGAGATGATGATAATTGATGTACTATGCAAATAAATACCCTTTTTACTACGTTTAAAAATTGCCTTTAATCATATTAATTTCATAATTTTAATACTATCACACTATCGCATTCAATTTTTTTTGCATGATATGTTTTAAATACGTTTTCATACAATCGATACATATTTCGATCGAATAAGGTTACTTCCCTATCTGAGTAGCAGCGAGCGCATTCGCGTCAGTGATACGCCATTCAAATACCAATCTTATTTTTACGAAGTTAGAGTTCATAATGAATATTATATACTGAACAATGCCATCTAGCGACGAGTGGCAGTACTTGGTAGTCAAAGATGTATTTCTTTCTTGTTTTTGTCAATTTGATTTATAGGCTTTTGAAATTAAAGTTGCATTTCGTATAAATTTTTTTTTGCATTTCGTCTACGCCCTGTTTTTGTTTTCAGCCAATCATATTTTTAGGTTTGCAGTAAGAGTAAATTGTAAATGTATGAGTTTGGCGACACCGGTTCTGGAACAAACATTTTCTCAAGCTACTTCCACTGTTTTTACTGTTCCGTGCTAACATCAATGGGCCTTAATTACCCGGAAATAAATCGATTATTTGAATCATCCACAATCATACACAAATTATTTTTTTAAATTATATATCTAATCCTTACATACATATTCTTAAATAATATTATGAAACAAAATCCACCACCGCTTCTGTCTGTGTGTGCGTTCTCGATAAACTCCAGATTTTCATACGGTTAGACAGTGATTCGCGAGGAATCATTTCAAAATTCGCACGCATGTCATAAGAAGCACAGAAATGCCAAGAATTTCAAATATTTATAAGTAACACTCTTGTGAAGCTAGACTGGGCAAGCAAAACCCTTTTATATACATACATTTAATAAAATCAAAATCTAGTATTTTACTGACTGGTGGTTTTTTCAATTATGTGATTAAATAATATAAGTACAGTTAATAAACGAAACCAAAATTCAATGATTCAAGGAGCAGTACCTATCTATATTCAGGGCATGTCGTACCCGTACCTACCCGAACCGTATGTCTAATGGACTCTTATAAGAATCCCATCTCCGATTGTTCTCACCTGGGGCGGCAAATATTTGCACACGAGTAACCAAGTGGCCAGGAATATCCACAACAACGTTTTGCTATGAAATACAAGCTTGTAGACTGAGGTACTGTGTTAGGAGCATGCTCCTGACCTAGTTCTCAAAAATGATCATGACACGTTGTAGTCTTGTCAGTTATTATAGACCGACCCCAGCGGTCTAAAATAACTGACAAGACTATTGTTACTAACAGGTTGGACCAGCTTGAACCGTGCTCCAGACACTAGTGGGGTGTATTGCTAATTTTTA
This sequence comes from Mythimna ferrago, assembly GCA_910589285.2. NCBI lineage: Eukaryota > Metazoa > Arthropoda > Insecta > Lepidoptera > Noctuidae > Mythimna > Mythimna ferrago. The sequence continues at coordinate 295,822 of OU342698.1, read as the reverse complement.
TATATTTTATTAGTCTTCTCGTCAGGCTTTTTAAAAAAAATATTTAAAAAATTAATTGTTATGTGTTTTTAAATGAATAAAGGGAATAATAATAATAAAATCACGAATAAAGAAAAGTACACGAATATGAAAGAAAGATTAAATTAAATTAATTGAATGTTCCCCTTGTGCGTAAAGGCTTCGTCTGTAGCCTTCCGTTGGACTCTTTTTCTGCATTAAGAGTCCAGTATCTACAACATTATAAAATTAGGAATTATTACAAACAAACAGTGGACATTACTTTACCAACAAAAAATGTCAGAGATAAATAACAAATAATTCATAAGAACTAGAGAATGAACAGTGCAGATTGCAGGACACGGATGCATAGAAACTAGAGAATTCATACTGCAGGATACAGATGCGCAGGAACTAGAGAATTCATACTGCAGGATACAGATGCGCAGGAACTAGAGAATGAATACTGCAGACTGCAGGACACAGATGCATAGTAACTAGATATTAATACTGTAGGAGACAAATGCATAGAAACTAGAGAATTATACTGCAGGATACAGACGCACAGGAACTAAAAAATGAATACTCCAGACTACAGTACACAGATGCTTTGAAACTAGAGAGTAATACTGCAGGATACAGATGCACAGGAACTAGAGAATGAAACGGCAGACTGCAAGACACAGATGCATAGGATCCAGACAGTGAACATTGCAGACTGCAGCACGCAGATGCAAAAGAATTAGGACACACAGGCGATGTACTACATAGTACTGGCACCAGGTCACAGAGGCTTATAGTGAAAAGATACCGCCTAGACCTTAATACTTTGCTTTAATCAAGTCTACAACACTTATCTAATTAACCTGGCACAAATCTGGAAGAATAAAACATAATTTGTTTGTCTCCTATCCAAACCTTCACAGAGCTAACAAAAAAGTGATTACGTCAAAAATATTAATTATTATTCAATATTGAGTCGCGGCCTGCCTGTACCCACCCAACACGCTAATGATTGTATTATTTTTAACTTGATTAGATTATAGATAAGTACCGATGCCAGAATGCCAGCCGCCTTCATCACAAACATTTCAAATATTATGCTAATTATAATATGCAAATAGTTAGGGAAAACCAGTGTCAGCTAGCAGTATACTACCTATTATATAAAAGGCATAGAGGTGTTTCAACGATTACATATTATTATAGGTACGTTACTACATACCTAATTCTGTGTAAGTATTTAAATATTGTTTTGTGTAAATGGCTTGCAATCAAAAATTAAGAATTGAGTCTTTGTAAAACATTCGGGAATTAATTTGTGCAGTTGGAACGTATCAAGTGAAGGCCGCGGCACGTCCTTGGTGCGATACGCGACGAAGGCGAGGCCGTTTATGTGCCACCTGTAGTGATGTAACGATTGTCAGATTCTTCACTTCATATTCGCATTCGCATTCGCGAATGCGAATATTGGCTTTCAAACAAAGTGCGCGCAAAATGTCATACGGTTTGACATTTCGTGTCAACCCAGCTTAAATAAAACCAGTCCTGTGCGTCTTGCATCCATCGGATTCTCGCGACCCTCACCAGGGCCCCAAGTCTGCTATTTTTATACATTCGTCATTCCAACACGATCCCATTGTCATTTTGCTAAAAGTTTGTAATCTGCTAATTCTTTTCATAATGATCGATCATTGATCGGTCACTGGTCTTGTAATAGAATTGTGGTAGAATAATAATTTCGAGCATGTTAAAACCAATAACTGCACAAAACGTTCTAATGGTAAAAGACTGATCAAATAAACTGTCAAAGTTTTAGCAGATTACCGCAAACGTCAAATATTCATTTGTCAATATGTACGAGATTACGATTCTAAAATTCAATAGTGACAGTGGTTGACCATTGGAAAGTCATAATGACGCCATTATATTAGTAGATTACCAAACTTGTCAAAATCGACAATTATGACATCAATGATAGACCATTCTGACACTATTGTAATAGCAGACTTGAGGCCCAGGCCATCGGTCGCCCCGTGTCGGCCTTCCGGTGCGTGGTCAAAGTCAAAAGTCAAAGTCAAAAATATTTTATTTCACATAGGCCTACATGGGCACTTATAAAACGTCAGAAGCTATTGCACGGTTCCAAATCGGTCGTTTCCTATGAAGAAGAAACGGCAAGAAACTCCATGGTTTTAAAAAAAGTGGTTGGTATTACAATATTGATAGATATTATGTAAGAACAGTTTATACCAGTCAAATATTGTACACAAAAGCACAATAAAAATTATCTTAGTAAAAAACAAAGTAAATCGTAATAGGAAGTAGTCTAACAGCCAGTTTTTTCATCTAAAGTAACAGCCAAAGTAACGTCATAAAGTAAAAGTAACGGTCAAATTCGTTTCTTCAACATTTTAACTGTTGATTTAACTGTTACTTTTGCCTTTAACTTTTACTACTCATTAGGGGGCTGTTAAAGCTAAAGTCACTGTCATTTTGACAAAGTTGTAGGTTATTTAGGTTTCACTAATATGTCTTCACGAACTTCGTCCAGTGAAAGTTCAAGATCATCAGACGATGAACTTATCGTTAGTTATTTAACGCGTAGACGTAAAAAGTTTAATGTTCGCAAAGATCATTTCGTATGGGACGACGCTGATTTTCTGTTCCGATACAGAATTTCAAAGGAAACAGTTACATACCTCAGCCTGTTGTTACAAGATAAACTGACGCCAACCACAGAAAATTAAGTTTTTTTTCAGTTTGTATTTAATAAGACTACGTTAAATTAACTAATGTACAGTACGGCCGTTCTATCTTGGCGAGTGTGAAGTTAGGCTCTGCGAACTTTAGCGCTTGTGTACCTACTCGTATAAAAATAACGGTTTAAAAAAAAATCCAATAATAGTTGTTAATAGCAATAACAACAACTAATAGCATTAATTTTTTTAAATCATTTAGGCGATTAACACACGGCACCGCGCACCGCCGCGGTTGGCGGTGAAGCGGATCTCATGTTACAATGGTCACTTAGAAATCCGTTGATACCTTACACACGTACACCGCCCGACCGCGCGGTCGAGCCACGGTCGAGCGGTGCTCTCGCAACCACCGCTCCTCCGCGCTGATTTCCGCGCGGTGGAGCGCGCTTACACACGGGGCACCGCAAAACCGCGCGGATTTTTGTGGATGCAGGACGTGTTGCAATTTATCTTTACTAACAAATAATCAAATGAAGAAGTGGACATTCGTGTATAGTTCAAAAAAAATATTTTCGTGTTTTCTCAAACTTTTGTAGGATAACATGAAAGTCCCATTTAGAGTTCTGCTACGTAAAAATGGATGAACTCAATAACTTCTTACTTTTTTCTTTCTACGCCATAAAAGCTAGATGCTGCCACCACTTCAGAGTCCATTTTCGCCAGTGGCTGTGATAAAACTGGTCAAAATTGCGTTAAATCCATCCGCGCGGTTGGGCGCATAAACCGCCTAACCACGCGGAGCACCGCTAAGAAATCCGCTTCACCGCCACCGCCCTCCGCGGCGGTGCGCGGTGCCGTGTGTTAATCGCCTTACTTATGTTATCAATCACGGAACAGTAAAAACAGTGGAAGTAGCTTGAGAAAATGTTTGTTCCAGAACCGGTGTCGCCAAACTCATACATTTACAATTTACTCTTACTGCAAACCTAAAAATATGATTGGCTGAAAACAAAAACCGGGCGTAGACGAAATGCAAAAAAAAATTTATACGAAATGCAACTTTAATTTCAAAAGTCTATAAATCAAATTGACAAAAACAAGAAAGAAATACATCTTTGACTACCAAGTACTGCCACTCGTCGCTAGATGGCATTGTTCAGTATTTAATATTCAGTATGAACTGTAACAACGTAAAGATAAGATTGGTATTTGAATGGCGTATCACTGACGCGAATGCGCTCGCTGCTACTCAGATAGGGAAGTCACCTTATTCGATCGAAATATGTATCGATTGTATGAAAACGTATTTAAAACATATCATGCAAAAAAAAATTGTATGCGATAGTGTGATAGTATTAAAATTATGAAATTAATATAATTAAAGGCAATTTTTAAACGTAGTAAAAAGGGTATTTATTTGCAAAAAGGGTATAGTACATCAATTATCATCATCTCAGCTGAAATCATCGTCATCGCCCACTGCTAAACATAAGAATATTAAGTATAATTCAAACACCCTATGTTGTTCCTAACTCTTTAACTAAATTTATTTAAAATACATCACAAATATCATACCACAATTTTTTATTTTATTATATTTATTAATTTAATAATTATCTGTATTATATTACTTACAAAACTATTAAACTATAATATGTATTTTAATTCATTAAACCCCAAGCGAACGCGCCGGCGTTCGCGCACCTATTGTCTTTCTATTGTGTCTGTAATTTCCACGATTGAAAGGTTAAAAAGGCAATGTAATACATATTATACATATCGATTGATTTTATCGATAAAGTCACGCACTATTTGGATAGCGTCAAAAGTATAGGTAGACTAACGAATATTCCAGAAAAGCTAATAACCGAGAAAAGAAAATCAACTTTGTTCTGATGTTACTAAGGACTAGTTTTGTTTGTATATCCTGCGCAATGTTTCACGTAATTTTATTTATTCATTTTATTAAAATAAATCCGAAAATAATACTTTTCGGTGGTATGATACACCTCAATGAGTTAGATCTTTAGTCTAACTATGGTTTTTAAAGTACAGTATGGGACAATAAGGCATTTTAATATTATTTTTCGTTAATTATTATGTTGCGCAGTCTAGTTAAAGAATGAGAGCGCTTGAACAGCTAGTATGCAACGCGTTTCTTAGTAGCGGCGACAGTGCCACGCCTACTTACTTCTTCCACTGTTTTTACTGTTCCGTGTTATCAATCAATTCAATTCTAAAAAAATTCGTTCGTTGGCGTTCGTATAAACAGAATCAACTGACATTCGACTTTTTGACACTACTTGACAGTGGATATTGCGATGTTGTCATGCGTAAAAAAAGCTCCCCACGTTTTTTTGGGGTAATTATGCCGTTTGTGTTATGGTAACTCTATTGACTTTTAGTTTAGCTGTTACTTGGATGAAGAAACACATTTGCTATAATATCAGTAATAGTCAAGTAAAAGTTAATACTTTTACTGATAGTTTTAGTTGTTGATGAAAAAACTGGCTGTTAGAGTTCGTGGAGTATACAGTGTTCTCACATTCACATTACAAAAAGAGGCTATATAAAAAAAAAATTCAGGAATAATATAATAATTACAACTATCAGTAAAATGTTGACAAAATAAATTACTAACAAATTTAAGACAGTTGAAGTATAAATAAAAAAAAAATATTGCAAAAGCAATGTGTTAGAGAAAAAAAAATGTACATAAATGGTGTAAGGGACAGCCCTCCACAAACTTTAAGGGCTTGCTCAGTAGACGAAACTGAACAACTCACCATAAAAATTTATTTCAGGAAACGAAAAAAATATTCAGCCTCGCCATACAAACTGTCCAATCAAGTTAATAATTTTGTATGATGAGGCGGATTTTTTTTTTCGTTTCCTGAAAAAAATTTTTATGGTAGGTTGTTCAGTTTCGTCTACTGAGCAAGCCCTTAAAGTTTATGGAGGGCTGTCCCTTACACCTTGTATAATTATTAAAACAAAGGTGGAGCAGTTAATAAACAAAATATTGATGATTTACCAGGGGGCCACATGTGCAGAGGTAGTCATTGCCAAACAAGCGTGTCTTCGAAGCCTGGTCGCTACTCCAGAACCTTTCTTCCCATCGACCATCTGTTCTGCGAGCAATGTGCTAGACCCAGGGCCGATCGTTATAGGGACACTTGAGGGAGGCCAATAGCCAACAGTGGACGTCTTTTGACTGAAATGATGATGATGATTATAGCATTTATTGAACGAAGTTAATCACATTAAGTTAAATGATAAATGATCTTTATTTTGCAAGTAGGTTTTATAAAACACTTTTACACGTCAATTTTTTTTTTCGTCAATTAATGCTAGATGAGGCCGGTGTTTCCTAGCTGACTACCCTGAGAAGAAACACCGAAACAAACTCAGGGGTCAAAGTCTCTTTTAAAGTCCATACAGCAAAACATGTAATGGTCAAATCATATGAGTACCATGCAGACTGAGCCTGAGATGGTCTTTTGAAGAAAGAACCACACAGTTCTAAGTGGACCTGTCCAGTCAGTGCAAGCATTTGTCAATATGCGTGTAGCTCAACTCAGGACTACTAAGGAGCTCAACGACTTGACGAACAATGCCAAAGAAAGGACATTTGGGTAGGCCACATCAAATACTTAAAACTGCCAGACATCATGTAAAAATAAAAGAAAAGGAAAGAGTAATCAACATAGTTCTCACATTCACAATAATAAAATTTACAAAAGTGTAAATATTGCAAATCGTAAAAAAAATGTAATTAAAAAAAAATCAGCCAAATAGTAAAAATAAACATGTCATAATTGTAAAAAATAATAATATATTTATATACAATATCATAATTGTAAAACAACAACAATCGTCAATAAAAAAAAGGCAGTTAAAACAAAAAAACATTCAATTGATAATAATTATAGTGAGTAGGTACTGGAGCAGGTCAATCCCAAGCCGTTTTATCCTCGAGATACTCTTTTACAGTATAAAAAGCCTTTTGGCAAAGTTTTCGCTTTACAAATATTTTGAATTTATTAATGCTAAGTTCCTGAATAGGACTGGGCAGCTTATTATAAAAATGTATACTTTGGCATCTAAATGAGCGTCCTATTTTTTTGAGCCTGGTGGCAGGAACCACTAACTTGTGTTTGTTCCTAGTATTAACGTTGTGAATGTCACTGTACTTTTTAAACATGTTTTTATTTTTATGAACATACAAAATATTTTCATAGATATATTGAGATGGCAGTCAAAATATTAATAATTTTAAATTTATCTCTGAGGGAGTATCTGCGACTTAATTTATAAATTGAACGAATGGCCCTTTTCTGCAAAACAAAAATCGTTTGGATATCGGCGGCATTTCCCCATAATAGAATACCGTACGACATGACCGACATACCGTAGTTCATTCGAAAACATTTGTTATAATTTGACGTTAGTTTATATTATTGTACCGGTAAAATGCCTTAACTTTGCACGAATTTTGATTTTTTCAACTTAAATAGAAAAATTAGTATGTGACAAGTAAATAAAAAAAATACAAATCGAACGTTATATTCCTATTAAAGAAGTCCATTATAGGTTTTACTTCGCATTTTCTAAGAAATTACCTTCGAAATGGCCAGGCAAATGGTATTTTTTCTAGTTTGCCTAGACGGGATTATTGCAGTTAAAATTTAGTTTCAAATTAAGAGATTTGGTACCATTCAATAATTTGGTATTTGATATAATACTCATATTTAAGCAGACTAAAAAGTCTAAAACGTTTTTTCTTTGTTAGTTTGGAAGGTAGGCAAAGTAGAGCAGTCTTTTTGATTTTTTCGTCCTGTGAGTTCCCAGTTCATTTTCGCGCTTAAAGAATCTTGGAATTACACTAGTTTGCTGTCTAACTGAAAGGTGTCAACCAACGAAGATTTGTAAATTATTTATAAAAAATTCCAAATTGTCGTTTTTCTCGGTTTTACCAAGTTAAACTAGATTTAAAAGTCCAATACATAGATAGAAAGACGGAGGACTATTTTTCATTTAAAATGTACTTAAGCTAAGTAAAAACAGCATAAACACGTATATAATCAAATTGTGAAGTGCAGGAGTAAGCTCACCGACCACATTTTGTAAAATTCTGAGTCTAAATCACATTTCATAACTTTCTTGCCTAAACCAAAAATGACTGTCGCCACGCGTGAAAAACTGTATTACGTATTTTGTTAACTCGAATAGTTTACTAAATAATTTAAAATAATCAGTTTGGGCAAAGTAAAGATAGGTAGGCCAAATTATAGCAAAAAACTTGGTATTTAAAAAAATTAAAGTGATATAAAAACATGACTATAACTCCAAATTTCTCAAACATGTTGTTACACAATTTGTAAAACTGAAAATGTGAAATGCAAGTTGTGTGATAGAAAAATATTAAATTAAATTTAAAATAATAAAATCTTATCAGTTGTATCGTCGTCCATTCAGTCAATATTTTAATACTTAGATACCTTTTTGTTTGTCAAAAACATTCGCCAAATATTCGCATGATTTTTGCGAATGTGAATGCGAATGTCAAAAAGTGTGCGAATATTCGCGAATGCGAATGCGAATATTCGTTACATCACTAACCACCTGGCATGTGCTCGTCCGCAGACAATGAATGCCGGCCGGTAGCACGCCGTACCGCGTGACTGCAGCTAGGCTCTTTTTCTCATCACATTACTGATTAGAATACTTACCCATTTTAAAAAAGGTAAGTAGGTACTTAATTGTATCTCGCATTTTTACCGACATCCGTGTGACCATTTTAGAGGTTACAACATCCAGTGCGTTGAAGAAACTTTGGCCGTGTAAGTTTTTTATTTCTTTATCCTCTTTTCTTTTTTTTATCACAGCAACATTTAATATGCTTTGTAATGGCCGAAGAGTCCTAACAGCATAAATGAATGTTACGCACGCTGGCTGCAAGCTGAAGCACATATCTTCTCAACCGAAGTAAGTTTAAGTTATGGTGCACAATGATTTTCTCGATAACCTTAGTAAAATGAGACAAATAGATTTTTTTTTGTGGTGGGAAAATCATCAATGACAACCCCCGGTCTTAGGCGAAGCGGGAGATAGTGTCAGACTCTTACTGACTAAAAACCCACCCCGTTCCTTCAAGCCTTCATACCGGGGCTCGAGCTATCTTTCAAAACCGGCGGCCATTCTGAACGCCTGCCAGGGGGTCATGGCAATTCGGATGGTGCGGGGATACCGCACGATTTCCTGCGAAGCGGCGAGCCTTCTGGCTGGCCTACCACCGTGGGATCTGGAGGCAACAGTCCTTGCACACATGCACGACATGCGCGTGGAGATGCAACGCCGGGGTGAAAGTCCTCTACCGCGACAGGTCACGGCATGGCGGACAGAGCTCCGGCGGGATCTCATGGTGGAATGGCGTCAGCGACTATCGCAACCCCGTCATGGGCACGCCACAATTATGGCGATAAGTCCCCTCTTTGAGGCGTGGCTGGAAAGACCTCACGGCGTCCTTACCTTCCGCATGACACAGGTCCTCACCGGAAATGGCAAGTTCGGGAGGTTCCTGTTCCGAATAAAAGCGGAAGTGACGCCCGGGTGTCGCCACTGTGCGGAACGCCCGGACGACACGGTGGAGCACACAATCGCGGTGTGCCCTGCTTGGGCGGAGCATCGCCGTGCCCTCGTGGGGGTGATCGGCGGCGGAGACCTCTCGCGCCGGGCCTTGGTCGAGGCCATGGTCCGGAGCGAAGAGGAGTGGCAGGCGGTCGCCGACTTCTGCGAAGCAGTAATGCTCGCTAAGGAGGAGGCCGACCGCATCAGGCAACGGCGCTCTCGCCGCCGCCGGGATTCCGATCCCGATTTCCGGCCACCGTAGGCGCGGGCTTGCGGACAGTGAGCAATGGGTAGCTCGCTGTCCCGCCGTCCGGTAACTGTCCGGACGACTGTGTGGAGTTGTAGACGATATGCATCACTTGTTAATGGAATGTGTTCAGTATGAAGCTGATAGGAGTAAGTTGTTTAGGGTTTTGAAGTTGAACAAGAACAATATCGGTACATTCCATCAAATACTAAGCAAGCCGACTTCCGATGATGCGATAAAGTTGTTCGACTTTATGGCCCTGATCCATTGATCTCGTTTGTTGTTAAATAATAATTGTCTTAGGGTACGATGGGACTGACATACGCTGTGCGTTATAAAAGTCCCTAAATTATTAAAGAAATAAAAAAAAAAAAAAAAAAACTGTCGGACCAAGCCCAAGTCGTCGACGGCGTGCGACGTGTTCCCGCGCGCCTCAAGGAGTTGTCAGCAACAGCAGGGGCCCAGCCGGGTCGAAGCCTACTGGGGCCAGGGTTATCCGAAAGGGCGCTCGAGCCCCGGTATGAAGGCTTGAAGGAACGGGATGGGTTTTTTAGTCAGTAAGAGTCTGACACTATCTCCCGCTCCGCCCAAGAGCGGGGGTTGTCATAAGATGATTTTTCCAATCGAAAAAAAAAAAAAAAAAAAAAGCTATCTTTCAAAACTAACCCTGGCTCCGGCAGGCTTCGACCCAGCTTGGCTTCTGCTAGACAAATAGATTCGAATATAGTTGTTGCTGGGGATCTGACGACGGCGCCGCCGCACCGCTGTACCACAAATAAGATAGGTACAGAAGTCAATCTACATACAAAGCGCTCTCGAGCAACGCACACATAGACACCGCTCACGGACACGATATCTCGGTCGCGTCTCGGCTAACTCGTCGAACAGTTTCGGCTCAAACGCTCATTAGTGTGCGTCCACCGAGCGTAGGTATAATAAAAAACTTTTGACAAAAAAAAAAATATAACCGACTTAATAAAAAAAACAACAATGTTTATTCCAATTAACTCAAACCCTGCTAGGATACATTGTTTTATTATGAAGTTCCCGTGTCTACCTTCCGGCTCCATCATCATCATCAGATCAGTTCGATAGTACATTATAGCCAAAGTGCATCTCATGATAATTGTAATAAGCCCTAACACGGCTAGGATACATTGATTAATTTCGGAGTTCCGGTACCTATCTTCCAGCTCCATCATCATCATCAGGTCACATCGATGATACCATTTTCAACATACGTATTCAGAACTATTCATTTATTTGTAACTATGTTCATTGGGAGATCTGTGTGAGTATGAACTTCTGTTGGCCATTTCTGGTCTTCTTTACCAGTTCCACTTCATCAAATGTCATGTTTTGACTATAAATGCTTAAGTCTTTGATGAAAATACCAAAAGAACTATATAGTTGCTTATAATATTTGAGGAGTTCCCTCGATTTCGCCAAGATTCAATCATCAGATCCCGACTTGGTGACTATGGGACCATTTGGGAAGTATACCCTTTCCAACAAAAAAAGAATTTTTCAAATCGGTTGGCAAGTGACGAATTTATGCGCGAACATACATAAAAAAAAAAATACAAACATCCGAACTGAGAACCTCCTCCTTTTTTAGAAGTCGGTTAAAAAACAAAATACAAACATCCGAACTGAGAACCTCCTCCTTTTTTAGAAGTCGGTTAAAAAGTGAAGTACATTCATGAGATAGTCTTCTGTACCTATCTATTTTGTGGCTGTACCGCGGCGGTGCGGTGGTGCGATGCGGGTGCGGGCTGGACCATTTGAACGCGGTGAGTGTGGTGACACTGGTGACTCACAAGCGCGGCAGTTTTGCTGTTATCGCGTTATTCGCGGTGCGGAAATACTTTGTCCTGAATGTAGTTGGCTACATTTTGTTATACTTATTTAAATTCATCAATATATATAATAATAATTCATCATAAATCCTGGCGTAAAAGATCTCGGTTTGCATTTTGACTCAGGTTGAATCAGGTTTCCTGTGTCTGGGCTGCGGGGTTGGACGAAAGAGTTACCGCGGCCATGGAACGTAAAGGGTAACTGAAGAAACACAGATGGGTTTTAGCCACTAAAAGTCTGATACGTATCGTTTCATCCAGAAGGAGAAAGTTATGTGATGACATCCTACCTCAAAAAAAAGTTGTTCGAAGGGCGGACACAGGGAAACTTGGACAAAGTCGACAAATCAACTTTGCGGTATAGTCTGTCTAATAAGTTAAACGACTTGGGTAATTATTAGGATTTTATGAAATCTGATGTAGTCAACACGGGTTCAATAATCAAAGTTGAATAAGAGATAGAAATCATTGTTTACTAACAGAAGAACCATATGAAAAGTATCGAATATAAGTATTTTTTAAATAATTAAATATTATACAAAATTCCCAAGTCGGTTGACTTATTAGACAGACTATATCTGATATCGTCTGAGAAACTTATTGGCGCACAAAGATGAAGGCTATTTAATTCTTGTATAAATTAAACTTTATCCTATAACTGACTATGGTGACTTCACACGTGTGCTACTTACTTTATAGACTTAAATATATTTAGTGCATGTCAACCTTCGATATCACTGAATGTTTTGGAGAGGTGCCCTCTGTGCACCCAGGCACGGTTTTTTAAAGGTAAGCGGGGTCTGAAGGTGCATATTGGGAAGGCACACAAACCCCAAAATGCACTCACTACAGACCCTGTTATTGGTTCTACATCTCATACGCCGACTACATCAAAATTCAAAAACTCTGTTTCTGTTTTAAAGCGAGTTCTTCGCGGCGGTAGGCCAGTAGTAGCGCAACACTTAGCAGGATGCATTCGTTTTGCTGCCCGGGAGAACTCGCTTAGTGCCTGGGAACAACTGCTCACCTTCCCTTACAGAATATTGCATGTTGAAAAGAATTTGGCCACCAAAAAAACCTTAACCACACAAATTAAAGAAAACTGTAATTTTTCGGCTTATAATTTGGATTAAAAATTATCGACACAGACACAAAGTTATGCTCTACAAGAGGTATACCATATCTGGTCGAATCTAAATTAGGGGAAGGTGACATTAGCGGAGCAGCCAGAATTCTTTTCAGTAGTGATGTGCTGGCGCCGTGTTCTCCAGATACTCTGGTAGCTCTGGAGAGCAAACACCCTGCCCCAGCGGATGGCCTCTCTTTTCCTGACCCTCCTGATTCGGATATTCATACCCTCACCGTTACAGGTCGAGAGGTAATCTCAGCCGTTTGCTCCTTTCGGAGCGGCTCTGCCGGCGGCCTCGACGGCCTAAATCCTCAACACCTGAAGGACCTCATCTGCTCAGGCGCCGCGAAAGCTGGTGAGTTGCTCTTGAAGAATCTTACGGCTCTGGTTAACCTAATGCTCTCAAGCAAGGTGAACGAGGCCGTCATCGACACTCTGTACGGGGCCAATTTATATGCCCTTCGCAAGAGCCCGACCCATTGCCGTGGGCACTACGTACCGTCGTATGGCAGCCAAGATTTGCTGTAAATTTTATGGTGAGGCTGTTTCGAAAAAAATTCAGCCCCTGCAGCTAGGCTTCGGCTCCAATACTCACAACTTTTAAAAATGAGGTTACGGATCACTACCTTTCCTTCTGAACGTTGTCATTAAGTACAGTAATTCTCTGATTTCATTTAATTGTTTAAGTATAAATATATATATTGTTTATTGTTTTGTAATTTATGTAATTTATTACGAGTAGTTCATGTATTGTTTATATATGTAGATGAGTATCTTTTTCTCCTTCTCTGTCAAATCCTTCCAAAAAATCGCTTTTAGCAATAAGACCGCCCATTGTGACACCCTAGTAATTTTTATTTTTGGTGTACAATAAAGAATCTTCTATCTCTCTATCTATCTATCGATCAAAGGGGGCTGCGAGGCTGCCGTACACGCCTTGTCGACCTACCTAAATTCTAACCTAGGAGAAGTCATCCTAAAGGTTGACATAAAAAATGCCTTCAATTCGATTAATAGGGATATCTTGCTGGCAGAATCTAAAAATGAATTACCCAAAATTTTTAGTTTTCTTTGGCAATGTTACAGACAACCTTCTAAATTACGAGTACTATATCGGGACAATCTTTGGGAATCCGCTGTTGGCTGTCAACAAGGTGATCCCCTCGGGCCAGTGATCTTCAGTTTAACCATTCACCCCATTATTCGACAGTTAAATTCCAAATTCAACGTTTGCTATCTCGACGACGGTACCCTAGGAGGCGATGCAGATACAGTTTTAAATAACTTAGACTTTCTAAAAAATTAACTCCACTCAATAGGACTTGATCTGAACCTTTCAAAATGTGAACTATTCTTATCTGACAGCACCGACAGACAACACACCCTTTCAAATTGAATACAATAGCCCCAGAAATTGAAATTATAGAAAAAATCTCTCTTCGTCTACTGGGGTCTCCTATTTTCGAAGATTCCTTTCCCAACTTAGTCGACGAAAAAATTCAAAATTTTAATGATGTTTCGAAAAGATTATTCCAATTGAACATGCATTCGGCTATCACTATGATTCGTTTCTGGTGTTTCGGCCCTAAATTAATTTATTTCCTTCGCGCTTCTCATGGAAACACCCCCACCTTTTGGAAAAAATGGACCAAATTATTCGGCATACTCTGACATCAATTTTAAACGTAGCCATGGATGACCGAGCTTGGGCTCAGGCTACTCTTCCTATCCGTATGGGTAGTAGCCTCGGCGTCCGCAAAATTTCTAGTATTAGTTTACCAGCCTTTATATCCTCGGTTCACGGCACTGAGCAATTAATCAGGAATATTATATCTCCCTTACTGAATGATTTCAATGTGCCGTGCTTCATCGAGGCTATAGATGCCTGGAGACTCGCTTGCCCGAATTCTAATCCGCCCGACGAACCATCATCCCAAAGACGGTGGGATGAGCCGCTCTGCAAAGTAGTTCAGGAAAAACTTATTGCAACATTTACTGCTCCTGCAGAGCGAGCGCGCCTGCTGGCTGTGGGAGAGTGGGAGTCGGGTTTTTGGCTTCACGCACTACCGTCGTCGAACATTGGTACCTTGCTCGATGATAATACTTTCCACCTCGCTGTTACCTTACGTCTAGGTGCTCCCTGCTGTTCTCCTCATCGCTGCCACTGTGTCGTCAACAGCCTCGGATACCACGGTCTTTCATGCAGCTGTAGTGCGGGTCACATAGCGCGACACGCGAATATCAACGACATCATCAGACGCGCTTTTGTCACCGTCGGCGTTCCAGTCGTATTGGAACCCCATGGCCTGGCACGCGATGATGGCAAGAGGCCGGACGGCATGTCGCTATTCCCTTGGAAGATGGGAAGGCCTTTAGTATGAGACGCTCCTTGTGTCGATACTCTTGCGTCTTCACATCTTCCTAGCTCGTCGTGTCGTGCTGGTGCTGCCGCTGTGGCTGCGGAGAACCTTGTTGGAAGTTATATTTTCGAACCGTTTGGGGTTGAAACTCTCGGATCATGGGGTTCGAGAGACAAGTTGTTTAAAGATCTGTCGAAACGTCTAGTTTACACTTCGCGTGACCCAAGGGCTGGCTTTTACCTCGGACAGAGGATAAGCATTGCCATACATCGTGGCAATGCCACCAGCCTTTTGGGCACATTACCAGTCGACAGCGATGTGGAAGAGTTTTTTGACGCCATATTTTAGTTTGATTTTAGTTAGTTGTAATTAGCGTAGGGTTTTATTATTTTTTTTTTTTTAATTTACTGTAATTATAAATTTTAGTTGTGTATGTAATAAGTTAAATTGATTTAAAGATATAATAAATAATATGTTTTACGTAGGTACTTATTTATAATATTTAATATACTTACATATATGTAGTTAAGGGTAACTATGTTTATTTTAACTATATCTAAATGTCATGCCATACCATGCAATAAACTCTGTTATAAATAAAAAAAATCATAACTTCATAAAAATGAATGTAGGTAATATTCTCTTTCTTAGAATAAAATTTTGTTCACTCAAAACGTCCCTTAGCCGTGTTCAGGCCACTCGTGTCATCGCTTTACGCACTGTATCAATTTGAATTTTAGAAAGTTGTCCACTGCTGATCGTAACGATTTTTTTAACGATAATTTAAATTATTGTGACGTTTAGTTAGAGCAGGTCCATCTAACACAGACCATATTTGTTATATTGAGTGTTTCCAGGGGGCTAGTCGAGAAAGAAAAGAAAAAATCATAATTTTTAATGAAGTCCGGAACATTGGCTGCAGGTCAAGTCTGGGAAGTGCTTATGCCTTGTGGCCGGAGGCTGAGCCTTAGTGAAGAGTTCATCGTATGTTGTAAAAAGGGTATCTTTATTACACTGTCTAAGTTATTATATCTTGGATAAACTTTAGCTGAAGTTTTTAAAATTTTTTCACAAAAATAGAAATTGGTTACTCCAACCATTTCTGATACCACCTTATGATCACTTAAAACTCGGCCAACCATTTGAGAGGCTTATTTGGAGCTACAAGTGTCTCTCATTCAATTATTCAAGTGTGTCAATCATTTAGCTTGTTGGAATGTTACTCTATTGTTAATTTTTTTTTCTCGCTAAAAAGAATATCTCTGTGTTTTCCATCAGGTGGAACGAACAACCAAACGTTTTGATCTTTCATCTCTCTCACGATTTGAGCGAACCGATTAAAGTTTGCCTCGTAAATGTTCGGTAAGCTCCAAGTTTCAAGTTTTAGGATTCTTTAACGACAGGCAACAGCGTTCTAGCGAGTATCTTCATTTCACAAGATATGATTATGTAACCCAGACATTAGGCTGTCACCACAGACGTGTAAAGTTCACACTTGTAAGCCCTCATGGTTTACCAATGTGAACTTTATGTATCTGCAGCTCCTATTTAGAGCGTATACTGGCGTGATGTTGTGTTATGAAATGGTGTTGACAATAAACAGATATGCGATTGCAGTAATTCTGGAAGGTATGCTATAATAGTGGAGTGCCGTAAGATTTATACCTCGGAATCCAGGGCCATTCAATGAATCTTTATATAAACTTTTGAAATGTGTATTTAACAATATATGTAAAAATGTAAAAAAAAAAAATATGCAATCTTCATTTTTTAATTATTTTTCAATACTCGAAAACTGACTCTTATCGCACTATGATTCGTATCGATATTTTTATTATTACTATTCGAATCGTAGTGCAATATAAATAGCTATAAAGATACCTAAATTTGCTACAATTTGAGCGAAATTGACTTGAGCAAAATTTGTCCATTGGTTACGAAGATACAGCAAGTCAAAGATGATAAATTCTACCGCAGTGCTCGGAAAACTGTAAAATACTGACACTTTTCTTTTTTTTTGGTTGGGTCTAAGGTCGTGTACTTGCAGAAAGACTAAGCTCAAGTGCTCTATCCTATGTTTCTTTTGCCAAGGTCGAAATTGCAACAACGCCAACCCTGTCGTCCTGGATGAAGAGGACGAGAATGTGGAAGACCTAACACCATATATGCCGACCCGTCTCCACCTCCAGAAAACATTATTCCTCCTTCTCCACTCCCCCCACTGATCTAGACTAGATGAAACCTGGTCCTTCCAAAAGGGCGAAAGTCTGTGGACTTCGTACCGCATAACAGTCAATAAATGTGTCCTTCGATATAGTCAACCGATTGCAATGAAACAAAACTTAAGTAATATATCAAGTTACACACAATTTTAATGTATAAAAATTATCAACATCGATTTCGTACATTTTACGTGATGCGCGCACAGCAAAAAACTTTTTCGCAATTTTTCGGGCACCATGAGGGTAGCATAGAGTGTTCAGGGTTGCAAACTTGGGTGCTAAACCTTTTTTTTCTCTTATCCCTCTTATTTTTCAGTAAATTGTTGTTATCAATTGTTGGGATCGCAGTCAAGCACTAGTTTATATCAGGTAAAAAAAAACAGGAGCGCACATTTTTTTCTAAGTTTTTTATTTGATCTTTTAACAATACAGTCCAATAGTTTATATTAAGATTCATTAACTGGCCCCGGATTCCGAGGTTTTACTAATTTAATGCCTTACGGCTCTCCACTATCATTTATCGAAATTTTCCATGTCTTTGAAGTTCTTTATCAGAACGTCACCATATTTTAAATTTTGAGATCGTTAAATTAGTTATACCTACTCAATACAATATACTCGTATATTGAGATCGTATGTAACTAGGAAATGTTTTGATCTAGTTTTATAGCTGTCGATGATATAGGTAGACATGTATGAGCGGGTACTCCGCTACGCGTCGATGCATTAATTTATTTAATTGACACGTTTCGTTTCAGATCCAGCGGCGGTCGATTGCGTTCAAACTGATTGAATGGCGTGATTCCATGGCTGTTCTATTCTTAGACGGGTTTTAATGAAAATCATAACAATAAATTCACTAAACAATAGGTAGGTACCTGTTGCTTCTCTGCGATTTGTATGTTATTAGCTTTATTATACATAAGTAGGTATACTTAATGCAGTAATCAGTAAAACAGTAGGCAATCTTAATCAGCAATAATGAAACTAATCATATTAGCGTGAAACTCTTCAAAATTATTAGTATGCGTTGTGTAAGTGACGAGCATTGGCGATCATTATCGGCTCGTTAGTTCGTTACATAATGATAATGGAGGCCAATTCTGATTTATAGTTGTTCTCCGAGTATTTCACCAAGCGGGGAATGCTGTCGGATAAGTGCTTGCATTCACCAGCTACCTATTTTCTTTTTTCTGTGTGAGTAGTTAATGTTGTCGTAGAAAATATCTGACGCATAAAGACGGTGTGCACGGCACATACACACTCAACTGAGACCTTTGTGAGATGGATGGATCAGAGCGCGGCCGCCACAGCACTCCACATCAAGGTCACACGCAGGGACAACCGACATTGAGCAAGGCTTCGTGGGTTCGCTCTTTGATCTCAGAACCTGATTTTTTTATGGCTCAACCGCCTGGACTTTTGAACCCAGGTTTATGTTATCCAGATTATTCTAAATTGGGCAGATAGCTCGACGGGTGCGCCACATATTGCCACTCGGCTTAAGATCATATGACAAGCGATAACGAGCAATTTTTATTTAACGTAAATTGTATAATCCTATCGACGGAATTTCTATAACGCTAGCCAATGTCAACAGAGATTAGCCACGCAGAAGTGTACAAGTGTATGCGCGAACAAACTGTGCACTCTCAGAGTCCGATGGGGTCATGGGACGGTAATCTAACACGATCGGAGAAGATCAGGCGCAGGATCAATGGCTTTACGGCAAGGTGTGGCTGCTAAACAGTAATTTTTAATAGGAATACCCATTGGCACCATTCTTTTTGTCCTTTCTTTTTGTCTTTTTGTCCGATCCGGGAATTGAACCCAGAACCCGACGGTCAACAGTCGCGATTGCAACCAGGAAACCAGCGAAACTGTTAGAATTTACCATCTTAGAGTATTAGCGTTACGGTTCCTCTTCCACCAAAACGTGATAAAGAACCGGCTTTTTATTTTATGTGCAAGTGCTCGCAGCAGCCATCTTGATATTTCTGTTGCAATAAACGCTAAATGATTATACTTCGCTAATATAACTATTAATCGCAAAACTGCTAAGAATTATTCCTACCTACGGCATTAAATAAATGAGTAAATGACACAATTGTACATAAGTTGTACCACGTAAAGCACATATTGGCGTGTATTGTCGCTGAACAAATGAAGTTCGCACGGCGGCGCAGGCGCACGGCAGCAGCGGCGCTACTCGTCATGGCACGTTTAATCATCATCACCTTGACATACTAGGCGCTGGTAAACGCGGGGAAAACCGCGGAACGTGCTCGTCAAACTACTCACCAAATACCTATTACTTACTGGGCGTTATAAAGATGTCGTGGCCATATTTTAGAATTGATAATTTCATGATATGTACAACCATTTCAAAAACTGGTGTCATTTCATGATATACTCGTAGAACCTTGCCCGCTGGCCATATCATGATATAATGGGCAAACCAAATCAACAATGAACACTGCGTTTTATTTCATGATATGGCCAAATATAGCTGATCATATCTTATAATAGTTATGTTGTCCACCAGTAGAGGTGCTAATTTCGCTTTGTTTTGGTGACGTAATACGGCGCAGACGTTCTTAAATTCAATAGAATTTAAAAGTATAATGAAATACAATAAGGATACAAAGCTGCGTTATTTGATCTAACTAATAAAAAACACAAAAAAAAAACATAAAGAGTACACCACGAACTACCTGCGTATCTTTTTCTCCTTCTCTGTCAAATACATCTAAAGGTTGTCTGTAAAAAATCGCTTTTAGCGATAAGACCGCCCATTGTGTGACACCCTATTAATTTTAAGTTTCTTTTCTGGGTGGTTAAAAAAAAAACCACGAAGGCGATCGATGGCGGGAATTGTGTTTTCACCATCCATCTCCTTCTAACCTGTATTGTCCGAGTCGGGGCGCCCGCCCGGCGTAGTCCCTTGAACGTTGGGCCGGAGCAATGCACACATACTCGTACTGCCGCCTTTCCGCCGCATAGAGCCCCGCTGACCTTTAAATCCATTTTCTCAAAACAAATTTAGTGACAGAACCGAATTGCTGCGAAACCGACTCCGCGTAGTCTAGTTTGCCCTACCCCTAGGGCGCGTAGGGGCGAGGCGGCCTGCGGGCAAAGCCAGCAAGCCGAAACTGTGGTGGTGAGCGAAAGCTGTCTGCGACGATTAGCACGCGTGAGGTCGCCGGAGGCCCGCAGCGCCAGAGCCGTGACAGAAACCATGCCTGCTGCATGCTCGCTTGAATGCTGCATGCTTACTTGCATGCTTGCTTGCATGGTTGCTTGCGTGCTTGCTTGCATGCTGCATGTCTGCTCACATGCATGGTGTATGCTGATTTGCATGCTTCTTACAGCGAAAAAACCTACAAAATTGTTCAAAACAAATATTTTATGTATTACCTGCTTCAGGAGATATGGTTTAAATTTATGCTTTAGAATGTTATGTTTAATAAAATCATAATGTTGATAAATGATAAGCAAGCAAAACCCGCGCCTACGGTGGCCGGAAATCGGGATCGAAATCCCGGCGGCGGCTGGGGCCATGAGGACCATTGCCTCACGCGTGCGGTCTCCTCCTTTGCTGGCATTACTGCTTTGCATGTGGAGGCGACCGCCTGTCACTCCTCCTCGCTTTGGATCAGCCTGTACCGTAGATATCCGGCCTGTACTAAAGCCCGGCGCGAGAGAATCTGCGTCTTGCGGAAGGTGAGGACGCCGTGAGGTCTTTCCAGCCACGCCTCAAAGAGGGGACTTACCGTCATAATCGTGCATGCGTGCAAGGACTGTTGCCTCCAGATCCCAGTCAGTAGGCCAGGCAGCCCTAGTCCGATTCAGTTTGGGAGCCAGACGTCGGAAGTGCTCCTCGAAATTCCACCGGCTGTCGAGAACGAGTCCCAGGTACTTCATCGTCGACCCGACGCCGATGTGAACTCCTCCTACCGTTAATTGGGAACCCGTTGGTGGCGCGTTCTGAGGGCCGTGAAAGCACATGGCCTCGGACTTACGCAATACCACCTCGAGTCCCAACTCCTGGATCTTGTCAACGACTGTCGCCACCCCGCGTGTCGCTAGTTCGACCGCCGCCTGGCACGTCTCTCCCTGCGCCAGACCCCGTCAGGGTCGTCATCGCACAGCACTTAGTCGTACGCCATCTCTCGCCGTTTCCACGATTTTTCATGATACAGTTGTGAAATTTTATACATAAATCTTTACATAAAAATACTAGACACGTGTTTTGGGTTTCGCATAATATATACTAAAACTAAGGTTGTACCTATATGAATCTATAGTAAACATAATATTATTTTCAAACCTATTAACCTAGCCGTTACCGAAGAGTAGGCTTTAGAAAGTCACTGTTTCATGGCGCTGCTCGGGCGCTACAGCCGTAACAATTGTAAAAAATGGTCAAACGTGAATTGAAATATCATCAAACGTAGACGTCAAAAAAAAATCGGGCACGCCAAGATCCGTCGCCCGTAGGTACTGTAAACGATTATGAAGTGATTAATTTTAATTACGAAATAAATATGCGTTTAAGTGTACACGGGCCACAAAAAAAAAAGTCGCTTCAAGCTTCTTTTTGAGGCGGCCTTATTTTGTGGCTCGCGTGCGGCGCTGCTGCCACAAAAAACAGCTTGAAACCACTTAAAGCTTTTTTTTTGTGGTGGCCGAAATGCCATGCCATTCGCGCATTTAATCTTTCTTTGTTAGAGTCCATTATGATACTGCACGCATGGCCACAAGCTGTCGCGGGCTTCAGCTTTTTTTTGTGGCCGTTTCTAGCTTTTTTTTGCGGCGGCGTCTTTTTGGGCGGCTTTTTTTTGTGGTCCGTGTGTCGATGTTAAACGCAGAGTGTTCATTATTTTGGTTTGCCCATATCATGATGTGGCCAACGGACAAGGTTCTATATCATGAAATGTCACCATTTCATGTCACCATTTCATGATATGGTGGATCATATCATGAAGTGATCAATTTTACGATCTGGCCATGACACTGCCATGAAGTACGTAGGTACCTATTTAGCCACTTTTAAATAGGTTCTATCGATAAATAACAGTAGATTACGTGACTAGGGGATAAACCAGGGGCTCCCGGGCGGCATGTTGAATTCCGAACCAAAAAAAGATTTATAATAATAAACTCCCATTGCAAGCACTGCGAAGGAGTTGATATAAAAACCTGAGTGAACTGAGGAATTTAGGAAGCCCAAAACAAAGATAGCTCGATCCCCGTATTATATAGGTAGGTACACTACTTTTTACACCATCTGTGACATAATTAAAAGACAATCAATATGAAATTAATATCAATGAAACAAATAAGTATACACCGTTAAATTTTAATCGTTTTAATCCCGTGGAGGGTCGATCCGGTACATGAAGCACTATCGATTCGTAAAGATAAAATTAAAAAATAAAGTACCTTTTTTTCAAAACTCGTATTAATTTACGCACGTACGAAAATAATTTCTTTAAGAACACGTCAGCTGAGCGAGTTCAATGACCTGTAGATAGTTTGTACGCAACGCCGACTACTATATATATAAGGGCATTATCGAGCAGGAGGGGTAAAACATAATTATGGTTCCTTGTACGGGCTGGCCTAGCTACGACCATAAGTACCTCTTCAAAGAAGCTCTAGCTACGATCGGGCCTCAAGTCTGATATTACAATTGTGTCATAATGGTCTATCATTGACTTCATAATTGTTGATTTTGACAAGTTTTGATAATCTACTAATATAATGGCGCCATTATGACTTTCCAGTGGTCAACCACTGACACTCCATTGAAAGTAATGGCACAGAATGGTAAAGTCCATTTCACGAAAGAAGTCCCGCGGACAATTGTGGAACTAAATTTGACAGATGGGGAGATCGGCCATGTTGTCGTTTGTCGATGTTATCAAGGTGCGTTTGTTGTGGTAGATATTTTGTGAGTTTATTATTGGATTGGTGCGTTATAAGGTTTATTTACGATGCCAAAAGTTGTAAAAAGTGCAGGTCGAGAAATGATATTAAAGGTAAAGGAGTTCTGTGAAGCGGAACACAAGAATCGCGGTGTTTTAATACCAATAAGCAATGTTCGCAAAAGAGTCGCCGCCATTACAGTTAAATTTTGGGGCTGCCATATACAGATTTTTCCCGATTGATTTACAGATTGGAATTAAGTTTTTTGTTTTTTTAATGCACGATTCTTATTAAGGAAAATTTGAAAAGGAATTAACACAACACAACAAAAATTTGTAAAGTTATATTCAACAATAATGTAATTAAATACGAAAATAATCTTTGTTTGAATTTTTTTTTTTTATTGTTCATTTTATTGTAGGTGTTTCAGAGAAAACTGTAACGAGAGTTACAAAAGAAGGCGCAACAGCGGCGAGTACTTCTAAAGTTATCGTCACCCCAGGGAAGAGTCGCCCGCATCCTAAAAAGTTCGACTTGGATGGATTTGATTTGTGCCCTATACGGCAAAAAATTCGCAGTTTTTATGTTGTGAAGAAGGAATTACCTACATTGATTAAATTACGTGCAGCTTTGAGAGAAGACATAAATTATCAAGGAAGCATCACAACATTGCACCGTATATTGCATAGCATCGGTTTCAAGTATAAGCGATGCCAATCGAAACGTAAATTACTAATGGAACGTTATGATATTACTGCATGGCGTTCAAGATATTTGGAGAGAATCCGAAGAAATCGCAATGTGGAGAAAAAACCTGTAGTATATTTAGACGAGACCTATATACACAACACTTATCATGCCAAAAGTTGCTGGCAAAGTGAGGAGGAGCCTGGGATGTTCGTATCAGAGTCATCAGGGAGTCGTTGGACAATTGCTCATGCGGGAACTGAAAATGGTTTTGTTAATGGTGCATTGTTAATGTTCAAATCCCAATCCAAATCCTCAGATTACCACGATGACATGAACTCAACTAATTTTTTGAAATGGATGAGTGAAAAAGTCATTCCTAACCTACCTGAAAGGTCACTTGTGGTAATGGACAACGCTCCGTATCACTGCACTCAAATAGATAAAGCACCTACAATGTCAAGTATTAAACGTGACATGCAGGAATGGCTGCGAGAAAAGGGAGTATATTTTGAAGATACTTGGACAAAAGCTGTATTATTTGAATTAATTAAACAAAACAAAGGTCCACCTACATATGCCGTGGAGGCATTATTAAAATCTCACAATCATGAATTGCTAAGATTGCCGCCTTACCACTGCGATCTCAATCCGATCGAAAAAAAGTGGAGCCTTGTAAAGAGACGGGTAGCGGATAAAAACGTGGGCCAAGATCCAAAAGAAATTGTACGCCTAACAGAAGAGGCTTTTGAGACTGTAACAGCGGAAGATTGGGTAGTTCAATGTAAACATGTACAGCATTTGGAGGAAGAATATTTAAAAAATGATGGTCTTATGGATGAAGCAATGGATCGATTGATTATATCCACGGCTAGTGATAGTGAAACAGAATCTGATTCTGTTTCTATTCACTCTTCTGACAGTGATCATAGTATGACCGATCATAATTATTCAATAAAAATTTGAATAAAAGTTTTAAATGTTATTTTATTTTTCTAATTTAAAGTTGGTCGAACATCTCCATTTTATATTTTAGAAATTACAGGAAGATTTATTTTTCACTAATCTGACCTTAGCAGTATGGACATCAAATGGTACCTATTATATTAAAAATACATTCTATTAAAAACATTTTTTTTCTTATCTAACTATTCGAGTAGGTATCTAGTTAATAAAATGAAAGTAAATGAACTATAAATTATTTCCCCTGATTTCCCCATATTTAACCGTGGCAACATTATGTCGCGCGAATACAGCGCTGCGTCTGCGGGACTTCTTTCGTGAAATGGACTCTAATCTTGTAGGTACACAATGATAAATGAATGTCTGACGTATGTGGTAGTCTGCTAAAATTTTGACAGTTCCTTTGATCAGTGTCTTACCATTAGAACGTCATGGTGCAGTCAGTGCTTTTATTATGCTCGATATTGTCATTTTACCACAATTCTATTACGAGACCATTGACTGATCAATGATCGATCATTATGAATTAGCAGATTATGAACTTTTAGCAAAATGACAATGGGATCGTGTTGGAATGATGAATTTATAAAAATAGCAGACTTGGGCCCCAGGTTGTACGCGTCGCGTGTCATTCAGAACCTAAGTAGGTATAATTAGACGCAGCAACACAGACGGGTTCAATGTGACAGGTATCTGCACAGCTTTGGGCTTGCCTATAGTCTCAGTAAAAGCCGCGCAGTACACTGCACCCACATGAGAGCGCATTTGAATCCTGCCCGAGTCCATTCTTTAGACACGCAGTTATCGAAACAGGTTCCGCAGGGGATCGCGCGCCGTCTTCCGAGTGTATCGAGGAACATCTAACTCAATCGACTGTCCTACTATACTTTAAATATGAGCTAAAACATGAATGCTAAGAAAAGATACGATTTCAATTGCTTACCCCACTCTGAGATTTAAGAGGCGGTTGTAGTCACAGAGTATTTTGTTTGTGCCCTTTACTTGTGGGCGAAGTCGCTAGCAGCAGCTAGTATGTTAATAAATATGTATCATACTCATTATATACGCCATAGTTTGTTAATTCAGTCTTAATTCACGGGAAAAGTGTCATTCAGCATTATTCAGTGGGCATTTTCAGAGTTTTCTAAAAGGTAATAATACCTTTTGGACAACTCTGAAAATGTCCAAGAATCAAGAAGAAAGAGTGTATGGGATTTAGATTTTATCATGTAATAAAATGCTTTAAAGAACCTAAAAATGCATTACATTACCTTTTTGTAAATTTCGGACCTCTATAGAGCCAGTTTAGAAAACCAAATCGAAAAAAAAAGCCTATGGAACTAAGAGAGCTAGTATGTGTTGTTTTATTTTTTTTATTTATTTATGTATCCTTTATTGTACACCAGATAAAAAATTACGCATTTGACCCTTATACTTAGAACATACAATTTGCGGCCTAATCGCATTCCGCGATCTCTTCCAGGCAACCTGGTATGGAAAGAGATTGACTGGACATAAAATGGGGTTGCACATGGTGCATTACAAAACAAGTTAAACAATTATTGGTGAAGAAAAAAAAACAAAGTACTATACTTATGTAACACTAAAATACATACTTAAATACATACATACTAAATAATAATTATATAGGCAAGAAAACAAGTGACAACCACAATTAATACAGCTAAAAACAAAACAAGATTACAAGGATAAGTAATATTCCTTTACAAGTGTTTTGAATATAAATGTAGTGACTGCGCGCGTTTTATTGAATCTGGCAAAGCATTCCAGTGACGAGTGGCCTGGACCGTAAAGGACTTGTCCAATAACGTAGTGGAATGCATCGGCATTTTAAGTCTCAAGTTATCTAAAGACCTAAGAGATTTCGTATGCGAATCACAAAGCAATTCAAACCGTTTCTTAAGATAAAGAGGGGGAAAGGGGAAAATAGCACATTATACAAGAGGGATAGAATATGAGCATTCCGGCGAAGGCGGATTGGCAACCACTTGAGCATAACACGGAACTCGGAAACATGATCATATTTGCGTAAACCAAATATGAACCTTATGCAAAAATTTTGAAGTTGCTTAAGTTTATCCAGTTGTACTTCAGTGAGGTCAAGATAGCTGGCATGAGCATAATCAAGGATGGGAAGAAGACGAGATTGAGCAAGCGCAATCTTGGTGGCAGTTGGTAGAAAATTACGCAGTCTTCGCAAAGATGAAGCAGATGCGAATAATTTACGGCTAACTTCCTGTAGCTGGGCAGTCCACGAGAAATTCGTATCGATAAATATCCCCAAGTTCTTAACTTTCTCACTGATGGGAATTTATGGAATTTTCAAAAGAAACTTGGGGAAGAGTCGTCCAATCAATCTTAGAGACCGTCCTAGAACTGCCCACTACAATAACCTGCGTCTTTAGGGGATTCACCGTGAGTCCATACCTCTTACTCCAGTCACATATACGGGCCAGGTCACGGTTTAAGGTCATGATGGCCTCCGATAAATTTCCGAGAGAGGCTCGTGAGTAAATTTGCAGATCATCAGCTTAAAAGTGGTAGGAAGAAATTTATTCATTGGAGATGGAGTTAATAAAATAATAGTTTAAAAAACTAAAAAAACACGCTTTTAGCACGCACTAAAAATTACAAAATAATTCGGACATTTAGTTTGATGACTCAAGAGTTTTCCCTTTGCCAAATCTTCATTAAATCGCAGGTAAACATAAACAATTTCAGTTCGTGACGAACGATAAATAATTACCTATTCGAAATGTTTATAAGTAAGTAATCATCTTTATTAAATATTTACTATGATTTATTTTGAAAGAAAGCGTGAAGCGTTTTGACCAAAAAGAGTAAAGATTACATAAACGCCCCATGCTTTCTTTCATATTTTGTAATTTTTAGTGCGTGCTAAAAGCGTGTTTTTTAGTTTTTTAAACTATTTTTTTTTTAATACTTTTTAGTCTTCTTATTATTCAAACTGAATGTTGTTCCCACGAGTAGTGGACAAATAGACGGTCGACACCCCCAGAGGTCCATGTAGGGGGGCAAGGCTAATTACAATAAGGTTGGCGCCTGGTGCCCTAAAGTGACGCTAGCGACATGATATTGTTTACCACCCTCATACCATTCAGCCCTCGGCGCGTATCCTACCTTGGCTTAGGTGGGATTTGATAGACTCAAAGTCAAATCTTCGTATTCCTCTCGTCGAACCTTATTGATTGATACCCATGACACGATAATTTGGTAAGAAAATGTCATTTCGCATTATTTTCAGCAAACCCTTTCATTTTATACCTAAATCATAGGGCTGCATTACAAATAGCCAATCCGCCACCTTGGGACGGCCGCCATGTTGGATTTAGGTCACGTAATTATTTTTTTCGTATCCCATTTAGCAAACCCTTTAATTTAATACTCATTACCCATATCATGGGGGTGCATTTCAAATAGCCAATCCACCATCTTGGATGTCCGCCATGTTGGATTTAAGTCACGTGACTATTTTTTTCTTATTCCTGATAGCAAACTCTTTCATTTGATACCCATATCATGGGGGTGCATTTCAAATAGCCTGTCCGCCTTCTTGGACGTCCGCCGTATTGGATTTAAGTCACGTGACTATTGTTTTCGTATTCCTAACAGCAAACCCTTTCATTTGATGCCCATAGCATGGGGCTGGATTTCAAACAGCCAGTCCGCCATCTTGGGGAGGCAGCCATATTGGATTTGTAATGATGTTTATTAGCTAGTCATCTATTGTCATCAGAACTCAGAGCGTGAGCAAAATTTCATCCTAATCGAAGACCGGGAAGTGGGTCAAATTAAGATTCCAAGATTTTCTTACATACATAGTTACAAGTGAAGCTAATAAATAAAAAAAAAACGTGTTAAAAACTGCGAAGAGTAAAGGAGATAAAACGCCACCAACCGTTTTGTTATATTATATGTAATGAAATGACCTCCTTGGAAATGACATTTCATTTTTTTAATTTTTAAGCTGTGGATACGGGGTGACGTATCATTCAATGGCAGATGATGTTTAGATTATTTTGTGCATTTTATTGTTATAAAAACTTGTAGAGAGATAATTAAAGGGATATAATTGAGGAGGCGATATTAGTAAACTTTAAATGTCGTTTCTTTGTTTTCAGGTGAGATAAAAGTGTAATTTTAGTTAAACGATAATTGTTATACTGTAAAAGCATGTTGATTAAAACAAATCTTTGTTTTCAGAGAAACAATTTGTGGTTTATTTCGAAAATCCTCAATAATATACCTTATAAAACGACATTTTTGTTAACTAAAAGAAGATGGACCGGCTGCAATTTGAGTTTACGATGATAGCTTCAAATGATGGCAAATCAAATGTATTAGCCATAACCTCAATATCTACAGAAGAAGGAAAATGTTATGTTTTACCTGATGAGCTGAAGCCGGTGATTCATCATACATATATTGTCAAAATGAATACTTTCTCAAAAATAAAAAATAGTATAAAGAAAAGACATCAAAGTAGAAAAATATGGATAAAATTGGATGAAGATCTTAAGAAAACTTAAAGAGATGAGGAAGGTAATATGCAATTTTTAGATCAATATTTAGAAGAAATAAGCACAAAACAACCAATAGACATAAACGACAATTTGCAACATATCTTGGAAAAAATAATAGAAACTACTACAAAGAAAGAAAATCAACATAACCTAAAACATATTTCAGAGAAATTTATTATTGAAAAATTCACAAGCAAGAACCCTAATGCAATGCAATGGATTGAGAATTTTGAAAAGGAGTGTGAGCGCTTTAATACCTATATCAAAAGATGAAACAAAAATAGATATATTGAGATTATTTTTAGAAAAATCTTGTTTGGATTGGTATAGCTCGATGGCCATAAAACTAACAATAAAGGCTGAATGGAATGAATGGAAAAACAAATTTTTAGAAACTTTTAAAAACCAAGGATGGGACATAGTTACATATGCTCTCGCATTTAGATATAAAGAAGGACTACTAATTGATTACGCTATTAGAAAAGAAAGGCTTATGCTAGACATAAACAAATCGATAGACTCCAAAACAATGATAGATCTTATTGCAACAGGTTTACCTGGGTTTATCTTAAATAGGTTAAACAGAGATGAACTCAATGACACTACTGATTTGTTCAATGAGATAAGAAAATATGAAGGTATGATGTACAAGAAAAACTCAAGTACAGTAAAGAGTTGTACATTCCTTTATAAAAATAAAACTAATGAGAAGAAGCCATGTAACACTTGTGAATCTTTGGACAAAGGAATTAGATATCATCCGGAAGAGTCATGTTGGTTCAAGAAAAATAAAAATGAATCTGAAAAAGTTTTTAAACCCAGAAATGTAAATAACAACTCCATTATTGAAGTGGATATAAATACTGAGAAAAAAAACGAGTAAGTACACCATTAATCAAAATCAAGCTCTTATTAGAAAATAAACTAGAAGTGAGCGGCATTTATGATTCAGGCTCACAGATCTCTTTAATAAATTCAAGACTGATTAAAATAAAAGAAAAAAAGGACAATGAGAATATAGCATATATGAAAACGGTTAATGGTGTGAAAAAAACAGATGGCTTGATAACAATAAAAATAAAAATATTTGATTTAGAAGAAGAGGTGGATGTATACAAAGTAGAAAATGAATATTTTGATGATTTTATAATCGGATTGGATATGATAAAGAAATTCAAACTAACCCAAAACGAGGACTTGCGGATAGAACAAAAGATAAGAACGGGTAAAATAGATGAAATGTCTAAAGATAACAGAAATGAAGAAAAGAATATAAAAACATTAGCAATAAATTTTAATGAACACATAGAAGCAGACTGTTTGAGCCGAAACCCTGTATTAGAATCAGAAGATAACAAGGAGGAACTATTAAAAATAGTTAATTTAATACAAATAAAAGATATAGTTGAAGACCAAGAAAAAAATGAAACAATAAAAGAAAAGAAACAAAATCTACTACATAAAAATAAAATCTATTATAAGAAAATAAAGAAACTTGAAAAGATTATACTCTCAGAAGAATTTAGTAAAAAAATTATAAAAAAGGTGCATGAAGATTTATGCCGTATTGGAATCAGACAATTACAGAAAAAAATAAGTCCACTATATACAGCTAAAAACCTAACAAAAAATATCATAAATATTTGTAAAACATGCGAAATATGCATAAAGAATAAATCAAGATGTCAAGGAAAATTTGGGTTAATGTCACAACTGGGACCAGCAACAAAACCATTTGAGATAATGTCAATGGATACTATAGGTGGCTTTGGAGGATCTAGGTCAACAAAAAAATACTTACACCTTTTAGTAGACCACTACACAAGATATGCGTTTATTGTGACTTCAAAAACACAGAACGCAAGTGACTTTATAAAACTAACAAAGAAAGTACTCGAGACAGATGAGATTGGAATAATTCTGACAGACCAATATCCAGGCATCAATTCAAAAGAATTTAAACAGTATTTGCAGGAGAATAACATCAAACTAATATTTACAGCTGTGAATACGCCATTTTCGAACGGCTTGAACGAAAGATTAAACCAAACAATAGTAAATAAAATAAGATGTAAAATAAATGAGAAAAATAATAAGAGAACATGGACAACAGTAGCAAGAGAATGTGTACAGAAATATAATGAAACAGACCATTCTGTTACAGGTTTTGCACCAAAATATTTACTGGATGGTACAAATGTCAGTATTTTACCAAATGAAATTAAAACAATAGAAAAGGAAGACAAGTGGATTGCTGATAGAAGATTAGCATTAGAGAATACAATAAAATCTCACAAGTACAACAAGAAAATATTTGATAGAAATAGGAAAATACAAGAGTTCGAGATAGGAGACAGTGTATATGTAGAAAATGGAAATAGACTGAACAGGAAAAAATTAGACGAATTAAAAATAGGCCCTTTCAAGATAATAGAGAAAATATCGAACTCCATTTATAAGATTGACACTGGCAACAGAAAAACAGAATCAACTTTATTCCACATAACAAAATTACAACCTGTTACGGCAGAAAATGAAGTAGAAGAAAACGAATAGGTATAAAGATAGCTTGCAGGTGCATTGTTTGTATTATTTTATTTAGAATTTTCGTTCCTATGGGGGGGAGATGTAATGAAATGACCTCCTTGGAAATGACATTTCATTTTTTTAATTTTTAAGCTGTGGATACGGGGTGACGTATCATTCAATGGCAGATGATGTTTAGATTATTTTGTGCATTTTATTGTTATAAAAACTTGTAGAGAGATAATTAAAGGGATATAATTGAGGAGGCGATATTAGTGAACTTTAAATGTCGTTTCTTTGTTTTCAGGTGAGATAAAAGTGTAATTTTAGTTAAACGATAATTGTTATACTGTAAAAGCATGTTGATTAAAACAAATCTTTGTTTTCAAAGAAACAATTTGTGGTTTATTTCGAAAATCCTCAATAATATACCTTATATATATATTTAATAACATTCATTTTAAGACTTTATTTTGTTTTAATTATACCGCACTAGGTCACATTATTTAAAAATGTCACAAACTGATAAGTTTTCAACATTTCTTTATTTCTTAATTTTTTTTTAACTATTAAATATTTTATTATATCATCTGTATATCATTTTAAAGTAGGTACATTTATGCAAGATTATTTGAAAAAAAAATCAGCTTGATATCTATAAAAATATGGAAGTTATAGATTTATGACCCGAAACCGACCCAATTTTCACATAGTGCGGTGGTCTGCCGGTCCCCTTTGGTCAGCTACGTGGTTGGCTACGCGAACACACACAGATACAAGCGGAACGCTGGTGGTCCTCGACACCTGGATGCAGGCAGGCCAAGGAGGCCCTACCACACCTCAATAAAGGCCTCACCAGAAAACTTTTAAGATTGAATAGAGGCAGCCTGCGCCTGGTGACGGGGACCATCACCGGACACTGCACACTGAATAAGCACCTCCACAAAACATCACAGACAGTCGGGACAGTCCCCTGTGCAGAACATGCTTAGAGGGGGAGGAGACAATTGTGCTTGTGCTCCTAAACTGCACAGGTGTCACTGAAATACGCACACGAACCATAGGATCCCCGAATTCCCTTAAAGATGCCCTGAAAAAGCTAAGAGCCCTAATCTGCTTTTGGAGAGAGGTGGGCTGGTTGGAATAAGCCCACCCATGGTTATGGCCGCTATGGCCCACGTACAATTTTCCGCATAGGACTAAGTGCGGAAACCATACTCAGACATAGACATAGTGGAGTCAGCCTTAGAAGCGATATAAATATGTAATTTTGGTTTATTTGAAAAAACGTTTCTGAACTGCTCGTTTCTGGTTACATTCTTTGATAGAAAAAAAATCATGCAATAACAAAACGTCAAAATGTCACAACGGAAACGTTTCGTTTTAAGCTAGAGCTAGCGCAAGATCAGTTGGCGCGTGGCCGAAATTGGAAACTAATTGTTTGCCTCCATCTTGACGTTTATGTCATGTGTCAGGAGAATGTGTTGTGCTTTGTGTTTTTTATCGTTTCTAAAGTAAATAGTCGTCATTATTGTATTAATAGTGATTAAAAGTCCTAGCAGGGATATTATCTTGAAAGTCAAACGTGTTTGTGAAGAGAAATGAGAAAATATTGGGCTTACGGTACCATTTTCCAAAATTAGACCCATTTGTCAAATAATTTTTCGGGTGACCATCACTATAAAATTTCCCTAAATATGCATAACCGAGCGGTACTTAGCAAGTCAACAAAATTTGTTTAAAATGGACTGCTACAATGTGCTTAAATCTTATTCAAGTGACTATCATGACGATATGAATTCTGCAAACTTCATCCATGAAAGAATAAATAGTGCCAAATCTCAAAATGGACAAATTAACAAAGGAGTCATCCGATTCTTCTGATAAAAGCTAGCTGGATTCTGATGCTAAAAGTGCTACTAGATATTTAATAAAAGATTTACAAGTTTCTTGACTTTTTATATAATAAATTATGCAAATGAAAATTACCTCTAATTCAATTTATTTGTTTACTTTCGTTTAAGTACCTAAATAAATGTAAGTATTATAACTAATAGACGAATTCCAAGAACTAAATCGTACTTATATGTAAAATTATTGATTTATGGTACTTATGAGATTTTGACGTTCTGTGTAACTATATAAAAAGTTAGAAGTTAGTGTTCGATTGGTTATTTTAATAACAAAAAAAAACATTAGTAAAAAAAAAATTGTGGCATATTATACTTCTTAGTAAGTACCTATGTACAATAAGATTACGTAATAAAATATATTTCGCCTTCATTTTCGAAATAATTTTGTTGTTGAGACCCGTCGTAGTAAATTTATACATTACAATTTGAGTTATGAAAGATTTTCTTTAATTATATGAGGGAAAAATAGATTAGTTAGGTTGACAATATTAAGAGCGCCCCCAGCTACGCGCCAAGCTATTTTGCGAGGACTCTTGAATTATATTTAAATAAAACTGTCAAAGAATTATATTTTTAAAACTGTCAAAACCAATTAAAATGTTAACATAATCACTAACCTCTACTATAGAGGTAAGTGGTTATAATGCTTGCTAAGTTTAAAATAAACACTTATTTTAACGATTATTTACTAACGTAAACAGTAAAAAAAACGTTACATAGTTTAATTTTGACATCTAATTACAAGTTTAGGAATTCTTGCTTTTGACTAACCCGTAAAAAGAAACGTCGACTTACTACGCGTTCCAAATGAGAATAGGACCGATTCCTATGTTTTGACGTGTCGTCGAACTGTCAAATCAAATAAATTTTGGCAAAATTGAAGAACTTGGAGATGAGTAAAATTGAAGAACTGGATTCTGATTAAACTTTTTTCGTTCACAGTTCATAAATAAATTAAATTTTTCGTAAATTAATTAATGTTTCAAAATTTCTATCCTCGATTTGACAGTAAATCGTGACGTCACAACATGGCGGGCGATCCTATTCTCATTTGGAACGCATTGTACAACTGTGGTGGACTAGAAAAAAGGCGGGAAACCGTGTAAAAGGAAAGGCGTGCTTTTTAAAACAAAAATATTTATTTGCTCAATTTGTATTATACTTCTGTAAATATTTTCATTTTTAATTACGTGTTTATTCATAGGTACGAGTTTATTCATAAATAGTTAAAAAATATAATAAAATGGCGAAAAAGAGAAAGACAGATCCTATCAACCGATTCTGACTCGATAGAGTCAGTCATGACAAACTTGAGCACATACAAAGATGCGAAAGACATGGACCCGAAGAATAAGTATACCATCTACAAGGTAAAAGGCTACACCCGTAAGTACCCGGAGGATCCTAACAAAAAAGAGTTGGTGGTATTTTTGAGCCACTCTGAAGACAATCAGCCCTTCACCGACAGGGATCGTATGGCCCTGTCCAAAGGGATACGTGAGCATGGCGTTTCTGGCGTCATGTATATATGGTCAATCAATTAATACAAGGTTGGCATCACATTCGACCTGCCTAACAATGCCAACATGTTCCTGAAAAATAGAAAAATACTAGACCATTTAAGTCTCAAAGCGTCCATCCCTGCTGCAGACACAGAGGTTACTGGGGTCCTCACTTCAGTCTCTGTTGACATGTCGAATGCAGACATATTTCTATTGATCGGCAGCTACAAAAATGTAGTACAAATCAGGCCCTTCAAGCGCAGGTTAAAGAATTTCGGCGGCGGCGGTGGCGGTGTAGAATTTGTACCTACTCAAGCAGTAGCTGTTACCTTCGCATCCACAATTCTGCCTGCATATATATACTTGGACTCATGGCGTCACGAGGTCAAACATTACATACCACCAGTCAAGCAATGTCTTAAATGTTTACGTTACGGTCATATTGCTAAATACTGTCGCAATCCAGAGGTATGCTCAAACCATAATTTTAAAAATTGTCAGGTCGACCCTAAGGGTGAGTTGCACCATTTAACTATAACGATAACAAAGCCGTTAACAGTTGTCAAATCGTCGAATTGACCAAAAGGGAGCCGTTTCACGGCTGGTTTGGTTATCTCACCCTTAGAATGCCAAGTGTGCAAACTGCAAGGGCGATCATATAGCTATCTCCTCATCTTGTACATTATAAAAGCAAAAAATTGAAGAAAATAAAATTAAGTCCAGTGCCACATATTCTGATCTTTTCAATGTAAATTAACTTCCAGCTGTATCAGCGAAAAAGGAGACGTTCAATAAATGTATGGAGCTTAGGCTAAAAATAATCAAAAAAATTAACAGCAATCTGACTAATATAGGCTGAAAGACCGTAATTATCTTGACTTTTTTGAGCTTTAAATAACATTTTTCAGTCCTCCGTTTTTTTTTAAGATAAATGAAAACGAAATGAACTTGTATCACTATACATTATAGGGTTAGCATGTCTGTGGTAATTGACGTGACAGTATAACTTTGTATCAGTGTGTGTGTATTTCAATGACGTATAGTGTATATGTGTGTTTATTTCAACGTCAAATGTCATGTTGACACTCGACAAATTGTCAATGTGACATTTACGGATTTGATCTTCTTTCTACACGTTTTGTTATTGCATTAACATGATAATATATATGTTTTGTCTTTATTTTGTAAAACGGCAGTTGAAATCATAATTGAACCTTAAGGTATTTAATAGGTACAACCATTTCAGCTACATTTTAAATAATCCTATTGCGTAGGATTGAAAACAAAAAAAATGTGCGTTTTGTTTTTACTAAAACATTTTTCAGCTTTTTACAAAAACAGAGTTTTGAAAAAAAATATATTTAATCACAATCGAGTAGCGTATTATATAAGCTTTCTTAGAGGTATATCACATTGGTGTTCAAATTTCTTCGGAATAATAGCCCATTTTTGACCTCTCCTTTAGATGTACAAATTAGTAATTTAATGAAATCTGATACTTTTATAAATATTTTAGTAGAAATAATTACAAAAATTGTTAGCAATAAAGATGTCCCTATAAACTCATCCTCAATTATAGAGGTTTTAAAAACAACTTTAAGAAATAAAATTCCTCCACGTCCATATTGGATTTATCACATTAAAATATAATGCAATGGAATG
Source organism: Mythimna ferrago (assembly GCA_910589285.2). Lineage (NCBI taxonomy): Eukaryota > Metazoa > Arthropoda > Insecta > Lepidoptera > Noctuidae > Mythimna > Mythimna ferrago. The sequence goes on along the minus strand of OU342698.1, from coordinate 258,927 downwards.
CACAGAGTCATAATAGCAACAAACAAATATTTATTAATTTCCTCTATACACATAATATTCACATTGCAATTATTAATGAAACATGGTTCAAATCCGAATAACAATTTAAAATTACAATATTGAAAGAAATGACTGTGGTAACAAACACAATGGGGTTGCCATTGTAATTCACACCTATTTTGACAATTCTTTACAAAATATTTGCGTACGAATTTCTGTTAATGATAAGATGATAACTGGATCAGAATTTAGAGGACTATAAAAACTGACTATGTTTTTATAGTCCTCTAAATTCTGATCTAGTTTTCAATAGGTAAAGATAATTTTGATTCTTTAGTGAAATCTATTCCTGAACCTTTTATATTTGCTGGGGACTTTAATGCTCATCACACAACCTGGGGTTGTGGTTCTGACTCTTCACGAGGTCGAAATGTATGTATTAGAGGTCATTGACGATAATAATTTAATTCTGCTAACAATGGTCAGGCAACAACAGTTGGCACTTTAACATGGCGTCCGAATGCACTGGATTTGTCGTTGGTTTCCGCATCATTGGCACTTAATTGCGAATGGCATATATATGATGATAGTCTTCTTGGTAGTGGTTATCACATTCCTGCTATTATGAAAGTAGAGATTAGTATTGATCAAAGTAAAGATTCTCTTGGAAATTGCCCTAATGCTGAACATTTTCCCATCTATCCAAACTCTAAAATGGTGGATTGGAAAATGTATAGTATTAATGTGGATGAACTGTCTAATATAGTTCATCCACATATAAATAATAATTAAATTCATTTCAAAACAGTCAATATATGTCCATTTGATTCATATCATCATTTTTGGATTATTTTACGAACAGCTGCAGCTAGTACCTAGTAATCGTAATGAAAATTAAATACCATCAATCGTAAATGTCAAATAGGATTAAAAGACCTTCCTTTCCTCGGTGGAACCAAAAGTGTACAGATGCTGTATCACACTTCAAAACAGCTTAAGTATATCAATTTTAAAAATAATCCATCAGAAGAAACTTATCTAAATTTTAAAAGACTTCGTGCACTTAAAAAATTAACTATAAAAACAGAGCGACAAAAAAGTTGGTTTTCCCTATGTGAACCTTTCAACAGATGCACACACATATGGAAATTCACAAATATAACAAAACATATTTTAATCCTAGTAATTTTGAAAATGTTAAATGGATTTCGGATTTTTTGAAGATATACACGCCTGATTTTGTATCTCATGCCCCCAAAGAGATTTAAAGAGATACAATAGTGCGGCTATCAGGAGAAATGTCTTAGAAAAACTGGTATCCTATCTCTCAGTGACGCCATCTAGCTTTGAATAGCAATCACGCGAATTAAATTTGTCAAAGTTTGTATAAATTTAACTATTGCTCGGTAGGTGGCCAGGAGCTTTACCACGATATGTTAAAATGTCAGTAGTACGAACGAAAAAGGATCCAACTGTTCGGTTTAGGTCGTAAAATAGATCACGTTATGAGCTCGTGGTAGAAGATTCAGTGTGTGCCAGTGGCGTAGCTTGGGGAGGGAAGGGCAGTGGGGGCCATGGCCCTAGGCGGCATACGAAAGGAGGCGGTAGAAAGCGCCAATTTATTTATTTGGAAAAAAAAACTTGATATTCGAAATTGCAAATTTTGATGTCGATGTTAAGTCTACCCTGCGTGCTGCAGCAGGTATATTGCTTTTTATTAATCCAAGTTCATTCTCTGACGTAACAATGTCGGACCAAGCTCAACCATGAATTGGCACTGAGCGTGTGTTCACGCTGACGCGATTAAACACACGCATACTGACCTTGGGCCAACACTCGTATGCGCAAGGCAAATGACGTGACTCTTAAAGTGTTGTGGAGGTCTCAGTTTGACCACATTGGCCGAATAGGGAACAAACCCCGTTGGTAGTAAAGCGTTTTGGTCCCTGACAAACTCGAGTGAATCGAACTTCTGCCGTCCCTCACCTCCGCCACGGCTGAAACCCGACGGGTCCCTAGCTCACACCGCTGAGAAAAAGCAAACTTAATTGCCTCTCATATTGCGGAATCTTTGCGTCTGAATTCCGTTGACGCACCGCCCCCTGTTTCTCCTGATGGGTACGTGACGAGTATGTCAGATATTCGTATCCATCAGAAAGACGTACGTAAGAATAAAGCTAGTGGCTCCGACGGGATACCTGCAGTCGTTCTTAATACTGGTGTTCTTAAACATAATAAACAACAAAGGGCGGCGTATTTCTGGTCGACCCCAAGCGGCGAAAACCCACGCTACGCCACTGGTGTGTGCTAGGTAAGGTTAAACTTTTCAGCAATAGATGGCGCTATCATAAATTCAGCAAATGTTCTAGAACTATTCATGGAAATTGTTGAATTTTAATTAATTACTGCGTAAATACCAAGAATATTTACGAAAATAAACCGAAGTTAGGTCCAATAATTTTACCATAACAAAATTTGCAATAGCGTAATGCGCAACTCAGCACATTTTCTCAGAAAATGATTTTCTTTTAGTGCCTAAAGCGGATACAAACACGACTTGACGTTTAGGGGTGTCATACTAGACTGAGCGACTTGTTACTACCAAGTAACAAGTATCGGTTTGGACTTTTGTTCGCTATGTCCTGTCTATTGGTAGTATATGTTTAATGTCTTTGCATGCCCCCAACTTCGTTATTGAATAATAGTAATAGTAACAGCTCTAATTCTTTGATCTCTAGTCATAGTTTTCTACTTAACTCTTTTACAATCAGTGAGTTAATATCTGCCATCTCTTCTCGAAGAGACACTACTTTTTGGTCTTGATGGAATGCCATACATATTATATTTTAAAAAACTTAGCATTTCTGGTTTAAAAACATTCGCAATCGTCCTGAATCAGCTATGGGAAAATAATACTATATCTGAAGAATGGAAAGTGGATTGTCTTGTACCAATTCTAAAACCAGAAAAACCCAAAGCATGTCCCGATTCTTATCGTCCCATAGCACTTACTTCTTGTGTTGGTAAACTATTTGAGCAGTTATTAAAGCAGCGATTAGAGGTTTATGTTGAAAAAAAATATATTTTACACTGTAACGAGTCGATTTCGCCTCGTCACATGTTTCCGAACTTTTAGGCGATTTGGCTTGAAAAACTTGTTATCCAAGTAAAAAAATTCTATTATTTTTTATGATGAGCTGTCAGATTTGACAACTTGACTTTTCGGCCCAACTTTCATCAGCGAGGAACAATATTTCTTTGTTCTGATTAAATTTTTAAATCTGTGATAATCCTGTCTTATTTGAGCCGTTTTGTGTTACAAGGATATCGTAATACATTCGGAAAGATATTTCTTGGAAAAATACACAATAATTTCTTTTTTTTTTTTTATTAATGATAGGCTTGCGTTTGACCACTATATATTTCGGCAAGAACTTATTTTTGAAATTCTTCTTAACGCGATAGCGTGTTCATGAATTTGTTTGGCTTACACAATCGTTATTTCATTCCAGTATAATGACTCTTCGCCTCTCTTGCGCTCTTTTAATGAATCGATTGGCGCGCTAAACATAATTCGGAGAAAAAAAACGGTGTTTTTGTGATACATAACCTCGCGACCGCGTGTCCACATTGTCACTTTCTTACAGAATATTTAACGTATTTTTTGCCATCTGGCGTTTTTTTCTTTATTTTCTTTTCTCCTATTTTATTTTTCTGGATGAATACTTGAAGATTATTCCCTATGGGACCACGCCTGGAGTCTCCAAGTACCGGACGACATTCCTTTTTTACACATTTAAAATTAACTTTTGAAATAGATGCAATAATGTCCCATAACAAATATTGTCTGAAACTACGGGTTGGGAAGAAATAAAAAACAAAAGTTCTGAATATCGGCTTTATTTTTTTCTTTCCCTTATTCCCCCCACTGGTAGATTAATGGTCCAATCTAGTGCCCGACCTAGTTATTCTGGCTATTATCGTGTCTCGACTTGGCGCCCGAGTTCTTAATTTCTTAGTTTTTTTTTTATTGTCGAAACACCTTTTTTTATTTTTTATTGTCGAAACACCTTTTTTTTACATACACACTCAACACTCAACTTTGGGCCATACATCGAAGCAAAGGCTCAACTGGCTGCAAAAAAGCTGGGAGTTCTCGCAAAGGTCAGACAGTACTTCACGCCGGAACAGCTGCTCAAACTTTATCAAGCGCAAGTTCGATCGTGTATGGAGTATTGCTCTCATCTTTGGGACGGATCTGCCCGATACCAGCTTGATGCACTTGACGCAATTGAGAGGCGAGCCAGAAGGATAATTGGCGATGATACACTCGTCGAGTCGAGGCTTCAAAGTCTTGAGCATCGACGCAGAGTTGCTAGCCTGTCGGTTTTCTACCGGTTGCATTTCGGGGAGTGTGCGTCGGAATTGCATAACCTAATTCCGCCTAGCCCGTTTCATCATCGGACTACCAGACGTACGGCTATGCGCCACCGGTATATGGTGGATATCCCACCAACACGCACAAAACGTTTTGGGAACACATTCATTGTGCGTGCGGCTAGGGAGTGGAATTCCTTGCCGGAGTCTGTTTCCTGATAGCTACAACCCGGGAATCTTTAAGTCGAGAGTGAATAGGTTTCTTTTAGGTAAGCGCGTTCCATCGTCGACCGCATCGTCGCTTTCCGTCAGGTGAGATGGCGGTCAAGCGCGAACCTATCAACAATAAAAAAAATAAAAAAAATACACAATCAAAAAAAACTTTTTATAAAAAAAATAAAACCGACTTCACTAAAAAAACACTAAAATGATCAAAATAATTTTAATTTCGGAAGTCGATGTTTTTCGTTATTGTTTGTTCCTTATTTAACACCGACTTCCGAAATTAAAATTATTTTGATCATTTTAGTGTTTTTTTAGTGAAGTCGGTTTTATTTTTTTTATAAAAGATTTTTATTTCATACTTTTTAGTTGCAACACACTTACAGCCAGAGTACTTTTTTCTCATGTCAATTCCAATTAACTCAAACCCTGCTAGAATACATCATTTTCATATGAAGTTCCCGTGTCTACCTTCCACCTTCCGGCTCCATCATCAGATCACTTCGATAGTACCTTATAGCCAAAGTGCATCTCATGACATTTCTAATAAGCCCAAACACGGGTAGGATACATTGATTAATTACGGAGTTCCGGTGAGTCGGAACTGTCTGCGGTGATGCCCCAGTGAGTCGGGGTATTGCTATCCCTGTGAGTCGGGATGATGCCCCAGTGAGTCGGGGTGATGATGTCCCAGTGAGTCGGGATGATGCCCCAGTGAGTCGGGGTGGTGCTATCCCAGTGAGTCGGGATGATGCCCCAGTGAGTCTGGGTGGTGCTGTCCCAGTGAGTCGGGATGATGCTGCAGGCTCCAGTGAGTCGGAGTAGTGCTGCTGGCTCCAGTGAGTCGGAGCGGTGCTTGTGCGACGTAGGGCTTGACTGCTGGTGTCGACCAGGTGAAGTTCTTCATTGCTCTTCAAGTGCTGGCCGAAGGTGCGGTGTCCATAGCCAAGGTCGCTGATGAGGCTGAGGGGTATGACCATGTAGTCATGCTGGTGGTCAGGATACCCTTCATAGCCGTGGGTGCTGGCTGTAGGGCTCGCTGCTCGAAAGCTTGAGGAAGTGATGATGACGTCACGAAGTAGTAGCTGCACGAAGGCTGCGCTGACGTTCTTTGTCGAGGGTCACCAGTTTGGAAGTAGGCGGAACAGAGTGTAAAGTCCCGCAAACCTCCTTTGAAAAGGGAGGATCCTCCGACCAGACGGGTGTTATAGTCTGGTGGGCAACTGCCCGATAGATGATTTCGGACTGTCGTATATGTTCAAATCGCGCGGAGAACTTTGATTGCGCGATGCAGGATTTCGTATATTCTTCGTAGTTCTTATGTGGCGCCATAGATGTCGCTACATCACTCCTTGATGCGCGCCAGGCCAGCGTAGGTTGGTTCCAGTGGGTCGGAAGCCAATAAAAATATAAAAAATAAAATAAAATAAATGATAATAAAACAATAAATAATAATAACCACCGGTAGCTTGGACCCTGCTCCCGACACCGGTGGATAACTATATTTTTATATTTTTAAATGTTTTTTTTTTCTTTTGTACCTATAATTTTGTTAAAAAATATTTAAAAATGTAATTTTATATGTAAAAAAGAATTGAATAAAGAGAATAATAATAATATGGATTTTTGCTAATTCGCCTGATAACATATCTTCGAAGAAATATTTGTTAGACGACGAGCTCTTCTTCGATATTGCGGCTTGTTAATGTCGGTGTTTGAAAGTGACTATGTATTACCAATATAATAAGTTCATCAATGTAAATACGTTTTACTTGATATTTTGATTTTTGACTCACACTAGCCTCTATGAATATGTATTTCACTGATAGTGTTTCGTACATTTTCATAGAATTAAAGGCGTTCTCATACTAATTTACTGTCACTATCACTGTTATTGTAGATCATTGTTGTGTTGATGTCAATCATTGCTATTCAAAATGATTAGGCGTTTTTTTTTTTGGAAATATTTTAGTGTCTCTCGCTCTATCTCTGATCATAAAACTTAAACTACTGTAAAGCCGTACCCTTAAGCTTTATTATGACGTACCGTTTGTCTGTGTACAGGAATATTTTTAGTTTGGGCACAGCTCCCTACTAATTCCGGCCATGTCATTTTTATTGGCCAATGAAGCCTTATGTATATCAAGGTGTAATTGACAGACACTTTCTCTAGCAGACCGATTTCTACGAAAACCAAATTGGTTAGAGTGTTGTAATAATAAAAAATAAAAAAATATTGTTTTTAACCGACTTCTAAAAAAGGAGGAGGTTCTCAATTCGGATGTTTGTATTTTTTTATTTATTTTTTTTTATGTATGTTCGGGCATAACTTCGTCGCTTGCCAACCGATTTGAAAAATTATTTTTTTGTTGGAAAGGGTATACTTCCCAAATGGTCCCATAGTCACCAAGTCGGGATCTGATGATGGAATCTTGGCTAAATCGAGGGAACTCCTCAAATATTATAGGCAACTATATAGTCATTTTGATATTTTCATCAAGGAATTAAGCATTTACAGTCAAAAAGTGACATTTGATGAGGTGAAACTGGTTAAGAAGACCAGAAATTGCCAACGGAACTTCATACTCAAACAAATTTCACAATGAACATAGTTAAGCGACTATGACAATACAAATAAATGAAAAGTTCTGAATAGTTACGTTGAAAATGGTATCATCGAAGTAACCTGATGATAGTGATGGAGCTGGAAGATAGGCACCGGAACTCCGTAATTAATCAATGTATCCTACCCGTGTTTGGGCTTATTAGAAATGTCATGAGATGCACTTTGGCTATAAGGTACTATCGAAGTGATCTGATGATGGAGCCGGAAGGTGGAAGGTAGACACGGGAACTTCATATGAAAATGATGTATTCTAGCAGGGTTTGAGTTAATTGGAATTGACATGAGAAAAAAGTACTCTGGCTGTAAGTGTGTTGCAACTAAAAAGTATGAATTAAAAATCTTTTTATAAAAAAAATAAAACCGACTTCACTAAAAAAACACTAAAATGATCAAAATAATTTTAATTTCGGAAGTCGGTGTTTTTCGTTATTGTTTGTTCCTTATTTAACACCGACTTCCGAAATTAAAATTATTTTGATCATTTTAGTGTTTTTTCATTTTAGAGCTCGTCGTCTAACAAATATTTCTTCGAAGATATGTTATCAGGCGAATTAGCAAAAACCCATATTATTATTATTCTCTTTATTCAATTCTTTTTTACATATAAAATTACATTTTTAAATATTTTTTAACAAAATTATAGGTACAAAAGAAAAAAAAAACATTTAAAAATATAAAAATATAGTTATCCACCGGTGTCGGGAGCAGGGTCCAAGCTACCGGTGGTTATTATTATTTATTGTTTTATTATCATTTATTTTATTTTATTTTTTATATTTTTATTGGCTTCCGACCCACTGGAACCAACCTACGCTGGCCTGGCGCGCATCAAGGAGTGATGTAACGACATCTATGGCGCCACATAAGAACTACGAAGAATATACGAAATCCTGCATCGCGCAATCAAAGTTCTCCGCGCGATTTGAACATATACGACAGTCCGAAATCATCTATCGGGCAGTTGCCCACCAGACTATAACACCCGTCTGGTCGGAGGATCCTCCCTTTTCAAAGGAGGTTTGCGGGACTTTACACTCTGTTCCGCCTACTTCCAAACTGGTGACCCTCGACAAAGAACGTCAGCGCAGCCTTCGTGCAGCTACTACTTCGTGACGTCATCATCACTTCCTCAAGCTTTCGAGCAGCGAGCCCTACAGCCAGCACCCACGGCTATGAAGGGTATCCTGACCACCAGCATGACTACATGGTCATACCCCTCAGCCTCATCAGCGACCTTGGCTATGGACACCGCACCTTCGGCCAGCACTTGAAGAGCAATGAAGAACTTCACCTGGTCGACACCAGCAGTCAAGCCCTACGTCGCACAAGCACCGCTCCGACTCACTGGAGCCAGCAGCACTACTCCGACTCACTGGAGCCTGCAGCATCATCCCGACTCACTGGGACAGCACCACCCCGACTCACTGGGGCATCATCCCGACTCACTGGGATAGCACCACCCCGACTCACTGGGGCATCATCCCGACTCACTGGGACATCATCACCCCGACTCACTGGGGCATCATCCCGACTCACAGGGATAGCAATACCCCGACTCACTGGGGCATCACCGCAGACAGTTCCGACTCACCGAGAACTATGCGGCATCGGTTCCGACTCACTGGAACCAACCTACGCTGACCTGGCGCGCATCAAGAACCATCGATCTCCGATCTCCGGAGGGGAATGATGTAGCGACATCTATGGCGCCACATAAGAACTAGGAAGAAAAGTACGAAATCCTGCATCGCGCAATCAAAGTTCTCTGTGCGATTTGAACATATACGACAGCCCGAAATCATCTATCGGGCAGTAGCCCACCAGACCATAACACCTGTCTGGCCGGAGGATCCTCCCTTTTCAACGGAGGTTTGCAGGACTTTACTCTCTGTACCGCTACCTCCAAAAATATACAGACAAAAATATAAAGGACATGCAATAAAACACTAAAAACATAACACTTGAATTTAAATTATTTAGTCATATAAATAAGTAAGTACAGACTTGTTTGACGACGAGTTTGCTTAAATATATTTATTTCTTAATATTTTAACACATCATCACTACAATAATTACTCAGACAAGACACATTCATTCATTCATTGAATGTTTTCATCCTCTCTTAAATCTCGAAAAGAAGAACTAGATAGCTTCGAAGATATGTTATCAAGGAATGAGGCTGATGACGTTATATTTGCTTGATTAGCAACTGGTGGAATTGAAGGTAGCTTAGGCAAACCAGATTCATTTTCCTGTAGTTCTTCAACCTGATTATTTATATGCCAATGTATTTTGTAGTTATGGTGTTAAAGTTCTTACAATAAGCCCTCATATTCGATTGGAGGCCACAGTTCAGTTCAGGCACATTGACTTCGTGAACGTCAGAATCCAAATCGTAAACAAACCAATCCAATATGCACAGCAGAATATATAATATATTAAAAGCGTAAAGGAAAGTCCGATAAAGGATAGCATGGAGCCAAGTTTAAAAATCAAAAACAGTTATGTACGAAAACACAAAATCTTCAGCCCCCTTTGTAGCCGTAGCCAAGCTGCAAGGGACTAAAATTTTTCCGAAACCACCTCACCATAGAATATGCAACAAATCTTGGCTGCCATACGACGGTAGGTGGTAGCCACGGCAATGGGACGAACTCCGCCATCTCTCTTGCGCAGGGCACATAAGTTAGCCCCGTATAAGACTTCGGTGACGGTTTCGTTCACATTGCCAGAGAGCATAAGGTTAATCAGGGCCGTAAACTCCCTCAAGAGCAACTCACCAGCTTCCCCGGCGCCTGAACTGATAAGGTCTTTAAGGTGCTGAGGACTGAGGCCATCGAGGCCGCCAGCAGAGCCACTCCGGAAAGAGCAAACGGCTGTGACCACCTCTCGACCTGTAATGGTGAGAGTGTGAATGTCCGGAACAGGGGGGTCGGGAAAAGAAAGGCCATCCGCTGGGGCAGGGTGTTTTCTCTCCAGATCTGCGAGAGTATCTGAAGAACACGCTGCCACTACGTCACTACTAAAAAGGATCCTGGCTGCTCCGCTAATGTCACCTTCTCCCAGCTTCGTTTCTACCAGATGGGATATACCTTTTGAAGAGATAATTCTCTGAAACGGTAATTTTGAATCTAAATCACAGGCCGAAACATTACAGTTTTCTTTGATTTGTGCAGCTTACAGTTTTCTTTGATTTGTGCAGTTAAAGTCTTTTTTGTTGCCAAATTTTTTTGAACGTGTAAAACTCTGTAGGGGAAGGTGAGCAGATGTTCCCAAGCACTTTGCGAGTTCTCCCGTACGGCTAGGCGAATGCAACCTGCTAGGTGTTGGGCCACAAGAGCTCTAGCGCCGCGGGGAACGCTTTAGAACTGGGCAAGAATTTTTGAATTTTGAAAGAATTTTCCAAAGCGGATCTAATGATGAAGTAGTAGGTGAGGGAGATGGTGTAACTACAGGGCCTGAAGTGAGTGCATTTTGGGGTTTATGTGCCTTCCCAATATGCACACTCAGACCCCGCTTACCTTTAAAAAATCGTGCCTCAGTACACAGAGGGCACCTCTCCAGGATGTTTAAAGGTTGACTTGCACTGTTTACCACCACTACACTGTTTACTTATGTCAAATCCGATTAACTGTCATATCCATCAAAATTCAAAATCAGAGTCACAGAACACTTTTTATCAGTTGATAAAGTACCCTGTGTTAGTATAGTATCATTGTTCAAACGTTTCAATCCGATAGGTAAGTAAATCAAAATTAATTACAAAAGTAACGAAACTATATAAAATATAGATACAATAGAAAAAAATAGATAAAGCAACTAAATTTATCTTACAGTATTTACAACGAATATAAATAATGCAATTTTGACGTTCATACAGTGTGAGAGCGGCACTTATAAATTCAAAAGAAAGTGAATTTGGGACGTAAATAATAATTCAGTAGTCATGAAAGTAAATTAATTGATTATTCAAGCAATTTAATAGCTTCAAATATCGCAATAGTATGTTAGAAATTATATTATTTTATTTAAAAGCTTTTCCATTTTACAATCATAAAGTAAAACATGCAGATGTTCCCTCCCACAAAAACCGGGTTTTTACCTACAACTGCTTAAGGCTGGTGTTCACCAACAATAAACCGACCGATTAAATATTAAATCGGCTGTTTAAGCAATATTTCCTGTTCACCACAGCCTAAAAATCGGTTATTGACGTTAACCGGATGATTATCTTAACCGAGCTCCGAGAGGTTGTTTAAACATTGGTTACAGTAGTTTGACAGAACTTTTGTAGGATAAATTGTCCGATTTACCAAAGAAGTACCTATTTAACTGTGAAAAATAATGGCTTTTAATTTTATAATGGATGGTGAATACAACTTCATTATGTTACATTATTTGGATAAGTAAGAAACGGTGACGAAAAGACCTAGGATCTTTCAAAATCGTCATATCTTTTATAAAGAATACGATGAAATTTAATTTGAGGTCAGATTCCGTTTATCCGTGATGATTACTATTAAATTTTAGGGTAACAAGAACCAACCTGCTTTATGACCATTTGATGTGACGTCAGTCGGTTTGTTTTCGACAATATCAAACACAATAAAACACAGCAAAAAATACAACACAGTTACAAACACAGTATCAGTTGCTAATACAGTTTTCTCATGATTGGTAAAATATGCATTACACTGTTACTTATCTTCCCTATCGATCATTAACACTTTAGTTTACAGTTACAACTAAAATACTACGAGACATCACGAGAGAATCAAAATGACACTGACAGACCAGAAAGAGCGCGCTAATAAACCTTCCAATGCAACATGTGTTTCTCGTAAAGCGAAAAAAACAATGAACAATATGGCAATTTTAAAAAGTTGTAAGCCTGAACGAGATTTTATGATGAACCCTTACCTTTTTTTGTTGGTAGTATTGCATTTGCCCGTCCATTCATTCAAAAACGCTCCCTTATGTCTCGGTTAAGTAACCGAACGCCAAAAGGTGATGGTGAACAGGAAAAAACCGCTCCTTGTTTAACCATTGCTTAAATATTAACAGGCCGGTTACGAAATCAATGTTTAAATCTGTTTTGGTGAACATGGCCCTAAGTGAACGTTCGTCTTTGCATGATGTTTTATTGTTTGTTTTTTTTTATATTTTTTTTTTTTTATATAAATTATAGGTACTTACCAGTAAATTCCGTCAAATTCAATAATTATGAATACGTCTGTTTTTAGATACTGTAAAAACTCAGCAAGAAATGCCAGCAAATCATTGAGTATTAGTTTTCATCGCTAAATTTTGTGGTTAAGCATTCTGTCATTCGTAAGCACTGAGGTATTACGTACCTACCTAGATATTATGTGTACATAGATTAGTATTCAAATATAAATTAGATTCAGTTGAATTTGTAGTCATATGTGTAATATAAGTCATACATCACTAAGTGATCATTACTGTTATTGAGATTTCGTCCTTCATAAACTATAAATATATTTCAAGTTTGTTCACTCTGGTCAGCGGAAAAGAGAAAAATTGATAAAATAATATCTTCAAGAGGTTAGACGTGAAAACACGTGGTTTCCTACAAAATATCCGTTTATCTGCTCTGCACACTTTCAAACTGATGATTCTAAAGCTGGAAAACATTTTCTAATGATTTGGCTATTCCTTGCAGTAATGCTATTCCTTCAGAATGTGCCTTCAAACATTTATAGCTTTCCCCTACATCATTAAACCAAGTGTAAATTTTTGACTCTGAATCAATTTTTGATTCGCCCCGAAAAATTAAGTTGAAAACAGATTTAAAAAAAGTTTGTTTTTTATGTAATTTATTTCATCACCACTGCTCTCAAAACGGTGAAGGAAAACATCGTGAGGAAACCGGCATATTTCGAAGACATGCGACATTCACCAACTCGCACTGGGCCAGCGTGGTGGTTTACGGCCCATTCCCTCTCCTAGAGAAAAGGCTTGAGTCCCAGCAGTGGGAACATTAAAAAGCTGATTATGCTATAGTTATAGTTGTTGTTTGTTTTGTTACTAAATAAAACAAACAACAGCGCAATCCTGACCATCATTCACTAAAGATAGCTGTCCTTTTGAATGATGATTACAATAAATGGTGTCATTATTTTACACGATTTTGAATTCACTTATTTATTAAAGTAGTAGACGTAGTTTTCTGAATTTACACTAACGTAGACTATTGGTAAAATTTTGAAATAGAGTTTTATTGTAATGAAGTATTGTACGCAAAAAACTGTGTCACTTCTGCGGTATAAAAATCTATATGGATAAAAAAATCTATATGGATAACATCACGGAACAGTAATGTTCCGTGGTTTTTAAAGTACAATATGGGACAATAAGGCATTTTAATATTATTTTTCGGTAATTATTATGTTGCGGAGTCTAGTTAAAGAATGAGAGCGCTTGAACAGCTAGTGTGCAACGCGTTTCTTACTAGCGGCGACAGTGCCACGCCTACTTACTTCTTCCACTGTTTTTACTGTTCCGTGGATAACATGTCATTACACTATGTTGAACTAAACGCGTAAGTACTACGAAATTCATGGCGCTTAAGACGTTTTGGTCGCGAAAAAAGTATCCTCTAAAAGCTATCAGCGTTTTATATTTTAATAGTTCTGTTAGACGACATAATGCCAATGTAGCGCTGCAGCAGATTTTCGTTTTAACTTTTAAATATTTTGACAAAAAGTTTCCATGAAAGGGCTTGTCTATCACTAGAATATAAGTCAATGTTGTATAAAACATCATTTGTTTAGGTAGTTAACTAAATGTAAACAATCTTAACATGTCTTTTATCTAAAAAATTGTCTAACATCATTTGTTTAGGTAGTTAACTAAATGTAAACAATCTTAACATGTCTTTTATCTAAAAAATTGTCTAAAAAATTTATTCAAAAATGTTTACATTAAGGTATTTACCTAAACCGATGTTAGGTAATTAACTAAATTTAAATGATCTTTGTATGTCTTTTATACGATTTATTTTAAATAAAAAGACATATCAAGATTGTTTACCTTTAGTTAACTACCTAAACAAATGGAGAGTTTAGAAAAATGTACACTGTGAATATAGATTTGACTTAAGTTTTTGTAAATGAGGAAATACTATATTTGACTTGACAATGACGTTGGATTTGACAAAAATTATGAAAAATGGATATGAAAAAAATTTTATTGGACTTATTACGAAAGACAGTAAAACCAAAAGAAGCAACTATGATATTTGAATACGAAAGACATTGTTATTAAAAAAATATTTCGCAAGAAAACATGGACGAAAGACTAGGCGATATGGTCAACGACTTTAGCCTTCCCTAAAGGGTAAATAGAAAAAAAAAACGTGATTGACTGCGGGTTGTCCCCGCGTTCCGAATTGCGTCAAAAGCGATTATATCGCGAATCCGACTAACGCACAACGTCACACATAGTACTCAATAGTCCTTATGTTTTGTGACTATTAAATTTGGTCGGATTCGCGGTATAATCGCTTTTGACGTAATTCGGAACTAAGGGTGTATTTGTTTACGTTTTAGTTGCACATGTGTTCATTCATAAAAGTTTTGTTATATTGATAGAATGAATCAAAAAACTATCATAAAGCATTGTAAAGAGCTTGGATGCTGCGATTCGTGCTGTATTCGATATTTAGGACTAAAGACTCCATCAGCTTACGAAAATGCTCAACAGTTCGTTCTTAAAATTGTAAGTACATTTTTCACTATAAGTAGGTACTATATTAATTTTAACCAAGTCAAAACAAAACACTAAGCAGATTTTATAGTAGTTATGGAAATCTATTAATGTAGGTACTTTATTTAAATATAAATATGTATGTACAGCTGTTTCTATAATAAATACGTCTGGCCTAACCTCAGCATTTTCATAAAATGATTTGAAATTTTTTATTTATAATAATAATATTAAAAAAAAGACGACGCACTGACCAATGTAACTTTATGTAGGTATATGAAATGAATAAAGGGAGTAACAATAATTAATCAAAAACATTGTAAATGCTTGACGAGTATAGTGTCTGTAGTGTGTTAGGACTAGGTTCTACTAGGATTAAAACGGGTATCATTTAAGCTATCACCAATTTAATTAGTTTTGTGTTTCTTATATAATAGGGTTTGCCTGCAAAATAGTAGATTTGTCACCAAAATGTAGTCACCAAACAATATAAAATCAATTCCACAATAAATCACCTGAAATCATGGAGATATAGGGTCTAGTACCAAATAAATTGTTTGTAATGTTTTTGTATGTATTATAATAGGTTCGTCCTAATAAGTATTTAAGCGAACTAATTTGAAAAGATCACCAATAAATCATATAATATTATGTCATTAGAAAATTTCACAAAGTTCCAAAAAAAGTTCAGGGTTGTTGTCATCATCGTTGCAACGAAAAGAGTCTACTACTTAACTGGACCTATGCTTCTCCCAAGGATCTTAATTTCCACAGGTAGTATAAATATACATTTAAATAATATTTCTAGCAGAATAGTAAATAAAAGACATAAGTAAAGTCAAAATAATCAATATTTATCTGAATAATCAGCGCTGGTTTGGCATTTGAAGGGTGCCCCCTTTTTCTTTTCTGGCCGATAAGCACATTTTTTGCTTCTAGTGGGAGGTTGGCCAGCTTTAATGTATTTGTATCTATGGCTAATCCAATAATAATAATGTTTGCACATATAATTTTTGTAAAACGCAGGACAGTTGCATTTCCCATGCATCCAAACAATATTGTGCGATAGGACCACGCTCGCATCGTATGATCGTACCTAGTTACTTACGACCTATTGTTGAGGCCGGGAAGTGCACCAATTTGTCTCCGCCTCATTGAACATATTTTCATTAAAATTAAAAATTGATGTATTAAATTGGTAACAATTACTATTATTTTAATAACGGAATGAAATAAAATGTAAAAACTGTATTGGTGACAAAATAACAAATAAAAAGAAGTCGCAGTCAGGGACATCACACACTCGTTGAGATTCAAAAAGCTAATACTGTATTTGTTGTGTCTTCGTAATAATTTTAAAAAAGGTGGTTAAAAGTTGCTAAATTGACCAGTGCTGTATATCATTGCGTTCCTTGTGAAATGGACTAAAGATTGAAATATACTACACCTCTGGATTCCATGGGAACCGTGAGTAATAAGTGAATAACTTTAGAAAAAAAAACTGCAGTGACTTGCGTCCCTGACCTAGGGCAACCCGCAGATCGGCCGCATCTACGCACACATGCTCAACACTAACACATACACTGGGCGTTTGTTGCAACATCTTGAGCATATGCCACGCGTTTACACCAGACTTAGCTTACGCCACGTTACTGAAGCTTTGGGAACAAATACGAAGTGAAACTCTTATCTAAAACATTAGTGTTGTAAGCCTAAGTGTTTTTCTTTTTGAACATTTACAATTAATAATTCGTCATATACCGAAATATTATAATGGCGAGTAAAAATAACCATGCCGATGGTAGGAAAAGGACCAAAAAATCGGAGTATATGTCTAATAGTCCCACAACCAGTCACGAAAAAACATATATAAATAATATAACGATGAGAAATAAATCTAAGCAAATTGCTTCTAATAATAACTCGTTTGAGGTATTAGTAGACGATTTATCAAAAAATGACGAGTACGCATCTCTTACTTCGACGCCCTCAAATGACCTAAACCGAAGCTACCCGGATATGTATTTTCGACCTAATGACGATGTAAAAGAACTGAGAAACAGAATATGTCAACTCGAAGAAAAGTTAGCCATTGCTGAAACTGAAATTGAGAATTTACTTTTAGAAAATAGTACTCATCTTAAACAAATCAATGACTATAAATTAAAAATTGACAAATTGACACACATATGTACGAGCACAAAACTAAAGACATCCTCAGCCAAAATTAAGCGTAAAAATCTTATTAGAACAAAACTAGACTTTAAAAATGTTCAACAAAGTCCTGATCAAGACACTGGGATGATTACAAAGCCCTTTCTAGTTTCAAACACGATTGAAGATGATTCAAATGTTATCAGCTGTGTACCTCAATTGCAAGTATCGACAGAGGGTATTACAGAGCAAATACATACATCAAATAGGAAGTCACAACACGATCCCGGCTTCAAAGAAAATAATTCGAACAAATTATGTATAATTAGTGATAATAATGTAAATAATATACTAGGTATTGCTGAAAATACTTTTCCAAACGCCAACATTTTTCACTATTGTATGCCAAATGCAGGTATTGTGGAACTTCTAGAAAAGTTAGAAAAAAAAATTGTAGATTACAACTTATATGACTATTGCATAATTTTCTTAGGTGAAAAAGATTTCTTAACCTCAAATAAATACGATGAATTGGTGAATCACATAAAATGTAAACTTGAGAATATAATGCACACCAATGTCATCTTATGTTCTCCTAACTTTAAACTAAAATGGAATGTTAATTTATTTAATACCAGAATAGAAGCATTCAATCGACTCCTGTATCTTAGTAACCAGACTTTTAAATATGCATATACGTTTGACACAAATAAGCATCTAGAATATACACAAGAAATGTTTCATAAATACACAGGCAAAGTAAAGAATAAAGCTATGGTGAATATTTTCCGCGACTTAAAAAACTACATAGAATCGTTGTTTCAATGTGCTGAGAATTTTAATGATATACATGAACGTAGTGAAATAAGTCAGTTGAAAACCGGCACTATACCTTACTACTTTAAAAAAATGTTTAATAAAAATAGGAATAACAAAAGCAGCGATGAGCCTCAACCAACTTTATCGCATTCTTTTATAAACCAGACTGAGCCTATACCGAAATCGACATTTTTTCGTGAATAATAATTTAGTAAATTACTGTAACATATTTCATCAGAATGTTTGTGGAATTAATAACAAGAAGACTGAACTAGAAGTTTATCTACATACCCTTGATAAAAGGTTAGACTATATATGTATAAGCGAGCATTTTTTGAATGAAAACACAGCACTTTATTTTAATATAGCTAACTACAAACTAATCTCGTACAATACGAGAAAAAGTAAAAAGAGAGGAGGCAGTTTAATCTTAGGACATGTGGAAAGGGAAACAGAAGTTATTGACGCTGTAAATAAGTTATATAAAGTTGAATGTTTTGAAGTATGCGGTGTTAAAGATGTTTCCACTGGATTGTACATCTGTTGTTGTTATCGAAATCCTGTAGACAAAAATTTTGAAATGTTCTTGGATAAATTGGAGAAGTTACTCGATTATTTGTTCAATAAGAAATCTATAATTTGTGGAGATTTTAATATTGACCTACTAGTGGATAGTAAAAAGCGTATGGAATTTCTTAGTTTACTTCGGTGTTATAATTTCAGGCATCTAATTGATTCTGCTACTTTCATCCGTAACGATTGTAACTCGTGTATTGACAATATAATTACCAACTTGCCCGATTCGTATATTCTGGGATGTGCTGTAGATCACAATGGTTTAGCAGACGGCCATGGGGGTATTTTTGCAGATATTCGTTTGAGTAATGTAGGTAATTCAGCGAAAAATAGAAACCAAACTGTTGTCACAAAAAAGAGAATATTTAATAGCAAAAACAGTGCGCAATTTGTACAGGGTATTCTTGAAAATGATTGGAGTAGTATGGGTATAAATTCATTCCTCAAAACATTTCATAAAATATTCCAAAGTAGCTACAGAAAAAAAGAATATAAAATAAGTTTAAAAAATAATATCAAATTAAAGTGGATCACTAAAGGAATTCGAACATCAAGTAAAATGAAACGTTTCCTGTGTGCACATAATGGAAACAAACTTGAATCCAGTATCTTAACGTATAAGAACAAGTATGTTAGACTGTATAGACAGGTTGTAACAAAAGCTAAAAAACATGCAATAATGGAGAAAATTAATAGTTCTAAAAATTTAAGTAAAGAAGTGTGGAAAGTAGTAAACAAATGTACAAATAAGGAGAAAACGATGAAACCAGAACTTCGTCTCAAAGTCGATGACCATATTGTAGAGGATCCAGAAGTAATATCTGACATCTTAGCCGAACAGTTTGACTACAAATGCATCACTAGGGCAAACAAAAGTGATCAAAATACAGTATCCTGTAATATGTATGCAAACGAAATAAATAGCGAGATGATAATTGCTTCGGTTACTCCAAATGAGATCTTGACCATAGTAAAAAGTATGGAGAATAAGTATTCTTGTGGTCATGATGAGATCCCAATATCTGTTATTAAGGAACATATCGTAGTACTAGCTGAGCCTATCTGCGACTTTTATAACAAGTGTATTGAAGAAGCTATCTTCCCAGACCAGTTAAAAATAGCTAAAGTAATACCAGTATATAAAAAAGGCAGTAAAAATGATCCTAAAAACTACAGGCCGATCTCCTTGCTTCCAGTTCTGTCAAAAATATTTGAAAAAATTATTAAAAATCGACTTCTTTCTCACTTGCGCGCGAATAAAATACTGAACAAAAGACAGTTCGGTTACCAAAAAGGTGTTGGTACTTCAGACGCCATATATACCTTACTTGACGATGTAATAGAAAAATTAAATAATAAAATGAGAGTAGCAGGGATTTTCCTTGACTTAAGTTCCGCATTTGACACTATAGACCATGAATTGCTTCTTAAAAAAATGATGTATTATGGGATTAGAGGTAAGGCCTTGAAACTATTCTCATCATATCTGAAAAACAGAAAAATGTACGTAGAAATTGACAAAATACAAAATGGCTACAAAAAAGTTTTCAAATCACGGACAGTAAACATGACTACGGGTGTTCCGCAAGGATCGATATTAGGACCAATTTTATTTATATTGTTTATTAATGACTTAATCAATTACATGAATACTATTTTACCTGACATTGATATAGTAATTTTTGCAGATGACACAAATGCCATAATAGCGGCTAAAGACATGAATAAACTAAAACAAATGGTAAATGACGCATTACAAGCATTTCACGCATGGTTCACTAAGAACAATTTATTAATTAATACTGCAAAGACCAATGTACTATTATTTAGAACCACAGCCCGTAATAAGGACAATTTAGATGTTGTTTTAAATGATGACAAAATTGTTCTCGTGAAGGAAGTTACATTTTTAGGAATCCACATAGATGAACTGCTAAATTGGAAAACTGAATTAAATGCGATAAACGCATCAATTTGTTCGGCATGTTACGCTTTAAGAGCTCTAAGAACAGAAATTGGTATTGAACAATTAAAAATGGTATATTTTGCGTTGGTAGAATCAAAAATTAGGTATAGCATAATGTTTTGGGGAAATAGTTACGCGTATAACATCAAAAGGGCTTTTGTTTTACAAAAACGAGCAATTCGCACTTTAGTTCGTATTCCGCAAAGAGAGAGTTGCCGTGAATACTTCACTAACCTAGAAATACTTACAGTACCGAGTATTTATGTACTCGTGCTTCTAAGTAACATGGCGAAATATATACACGAATATGAGACTGCAGAAGAGCGAGAGATTAGAGAAGCTACGCGTAGGCAAGATATGAAACTTTACAAGATACAGCCTAATTTAAATATTGTGAAGCACTGTCCCAGATATCAATCGGTTATTTTGTTTAATAAACTGCCTTTAGATTTGAAGAGTGCTATATACTCTAGCTCTTTTAAAATAAAGCTCAAAAGATTCTTATTGAAAAAGTGTCTATATACTATTGATGATCTTTGAGGTAAATACAATGTTATATTAATTGTGTGTTGTTGTAATATTTAACTGTTTGTAATTTCAGATACAATTTATTGTTAATGAATAAATGACTATGACTATGACTATGACTATGATCGATAATCGATTTATTTGGTGACAGATCTGCCATGCTGAGCACAAATCTATTATTTAAGTAATAAAACTATTATAATAAGAACAAAGTTTATATTCATCTAATGCACAACAATTTTATTCCATAATGTTGGAGTGTAGCCTTAGGGGCGCTATGGCGCGGTACTTAGAAAATTTTTCAAAAAAAGTTTTTTTTGGAAGTTGATGCCATACGCTTATAGGCACCATGAGCCGTGCAGAAAACAAAAAAACAAATTTTAGTTTAAAAAAATTTTTGGGACTTTGAGAACTTTTCACCTTGAGTACGGTTAGGGGCAAACACTTAGAAAAAATTTTTTTTTTTCGTTTTCTGCACGGCTCATGGTGCCTATAAGCGTATGGCATCAACTTCCAAAAAAACTTTTTTTGAAAAATTTTTTAAGTGTTTGCCCCTAACCATACTCAAGGTGAAAAGTAAGGAGAAATTTTCCCAAAAAAAGTCCCAAAAAATTTTTTTTTACCTAAAATTTTTTTTTTTCGTTTTCTGCACGGCTCATGGTGCCTATAAGCGTATGGTACCAATTCGAAAAAAAAAAATATTTTAACCAAAAAAATTTTTTTTTCGTTTTCTTTGCTTCTCATAGCGCCCCTAAGGATATACTCCAACTCCTAAAAATCCGCCCTTAAGGCTACCCACTGACCGACGCGGAAATAATGGGTTTTTTGGGGTAGGAAGGGGAAGGAAGCCCCTCAACCCCTCTCCCAAATCTAGGAAACTCATGTTAGCCTTTCATTAATTTATTGGAATATGTACTTAAATCAGTATTTTAAATTATTTATTCAGTCTTTAAATTACTTTCAAAATGTAACCGTGTTCCCAAGTGAAATTCCTTTGGTAGTTGTTAAACTGACTTTTGTCGGTAGACAGCAACTACGTAGCTGTCATAGTGGGGAGACTCACTTGCGAACACGGCACTGGCACTTGAGCTTGAGCAGTCGCAGAGTGAACCCTTGTACTTGTTAAGGAGTGTTATACCAAGTATATGTAATAGTACTATTAAAGAACTTATAAAACTACTACAAAGACTTTATTTTATTCGTAATCTTGAAGTGAGTTACACTCATACTTTTGGAGATATTCAAGATTGATATTTTGAGGTTAGGAACCAAAAAATCATATATTTTATGCATTTTTGGGGTAAACTTGAGGGTTTTAAGGTAGGGGAGGGGGTCAACCTTTCCTGGTAACTCATTGTTTCCAAGAAAAATAATCTTTTGTTACCTAACCTCAAAACACTCCAAAATTGCTTAAAAGTCGTAGTCGACGGAGCCCCGCGCACCGACTTCTGGGTGGTTTAAAAAAAAATAACCTCGAAGGAGAAAAAAAATAACCTCCTAACCTAAATCTATCCGAGTCGGGATGCCCCCATGTCTTGAGCTCGCTTCGCTCGCTCCTGTATCTCCAAAATTGCTTAAAAATTGTAGTCGACGGACTACTTCTGGGTGGTTTAAAAAAAAATAACATTGTGGCTGTATGAACCTCCTTTGTCATAGATATTAAAAATAAGCCCTTATAGGTAGTCTGTCTAATAAGTCAACCGACTTGGAAATTTTGTATAATATTTAATCATTTAAAAAATACAAATCAGGGCATCATCAGGGGCTGCCAAACTCTTGCAGTTTTTAAAAGAAGAGTGAAAGAGCACTATCTTTCTATTTCGTCATAATTGCATATTTAAACTAATATGTATTATTTTATTTTAGGTAGGTATTTAGTATGTATTTGTGTGATATTTATTTTATTATGTGTATGTTTATAATTATAGCAGTATATATATCTTTAATTATTATTATTTTTTATACTATTACATTGTTAACTTTGTATTTTGTGTGTACTAATTTTCCTTTTACTTTTACACACGGTGTCTACTTCTCTTTTTCTTCAACTTTCCTGTCGCAGGTATGCTGGAAGAGATTTCATTAGAAATAAGCATCACCTTTGTACTAGTTTTTTTCTGTTTCCTTCCTCTTTTCTTGTATTTCCATGTGTGTACATAAATAGTTAAATAATAATAAATATTCGGTACTTTTTATAAGGTTCTTCTGTTAGTAAACAATGATCTCTATCTCTTAATTAACCTTGATTATTGAACCCGTGTTGACTACACCAGATTTCATTAATTCCTAATAATTACCCAAGTCGTTTAACTTATTAGACAGACTCTATTTACCAATTACGTCAATAGCGATTATACTTATCGCGAATCCGACCAAATTTAATAGTCTCAAAATATTAGGACTAATAGTAGGTACTATTTGTGACGTTGCGCGTTGGTCGGATTCGCAATATATTTTATTTTTTATTTTTTTTATTTGATATAAACTAGTGCTTGACTGCGATCCCACCTGATGGTAAGTAGCGAAGCAATCTTTGATGGTGAGGCGCACTAGTTAATAATTGCTTTTGACGCAATTCGGAACGCGGGGAAGTAATAAAAAGTGTATGACATCTGACAAAATGGCGTCAAAATTACGAAAAATTGTCGAATTTATTTTTTCTCAAAATGTATGTGTTTCCTAACGTTGAGACTAGGGAATCCAATCCTGCAAGCGCGGGATCCCGCACCTTTTCTGCGGGATCGAAAATGCGGGATTACTCATGCGGGATCCCGCAGGTCTGCGGGATTGAAGTTTTTCATAAGATTTGACGACGACTTGCCGCCCTTTTGGTTATTTAATAGACCCAGCTCATCCTCATTAAATAGTGATGAAACAAGTTTACATGGAACTCGTGACATTTTTTATAGCATTTATCATACAGTTAAACAGTTTTTGAATTTCTATTTTGTGTTTCCTTTTTTTTTTCTTTGGCAACTGAGCCGGTGTCGACTATTCTGCCAGTGTCATGTGGTAACGGTAGCACCCGTCGTGAGGTGAACCCAGGGCCGGTTTATGCATGTCGGGGCCCCTAGGCAATGCACGTCTCGGGGTCCCCTACCCTCTCCTAACTTCTTAATATATTTTGTGTCTAACACAAAATTCATAATTACGTTGTTTTTAGGGTTCCGCAATCAACTAGGAACCCTTATAGTTTCGTCAAGTCTGTCTGTCTGTCCGTCCGTCCGCGAATAATCTCAGTGACCATTAGCACTAGAAAGTTGGTAGTATCCGACCGAATGTTCGGTTTCGGTTTAGGTCGAGTTTCGGCAAAAAAAAACAAACTAAACCGAAACTCGTTTTTTTACGAGTTGCTAGTTGCCATAAATATTACTAGCATAATAATAATAAAGCATAATGTTATAAACGCATAATAATAAAAACACATAATTTTCTTTGGAATAAAACTAATAAACCCTAAAAGATAACTCGAGGCCTATTAAACATTTACAAAATGTAATATATTTCAAACGTCGTTTTATGAGATAAAATGAATAAAAAATGAATTGTTTGTCAATTGACACATTATAAAACATTTTTTTTTTTAATTGATATAAACTAGTGCTTGGCTGCGATCCCACCTGATGGTAAGTAGCGATGCAATCTAATTTTTATTTAGTGATTTGTTTGTAAGGTAAATCGTTTGGAAAACTTGTTGTTGTATAATGATGAAATAGCGAACCAAGTTTTTGCCAATCGTTGGTTGTCAAATCGTGAACTGACAGGATACCCCTAAAGATCAATTTAAAATTATTGGCTACATTCATCCAATTGTGACTTTTTATATTTATGGCTCATGATTATTAGACAAATAAATATTATGCCTTTAATGCAACTCCAATTTAAGCCAAAACATATTAGACTAAATGACAGTTATGCTAACCTATGTATTATGCCAAAGTACTATTATGCAACATTATTATTATGCTAAACAAAGTTATGCGAAAACGTTATGCCAAACAATATTATGCTTAAAAATTTTATGCCAACAAGGATATTACCAATCACACCGACCAAGTGGTAAAATAAAAAGTGGAAAAAAATGTTTTATTAGGTTATAGCCCCTACACGTAAAGTGGGGAGTGATTTATTTTTTTATTTCAACACTAACGTGTGATATATTGTTAGATAGGCATTTAAAAATGAATAGGGGTTCACTCAAATCATCTTTTGATAATGTCAATATTTTCGGAAATAATCGATCCAAGAATCAAAAAAAAAAAATGTGTGTGTGTATGTGTCCTGCAACAACTTTTGAACCATAAGTTTAGAAAATATGAATAAAATCTCAAAAGTAGAAAAAAAGGGTTGAAAAATTTTTGAAAAGTTGTACAAAATAATTTCTGACCTAACTTAGCTTAAGTACATATTTTATTATTCTGAACGTATCTTCTTTCAAATAAAAAAAAGAATTATTAAAATCGGTTCACGCGATCCAAAATTACCACCGAAAACCCAACCTACATAACCCGCTAATGAAAGATTATGTTTTATCAACTCTATTTGTTGACAGCTTTTCGCATAATCCAATGCTAGGATTGCTAGTTAAATGGCATGTCATCGAAAATTCAAAAAATTTTTAACCGTTTAACAAAACAGTCTATTTTTTTTCCTGAAGCGCGGGGCCCTAGAACCTGGCGGGGCCCCTAGGCAGTTGCCTACATTGCCTAATGGATAAAACGGCCCTGGGTGAACCGTCGAACTTTGCACTTTGTGGTAGATCTACAATGTTAGTGGCTGTAAGGACAAAACAATGTTTGTTAGTGAGCATCCATTAAAACTAAATATATAATATGACATCACAGATAAACATTAATATTTACATATTGAAATACATGTATCATACACCTGGCTACATTTTAATGTCGTTATCGTTAATAAATTTTGATAGAATTTGGACAAGTTTAGGGAAGAATAGAGTCAAAAGGGAGTGGAAGTTGATAAGGAGGGGAATTTTAATTTTGGGAAGCGTTTGATACAAGTCTAAAGAATGAGAGTTTAAAGAGCATGAAAAAAAGATATGATCCAATGTGCCATCATCAAGACCACACTCGCACAAAGCACTGCCACGAACATGAATTTTGTGAAGAAATACTGGACTACAGCAGTGGCCGAGTCTCATTCTGCACAAGGATGAAACCGTTCTTTTTGAAAGTTTGGGACATTTGAAAAACCAAGGTTTCCGCTGGATGTCAGGCTGAATGCTGGCGTAGTGCGCTCCCTTGAGCTTCGAACTTACCTGCCATGCCGCTGACCACGAGTTGTACAATTTAAGTCTGGTGTCCGAACGTAAGTCGTAACTATGCAGCATGTAGTGCCTACGGTCCACTGGGTTGGAAGTGGCGTATTTTGCCAGTGAGTCGGCACATTCATTACCGCCTATACCGGAGTGGCTGGGTACCCACACTATCTCAATGTTTAAACTATTGTTTTGACAAATGTACAGTAGGTTCAAATTATCCATGACAAGTTTGCTGTGGAGTTTAGATTTTAATTGTTTTGACCTAGAGCCTGAATGGTACTACGAGAATCTGAAAACATAACTGAGTTTTTAATATTATGAGCTAAAATAAAATTGATGGCTTCTAGGATGCCAATGCATTCCCCTGTAAATACTGAGGCCTCGGGAGGACATTGGAATAATAAGGCTATTCGGGAATTCTGGAAATATGTTGAGACACCTGTACAACCAGTTGACGAAAGTTTTGAAGCATCCGTGTAAAACAAGTTCCAACCCTGCCAGTATCAGCCCGATCGAAATCACCTTTTGCATTCTGCGAGTTTTTGGAGATACCAAGTCCCAAAACGGTGTTTGGCTTAAAATGGACCACCTCATAGGCGGAGGCAAAGACAGGGAGAGTAGGATATTGACAAACAGGTGAAAGGAGGTGTTTAAGCTCCCTGTACCTATTCATCAATGGAATATTTTTATTGTTCCAATAGGATGAGGCATTTAGAGGTAGAAAGATTTGCTTCAAAATAGGAATTAGAGGATGGTATGAGAGGGAGAACACTTTGGACTAAAAACGATCTGCTAAGTGTTGTCTGCGAAGGGCAAGGGGAGGGTCTGCGCATTCCAAACCAACCAATTAGGGCTTTTATACCCTTCTGACGAGCTAGTTCAGGGCAAGCTTTGTCATTTGCGTAGTGATTGCCAGAACAATTGACGCATATGACATATTCAAGGAGGACTTGACACCCATCCCCTGGGTGGTCTTCGCTACACTTGAAACGGCGTGGTTTAGAGCAACATACTGTACGCGTATGCCCAAAACGACAGCAGTAGAAACATTGGATAGTGGGGTATGTATATTTTTCTACTGAGAGAGCTGAGTAGAAACAGAAGACGCGTCTAGGGAGAACTTGCCCATCGAAGGTGAGTACGACTGTTTGGGTGGGTTTCCACTCAGTAACGCCGAGAGATCTTACCTTCCTATTCAATCTCCTTGCCTTAATAACAGAACCACATCCAGCAGGAACCTTGATATTCTGAATGATTTCTTTTTCTGTCCATTCAGTGGGAACATCCCTGACGAGACCCATGCGAGTGATGTTAAATTGGGGAATGGTAGCAACAAAGTTGTGTTGAGTGAGAAGACGGCTGATCAAAAAGCTGTTCGCATCCTGGTAAGACTGGAAATCGACTGACACGCGATTCCAACCTAGCTGCTTCATGCTGCCCAGTACAACATTACTAAATTTTTTTTCATGAAGAAACATTTCGAATTTGACCTTGTGACGGGTGGTGCCTGAAGTCTGGCCATGCCTAAGGAGACATGCACAACATAGGGTGCAGTGTCCCTAGCCGTGTAAATTTGTCTACCTGTTTCTTTTTTCAAAACTTTTGGGGGATTTGTGACCGTAGACGGGGGAGGACTTGCCAATCTTTTTCGGTTTGCAGATTCTGTGTCCATGTTAACATTTAGCGCATTGTCGTCGGGAAGGGAAACTGATAGCACCGGAGTGTATTCAAAAAGATCGGGGGGGTCAGGGGGTTTTTTATTATCCATTATGGATAGGTAGGTACTGGATAAAATGGATATAACAACACTTAAAATTACTTACACAAACCTTAAGATACAACACAAACAGTACTTTCGATTGAAGATCACACTAGTATGATTCACCAAAATCGAAAAACAAAGTTAAAACAAACAGAAGCACGTGTTTAAACACGTTTAATATTTTATTGTTCCATAAAAGCAGCTGTTTTTTACGTTAACTTTTTGTTTTTTACGTTAACGTTAACTTTTTCAATTTGTAAACTGTTATTTTACTATGGTTTATTTAGCCTGAAATAAATGAATTTTTTATTATTATTTCATTTATTTCATATTTAAACATATTAATTGTATTTTTAAATATTTCTTATAAAAAGGATATTAAAAAAAAAACATTAAAAAATACAAAAAATAGTAGCCCACCGGCATCGGGAACAGGGTCCAAGCTACCGGTGGCCAGGGCTCCTGAGAGAGGAATCTCTGGACAATTCGCGCCGTGTCAACGAGTACTGCCTTCTGGATCAAGCCCTTGATCCAACTGCCTAACGAGAGCCTCCGCGCTCTGTTGATCGAGGCTCTTGGCTATTAAGCCATTGGCTGACACAATCGGCACAATGATCGCTGAGTCCACTTCCTACATGTTGACAACCTCGTGAGCCAAGTCAATATACTTGATTTGTTTGTCTTTCTCGGCTTTCACAAGGTTCTCGTCATGCGGAACGGATATGTCAACAATCATTGCACGCCTCTCGCTTCGGTCCACCACCACTATATCAGGCTTATTGGCTACAATAGTCCTGTCAGTGATGATGGACCGATCCCAGTACAACGTGATATCGCCACTATCGAGAACTGGGTCGGGCACATACCTGTGGCACCTTTGATTCCACAAGAGAGTACTTCAGAGCAAGTTGCTGATGGATAATCCTGGCTACAAGGTTGTGTGTATGCAAGTATTGTCCGTTAGCTAGACGAGAACAACCAGAGATAATGTAGCGGATTGATTCACCCGGTCGGTGACATGCCCGACAGATGTCAACCGTGCCGTCCTTCACAATAAATCTCCGATAGTTATTCTTCATGATAACTTTGTCCACAATTGCACATACAAAACCTTCGGTTTCCCCAAAGAGGTCACCGACGCGCAGGCAGGCTACGAACGCTAGTTGGTCTACATCAGGCCCATGAAGGGCCCGGAAAAAGCGTCCGTGAAGTTCCTTACTCTGCCATACTTCCTTGCGTACCCGTCGGCGGCTATTAAGTATTCCCTGAGACTGCATACCTCGCGATTGTGCAGGGTCTTAGCATTTAAAAAGCCTCGAACCCACACTTCCGCGGGACATACAGTCTTATTACCGACGACCGAGGGTGATGCATTCGATATGCAGTCAGCAGTGTACGAACCCTCCTATCCAGGGCGTCAAGTTCCGTTTGAGTCCATTTGAGTACACCGAAAGCGTACATTCATACCGGCATGACCCAACCGTTGAAGGCATGCACCTTGTTTCCACCTGACAGAAGGCTGTTAAGTACCTTCTTCAGGCGGCCCAAGGAGGGCTCCTTCAACAATTGCTTCATGTCAGTGGCATTGATGCCTAACGCTTCCGACATACCCAAATACTTGTAGGTTTCGGTTGGAGAGAGGGATCTCATGTGTATGGAATCCGAGAGTTGGATACCTATGGATTCCACAATCTCCCCTCGCCTTATATGCATGACCGCACATTTGTCCACACCAAACTCCATCCTGATGGCACTACTGAAGGTTTCCGTTACCTTCAGTAGCTCCATCAGTTGCAGATTGTTGGGGGCAAAGAGCTTCAAGTCATCCATATAAAGGAAGTGAGATATAACCTGACCACCTCTCTTCGACCGATAGCCTAGGCCTGAATTCTCCAGGAATGTGCTCAGAGGATTCAAGGCTAGGCAGAACCAAACCGGACTCAAACTGTCACCCTGGAATATACCTCGCTCGATCCTTACCGGTTCGCTGTTCCTCTGGATATTCGACATCCTGGATAGCGAAGGACCGTCCTCCATTGCCTCATACATGACATCAGCAAGGTGCGAAGAGTTGCATATACAGTATTAATATTATTATTATTATATATTCTTTATTGTACACCACATATACAAAAAATACAGGGCAAACATTATTAAAAATAAGTGTACAATGGGCGGTTGCGATAAGAGCACAGGGCAATTTCTTACAGACAACCAGTACAACATAAATATACAGTAAAATAATGCATTGTTGTTAAGGCTACTCATATCAGTACTAATTATTTTAATTAACTTGCTTAAAATAGTGTGCAGACACAGCCAGCCAGTCACAGAAACCAGAAACTAATATTAAACTAGATCCAGTCATTGAGACAACAGACAATCTCGAAGATGTGAAAACTGAAGCATCTGAGGGTGCCACAGGAGCCGAATCATGTGAACAGAACACCTGCAGTGAGGTGCTCACGGCAGACAATTCATCCGGGACAGAGGACTCATGCAGTGAGCCACTACCCAAGAGGATGAAGGTGGAAGCTGTGTGTGTGACCTGCCTCGGAGTACTTCAGGAAGAGAACTGGCCACAATGCTGGAACATGGTCAAAGAAATGCTGGAAAAAAAACGGTGAGTACTATTAGTTTTCAACATACTTACTTCTGATAGTATGATAAAAAAGTCCCGTGCGTCACTATTTCGAATCGCCTTAAAAAATTTGTCAAAGTAAAATCAGTATGAATAAGGGTAAATAGAGTATACTCCTGCTACTCCTTTTTTTTCCCGTGTCACAAAATTCGATATAGCGCTATCTAGCGGACAAAAATAATGTGTTAAAAAACAAAAATGGAGACAAATACGGCGTGTTTGGTATCATTTAAAAGGGCTTCACTTGTACATTTCCAAAATATTGCTCAAATTTAAAGACGCCCTTTAGCGGACAAAAAGTCATGTGTTAAAAAAAAAAAGATGAATACACTGTGTTTGATAGCCCTATCAAATGATAGGGCTTCAATAGTACTTATCAAAAAATATCATCAAAATTCAATGTGGCGTCCTTTAGTGGACAAAGTGTTTATGAGAAGCATAAACACTTTGTCTTTGTCAAACTTTAATAATAGATATAATCATACCACCGTAGAAGAATTAGGTTTCTCAGACCACTGTGCAACTATCTTTCACACGAAATTACCTAGCAACAACAATAAAAAACCATACTGGGTCACGAAAAAATGACTATATAATACCCAAAATGTAGAAAAATTTAAATCAGAATTAAAAAAACAAAATTGGAATGAAATAATACAAACAAATAAAAATATAAATGAAAACTACATTGCATTTAATAATAATCTAAATAAAATTTTAAATTTGTGTATCCCGCTACAGAAGATAAAAATAAAAACAACGTTTAAAAAGTATTGGCTAACAAAAGGTATCAAATTGTCTTGCAAAAATAAAAGACTACTTAAAATACTTACCACTAAAACAAACCATCCCGTTTTATCGAAATATTATAAAAAATACGAAAAAACCCTAAAGCAATCTGTAATGACAGCAAAAAGACTACAATATATAAATAAAATGAAAAAGTCAACAAATAAAGTAAAAACTATGTGGAACATAATAAATGAAAGAACTAATAAATCAATGGAAAGGGAAAAAAATAACATAAAATTACATAAAAATGATAACTTGATAACAGAACCTAAGCAAATAGCTAATATTTTTAATGACTTCTTTGCTTCTATCGGGGAAAACATCTCTCCAGCAAAAGGAGCCCCTGTGATGAGTCCCACAGAAAACGCCATGTTTCTCAGCTCTGTTGATCCTATTGAAGTTAACACAATAATAAAAAATCTAAAAAATAAAAAGAGCTTTGGGGTAGACGAACTCCCCCCATTTCTACTAAAGCAGTGTGCAGATGAACTAACCCTACCATTTTATAAACTAATTAATCAATCGTTTGAAGAAGGAACTTTTCCAAATCAACTTAAAAAATCACTTATAAAACCAATACACAAGAAAAATTCTAAAACTGACCCTAGTAACTATCGCCCTATAGCGTTGTTACCAACTGCGTCTAAAATCTTTGAAAAGGCCATGTGCAACCGTGTATACTCATTCTGTGAAAAAAAATAAAATATTTGACGAGTGCCAGAACGGTTTCCGAAAAAATAGGTCTACAACGTTAGCAGTCTACAAATACGTACAAGAGGCTCTATCTATTATTAATGACAAAAAATATGCCGTAGGTATGCTCCTCGATATGACTAAAGCCTATGATAAAGTGCAATTTAAAATATTATTAGATAAGCTATATGGCATAGGAATACGAGGAAAAGCTCATGAATGGTTTGCATCATACCTAAAGGATAGGGTACAGTTAGTGGAAATTGAATATTTTGATAAAAATACAAATGAAATAATTAAAATAAGATCTGACAGTAAAGCAGTAAATGCATCAATCCCCCAAGGGAGTGTTATAGGCTGTTTATTATTCCTTATATATATTAATGACCTTCCTAAAATCATAAAAAGCCCATGTGTCCTATTCGCGGACGATATTTCTCTACTCACTTCGTGTCAGAACGATCAAAATGTAAACGTCGAATTAAATTCCCTTCTTTCTACAGCTGTAAATTGGATGAATAACCATAACCTAGAAATAAATTTCACTAAAACAAAACTAATTACTTTTCATCCTCATCAAAAACCCCCATTAAAACTAAATTTTATATATAATAATGCTAAAATAGAACAAGTAAACGAGTTTACTCTCCTCGGTTTGTCTATAGATACCCATGTAAACTGGAAATCCCATATACAGAAAATAAGAGCAAAACTTTCAAAATTTTCATACGCCCTTCGCAAAATTAAAAAAACCACCAATCTGCAAACTGCACTTGCTACTTACTATGCGTATGCCCAGTCATGGCTTAGCTATGGGGTCATGCTGTGGGGCAACAGTGCTGATTCTCAGACCATATTCATTTTGCAGAAAAAGTTAATTCGAATTATTACCAATATAGAACAAACAGAGAGTTGCAAACCATATTTTCTAAAACACAAAATACTCACACTTCCCTGTTTATACATCTTAGAATTATGTAAATTTGTCAGAAAATACCCAGATTTTTATACAAATTGCGAGGAAACGCAAATAAGATACATTTCTCGGCACAATAGAAACAAAATAAACATACCCCGATCCCGATTTAAAATGCACTCAACTGGCCCTTTAGTAATGTCCGCAAAAATCTATAACAAACTGCCAAACGATATTAGAGAAGTAAAGAAAACAAACATATTTATTAACAAATTGAAACAATTTCTGGAATCCAAATCATACTACACGGTAAAGGAATTTTTAGAGGATAAATCGATTGCAAAATAAATTATCCTCCGTCTTACTTACCAAAGATTATGTTAAGACATTTATTAAATTATTTAATATAATATAGTATAAAATATAGAAAATAGAATAAAACATAAATTCCTACATAAATAATAACCTAACTAAATATCAATGACTCTAAAATTACCTAATATAATTTACAAAAATACTTATACATAGACGATATGTGTGAACATTATTATTATAATAATGTTCACACATAATTAATTTAAATAATGACATAATTTAATAATAACGACGACAAAAAATAAAAATAAAAAATCTGACATAATTTAATAATAATGACGACAAAATATAAATAAAAAAATCTGACATAATTTAATAATAATGACGACAAAATATAAATAAAAAATCTGACATAATTTAATAATAATGACGACAAAATATAAATAAAAAATCTCACATAATTTACCTTTACTGATAAACATACAAAGTAATAATATATATTGATAATTAATATAAATAAATACATATTTTAATAATTATGACGATAAAAATAAATATAAATACCTGACATTTAATCTACTTATACAATGACGAAACAATAATAGACATAAATAAATTAATCTAAATAATGACAATTTAATAATAAGTATGACAAAATATAAATAAAATATCTGTCAATTTAAAAATAATCATGACAAAAAATAAACTAAAATATCTAACGTAATTTACCAACCTGATACACAGACATAGTAATACCATATATACATGATTAATTTAAATAAATGATGATAAAAATAAATAAAAACACCGGACATAAATTAGTTAAATTTAGATATTATAATAATATACATACATACATTAATTACAACAATATCAAAATTTAATAATAATGACGACAATAAATAAATAAATCAACTATACCAATACTTAGACATACAATAAAAATAAGTGAAATATCTTTATTTAATTAGCCTTCATCCTCTCTCCTAGCTTTGCTGTGCCCGACAGGGTCCATATTGATCCTAACTATATTTTTATACCATCTAAACATGTACATATGGAATGCAATAAAATATTGAGTATTGAGTATTGAGTATTGCATAGTGATTTAACACCAAAATTATTTAAATAATAAAAAGTAAAATACTAAAACCCGACTACGACAGAAAAAAAACGACGTTTAAAAAGTGTGAAACAAGATTTTCAAGGTTATGAAATTAACAAGGTAACTGGAAAAACAAGAACAGAATCTTGTTTCATACTTTTTCAGCGTCGTTTTTTTTTAGTCGTAGTCGGGTTTTATTATTGTATTTTTTGCTGGCGTCAGCAACTCTTCCGTGAGTGTATGGTCGTATTTCCACACAAGTGGGACAAATACATGATGAATGAACGAAATCTCGTGCCGGGCCTTGGTACAGGCCATGGTCCGCAGCGAGGAGGAGTGGCAGGTGGTCACCTCCTTCTGCGATGCAGTAATGCTAGCAAAGGAGGAGGCCGCCCGCGTGAGGCAATGGTCCTCACGCCCCACTATGGAAAATGGTAGAACAAGCGCATATCAAAAATGCTTTTTACGAATATCATAATTTGGATAATATGGCTATTTTATTAGGTTCTTTAATAGTTAAATTATAATATTCATTAGGATTTTTTCACTTAATACGCGAAATTATTATTTTTTTCATAGATAGAAATACATAGAAGACAGAAGTGCCAAACTCAAGTCTTTGCGTATACATGTTTCAATACCATATTGTGAAAAAATACTTGGTACAGATATGCAGTATTTTACATTTTTAGAAATGCTTTTTGCGATACAGCTTAATGATTTTAAAAGTAAAGAAAAATATTTCAGTAATTACTTAAAAAGTGACATACCTTATTTTTCACTTATACTTTTTTTCGTCGAAGGTTTTCAATGTTACTCACGTTTGCCCAACCGCTACTTTTTGTGTTGACTAGTAGTCTAACTATTCATAAATAGAATGCAAAAAAAATCAGCTGCGGATATTTGCGGATTTAGAAGATATGAGAAAAAAAACTGATAAAAGTCAGTACCCGAAAATTGGTATCTTTTGCGGTTTACCACTGACACCATTCACATGAACAATATGGAACTTTTTGGATATTTTCTTCATTATTTCGTGATAACAAAGGGACCTTATCAAATTTGCACTCGGTTTGCGTGGGAAATTACAAGATAATGATAATGTAGGTACCAATTCGATATTGTAAAATGAGTATATAAAGGGAAGCAAAAACTATTCGAACCATCTACATCAGTGTAACTTCAAGTGAAGCAAATCTCATCTACGCCTATTATTTCTGCAGATTGTGAAGTGTTAAAATGTCTTCCTTCAGCTGTACCAAACGAGACTTCATAATCCCCTATATCGAGGGTGGCAAGATGGAATCGTTATCCAAAGTTTTAGTGGAAAAGCTCAGTGTTTCTGAAAACAACTTGTGTTTTATAATTAGTGACATACAAAGGCACATTCTTCCTATTTTCAACAAGCGCTGGGCCCTGGCATCTCGGAAAAAAGAAACATTTTTACAGAAGAATTGTACTTGGTTGGACTCAACGTATTCGTTAAATTTACCGGATTCTGAACAATATTCTACGCCATCAACATCTGGCCAACGAGGAAGAGCATGCGTGGCTTATGGAGACTCCTCAGAATCTACCAAGAAGAGGAAAAACACTCCTCTACTCCAAGAATATGGCTTCGAGCATATAAAAAACGCCTATGTGCAGGGACTACGGGCTTTACGTGAGTACACAGAAGCTCATCTTGTCGAAGAATTAAGAACCGCTGACACTCAAAAGAAATTAGATATCTCAAGTAAGTGGAACGACTTAGAGCAGATGAAGATTCTTTCCGATACGGAAGCATTGAGTGCTTTTATAGATTTGGATCTAACAAAAGCACAATATATGTACCTGAAAAACTTAACCAACGAACGAAAGTGTTGTATATTCCCGCCTTACTACAAAATACAAGAAATAAAAAGATCCTGTTATCCACCATCTTCTACAATCGAAATCACGAATACTTATGCTAAAGTGATTAATATCCAAGATTTATTGGATCATACTGCTGCTAGAATTTTAAATTTCGATTCTGTTTTCCAAGAACAATATAGAACATTGATCCTTTATTGTAAATGGGGATGTGATGGTTCATCTGGTCAAAGCCAATACAAACAAGCAAATACTTGCAGAAGAGTCGGAAACAATTTCAGATGCCAATTTGTTCATCACTTCATTAGTCCCCATCAGATTAGTTGATGTGCAATCGGGATCCGTTGTTTGGCAAAATCCGGTACCTTCATCTCTCCGTTTTTGCAGACCCATTTCTATTGAGTTTTGTAAGGAAACTCCAGAAAAAACCAAGGCAGTTGTCGATGATATTAAAAATCAAATTAGGGCTGCACAAGCATCACTTATAAACAAAGATGGTATTGCAGTAAATGTGAAGCATGAACTATTTCTAACGATGATCGATGGAAAGGTGGCTCAGGTCCTTACAGATACTCCATCTGGTTCCACATGCACGATATGTGGGGCTACTCCACGGCTAATGAATGACCTATCGAAAGTAACTGCCAGACCTGAAAACGAAAACGCCTACCAATACGGATTGTCCACCTTACACGCCTGGATTCGCTGCATGGAAATGATATTGCATATTTCCTATAATCTTTCGTTTAAGACTTGGGCTGCTTCAACTGAGGAAAATAAGAGATTAAAAAAAGAAAAGAAAGAACTTGTTCAAAAACGTTTCAGGGAGGAGTTGGGATTAATCGTCGACAAACCTCGGCAAGTTAGCGGGAATACGAACGATGGCAATACCGCACGAAGATTCTTCTATAATAGCACTTGCTCATCGGAAATAACAGGTGTAGATGAGGCATTGATTAAACGCCTATACATTATCTTGCAAGTTCTTTCTTCTGGAATGATGATCGACCCTGAAAAATTTGGGGAATATGCAATAGAAACTGCAAGAATCTATGTAAGTAGTTACGATTGGTATTATATGCCATCCTCCGTTCATAAAATACTCATACACGGAGAAAACGTTATCAAACATTTTGCGGTGCTTCCTATTGGACAGCTATCGGAAGACGCACAAGAGTCTCGCAACAAAGACTACAGAAACATACGACTTCATCATGCCAGAAAATGTTCCCGATCTGCTACAAATGAAGATGTCTTTAAGACGCTTTTATACACGTCAGATCCATATACACTTCTCGGTTTCGATGGCCCCTACCGAAATATGATTGCTAGATTGAACAAAAACTGTTGATGCAGTTTTAAACCTGATACATTTTACCATCTTTTTCGATCGTATTGTTTTAAATTTGAATTCAGAATACCATACGACATGGAGCTACGCCTAACAAGTCGGATATGCGCCTTGTTAAAGGCAATTGATTTTTGAATAAAAAACATGTTTTATCAAATAAAGGTTTAATTTAATAACGCGTGTTGCCTCCATGGGCATCTACCACAGCTCTCATACGATTAGGCATAGAGTTTATCAACCGCTCTATGAAATTTTGAGGGATCATCTCCCATTCCTCTTCTACGGCAGTTTTCAACTCCTGCATCGTCTGGGCAACTGGCTGACGAGCCCTAACACGTCTTTTTAGCTCGTCCCACATGTGCTCAATGGGGTTCATGTCTGGGCTTCTGGCTGGCCAGTCCATAACTGATGTTCACATCCCGAAGATATTCCCTGACGATGCCGGCCGCATGGGCTCTTGCATTATCGTGCATAAAAAGGAAATTTGGGCCCACATAGTCCGCGTATTGTATCACATGAGGTTCTAAGCACTCACGAATGTACCTTTCAGCATTTAATGTTGGCAGCCGTGGTCCTGTAACAACCTCAAGTTGAGTTTTGTCGCTCGCGGATATACCGCCCCAGACAGTCCATGAGCCACCGCCATAAGCAACCCTCTCTTCAAAGCAGCATTGTGCGAAACGCTCTCCCTTACGTCGGTAGACCTTCTTCCTTTCATCATTGCCATGTAACACAATTTTAGACTCATCAGAAAAGAGTACACGGCTCCAATCTTGCTGTGTCCAATTTAAATGACTGCTTGCGAAATGAAGGCGCGCTGTTCGGTGGGCTCGCGTTAGTTTGGACCCATTAGATGGCTTGTGTGGTACCATATCGCGTTCTTTTAACCTTCTCCGAACAGTTCGAGCGCTCACAGATACTCCGTGGAAGTCGCGAAGTTGGTTTTGTATCTCAATGGAGGTAAGGTGACGATTTCTCAAGCTGGTCGTCACGATGAATCGATCCTGCTTTTCAGTTGTGACCCGAGATCGTGGCCTTCCTTGGCGACGAACAAAGCCGCCAGTCTCTAGGTACCTCCGATAAACATTTCGGACCGCAGATCGACTTAAATTAAGTTGAGCACTCACGTTTCTTTGGCTGTGTCCGGCCTGAATAAGTGCCACAGCTTGGGCGGCGACTTCAGGTGAAGTATCCATAGATTATTGATAGAACCTCACCTTAATGTTAAGAATAAGTAATGTTTGTTGCAAAACCAAAGATATCAATCACTTTTTCAAGAATTAAATCCAAGTAAACCAATAAACCAAGTTTTCTTAGTATTCGATTGTTTGATATCAACAAACAGGCTCCAAATTGTCTTTTGTTTCTTTAAATTCTGTGTTCAAAATTCAAAAAAAGACTATTGAATGAAATTGTGAATGTGCCGGGTTCAAAACTGCATAAAAACTTTTTGCTCGACCTAATATAAAATTTTAGCTAGGACCAAACGAAACTGAAAACACAAGGTGGGCCAATAGATGTGTCCAGAAGTGTATAACAAGTTTGAGAAAACTGTACGTAAGAAATGTGAAAGAACTTGAAGAAGAGGCACTAAGTCTTTTAAACGTGGCACCTGAAAGTGAACCCACATTAACTGACCCTGATCCTGAAGTGGTATAAGTTAAAAATAATATTTATATTTAGTTATTACTTATATTTGTACCTAGCTACATCATTTCCTGAAGCCAGAGTATAGGATGTACCTATTAGTAATATGATTTTAATTTAGTAAATTGTTTTCATATATATGTATATATATATATTTTACTTTGCTTGTTGTAATTAACCATGGTTTAATCTTTTTAGTTATTATAAACTTGTATTCTACTTTAAATAAATTTTTAACTATTTTTTTTCGTGATTTTTTCCCATTTCTTTCATTCTATGCAAAAAAACATACATCGATATACAAGAAAACACTATAAACTACACATCATTCGAATCTCCAAACCTTACTGCATATTTGTGCCAAGTTTCATCACGATACGACAAAAATTCATGAAGTTACAGATTTTTGATCCGATACCGACCTATATTTTCCATAGTGCGCCTCAGCAGCCGCCGGGATTCTGATCCCGATTTCCGTTTACCGTAGGCGCCGGCTTGCGGAAGCTCGCTGTCCGACCGTCCGGTAATTGTCCGTACCGAGCCTAAGACGTCGACAGCGCGTGTCGTGCCACGCGCGCCTCAGTTATCAGCAAACCGTAGGGGCCCAGCAGGAGGAGGCTTGGGCTAGGGTTCCGTATAAACTCATCTATTTAAATAGTTCAATTCCCGAACGGAGTCTCGATTTTTCGGAATCGTAAAAAAACTCTTATTGAGACGTAACAAAAAAATTTCTGTTTTCAGATGTATTCCTATATTTGTGCTATAAGTTCTTGCTTTATACCAAATTTCAGGATTCTGGGTCAACGGGATGTACCTATGAATTTTGATTCCCTCGAAAGTGTCGAAACATACGTTTTTTTGCGACTTTATGTATCTTTTTTTGTCGTTAATTTAGAAGTTTGGTTTTTCACAGCTTACCGTAGACCTGAGTATATGGTTTTAATTGTAACTCGATACCCCCACGCGTTCCCGAGACAGACAGACAGACAGACGGCTCGACACCAAAGTGATCCTATCAGGCCTTTTTTTTTCTCACAATAATTTGTAATTACATATTATGATTTTTGAATAGGATTTTAATTATTTAAATATATGTATACATTACATCATATCTATATATTATATTATAACAAAATAATAGGTATATACAAACTTAAAATAATAATATGTACGTACGGGTAAAAACAGGATCTCGGAGGGCATCAAAAAATTCGTCCACACCGATTTCAATGGGAAAAGTGCCGAGGATGCTGGAAGCATTGCCACGCTAGATGGCAATGCTGACTCGTTGACCGAAGAAAAGCCCAGCCCTCTGGTCACGCGAAGAGTCGACCGACTGTTTGCTGATATCCCGAACTACTCGATGAGCGCTCGGACCCCATGGTTAAAGGTTTATTACGGTTATTATATATATATATATTTTTTTTAAATTGGTATAAACTAGTGCTTGACTGCGATCCCACCTGATGGTAAGCAGTGATGCAATCGTTGATGGTGAGGCGCACTAGGTTATTAAGAGCCCATTCACTCTTGCCTTAAAGACACCTAAATTATTATGAGACGGAAAGACCGCAGCAGGCAAATTGTTTCAGTCCCTCGATGTACGCGGTATTAACGACGAGGCGAAACGCTTGGTCCGGACCGTAGAAGTTTAAACAACATAAAGGTGGATACTCGCCGTTCGTCGGCTTGTCCGATGGTAGAAGTGGGATGGTGGAATCAAGTCATGTAATTCCTGCGCACACTGTCCAAAGTGCATCCTGTAAAACACCGAAAGGCTGGCTATCGCCTGTGCTCAAGACTTTGTAGATTGGACTCAACCAGATCTGGATTGCCAATTAGTCTCTTCGCACGCCTTTCCACAGAGTCCAAAGCATCCAGGTGGCATTTTGCAGCACCAGCCCAGCAGCACTCCGCACACGAAGGGACCTGTGCTTTGTATAGCATTAGAAGCTGTCCCGGTGTGAAGTACCGCCGGACCTTTGCTAGAACGCCTAGTTTCCTAGCAGCTACTTTGGCTTCGGACTCAATGAACCGCCCAAAGTTAAGGTCTGAGGGAATTTCAAACCCCAAGAGCTGAAGGCGGTCGGTGTACTCCAGGGACAAATTCGAATTAGAAAGAAGAAAGAAAGAAAACATGTTTATTCTGCCCGTATAGACACACAAATAATTACAAAATAAAAATTAATAAAAGGAAAACAAAATAAAAATTATTAAAAGAAAAACAAAATAAAAATAAAAATTAATAAAAGAAAAACAAGATAAAAATAAAAATTAGTTGCCATAACGTCAAGTGTAGACCAGGCCTAACAGATTAGAACCATAGACAACTTTGTTGTCTAGGTTGTCTATTAAAACACGCGTAATAATAATATATATAATCTGTGCGACGCCGGCCGCCTCGAGAAAGACAAACAAAAATAAAAGTGTCTGTCTGTCTGTCTGTCTGTCTGTCTGTCTGTCTGTCTGTCTGTCTGTCTGTCTGTCTGTCTGTCTGTCTGTCTGTCTGTCTGTCTGTCTGTCTGTCTGTCTGTCTGTCCGTCTGTCCGTCTGTCCGTCTGTCCGTCTGTCCGTCTGTCCGTCTGTCCGTCTGTCCGTCTGTCCGTCTGTCCGTCAGTCCGTCAGTCCGTCCGTCCGTCCGTCCGTCCGTCCGTCCGTCCGTCCGTCCGTATGTCACAGCCACTTTTTTCCGAAACCATAAGAGCTATACTGTTGAAACTTTGTAAGTAGATGTATTCTGTGAACCACATTAAGATTTTCACACAAA
Organism: Mythimna ferrago; assembly: GCA_910589285.2. Lineage (NCBI taxonomy): Eukaryota > Metazoa > Arthropoda > Insecta > Lepidoptera > Noctuidae > Mythimna > Mythimna ferrago. The sequence continues at coordinate 216,807 of OU342698.1, read as the reverse complement.
AATAGAAAAAAAGCAATAAATTTTGGGGGTCCCCATACTTAGAACTGAAACTCAAAAATTTTTTTTTCATCAAACCCATGCGTGTGGGGTATCTATAGATAGGTCTTCAAAAATGATACTGAGGTTTCTAATATCATTTTTTTCTAAACTGAATAGTTTGCGCGAGAGACACTTCCAAAGTGGTAAAATGTGTCCCCCCCCCCTCTAACTTCTAAAATAAGAGAATGATAAAACTAAAAAAAATATATGATGTACATTACTATAAAAACTGCCAACGAAAATTGGTTTGAACGAAATCTAGTAAGTATTTTTTTTTTTAATGCGTCATAAATCGAAAAAAATACACTATTATTAAAACATCGATCAAAGTTACAACACATTACAAGAGCTTTTATATTATGTTACTTGCTGCTACGGAACCCTTCATGGGCGAGTCCGACTCGCACTTGGCCGGTTTTTTTATTAACACTCAGAGAGAAAACTTTCATTTATTAGAATATATAAGTACTTCTTCTATGCAGAGTTATTTTCGATAGTTCTTCAAATTAGGGCTCGGATGTGGTCATTGGCTGTGTTGCTGGATTTAATAGGGACAGAACTTTTGCAGGAATAGTTAACTGATTTTGTTTGTTTGTTTTGTAAATCAGAAATATGCTTTCAATAGTGCAGTGCTTTATAAACTTTAAGTCACGTTACGCGTTTGCATAATAACATCTCCTAACAGTAATGAAAATAGTCCCGGAGGGTAAAGAGTATCCTCATTTTCCACTCAACGACCAACTCGAAGGTTGGCGCCCTCATACCCCTTTTGCATTAAAACCCCGGTCGTGGTCCGGAAGGACATCCCCCAGCGGAACAGGTCAGCTCCTGCTGAGGCAAAGCAGAGTTATGGGACTTAACCGGCTACATGACGCCTTACACCCGCTCCTCCAGATATCGGTTAAAGGTATTAGGTTTTAGCGTTTGCTATGCGAGGGCGGACCCCTTCCCAATACCACCCGATATCCATCATCAGAGAAATATCACCATGCAGTAAGAAGTACATACTCATAATAGGCTTATTATCTTCTGCCCGTGACTTTCCACGTAAAGGATTTTTACGGAATTCTTCTTCTGAATTAAAAAATAGTCTAAACTACTAATTATAACGTTAGGTATATGCCAGTGAAAGCTCCATAAAAATCAAGAAGACAACAAACAAAATTTTTTTACTTGTCTTCACAAACAATAAAAAAAATGTTGTTTGTTGGTACCGTTTCATACAATTCTTGACATGTTTTGCCGTGCTTTCGAATCATCAGACCCTTTTATTTAGTAGATACTTCAAAATTTTGGTAAATTCTCACACTATGCGGTGTGACAACCCTAACACAATATTTTAAAAATTCATATCTTGAGAATTCCGAGCTATTTTTAGACGATTTTTTATTTCGGATATGGTATGATTATATATAATCATTTTGTGAAAACAGAAATCGCTAATATTATTGAATAATCCAGAAAAAAAATATTTTCAAAATTTAAGAAAAAAAACATAAATCTTGGTCCAGAATCTTATTTTTTATATTTTTATTATTGATACTTGTACTTAAATATTATATTAATGCACCTAAGTATATTACAATTATTAAATAAAAAAATACCTGAAGTGAGAAATTTACTTTTTTTGGTTTCTATGGACTTTTCTCAAGTTTTCAAATTTCTTTAAAACCACGCTATATAAAAGTATGGGAGTTTCACTATAAGCCTTAGTTTAATGTAAAGAGTGAAATAAGTAAATAAAACAGAGTGATCAAATCTGAGTCAAAATAACACACTGTGAGCCGTTTGAGGTTTTCTGCACCTGCAGCAACCGCCCCAGCACAGCCCGCCGTACTCAGAAGATAGTATGGCGCAAGGGTGTCGACTCATGTTGCATCCCACACCAAAGGAATATCCAATACCCAATACATAGATCGTTTTAGTTACGAGTATGTCTTAAAAAGAATTAGACAAACGGTAAACCATGATACTGCAATGCTGGCTTACCATGGTTAAGTATCATCCGTACTAAGATACGGTATTATAATATGGGGTAACTCAGTAGATTTTGACAGAGTTTTTAAAGCTTAAAAAAAAATGTTTTCGTGTGATTTGTGGAGCACACATTTTAGACAGCTGTAAGTCACTATTTCAAAAACTCAAAGTTTTACCTTTGCCTTGTTTATATATTTTAGAAATATGACATGTGTTTTAGTCAAGAAAAACTCTAATTTATTCGTAACGAATACTGACAGGCCAAATAGCCGAACACGGCATAAAGACAGACTTCGACTGCCACCAATCAGGCTAAAATTATTTAAAAAAAATGTACCTATACTGCATGTCGATTATTATTTACAATCATTTACCAAATAGGTAGTGTAACGCAGCTCAGCTCGTCGGTAGGTACGTATAGGGATACTCCTGAAATGAAACACTTCGGGCGGCGCACTCTTATATTTTTCTTACTTATTTCACGAATACATGTTATTCTTATAAAAATCACTTCAGCACTGAAAAAACAACAGACATTCTTTTTTCCTACTAACTTTCAAAACTATTCTAGAACAGCATAATCCTTCGAATTATATTTAAAAGCCAGTTCGTTGGTTATATAAAAAAAACAACTCATGCGATCTCCTTTCGATATCACAGTAGTTTACAAGATCTACCATTGACAATGTTTCAAAAAATACTTTTCAGTCTGTTACTATTAAAAAAATATTATATTTATTGTTAAAGAATATTTTGAAGACAAGTCAATAGAACCTGTAATGTGCAAGTTAGATTAATTGACGACACTGACTGTGAATATATTTGCATGCCATGTTATGGCAGGATATGCTGAAACAAATTTACTGGAACACCTTATGTACTGTATTCTAGCAAATAAATGTTTTGATTGATTGATTGCGAGTTCTTGGAGCCCAGTAACGACAGTTTTGCTTGTTAACGTGTCCGTTTAGATGGAAATGAGCCTCGTCACTCCAAAAAATTGAATTCGCAGTGCGAAAACGCTCCAACATGGTTTCACAAAAAATTTGCGTCACACAAAGTCATTTTCTTTTAATTCTTGAATGATTTGAATTTTAAAAGGATGGAACTTCATGTCCCTTTTCAAAATTTCATGAACAATCGCTCTTGGAAGTCCCAGTGAAGCTGCCCTTTTCCGTATTGAAAGTCGTGCATTTTCACGTAAACTCCGTTCCACCAGTGCGAACGGAGTCCGTTCCGGGGTCCTTGACGATCGACTAGGCCCTGGCCGTGGTGTGTTCATAGCCGAAGCAGTTGCGCGGAACCTCTCCACCCACGAACGAATTAAATTCACACTCGGTCCATCGCTTATCCGTCGAATATTGAAATGTGAACAAAACTGCCGGCGAGCGAGTACGTAAGAATCGTGGCTCTTGAAAAACGCTTCGATAGCGAATGCGCGATGCTCACCCAACCACTGCGACATCGTGACTGAGAAATCCGCACGATCAGTGGTTCTAATGACAACACCCTCCCCCCGCACCGTTTATAACTTTTTGAAATATTCGATTTTTAAAATGTAAATCTGCCGCCAGACACCCTGTATAACAAATGTAATAAATCATAAGTCCTATTGAAATAAACAAAAAAACTAAAAAAAAAAAACGAAAACAACAATACGAAAAGGCCAGCAGCATCTCTTCCAATATATATATTTAAAAAAAATACGACGACGATTAGTAGCTATACAAATCAGACATGTGCGCCGACTACAATTTTGTTTTGGTTTTTGGTGATTTTTTTTGTAAAAAATCAGGTCATGTGAAGGTTTAATGAAATAAAACAATATTTCTAAAATATTTAACAAATCAACATTTATTGTGGCTAATTGAGATGAATTATTTACTATTCATTAATGTTCTGTATCTTACCATTAAACGTTAAAATCACCAAAGCTTGAAACACAATGGAATGTTTTTTAAATAATTTTTATCCACGGCTTCACTCGCCGCCGCCATTTTGTACACACAAAAACATCGTCCACTTTGACTGGGATCACTTACACGACTAGTTGTTTTTTTTTTTTTTTAGCGATGGAAAAATCATCTAATGACATCCTCCGCTCTTGGGCGGAGCGGGAAATGGTGTCAGACTTTTACTGACCAAAACCCACTCCTGTTCCTTCGTTGCCTTTCGTATTCGTACCGAGGCTTGAGCTATCTTTCGAATTAACCCTGGCCCCAGTAGGCTTCGACCCAGCTGGGCCTCTGCTGTTGTTGACAACTCTTTGAGGCGCGCGGGAACAGTGCGCGCCGTTGACGACTTGGGCTCGGTCCGGACAGTTAGCGGACGGTCGGACAGCGAGTTATTGCTTGCCGTTCGCAAGCCCGCGCCTACGGTGGCCGGAAATCGGGATCGGAATCCCGGCGGCGGCTGGGGTGCTGTGAGCGCCGCCGTTGCCTGTTGCGGCCGGCCTCCCCTTTTGCTAGCATTACTGCTTCGCAGAAGGAGACGACCGCCTGTGCCAAGGCCCGGCGCGAGAGATCGTCGCCGCCAATCGCCCTCACGAGGGCGCGGCGATGCTCTGCCCAAGCGGGGCACACCTCTACTGTGTGCTCCACCGTGTCCTCCGGGCGTTCCATACAGTGGCGACACCCGGGCGTCACTTCCGCACGAATCCGGTGCAGGAACCTCCCGAACTTGCCGTGTCCGGTGAGAACCAGCGTCATGCGGAAGGTGAGGACGCCGTGAGGTCTTTCCAGCCACGCCTCAAAGAGGGGACATAGTCGCTGACGCCATTTCACCATGAGATCCCGCCGGAGCTCTGTCCGCCATGCTGCGCGACCTGTTGTGGCAGCGGACTTTCGCGCTGGCGTTGCATCTCCACGCGCAAGTCATGCATGTGTGCAAGGACTGTTGCCTCCGGATCCCATGGTGGCAGGCCAGCAAGGAGGCTTGCCGCTTCGCAGGAAACCGTGCGGAGTCCCCGCACCATCCGTACCATTGCCATGACTCATGGCCCATGACCCTCTGGCATGCGCTTAGCTGGGCCTTTGACCGCTGACGCAGCGACGGTGCCCACACTGGCGCCCCATAAAGGGCCCTGGACCGAACGATTCTCGCGTAGAGCCTCCGGCAGAAGACGTCTGGATCCCCAAGGTTGGGCAGGAGCCGCTTGAGAGCAGCCCCAGTCCGGTTTGGTTTGGGAGCCAGACGTCGGAAATGCTCCACGAATTTCCACCAGCTGTCGAGGACGAGTCCCAGGTACTTCATCGTCGCCCCGACGCTGATGTGAACTCCTCCTACCGTTAATTGGGAATCCGATGGCGGCGCGTTCCGAGAGCCGTAGAAACACATAGCCTCGGACTTGTGCAGCGCCACCTCGAGTCCCAACTGCTGGATCCTGTCAACGACTATCGCAACCCCGCGCGTCGCTAGTTTGGCCGCCGCCTGGTACGACTCTCCCTGCGCTAAAACCAGCGTCTGCATAGCAGACCACGCTGACCCCGTTAGGGAAGTCACCGGGCAGCACGTAGTCGTACCCGATGTTCCACAAGGGTGGTCCTAGTACCGATCCCTGCGGAACACCGCACGACATCTCTCGGCGTCTCCACTCTCCCTGGTGACCGGGGTAGACTATGTACCTGTACGACAGGTAACACGACTAGTTGATCGTGTCGCGTCGACCCATGCGGCCCGCGCCGATTCAAATTGGCGGCGGCGGCGGCGTGTGGCGCACAGGTCTACTACAAATGACTGAGGCTGTGGAGCAAGACCATTTAGCCAAGCATTTTTATCAAGGAGATAATCTTCCAATTTACAATATGCTTGTCTACATAGCGTGCGTTTAATGCATGTTTTAAATTTTGACTCGTTTAATTGGAGAATTTCTAGTGGAATTTTATTATAAAATTTTACACAGTATCCCATAAAAGAGCTAGCTACTTTAGCCAATCTGAATAAAGGTTGATCTAACTTGTCCTTGTTTCCAGTATTAAAATTGTGCCTGTTAATTGTCACTTATTTTTGTAAAAAGATGAATATTGTTCCGGATATACATAATATTTTCACAAATGTATTGACATGGTACCGTCATGATGTTTATGTTTTTAAAAAGTTCCCTAAGGCGGTTATCACACTGCCACGCACCACGCAACGTAGCGTGTAAATGTGTCTTAACGTTGCTTGTAAGTATCTCCGTTTGTAATATTTCTATGGGCCCAACTCGGAAGTATAATCATTAAATAAAAAAAAAAAAAACAAAATCGGTCCACAACTGACCAAGAAATCGGCCTACTTTGTCAGTAAAATTATGATCGCAACTCTATTTCACTGCCTGGATCGCTACTACTAGCGCATTTTACTATTGTGTGGTCGCCATAATAAATGTCTTGGTATTATAATTTTATTTACCACGATTTGATGAAACTAGAAATATAAGAGTAGCACATAATCACTTTAATAACACTGTCTGAATAAGACTGAATGAACGATTGAACGAATTTTTATGATATTGTGTTGTAAAAGAACCATAATCGCTATTATAAAACGTAAAAGTACAGTAAGGCCGCAAAAGTCCATAGGAACGCTAAAGATTACATTGCTACGAACCGAGCGAGCGCGATATTTCCGTGCGTATGTGTGCGCATGTATGAGTATCCACATTCCACAGATAACACACACTAAGGAACTGTCGTCGCACTGAGCTTAAAAACATTATTATTTTTCTGTTCTTACCATAGCAAAATTCGCGCAAATACGTCATGTGCTGGTAGCCGTGTGAACTAAGTGTTGGATTCGCAAATCACGTAACCCGAGTTCAAATCATGGTCGGTCCGTTGCAGTTATTTCTTACTTTGAAAATTCCCAATCTATATTGATATAGTTGTTTTTTTATATTTCTATGAAAAATACTATTGCATTTTTTGCACTAAATAGTTGCAAATTACGAATGTGATCTATTAACCACAAGAAGAATCACATTCGTAATTTGCAATTATTTAGTTGTTACATCTTTTCGATGTTATAAGGTGGTAATAAAAAGACGTGTTTAATAAAAATGTTTATTCTTTATATTTACAAATTAAACATTTATGAGAATTGTGACGTCGAATTGTTACCTAGACAAAAAGTTATCTTGTAACCGTTATCTATGTTACGCCTAAGATTGTTTGTTGGAAGTATACCCACTTAGACCATTCATAATATGAATAACGTAACAATGAACGGATATTCAAATTTTAATAAAATAAAATATAGGTAATTGTTTATATCCAGTTATTTATTGAAAAGTGATATATGATTTGGACTTTGTAAACATTTTATTTTTGTGTAACGTCACAATGAATGTATTGAGGTCATAGCTTAATTGTTCATTTTCTTGACGAAAAGAAGATTGAAACCAAACCTCAATTTCTGTTAAAAGAACTTTAGTTCTCACAAGATAATCGTCAATTAGATGAGAAAAATAAATTGAACTATAGTATTATGTTAAAACAGTGCGGGTAGAAGAATAAAAAACGAAATAGACTCATGATTATTGTCAACAAAATTGATAGCGAGTTCACTGCATTCTTAAGATGAGGCGATGGCACAAGTTAAAAGATATAGCTGTTTTAAACGAAAGTAAACACAATATAATACAGTGTTTGTTAACGAATAATCACAGATATGTTAAAATAAAATGGTAGGCCATTTAGTTTAGTTAACATTAAATATTTAGTGCGAAACGTAATCGTTCTTGTTTGTGCCTCTGTCAAGTACGGCTTTTTAGCAGGTTTTCTGTGATGCACGCCTTCAGCGTGAAGTGCACGGCGAACAGTATCCATCGAGGTGTCATATAATTCCGCAAAATGTCTCGTTGGTGCGAAACCATTCGTTTCGTATACGTCCACCATATGTCGTCGCTGCGCCTCGCTAATAAGCTTCGGTCTCCCACTTCTCTTTCGACTAGCAAGGCTACCTTCTTCCTCATATCTTTTTAGCCAAAGATTTACAGTATTTTTCTAAAATAAAAAAAAATATATATTAGGCAGCTATACCTACTTCACTTCATTTTCATTATATAAAATGTTAATAATCATAATTATTGAATATAATTTTAAAATAAAACTGCATTTATTAATCCAATAACCAATCCAATAAACCCAACGATTTACGTATTTCTCTTTTAAACCTCATAAAGATACGATGAATGGATTCATAAATGGCATACGTTTTAATTAGAAGATTAATATTTGTAATAAAGTTACAATTCATTAATAGCTATTATACTCACATTCAGTCCGGTTTCTTCAGATATTTGTGTTTTATTAAGACCACTTTTATGCAGCCCAATGATAGTCGCCCTCACTTCAATACTAATATTAGCCTGCATTTTGCGAATATTACAATACTGTCAACCTCACGTCACTAACCAACAACTACAACCAAACGACAGTTCATTTCGGTTAAGTTAAAACTCATGTCTACCTCGCAGAAATCTAATTCTTTATTTAGTTTTTTTGTGATCTACCTTTCTAACTCTAAGAAATGTGTGAACAAGTTAAAGAATAATTCATATATGTAATGCAAATACATAACTTCCAATCGGGTAAGAACTTACAAAAAGTCAATAATTGCGTGGGATTTGAACTTGCGGCACACTGATTTGCGCTTCAATCTGTGTGCCTATACCACTGGGCCATCTTGACTTATGATAAGTTGATGAAATTGTGAATTTCAATCATTTGTTGGCGAAACTTGAAAATAAAAGGTCGTAAGTCAAACTAAACGTCAAACGAATAAGTTTTAAGAATTCTTATGGACTTTTGCAAGTGATAGTACATTAACTTTAACTATATCAGCGAATAACAATATGACTGCGTCCAATCCGGGTTTTGTAAACGTTCTTTGGTCTATTATAGAACCGCTCAGTTACACCAATTAGATCTTGGAAAATGTTAATAATAATAGTAGTGGCCAATAATAATATTATTTTATTGACGTGTTGTTTGCAGCTACGAGTGTCCGACGTTCGCGTGCGCCCTGTCGGCGCCCATCGCCACCATCCTGCGCGAGCGCATCGTGGCGCTGCACCTCAAGGACGCCTGCGCTGACTACGACGACGGTGAGACATTACTGCAAGGCAGAACCAAATTACAAAAGCCTTGAAATAACGCCAAAGTCAATTTCCTTTCTGAACATTGGGGTATCTTACCATCGCTGGCCAAATTATTAGGGACAGTACTCGTCGGGTTTGAACCCGTGACCTACAATTCGTAAGTTGGGGCCGTTACCACTCGGCCACCACTGCTCTCTACTACTACTCACACACTTATACTTAATTAACAGAAAGTTTAAGTTAGATTTTTACACAAAAATCTATAAGTACTTTCAATTTGATTTTATAATAACATAATTTTAAAGATGCAGAATCTTGCGGGATCCACGCGGGATTGAGTAATCCCGTATGAATATCAATCCCGCGGGATTGAATGAACTGCGGGATTACAATCCCTTATTATACGTGTATACGTGGCTAGTATTAGTGTACCGTTTGGCACGTGAGCTCAGTGTAAGGTGTGTGCAGCGTCGCTGACGCCACTGAAGGGGGCGTGGAAGTGGTCGTTCGGCGCGCGCCTGGCGCAGCGCGTGCACAAGGCGCTGGACTCGGGCGCCGTGTCGCCGCTGCTCGTCACGCTTAACATCGAGTACCCCGACGACATGCAGGTACGGTGACCACGCACACGTGGGTCTACCATTGTGCGTCGTCTAGTCGTTATGTATCAAGGCTAGAAATGTGCCGTTGCCGGCAATATTGCCACCAACATTCCTACTTCACGGAAATGTTGCCGGCAACGGCACATCTCTAATCAAGCCGACCTCAACCCGATCAAGCTCTGGGATTAGATGTCCAGGGCCCTTATTCCTCCAAGATCTCGTACCTACTTGATATCAAGCTTGAGGTCCTAATTGTATTAATAAACGAGATTCACAAGCCCAAGCTCAACCTCAAGCTTGAGCTCAAGTTTCAGCTTAGGTTTACGTCATCAGCCGGGTCTTGACTGATTAATAAACGAAACACGACAATCTGCGTACTCGAGATGCCAGATCATGAGTGTAGGCCGACCGGGACTTGATGTCATGATTATTGTAGCGCGAAACATGGAGTTTGTAAATATTTTGAGTCAAATTAATTATTACGTTAATAAAAAAGAGTACTATTATGCTATTTTATGACCTTTGTGATATCGTTTGTCAAAAATTTATGTAAGAAATACAAAAAAAGATTGACATCAAATTCTTAAATATTTCAAAAAAACGATTACTTTTGATTTGTTCAAGAGACTATAAAATACCGAAGTATTTTATAGTCTCATTAAAAGGCAAAGAGATTTAAAGAGATACAATTGAGCGGCTGTCAGGAGAAATGTCTTAGAAAAACTGTCATCCTATCTCTCAGTGACGCCATCTAGCTTTGAATAGCAATCACGCGAATTAAATTTGTCAAAGTTTGTATAAATTTACTTAACTATTGCTCGGTAGGTGGCCAGGAGCTTTACCACGATATGTTAAAATGTCAGTAGTACGAACGAAAAAGGATCTAAATACTGTTCGGTTTAGGTCGTAAAATAGATCACGTTATGAGCTCTTGGTAGAAGCTTCAGTGTGTGCCAGTGGCGTAGCTTGGGGAGGGAAGGGCGGTGGGGGCCATGGCCCTAGGCGGCATACGAAAGGAGGCGGCAGAAAGCGCCAATTTATTTATTTGGAAAAAAAAACTTAGATATTCGAAATTGCAAATTTTGATGTCGATGTTAGGTCTACCCTGCGTGCTGCAGCAGGTATATTGCTTTTTATTCATCCAAGTTCATTCTCTGACGTAACAATGTCGGACCAAGCTCAACCATGACTTGGCACTGAGTGTGTTCACGCTGACGCGATTAAACACGCGCATACTGACCTTGGGCCAACACTCGTATGCGCAAGGCAAGTGACGTGACTCTTAAGGTGTTGTGGAGGTCTCAGTTTGACCACATTGGCCGAATTGGGAACAAACCCCGTTGGTAGTAAAGCGTTTTGGTCCCTGACAAACTCGAGTGAATCGAACTTCTGCCGTCCCTCACCTCCGCCACGGCTGAAACCCGACGGGTCCCTAGCTCACATCGCTGAGAGAAAGCAAACTTAATTGCCTCTCATATTGCGGAATCTTTGCGTCTGAATTCCGTTGACGCACCGCCCCTGTTTCTCCTGATGGGTACGTGACGAGTATGTCAGATATTCGTATCCATCAGAAAGACGTACGTAAGAATAAAGCTAGTGGCCCCGACGGGATACCTGCAGTCGTTCTTAATACTGGTGTTCTTAAACATAATAAACAACAAAGGGCGGCGTATTTCTGGTCGACCCCAAGCGGCGAAAACCCACGCTACGCCACTGGTGTGTGCTAGGTAAGGTTAAACTTTTCAGCAATAGATGGCGCTATCATAAAATCAGCAAATGTTCTAAAACTATTCATGGAAATTGTTGAATTTTAATTAATTACTGCGTAAATACCAAGAATATTTACGAAAATAACCCGAAGTTAGGTCAAATAATTTTACCATAACAAAATTTGCAATATCGTAATGCGCAACTCAGCACATTTTCTCAGAAAATGATTTTCTATTAGTGCCTAAAGCGGATACAAACACGACTTGACGTTTAGGGGTGTCATACTAGACTGAGCGACTTGTTACTCACAAGTAACAAGTTTCGGATTTTGACTTTTGTTCGCTATGTCCTGTCTCCTGGTAGTATATATTTAATGTCTTTAGTGCTACATCAACAAATAACAAAATTAAAATAAAGTTAAATAATCATTAATCATCATTAATCCCATACAAGAAACGTTATCTTGTGGGCGTTTTTATTCGATTTCAACATTGTAGTACGAAACCTTTCATGTGCGAACCCCCGTGTCTCGGAAAGTACGTATCGGAAAGTAGTGTCGGATTGTCAGCCCCTTGGACTAAAGCAACGTGTGAAGGCACAGAATCTACACTTGTACACTACAATATCCGTGTTCGTGGCTTATCTCTGTTGTTGGGTAATGGCGACCGTGACCGAAGTTAGATCGGGAGGATTATTTATGTTTGCCTGTGTAGGAGCTGGAGGTGCTGAAGGCGCTGTCTCCGGGGCTGTTCAGCGCACGGCGCGCGGCGGGGAGGCGCTTCGGCGTGGAGTTCACGCGGCGCTCCGTGGAGCAGGCGCTGGCGGGCGCCACGCTGGAGGCGCTGCGCACGCGCGCGCAGCTGCACGAGGCGCCGCCTGTGCGCGCGCGCCCGCAGTGCGTCAGCGTCGTGTGCACGCACGCGCCGCTCTACCTCGGCGGCAGGTACTATGCACGACACGCGCGGCGCCGTCGGCCAGACTGAGCGAGTAACGAGTGTATGTCGCAGGTACGTGAAGCTGAGCCGCGCGCTGCCGCAGACGCCGTGGCTGGTGAACGGCGTGCGCATGATGCACTCCTCCGTGCAGGAGATCATCTGCCAGCCCATCGCCGCGCTCTACCAGTGAGTGTGTGTGTAGCCCAGTATTACAAATCTTGAAACTAAAGTCTGTTACTTGGGCTGAGGCTATACTAGACCGCGATGCGACCTACGATACATCATGCGTGATTAGAACAAATAATTAAAATTCACGTTTATGGCTACACTGTACCTACGCCAAATATTCCTAGCGATATTTGATTTTTGTAAGCGATTAGAACAACAGTACTCCCAAGCAGCACGCTAGTGTTTTAAACATCAATAAACCTGCTGATTAACAGCTTAGAACTGTATAAGGGCTGCACAAGTGTGTAAAACAAAGCTTTAGGCTGGATAAAGTATCGGCGTACGTTTATCGTTGTATATCATAGTATTATAATTCTACTGAACAGTTTTATGTGTTTTGTGACACTTTAAGCTGCGTTTTACAATTAAAGCTGTATAAAGGCTGTAGGAGCTGGGGGCCGGTAGGTACACTATTATTACGTTGATATACAGCATTATGAATATATCCGCTATAATAGTGTTATGTTATATTACTGATGGAGTCGCTCGGATTGTTTTTTGTGGACATCAATATTGGGGAAAAGGACCGGTTAAGTGCGAGTCGTACTTGCAAACCAAGAATTCCGTAAAAAGTTACTTGAGCAAATTTTTGGATTTTTTTTAATACGTCCTGTTTTATTATTACAGTACCTTATTAACCTTGTCTATAAAAGCCCTGAAACAGGTGTGGTGAGGTATAAGTTAGTCCGTGCTTTGGGCCTGCAGATTAAAAAAAGAAGAAATTCAAATATCTCGAAAACGGTGCGTCCTAGGTAAAAATAACCAAATTTTTATTCCCATGTAGGACTCCCTCGTTCTAGAACCAATAAATCAAAAATGTTGAAAAAAAAAACAAAATCTTACTTTTTTTATTTTTCGCCAATTTCTTTTCACGATTCTCATGGTTTGTAATCTGCTAATTCATAATGATCGATCATTGATCGGTCAATGGTCTTGTAATAGATTTGTGGTAGAATGACAATATCGAGTTTATTAAAAGCACTAATTGCGCAATGACGTCGTAGTGGTAGGTCACTGATCAAAGCAACTGTCAAAATTTTTGCAGATTACCGCATACGTCAGATATTCATTTGTCATTATGTATGAGATTACCATTTCTTTCAATGGAGTGTCAGTGGTTGACCATCGGAAAGTCTTTATGACGCCATTATATTAGTAGATTACCAAAACTTGTCAAAATCAACAATTATGAAATCAATGATAGACTATTCTGACACTATTGTAATAGCAGACTTGAGGCCCAGGATCTGATGATGGAGCCGGAAGGTGGAAGGTGAACACGGGACCTTTATAATAAAACACTGTATCCTACCAGGGCTTGGGTTGATTGGAATTTTCATGAGAAAAAGGTACTCTGGCTACAAGCAGGGACGTGTGAGTTATACAAGCCAAAAAGCCCGCTTGACCTACCACTACTACCTCACCCTCACACCTAAATCATAGAACACGACCAATCAATTAAATAAATCAAAAATCTAAATTTTAAAATTCGCGCGCCTACGCGGTTACGCGGAGTTGCCACTTCGTGATTAATCCGTTCATTCCTAAGACGGCTATGACATACATTATTGCAAAGTTGCCACTCCGAACGCGATCTCTCCGATCTCACTCTAACACTTAACAAGAAAAAGAGATGAAGACTAATGTGTTGTTTTCTTTTTCTGCCTCAAAGGCTTTTTATGAGGCTTTATCTTCTATCTCTACTTTTGCTATAAAAACATCAAATTTTGTGTCTGTGTGGGTAAAATAATGAGATTGTGTGCAAATGCTCATCGAACATTTTGTACTAGAATAAAGCCCGGCTTTGGATTAGAAAGGCATCCATTTCTACGCGGGTCTACCTTTTATAGCAGAACTTTTTACGTCATAATATTGTTTTGCATAACAACGGATAGCATAAACTTCATTTCGCAGAAAATCATTTCGCATACACTCAGTTGTCATACATTCAAAACTCATAATTTTGTTAGTCAGAATCATCTTTAGGCATAATGTTTATATCCATAATAATTAAAAAGCAGAACCATCATATCGCAGAAAATTCACAGTCAGAATCGTCTTTTGGCATACATTTTATATCGATAGAACAAGAATACACCATGATATTACTACTAATATCAAAACGCTAACCTAAATGCTAATTACAAAAATATTGTCGGCTTGGATGCATGTAGCATGCAAACAGGCATACAACATGCAAGCAGGCATGCAACATGCAGCATGCATGCAGCATGCATGTAGCATGCAAGCAGGCATGCAACATGCAGCATGCAAGCAGGCATGCAACATGCAGCAGGCATGCAGCATGCAGCAGGCATGCAGCATGCAAGCAGGCATGCAACATGCAGCAAGCATTGTTTCTGTCACGGCTCCGGCGCTGCGGGGTTTGGGCGGCGCCACGCGAGCTTACCGCTGCGAAACCGACTTTACGTAGTCTTGTCTGCCCTACCCCTCCGCGCCTACGCGGGTTTAAATTACACTCTAGGGGTAGGGCAGACAAGACTACGTAAAGTCGGTTTCGCAGCGATTCGTTTCTGTCACAAAATTTTGCAGCACAACGTATTGACTTTTTATGACACAAATTTAATTTAATATTGAAAATGCTACCAATACATGCTATATTTAGAACATTCTATGTCACTTTTGCAGACCATTCGATTTTAAATACATTGCACGTAGGTTATCTAACCATTCGACAGCATAAATTTACTTTATTTAAATTATCAATTTTATTCCATATATTATAAGTTTTTGATGTTTTGAACACTAATTTTTAAAAGAAGATACATCTATTTTAATTTTTGATGTTCAAATATGCACCCATACCAAATAATCGTATCTCTAAATAATTGTTATGCTAAACAAAATTATGCATAATATTAATTATGGCAAAGGTAATTATGCGAAACAAAATTCTGCCAAGATAAAAGTATGCCATTGTAAATTCGGACACGTAAATATTCTGCCAAACAAAAGTTATGCTAAATAATTTTTATGCCTTAAAAATATTCGATTAAATAAGATTATGCCATGTGAGTTATGCCAAATAAAAATCGGAGTATCAAGATTCTGCCAAATAGAAGGAACCCATTTCTACGCATATAATAATACGAGGCGCCCTCTATGACGCGTAAAGTTGTACGAACTACAAAGTATGTAGTTCAAATTTGCTTTGATCGGTTATCGACGTAATTGTTTTGATAGTTTTATTTTGTTTTCCGTCATTTAACAGTTTATGAATTCGGAAACTATACTTGTGGTCGTGTGTGGATATTATTATGTGTGGAATCGATATTGGCCAGGTAGGGTTTGAGTTTTAGAGATAAATATACCTAATCTTATAATTTTACAAATTAGAATATTTCTCAGAAAAGTAAATCACATAATAGGCAGTTATTTTTTTCTCAAACGATAACAATGCTTGAAATACATCAGCTATGACTCAAATAACTTCGCTGTTGCTGTTGAAAAAATATCAGAATTCTTAAAAGCACTTGAATGCTGTTATTTCATTCTAAAGTTTTGGTAAACCGCCAATAGAAACTTGGTTCTCTTTCTCGACAGTTAAGTGATTAGTGTGTGTTATAGAAGCGAAAAACTATAAACTATGGCTGTTTAAATTGTGAGTATTTGGCAATAATATTTTATAGAATAGAATAGAATAGAATAGAATAGATTTTATTTTGCACAGAAAGTAGGTACAGGTTATAGGTATTTTTCAAGTTTATGATCCATACTAACTACCTTAACTAAGGCATGCAAAACACTGTTAATACAATATGCTTAAGGCTAAATAAGACACAGTCAAGCTTATATAATATCAAATCAATTCAATTATTATCAAATAAAATGTCAAAATGAAATTAATTAATTATAAGTCAACAATACAAGAATGAAAAAAAAATAAAAATAATAATAAGTAATAAAATGTCAGATTAATTTAAATTATTATCCATCAAAAATTCGCTAATTGAGTAATAACATTTATTAATTAATAATTCAGTCAATTTCTTTTTAAAAAGAGGAAGAGCCTCATTTTTTATCCCATCGGGTATTTTGTTAAATATGGTCGGACCCATACATAACACACTTTTCTTTAGTAAGGCAGTGCCGAAACCATTAGCAAGCAACCTATTTTTATATTGCCTCCTAATTGGCCTATTACTATTTTCGGACATTTTATTAAATAGATGCATATTTGATTTTACAAAAACAGCAATCTCGAAAACATATAGTGATGGGAATGTTAGTAGTTTTAGGGACTTAAATACAGGTACGCAGCTATCTGTCACTATTAAATTACACATTGCCCTTATATAGCGTTTTTGAGCCTTGAACACCCGTTCTCTCAGACTACTATTTCCCCAAATTACGCCGTACCTCAAAACAGACGCAACGAAACCATGGTATGCAACTAACCTTGTGGCCATATTAACCTTCTTAGAAAGGTTAAAGAGAACATATGCAGCTGTACTTAGTTTTTTGCACACTTCTTCTACCTGTGGCTTCCAAGTTAATTGGCTATCTATCATTATACCTAAAAATTTAGCAACTAATACTTGGTCGACTTTTTGTCCTTTATAATGTAAATTTAAGTTGTCTGGGGGAATCCGTTGATGAAAGTGCATAATACTAGTCTTTGGTATATTAATTAATAAGTTATTTTCGTCAAGCCAGCGTATAATATTAATTAAGGTATTATTTATGTCCTGTTCATATGTTGTTTTGTCAATACATTTAATCAAAGCAGTGCTATCGTCAGCGAAAAGGACCATAGGATGATCAATGTGACGTGGCAAGTCATTTATGTATAGCAAAAATAATAAAGGGCCCAGCACGCTGCCCTGTGGTACGCCATACTTAACAATTCTAGCTTCAGATAGATATTTTTTCTCACATTTAGTTTTTAAACATA
The DNA here is from genome assembly GCA_910589285.2 of Mythimna ferrago. Lineage (NCBI taxonomy): Eukaryota > Metazoa > Arthropoda > Insecta > Lepidoptera > Noctuidae > Mythimna > Mythimna ferrago. The sequence goes on along the minus strand of OU342698.1, from coordinate 199,323 downwards.
TTCTAGTGATCTCTGTGTACTGTTTACGATTGCTAAGGTATGATTTTATTAAATCCAGTACATTTCCTCTGATACCTATGACATTTAGCTTGTGTAATAGAGTTCCATGATCAACACAATCAAATGCCCGCGTCATGTCTGTAAATATTGCGCAAGTGGGTACTTTTTTATCAAAATTATGCATTATAACATTTGTACACCTTTGTTTTTCCTGAAACCCTTTTGTTCCGGACTTAAAATATCATATTTGGATAAAAAATTACTAATCGAATCATAAATAACTTTTTCTATAACTTTTGAAAAAATGGGTATCAAAGCTATTGGTCTGTAATTTGTTAGTTCTTCCTTATTGTTTTTTTTTTAAAGTGGTTTAACTATAACAGTTTTTAAACTATCCGGAAATACACCAGAGCTTATACTTAAATTAAGTATATGACTTAAATGTGAGGCAATGTCGCCTGATACGAATTTTACAACCTTTGTTGATATGTCATCATATCCAGTGCTATTTTTATTTTTTTAAAGATTGTATCGCTCTCATGATGTCTTGCGGTAATACAGGTTGCATCAAGAATCAAGAATCAATCAAAGAATCAAAGCATTTATTTCAAATAGACCATTTACAGGCACTTTTGAATAGTCAAATGTCGGTCAGTCCAAGAAAAGTGAAGCTAAATTGCACGTTCCAAAGAGTAGGTCTCTATGGAGAAGAACGTGCAAGAAACTCCATGGACACTCTTTTAAATCATATTATGTGTTACATATAATGCTTGGTTACATATTACTTGTTGCTTCTATCATGTGAGCACAATGTCGATAATGAAATAAAAATGTAAAATAATTAAAAGATAGAAACTGAATTAAGCCACTGGCAGCTAAGAGATGACCAGTCCCATCTGACGGCACCCGTTCACGAGCATGACGCGTGCATCAGCCCCACTCAGCTCAACCATTTTGAAGGGAACTGAACGACCCAATAACACGTGCCACCAACAGCGAGACATTTGAGTGAGCATGACAAACTCTCAACTGCCATGCTCGTAATGTCAAAAAAAAAAAAAAAAGTTGTAACCTAATAAAAATGCTCCATGGTGCTTCACATTCACAAACTTGGAAAAAGTGCTTCTACATTATACAATGCAATTGTGTCTTTCAAATTAAAAAATAATAATATTAGTTTCCAACTAATCAACTAATTAGTACGCCCTAGTGGTAGTGGAGCTGGACCAGCATTGAGCCAAGCATTTTTATCTTGAATATAATCCTCCAACTTATAATATGCTTGCCTGCATAGTGTGCGTTTAATACAAGATTTAAATTTCGTTTCATTGAGTTCTAATATTTGGGGTGGTATTTTATTATAACATTTCAAACAGTACCCCATGAAAGAAGAGGCCACTTTAGCCAGTCTGAAACCTGGTTGAACTAATTGATCCCTATTTCTTGTAACATAATTATGTCTATCGCCTCTTTTGCTAAAAAGATGAAGATTTTTTCTAACATACATGATGTTTTCATAGATATATTGACAAGGTACCGTCATTATGTTAATATCTTTAAACAGTTCCCTTAAAGAATCGCACCGGCGGAGATTGTAAATAGCTCTGATGGCTCTTTTCTGTAATATAAAGATTGACTCGATGTCTGCAGCCCGTCCCCATAGTAAGATACCGTACGACATGACACTATGAAAATAACTAAAATAGACTAGTCTAGCGGTATCAACATCCGTAAATTGGCGGATTTTTCTAACAGCATATGCAGCCGAGCTAAGCCGTCCTGCAAGAGATGTTAAGTGAGGACCCCATTGTAGCCTAGAGTCAAGCGTAATCCCCAAGAAAACTGTTTTATCAACAAATTCTAGTTTCTCATTGTTCAATACTATGTCGCAATCACTACTTATGACATTTGGTAAGGAAAATCTTATGCATTTAGTTTTTTTCCCATTTAGAACTAGATTATTAGCAGTGAACCAGTTTTGGACCTGCAATAAGGCGTTATTTTCATCGTCAAGATTATTAGTCCTTCTATTTATCTTAAAAATCAAAGAAGTGTCGTCAGCAAACAACACCATATTAAGTTTATTTTTCAACAAATAGGGTAAATCATTAATATATACTAAAAATAAAAAAGGACCTAAAATTGAACCTTGGGGTACCCCCATTTTCACATTTAATCCCGACGAATTGACACCGTTTATTTGAACTAGTTGCTGTCTGTCATTCAAATACGATTTTAATAAGCTTAACGCTGTTTTGCCTAGTCCGTAATGCTCCAGTTTCAGGAGTAATGTTTCATGAACCACACAATCAAACGCCTTAGACAGGTCGCAGAAGATGCCTATAGCATCTTGTGCCTCCTCCCACGCATTAAAAATGTGTTTTAGTAAGGAGACACCAGCGTCAGTCGTACAACGTCCTTTGGTGAAACCATACTGTTTATCGTGTAAGATGTTATTGGTGTTAAAATGATTAAGCATTTGATTTAACATCACCTTTTCAAATATCTTGCTAAAAACCGGCAAAACGGACACCGGCCTATAATTATTAGTGTCTTTACTGTCTCCGGATTTAAAAAGTGGTATCACTTTACTATATTTCATTAGATCCGGAAAGACCCCTTGATCTATACACAAATTAAATATTAACGCTAAGTACGGCGCTACAGTCTCAATAATTGAGGTACAAACTTTGATAGACATACCCCATAGATCTTCTGTCAATTTAATCTTGATTTCTTTAAAAGCTTTTATTACTGTTATTGTTATATGGCATAAAAATTGAGTTAGGATTACTTGTCAAATTTAAAAAGCCCGATGTTGTCGTCATATTGTTTTGAGTTTGGTCAACAAAAAAGTTGTTAAAAGCGTTTGCGATTTCAGTCGGATTAGTAATGGTAGTATTCTGTATTTTAATTTGGGTAATAGGCTCGGTGATTCGTTTTTTGTTATTTATAACCTGCCAAGATGCCTTAGATTTATTGCTTGAAGTGTTAATAAAATAATTATTTTGCGCTCTTTGTGTTAGCTTAATAATTTTACGAAACCTGCGTGAGTAGTTTTTAAAGTTATTTTTATTATAATTTGATGGTTCCTTTCTGTATTTCCATAGTAAATGTCTTTGTCTTCTACTACACACTCGGATACCATGTGAAACCCATTTAATCCTTTTATTTGGCTTGACTGTTATTAATTTGTAGGGGAAGCAGAGATCGTACAGCCAGCGAAAGTGTTCTATAAAATAATCATATGCTTCATTTGCATTTTCAGTTTGGTAGATTTCAGAAAAGGAGAGACATTTAAGATAGTTTTTGAACCTAGTCATATTTTCACTAGTTAGGTCGCGTTTTTTAATCCGCCAAGAATTTATTCTATACGATTTCATTACTTTAACTTCTAATAGCTGAGCAGTGTGATCAGACAATGCAAAATCCAAAATTTCAGATTTACATTTTAATTGAGAGCTACATGCAAAATTATCTAAACATGTTTTTTTTTTTAATTTATTTCTCTCATAACTTTTAACAATTGTTTAACATATTTTTTTAACTCGCCAAACTTTATAGTTTGATGGCGAGAAACGCTCGTTTACAATCAATTTATTGACAAAGCAACACATATACAGTAAAAGTATGAGTAACCTACTCATACTTTTCAGTATGTGTACAATAAATATTACATGCTTAATCCTTTAACAAAATTTTACTTTTTAACAAAATTGCCTTTATTTATTTTTATTATTTTTTTCTCGAAGAGTTTATTTCTCGACAGTAGCAGACCCGGCGGGTCATTTTAGTTCGAAACTCATTGCCTATGTAGTACGCAATGAGTCTCCAACCAAAACGCCCGATGCAGTGCCGCCGCTCTCGAGTAACAAATTCCTTAGTCTCGACTTTATGACGCCTTTACTTAGTTTGTGGTTATTTCTGAGGCAGCTTATTTTATTAAAAACCCGTGGCACTAAATATTTGGTCGTTCTTTTTCCATAGTAATTTGTTACTTTTGGCTGAATAAGTTTTTTTTCTCTTACGCTCCTTGTATTAAATTTATTCTTCACAGTAATTTTGTACAAATCATTATAATAATGTTCCAAACCCAACAAGTAGTCAACCTTCATATCTACAGGCAAGATTTTACTAACTGAGAATAATTTGTCATAATTTCTCCTGCACTCATTCTTAACCTGCTTGCTAACTAGGAACTTAATCAGTCTTATCTGGATATTTTTGATCTCTTCTAAATATGTTTTAAATGTTCTTCCATACACAACAAGCCCGTAACTGAGTATTGAGTCAGCTAATGCATAGTAGACCATTAAGAGGCCGGCGAATGTCACTCGCAAGTGCAAGTTGACGCGTATTCAAAATTCGTTCGCGGAATATAGCTATCTCTGTTTGACAAAAACAAGTGACGAATTGATGCAGCTGTGTGTGTGTATGTGAGCGTCTTACAATTTATTGTTAGTAAAATGAGGTACATTCATTATTTGCTTTTTTTTGCCGAATACTTCGGGAATTGTTTGTGAATGTACGAACTAGTAATGCGTTTTTTGGAAATTTTATTACCGCGCCAATATCTCAACATATTATGATAACAATAGCAGATATGTCATACAAAGGTGGTCTTTTTTTACGGTGGGAAAATCATCTAATGACATCCCCCGCTCTTGGGTGGAGCGGGAGATAGTGTCACACTTTTACGGACTAAAAACCCACTCCTGTTCCTTCGTTGCCTTTCGTACCGCGGCTGAGCTACCTTTCGGAGCTAACCCTGGCCCCAGTAGGCTTCGACCCGGTTGGACCCCTTCTGTTGCTGACAACTCCTTGAGGCGCACGGGAACAGTTCGCGCAGTCGATGACTTGGGCTCGATCCAGACAGTTACCGGACGGTTGGACAGCGAGCTACCGATTGCTCGCCGTCCGCAAGCCCGCGCCTACGGTGGCCGGAAATCGGGATTGGAATCCCGGCAGCGGCTGTGAGCGCCGTTGCCTGATAGGTCGGCCTCTTCCTTTGCTAGCATTACTGCTTTGCAGAAAGAGGCGACTGCCTGCCACTGATCCTCCTCGCTCCGAACCATGGCCTGTACCAAAGTCTGGCACGAGAGATCGCCGCCGCCGATCACCTCCACGAGGGCAAGGCGATGCTCCGCCTAAGCGGCACACCACCACTGTGTGCTCCACCGTGTCCTCCGGGCGTTCCGCACAGTGGCGACACTCGAGCGTCACTTCCGTACGAATCTGGTACAGCCCGAACCTACCGAACTTACGTGTCCGGTGAGAACCTGCGTCATGCGGAAGGTGAGGACGCCCGCGCCGTGAGGTCTTTCCAGCCATGCCTCCGAGAGGGGACTTACTGCCATAATTGTGGCGTGCCCAAGGTGGTCTTCTTGTGGTCAAATCAGAAAATGTTATGGAGGCGAGAGCTTTTTTTTTTTCATAGGTGGAAAATTATTCAATGACTTCTGCCGCTCTTTTAGTGTCAGACTTTTAGGGAAATGAAAACTGTTCTTTCGTTTCAAGGCCCCGATGTTCTCTTTAGCTCAACCCTTGGCCTCTGTAGACTTCGAACCTGCTGGGCCCCTACGGATTTGCTGACATGTCCTCGAGACGCGAGTGGAACACTATGCAACATCGACGTCTCGAGCTCGGTACGGACGCTTACCGGACGGCCGGACGGAGAGATACAAATTGCTCGCCGTCCGCAATCCTGCGCCTACGGTGACTGGAAAAAGTGTTCCCTCACGTGTACGACTGTCTCCTTTGCTAGCATAACTGCTTCGTAGAAGGAGCCGACCACCTGCCATTCCTACACATTCCGGACCATGGCTTGTACCAGGGTCACTCCCACGAGGACACGGCGCGGCGGCAGTGCTCCTCCTGAGTGGAGCATACCATCGCCGTATGCTCCACCTTGTCCTCCGGGAGGTCTACACAATGATTACAGCCAGGCGTTTCTTCCGAACTTACCACGAGGTGAGGTGTCGTCATGCGGAAGGTGAGGATGTTTCCACGTCTATTCACCCACTCCTCAAAGATTGGATTTATCGCCATAATTGCTTGCCCCGAGATCCCGCCGGTACTCTGACCCCCTTCGTCAGTGGTTTTTTACCCCGGCGTTGCAACTCCATGCGCAAATTGTGCATGCGTGCAAGGACTGTTGCCTCTAGATCCCATGGTGGCAGACCAGCAAGGAGGCTCGTAGCTTCGCTGGAGAACGTGCGGTATCCCCGCACCATTTGGATGGCCATGATCCTCTGGGATGCGTTCAGCTTTGCCCCCGGTCGCTTTCACAGCAATGGTGCCAACACCGGCGCTCCGTAATGGGCCATGGATCAAACAATGCTGCGTGGAGCCTCCGGCAAAGGGCTAAGGACCTGTATGTTGGGTAAGAGCCGCTTCAGGGCAGCCCCAGTCCGGTCCAGTTTGGGAGCCAGACGTCGGAAGTGTTCTTCGAAATTCCAACGGATGTCGAGGACAAGTCCCAAAAACATTCCGACCCATATCTTGGTACCGATCCCTAGGGAACACCGCACGACATCTCTCGGCGTTTCCATTCTCCACGGTGAGCGGGGCAGATAATGAACCTGTCCTTCAGGTTGGCCTCGATCACACGAATGAGGTAGACCGGCACCTGGTGATACCGGGGTCCAAATAGAGCGCTCCCTGCAAAAGCCAAACTGGCCATCCGCAAGATCCGGCTTCACCCGTACCAGGTGCGTACGAGGAATAAAGAACAGCGAAGCGCACCCTCAGAGCGGAGATACGGCTGGCCAAACTGGAGGCCCGCGACGTGTAGCTGGGGACTCTGAACAGAGACCCGTGGGGACGACCCTACGAAATGGTGCGTAACAAGCTCCGTACCTGGGCTCCCCCGCTGACACAGAGTACCGGCCCCTGTTTATGAAGGGTGTGATGAACGCTCTATTCCCGTCAAAAGGGGAGCATTCTCATCCACCCATGGCTGCGCCACTAGTTGTGGTGTAGTTTATATTTTTATGTCACCGTTTTTTGTAGCCATATTTGCATACTATGTGCTATGCGACCTCCTCAACGGGGTCAGCGTGGTCTATTATACAGACGACACGCTGATCCTAACGAAGGGAGAGTCGTACCAGGCGGCTGTCGAACTAGCGGAACGCAGGGTTGCAACACCCTCCAACCAGCCTTGGCCCCACCGACATCATGTCATATGGGCCGAATCGAAATGAGACGGCTGCGGACACAGTCCACAATTTCCTCGTCTTGTCCCCATGTTGCCTTTCTTCCCATCCTGGGGCGGCATACTAACGGTCCCCCCTCACGTGGGTAAGACAAACACACAGTACGGGTTCGCTGCCTGCTTACTCCTTAGTCTGTGCCATTCGTGTTCGAACTCTTTTGAGGCTACATATATATCTTTCGTCGCTGTTTGTCACAGCGACGAAAGATATATATGTATAAGGGGGGCATCGCCACAGAACGTGATCAAAATTTTCGTCCTCATCACCGCAATAGCAAACGCTAACCTCACATAACCGCATATCATACAGTTTCTTCCAGAAATATCCATGTCCAGTCAGGATCTGCGAGACTTTGTAGTCCGGCTCGACCCAAGTTGCCTTGAGCCTAACCGCCACGTCAGGGAGGAATCGATGAAGTTCCATCGCCTTCTCTTCACGCAGAGTTGCAACAGTCATGAAGAGGATCCAGCTGTTGGAACTCAAGGTGGCACTGCACAAGTCCGAGAGCATGTGTTTTCATGGCCCTCGGAACGAGCCACTGCTGGTTTCCCAAATTACAATAAAAGTTTACAAGTATCTGGGACTCGTCCTCGACAGCCGATGGTATTTTGAGGAGCACTTCCGACGTCTGGTTCCCAAACGTGTTACTTATTGTTTATTTTGTGTTGCGCCTTGTGCTGTACCAAATAAATTATTTTTCTTTCTTTCTTTCTTTCAAACTGGATTAGACTGGAGCACTCAAGCGGCTCCTGTCCAACCTGGGGTGTCCAGACGCCTCCTGCTGGAGGCTCTACGCAGGCATCGTTCGGTCCATGGCCCTTTATGGAGCGCCGTAGCTGCGAAAGTGATCAGTTGCCAAGCTGAACGCATGCCAGGGAGTTTTAGCCATCCTAATGGTACAAAGACAAAGCACGGTTTCCTGCAATATACCCGCACGGTTTCCAGCAGGCCTGCTACCATGGAATGTGGAGGCAACAGTCCTTTGCACGCATATGCATGATTTACACGTGGAGATGCAACCCCGGGGCGAAATTCCGCTGCCACGACAAGTCGCTGTATGGCAGACAGTTCCGGCAGGATCTCAGCGACTGTCGTTACGCAAATCCTCACCGGACATGGCAAGTACGGGAGGCTCCTGCGTCGGATTTAGGCGGAAGAAACGCCTGGTTATCACCATTGTGTGGACGGTCTGAAGGATACGGTGGAGCATACGGTAGAGATGTACATATGTGCCCCGTTTAGGCGGAACACCGCCGCGTCCTCGTGGGGGCCATCGGTGGTAACAACCTCTCGCGCCGAGCCCTCTTTCTACGAAACAGTAATGCTAGCGAAGAAGGCGGCCGCATGGACGAGGGAATACCCCGACGCCCCAGCAGCCAGGATCTCGACCTAGATTTCTAGCCACCTGGGCTTGGAATCGCCGTCCAGCCATCCGGTAACCATCTGGACCGAACCCAAATCGTCAACGGCGCTTTTTTTTAACTCTTTTTTTTAAGGGGTTTTTGACGGCGCTTTTAGTCAGCTAAAGTCTGACATGTCCTCAAGAGTTCTGTATTCCTTTTATTAAACTTTAAATGCTTACGTACTATTTTATTTAAGTCAATAGTGTCAAAAATATTACAATAAAACTCGACCTATGAACGCAACTGAAGTAATGACAGCACGCACACAATGACACTGACATCCCGCTTGCCGCGATAGCACTAGTAACTCTTGAAAATTTGCGATAAATTGGACGTGTTTCGTAATACCAAAAATGATGAATGAAAACTTAATGTTTTTCCAATTTGTTTTCTATCATTTGTAAATTGATCATATAATCTGTGTTCCTACATTGAGAATATTGGACATATTGTTATTTTTAATGTAGGAAAAGCCAAATGAAAACATGCCATTTACGTTGTAAAAAAGTGCGAATTACAATTCTCTTTAATTTCGTTTTAGGCAAGTTTTTTTTAAAAAGAAAGATGTAGGAACCTAGATAAATATCGTCTATAACCGAATAACATCATAATATGTTGGAAATATGCTCCAATTGCAAATGAGCGTGGTATTACGTTTGTATGAAAAATTCATCTGTCGCCGTGCTCTTAATAACGTGCGTCTATTCACAACATTGTTCAATTGATAGAACTTCACTAATACTGACCTTAGTCTATTACAAATGTTGGTCACATGTGTTTTCCAATTAAAATTAATTTCTATACTAAGGCCTAAATATTGAAATGAGGTGACATAATCTAATTTTACACACCCGCAATTGGCTTTTAACTTATGCAAGCATTCGTATGTGTGTCCAATTATATCCAGATTCTCTCTGTGCACAGCTTTTGCCCGTAGATTGTATGGCGAGTGTATATGTATGCATTTGGTTTTTGAAAAATTTAATATTATCCCGTTGTCGTGTGCCCACTTGGTGATATTTTCAAAGTCTTCTTGCACACACTGTTGAACTTCTTGTATGTCTTTGGAAGCATACACTAGGCACATATCGTCTGCATACATAAACACCCGACACTTATTTACAACATTCGACACACTGTTCACGTGCATTATATATCCTACTGGCCCAAAAACTGAACCGGTTGGCACTCCGAGATCCACACCTGCCTCCTCACCAGCCACACCAGCTATGATAGTTTTTATCTTTCTGTTCGTCAGATAGTTTTTAAACCATTCGTTCGTGGGGCCACGTATTCCGCATTCATCCATCGCCTGTAGCAATATATCATGATCCAGTGTGTCGAACGCCTTCTTGTAGTCAATAAATAGTACTATAAGCTGTTTACCCGAATCCAGACTATCGTTAACAAAGTCAGCAAACGCCGTTAATGCTGAGGTAGTACTACGCCCTCTCCGAAACCCATACTGAGTGTCTGACAACACATTATGACGTTCTAGGAATTTACTAATTTGACCAACAATTATTTTTTCTATTATTTTGTCAAAGACAGACAATATAGCTATGGGTCTATAGTTAACATATTCCAGATGACTTCCAGACTTATAAATAGGGCGAACAATAGCATTCTTCAACTCATCAGGATATACGCTTTTAGACAAACACATGTTCATAAATTTAGCTAAGATAGGGCTTAACTGTTTTCGTAAGTATTTAATGTCTTTTACCCTCACCCCATCTAAACCAGGTGCCTTTTCACACGACAGCATATTGATTATTTTTTCTATATCTAATGGTTTCACAGGAGTGTACCTAAAGCTAACCTCAATTGGCTTAACATAATTATTTCGGTCTATAAATTTCACATCACAAATATGTTTAATACATTGTATTTCTTCTGTAAAAGTTTTTGCAAAATTCGTACAGATTTGAGTAATACCATCAGTTCTACCTAAATATTTAATTATCACATCATCTAAACTAGTCTTATTCCGACCCAACCACTGGTTAATATTTGCCCATATTTTTCTGAAATCCCCATTACATTTTTTTAATTCGGCTTGTTTATATTTATTTTTTGCCTCAATTACTCTTTTATTTACCTTATTCCTAAACTTTGTGTATTCTAATCGCTTATTCATATTTTTTGGTGATGCTTTCCATACTCTAAATAAATAATCCCTACGACACAACATTGCATACAAACATTTATCAATCCATGGCTGCGTTATCCTTTTAGTAGAAATAGTGATTTTTAACTTACTGTCATTATAAATTTGATCAAACACTGTACGTATTTTTTGAAACAATAATAACGGGCACGATATATCGAGTAGTTGCGTCCAATCATATGCATCTAACTTTTGTTTCACTAGTTTATCACTAATTATGTCGCGCGTTTTGTTACAACTAATCGACTTGTTTACGTTCGTAGCCAATACTAAACCAACGGCATGATGATCGGAGATATGCGTCTCCAGCACATACGATGACGATCCGCAATCACTGCGTCCCGCTCGCACCCATACGTGGTCTAGGCACGACGTCTGTAGGTGTCCGTTCACTATCGCTTCGCGCGTTATCTCTGTTGTAGGTATTACGCATTGTAGGCCGCATTCACACAAGGCGTTTTTATATTTAGTTGTAATTGAATTTACTACTTCGTCCAAAATGTCTATATTCGTGTCACCAATAACTACCACGTTTTCAAGTGCAGGGATTGATTTTACTATTCTCTCCAATTGTTCTATAAAGTGTATTTTATTTTTCCTAGGTGGTCTATATATAGCAATTATATGCGTTACCTTTTTTTCCGTTTTAAGCTGGCCATGGAGCGTTTCTAAAGCGTCCGTCTTCACAATTTTTGCATCAAAGTTTAGCCTGTTCTTTACATATATCAAAATTCCTCCCCCTCTGGTAGTCTCCCTTGTATGTATGTATGTATTATATTCCGGTATCTGGTAAAATGATAGTTCTTCTCTCTTGATATTTATCTCAGTTAGTATTAAGATATCTATATTGTATTTATTTTCCTCCAATAAAACTAGCAACTCATTAAAATATTTTCTAATGGACCTTATGTTCAAATGAAAAATATGGTGACACCCTTTATTTAAAGTTATATCATTATTTAATGATGGCATGTCATAGTATCTTTTAAATACAAAATCAGTGCAGAGATTAGTTGTTAGATCGAATGTTATAATTGAAAATAATCACATAGTGTGTACTCTCCGCGCTAGTCGCGAGTATTTATTTACATTCTTCGAACTTTTTCAAATCTTCTTCCGATCTAATGTTATAAATCTTCTTCTTCAATGTATTGCTGGCTAGCCTGGTAGGTTGTCGCAATTCTAATTTAAGGTTGTAGCCCAATAGAAAGTGCTCAAAGTCAAGAGTAAGACTATTTCTTTTAAGCGTGTCTATATTGAAGTCCCCACATATGACTATTTTCTTATCCGATTTATCACATAGCCTTTTCAAAATAATTTCCAGCTTTTCATAAAAAACTAATAAATTATTTACCTTTGGTGGCCTATAAATACAAACAATAATCAGATTTTGGTTCATTAGTTCTATGCCACAGCATTCAATAATATTAGGTATAGAATGTCGAGAAACATCAGAAAGCTCTTTGTACTCAATGCAGGTTTTTATCAGAATACATGCCCCTCCTCGTTTCTGTAATGGTCTTGAATATATTGCTCCTAATTTGTAGTTTGTTATATTTAATAATTTTTCATGTCCGGCCATAACAAAGTGTTCTGTGACGATGTGTCTTGAAGATGAACGGAAAGTATGTCTGATTTATTTAGTAGTCCAGCAATGTTTTGATGAAGAATTTTTAAACTATTATAGACGAAAAAAATCACTGTTGTCTGGCGAGTCACTATGAGCAGTATCAATAGGATAATTTTCAATGTCAATAATCAGACGATCGTTAATATTCTCAAAGATGTTTTTAATGCCCAGTCTGTTTACTTTGCCTGTTTGATAGGAAAACATCTCCAGAGAGAGGTCGCGGTTTGTATCAAAGAAATATGCATATTTGTTGTTCTGTATGTCCAAGTGTAGTAAGTTATTAAACATTTCTACGCGATAATTATAGATAAGAGCTCCTCTGACATATGTGGGACAACATAAGATTATATTTGTATTAGTTATCGGTTTTAACGATTCCCTAATTTGTTGGACCAGCTCGTTATATTCTCCAGCGCTTTTGAAATCCTTTTCTTCGATCATAATCAAGCAGTAGTCGTTTAAAGAAAGATTTTGGACTTTCTTTGTGATGTTTATCAGCATTTCTTTCAATCCACTACCTGGTGATACATAATGGCAATATTCAAATTGTTCTCTGAAGGTATTTTCTATATTCTTTAGGACACCTTTATAGTTGCAGTTACTAATTATTTGTAGTTTTCGCTTTATTGGACTTATCTTTCGTGGAGTGCTGGTTCGTTTTGCTTTTTTGGTAGCATCATCATTGTTATCTAAATTACTCGTAAGTGGTGGTTCAAATGAAGTCTCCGCTTGTTTGTTTTTGTTTTGCTTTTTCGTTGATGAATGAGCTTTCTTTTTTTTTGGGCATTCTGGGCTACGGGTGATTTTTTTGTATGAATCATTTTCCTGTAACAAGTCTTTGTTTTGTTTTTTGAGGATATTGTTTTCTGAAGAGAGAGACTCGATTTCTTCATGAGCAATGCTTAAACTTTGCTCGAGTTTAGTTATTTGTTCTTTTAGCCTTAATATTTCTTCGTTACTAGAGCTGTTAATAGAAGTATCGGGTAAACTGTTGGTTGTATCATCTATCGTCTTATTCAACTCTTCAATAATATTTGTTGTATTGGAGTCGTTTGTTGTTCGCGTACGACGGAACGTAATATTTTCGAGGAAATTCATTTTATACTATTTGTTGGATAATTTGTAGGTATTCGTATACAGTAATAATACGTGTAATATTAATTGATCTTCTAGTCTGTTTTATTAATTTATTTGTAAATTGCAAACTTTCCAAAAAGTCAAGCCCTGTGCGGGGATTGAACTCGGGTCACAGGCGACATAGCCCGAACCGTTTGACGTACTTGCCACCACGATTGTTATGAAGTCAGTTGAAATTATTGATCCCTAGGCTTTTGTGAATAAAAAGTTCGTTATAAATCAGTTGTCAATTTACGATTTGAATATTTTTTCACTAAGTCACTTTTTTTTTATTTCACTTTATTTGTTGTTTTTGTTTATATTTTGTACTATGTCATAACACTTTTAGTTAAGTGAGGCTGTTTGCATGGCAAATAAGTCACAATATCACTCACAAAAACTTTTTTTAACACCAAATCTTATTTTATCAATATCGTAAACTTTTATTATATCATTTGTTAATCTTTGTGCCGATAGATGGCGCCCAAAACCTGAATCGCGGTGTTAAGATTCTCCATCGATTAGGTAGTAGAGTAAAACTTTGTTAAGCAAAAATGACCCGCCTCCCGCTACGTGTCAGCTGGGGGTGTACAAGACGTACATCCGCCCTATTTTCACGTATGCCGCCCCCAGCTTGGCTTGCCCTCACCAGTGAGGCCTGCAAGGCACGCCTCTGGGCGCAGCAGAATCTTTCGCTCCGGACCATCGCAAACGCCCCTCCACTGGTGAGGAACGATGTCCTGCACTGGAACCTCAAAATGGAGAGCCTGGACGACTTTCGTGCCCGTCTTGCATCCCATATGTTCTCGCGCGCCGACGCTTCTGCTTGGCCTCACGTTAAGCACATAGCGCCCTGGCACGCACATCCTCCTGACGCGAGGCGCCTCCCGCGTGACCTCCTACCGGACGTGTGTGTGACTGTGTGTGACTTGACGCCTGAGTGAGTCGCATCCACCTACACGCGACTAACTCACACGAATTAGACTCCACAACAGCACATGCACTTGGTGCACGTTGTGTGCTAAGTCCGCCCTTGTATCATTTGTTGCATGAAGATTAAATAAATAAATATAGGCATGACGTGCACCAACCCACACGCACTCATGACTCCACAGTCGCCGTACTCACGCAGCAGACGCGCAGCGCGGTTGCGCGCTCTCGCATGCCCACATGAGCGGTGTCACACATGTCAATACCGCTCACACTCGTCCCCTGAGTCCGAAGCGTGACCGGCTCGACCTGGAAGCGTAACGGACGGGGGTCTTCATCCTCAGTGGGCGCGCCACCAAAGCCGGCATTCTCGTCGCTGGTCACAACGCAACTACACACAGACAAGCTGCGCATCCGCGCTTGCAATGAGGTTGCCGCCTATAGGCACCCCAACGCTGGGTCCGTATTTACGGGCCCCAACCCTGACACCGCGGGACAAAGGCAATGCCTATACAACGCGGCCGCGCCCCCTTGCGGGGACGCAGCGACTTCCACCGGCAAAAATGATCTCAATTTCAAGGTTGAAGTTTCTTATCAAGTCGTTTCACTTTTCACACACATATATCTTCATCTTCATCCTTGTGTGTTTAATGTGCTTATCGAATGCTGCAGAAGTCTTTCTGTGATCGGGTTGATCATAAACAATTTAATGATCAATTCATTGATAACTACAATATTTGTGCGCCATCTAGTGGATTATTCAAAAGTAGCCAGCTAGAATGTAGTGAGCGAGCAAGAGTTGCTAAAAATATCAATAGATGGCTCTTAAATACTTTACGTCATGTCATTAGATATTTTTAATTAATTTCTATGTTATTGTTAACAAATGAAAATGTAGCGATTAAAATTAGCATTACAGTGAGAAATTTTGCACTGATGATACGTGACGGCAGATTATAGCGCGAGTTTTGTTTTTTGGTCGGAATATTAGGTGTGGGTAGTAGATAAGTCAAGATTCCTTGGCATGCCCCCTCTAAAGGCACCTGGCACGCCACTGGCTACAAGTGTATCGCAACTAAAATGTGTGAAATAAAAAACTCCGTCAGTTATTTCTTTTTGTAAAAAGTTTTTTTTTCTAATGCATAATGGTTTTATAAACATACTGATTATTATTTGGCAAAAACCTAAAGTCGTATCATGATTATTATCTTGGATTACTTCATTTACATTCTTTCGTATTATTTCAAACGTATTTTTTTAAATCTAACCTTAAAAAAATAACATACTGTATTTTTCAATTATGTTAGATTTGATTATTTCGCTGGCGCGTGAATTTTTTCACGGAAAAAATACACATTTTCACAATATAAATTTACCATTAAACTAAGTTCAACAAGTCCACTTAAACATATTTTATTTATATAAATTTATGATGGCGTATTCGCCATTCAGAATATTTGTCGAGTCTTGTAAATATAAAAAGTTTTATACTTACGATCTATTTTAAACACAGATTCACAGCAATTTGCTGTATATCACAGTATAAGTGAGCATCTGTAGAGTTAATGCTCCATCATACAACGATATACAGCTTTTGTACAGCTTAGAATGTACAACTGGACATTTATGCTGAAGTTATGCAGCTATAATACAGCAGTTATTCGCCAACTAACACTTAATGCTGTATAATTTGGGGCACTTTTTGCAGTTTTATCAGCTGTATAAGCGCTTATACAGGGTTTCTACAGCTTACTGTACAGCTTAGATTGTACATCTTGAAGCTTACGAGCGCATCCATCAGCGATCAATGTCTGTCGCCGTTGATGATGCTTATAATGTAGCCACAGACATATTAAGTAGCATTTTTGAACTTGTCCAGGGCCCGCTTATCTAGCCATTTAGCCGCTCTGGGCAACCTTTACATACACAAAACCATATGTCATTTTTTTTGGTTAGTAAATCATCCAATGGCATCCCCCGCTCTTGGGCGGAGCGGGAGATAGTGTCAAACATTTACTGATTAAAAACCCACTCCTGTTCCTTCGTTGCCTTTCGTACCGGGGCCTAATCTTCCTTTCAGAAAAAAATCCTTAGCCCCAGTAGGCTTCGACCCTACGGTTTGCTGACAACTCCTTTAGGCCTCTGCCTCGAATCTTGCGGTCAGCGGGGCGGCGGCGGCGCACTATGGGACCAAACAGTATTTTCCATCTCGAAAATGGTTTTGATGAAAGTCTTAAATCTATAGATTTATTTATGGTTTTATACTCTCAAAGGATGGAACTTACAAATGATTTACAAAAATAATTAAATAACTTAGGTTTAAGTTTATAAAATGAACCTCAAACATTGAGCATAAATAATTTCATGCCAATTAAATTACCGTTAAGGAAGTTCAACACAAAATTATTCGGAAGTTATCCAAGAAAGTATGTTAGTGTTATATATCATTAGATAGCTTAGAGTGTACACTTTGCAACTACGTTCGGTTTTTGTGAAAAAATATTTTTATTTTATTTTTTATTTATTTTTTTAGTAATGTTAAGAAAATTTCGTTTTTATTTATTTCAATTGGAGTTTTCATTGTTGCCGAAAGCTGCCAGTGTCAAGTTATTCACTCTATTAGATACCTTACCTATTCAGTAATATGAGGAATAAAAAAAAACTTGCGCGTTTTTTGCGCCAAAGGTGATTTCGAGGCAATATATCAATCGGGGGAAAATAAAAAAAAAACCCAAAAATTACCGTTCTTCTTTTTAATTACGAAATATTATATTTAATCATTACATTTTGATGTCTGTATTGCTTTTTTTTCATTTCTATGATAGAAGCATACATGACTACTACTAAATTTGAAAGAATCTTCCCATGACACTTTTATTTGCGGTGATCACCTTAACCACAAATATGATAAACTATATTGCTACGGAAGTTCTATTTATCTATTGTGGTAATTAATTACAATCAGTACCTACTGATTACACTATTTCGATGAGAACTGTCATAATCAATTGTCCCATGGTTTTTGCACGAGGCACTAAAATATTGGTCCTTTAAATACCCGTGTTTTCAGCATACTATTCATCAAAGTATTCAGATACTTCTTTTCAGTAACAATTACGAGTAATAGACAAAAACATATTTTTACTAAAAATAAAAACCGGCCAAGAGCGTGTCGGACCACGCTCAGTGTAGGGTTCCGTAGTTTCCCGTCCGTCACAATAAGTGTACCACTTATGAGTTTAAAAAAATGCTTGCATATACGATTATACTACAAACTTAGTCCAGAAATTATTTTGTAGAACCCTTTTGTCTTTTTTGTACAAAAACTGTTCTTTCCATCAAGTTCAAAATAATTTTCCTAGAAAGTCCTTATAAAGTTCTACTTTTCAGATTTTTTTCATATTTTCTAAACTTATGGTTCAAAAGTTAGAGGGGGGGGGACACATTGTTTTTTACTTTTGGAGCGATTATTTCCGAAATTATTGACATTATCAAAAAATGATTTTAGTAAACCCCTATTCATTTTTAAATACCTATTCAACAATATATCACACGTTAGGGTTGAAATTAAAAAAAAAATCACTTCTCACTTTACATATAGGGGGGCTACCCTAATAAAACATTTTTTTCCAATTTTTATTTTACCACTTTGTCGGCGTGATTGATATACATATTGGTACCAAATTTCAGCTTTCTAGTGCTAACGGTCACAGAGATTAAGCGAGGACGGACAGACAGACAGACGGACAGACAGACATGGCGAAACTATAAGGGTTCCTAGTTGTCCGATACTTATATAAATGTGTTCTAAACAGCCTGTCATTAGTGCAAAATAAATCCTCAAAACGAATAGACGTATTACTTTATTTCTCAACCGTGCCGTCATTCAAAATTGAACCTTAACACACTGAACATAGTGGTCCTTCGAGCCGGATAAGTAGACGGTACGGCAAGACACCTCGGCCGCGCGAATACAATAGGGAACCGCATTCCTTAGATAAGGGACTTGTTATTTTGTGCATTGATGGAACAGATGTGTACGAACTTGTGGTTTTAAGTGAATTTACATAATTACGATAGACTTTTTACTGTGTTATTATCGAACTATAACGTGAAAAATGACTCCACCGACTGCGGAACAAAGCAAGTTTTTGTGTACTTTAGAAGATGTGGCTAAAATGTTACAAAAGGCGCAAATAAACATCAAGAAATGCCCAAAACAAAGACTAACAGAAGGTTATGTAAAAACAAGATTGAAGTCTATCGAAGATGATTGGAGTACATTCAAGCAAGCGCATAATAACCTCATTAGGTGCACACCGCGTGATCAACGGGGAGTTTTTCCATATTTCTTGAATGAAGAATATTATGAAATCGAAGAATTGTATCTTTGTTTACGAGCGGATTTAGAAGATCTTTTATCAAAATTAGTGATTCAACAGCGGACAAACGATTCTGCAAACATATCTACATCTACACAAGTTGAACAGCACCCGTTCGCTAAGCTACCTACTATACAATTACCTACGTTCTCAGGAAAATATGAAGATTGGCCTACATATCAAGATTTATTCGAAGCGCTCGTACATAACACGTCAATAAGCAATGTTCAAAAACTACATTATTTAAAAACTAGTGTCTCTGGAGAAGCTGATATGTTATTACGCAATATTCAAACAACTGGAAGTAACTATGCACAGGCGTGGAATATTTTGAAGGGAAGATTTGGAAACAGAAGAATGATAGTGAGTTCGATCTTGAAAAGGTTATTTGCACAGAAGAAAGTTAATAATCAGTCGGCAAGTCAAATTAAATCACTACTTGATACTACCGCGGAATGTATAACCAGTCTAAATAATTTAAAAATAAGTACTGATTCTTGGGATCCAGTAATAGTATTTCTGGTGGGACAGAAATTGGACACAGAGTCACAAAAGGACTGGGAACAACAGGCACATAAAGATAACCCTGATCAACTGCCTACATGGCCTGAAATGAAGAAGTTTCTTGAGTCCAAATTTAGAACATTAGAACTAGTATCTCCAATCACAACAACAACTACGAAAGAGAAGCCAGCAACACAAAAATCATTCCACGTTACTTCCGAAAAAGGTGAACAACCCGATGAGATTCAGTCTGCACATTCAAGTTTAAATTCACAACAAATATGTGCCTATTGCAATGAAGTCGGCCACTACATCTTTAGTTGCAAGGAATATGCGAAGTTAGCTGTAGACAAGAGACATGAATATGTTAAGAAGAAAAATCTATGCTTTAATTGCCTCGTTCCAAATCACAACGTATACAAGTGTAAATCAAAGTCGTCGTGCAAGATCTGTCATAGAAAACACCATTCGCTTTTGCACCAAAAAAGGGAAGAAAAACAAGAAGAAATTTCACAACCAGAACAGAAGATTACAACTGCACACTTCTCTCAAGAACAACCTGGTCATAAAGTGTTATTAGCAACAGCACAAGTCAAGGTCACAGCGAGTAATGGCAACACACACCTGCTTCGTGCTCTAATTGACCAAGGGTCAGAAGCTTCATTCGTTTCTGCAAGAGCAGTAGACCTGTTGGGCCTGAAAAGGACTCATATCAACGGTGTAGTTTCTGGAGTGGGAGAAGGAACAAAGGTACCAATCAAACACTTAGTTGACCTGTCAGTCAAGTCTCGATTCAATGAAAACGAAACCATAAGGGTGAAGGCTTATGTTTTGAAGGCAATATCTACAAGTCTTCCCTCAAAGAACATCGTGATTGATTGGCCAGAGCTCCAAACATTAGGATTAGCGGATCCTGCCTATCACACGCCTGGTAAAATTGACATGCTGCTCGGCGCCGACATCTTTTGCAAGATTATTGAAGAAGGGCTAGTCAGACTGCCAAATGGGATTGTGGCTCAGCAGACAAGTTTGGGGTGGATTCTCTCAGGTCAAAAACATAACAAAGAAGATCAACACAATTTAATATCACTACATATTACAAGTATGGTGGCAGAAGATAATAATTTGTTAAGAAGGTTCTGGGAAATAGAAACAGATTTGTACACAAAGAAGAAAATTCTAACAAAAGAAGAGGAGATGTGTGAAGAGATATACAAACAAACTACAAAAAGAGATGATAGTGGAAGATACAAAGTACACTTACCTTTGAAGCAGAGTATCGAAGAAACAGTCAAATTATGCGGAGATACTAAACAACAAGCAATAACGAGATTTAAAAGCTTAGAAAGGAAATTTCAACACAACAAACAATTTAAAGAAGAATATGCTAAGGTCATTCATGAATATAAAGAGATGGGTCATATGAAGAAATCTAAACCAGAAGACGATACGAAATCAATTTACCTTCCTCATCATGCTGTGGTACGCGCTGATAAAGAAACAAGCAAGGTCAGAGTAGTTTATGATGCGTCTGCACAAGGTTCCAATGGGCATTCGTTAAATAATACCATGATGGTAGGACCTGTTCTACAACCTGACTTAAGAAGTCTCATTATAGCGTGGCGCAAAACCAAGATTTGCGTAGTTGGAGACATCGAGAAGATGTATCGCATGATAAATATGACTGAAGAACACACTAGTTTACAGCGAATTCTGTGGCGAGATGAACCTGAAAGGGAACTTGAAAGTTACGATTTAACAACAGTTACTTTTGGCACAGCTGCAGCTCCATATTTAGCTGTGAAAACATTGCACCAACTCGCTGATGATGAAGCAGAAAATTATCCTGAAACTTCAGATATGATCAAAACATCTTTTTATGTGGATGATTTAATGGCGGGAAATGAAGATATAGAAGCAACAAAGAAAATGTGTGAAGAAATTAGAACTATACTGAACAAGGGAGGTTTTAACATGAAAAAATGGTCTAGTAATTCAGAAGAAGTTTTAGAATACCTACAAGGAGATCGAAGTACACATGATCAAATAGAAATAAAACTAGATAAAATTATAAAGATTCTTGGTTTGACATGGGATAGAAAGGATGATACATTCAAAATAACAGTAAACTTACCTGAAATGAAATATCCTGTAACGAAGAGATCCATACTTTCCGATGTTGCCCGTTTGTTTGACCCATTCGGATGGTTGTCACCAGTCGTAGTCACTGCTAAAGTTCTTATTCAAAGATTGTGGCTTTGTAATTTGGGCTGGGACGATGAGTTGCCGTCTGAGTTGATTGAAGAGTGGATTACATATAGGCAAGAGTTAGTGCATTTGCAAAACATTGAAATACCAAGATGGTTTAAAACTACAAGTTTGAATTACAATAAAATACAACTACACGGCTTTGCAGATGCATCTACTCAAGCATACGCAGCTGTTACTTACCTTAGAGTCGTTGAAGCTGATGAAGTACATGTCATAATGATTGCCTCCCGAACTAAAGTTGCACCACTGAAGCAAATATCTATTCCAAAATTAGAACTATGTGCTGCTGCATTGCTAGCGGAACTTATTACTGATCTCATGGAAATCCTAAAGGTTACCAAAGACCAAATTTACGTTTGGACGGATTCAATGGTCGTGTTGGCATGGCTACAATCTCAACCTAATCGCTGGCGAACCTTTGTAGCCAACAGAGTAGCTGATATCATTCGCGTTTTAGATAACAGCCAATGGAGACACGTTCAGTCTGCTGATAACCCTGCTGACTTCGCTACAAGAGGCGTCAAAGCATGCGATCTAGCAGCTAAAGAGAGTTGGTGGGCTGGACCTCGATGGCTGAAACAAGAAAAAATAGATTTCCGAAGACAAGTCGTTCAACAAACAGAATTAGAGTTAAAGATTTCATTACACAACACAATAGAAGAGAAACCAATTTGGGAAAGATTTTCAACAATGTTGAAAATGAAAAGAGTACTGGCATATTGCAGAAGAATGCTGAAGACAAAAGAGACAGAAACTAGAGAGAAAAATTTAACACCAGATGAAATGGAAAAGGTAGTTGAGAACTGCATAAAATATTATCAAAATTTAATTTACGGAAAGGAAGTTGAAGAATTATCAAAGGATGGAAAAGTAAAGAAGAGAAGTTCCCTGATCACGCTTTCACCGTTCTTAGACGAGAAGGGTTTGATAAGAGTGGGAGGAAGATTACAAAATGCTCCTATAGCAGAAAACACTAAACATCCTATTATAATACCTAATAATCAACATGTCACAAAATTATTGGTAGGTGAAGCCCACATGAAAACACTTCACGGTGGTATACAATTGATGATGGCATACTTGAGAAGCAAGTATTGGATTATTGGCCTGAAATCAGCTGTTAGGAAATATATACACACCTGCAAAACATGCATTATAGATAAAGGAAGGGTAAACAATCAATTTATGGGCCAGTTACCAGCAGTTAGAGTCACCCCACATCGAGCATTTTTGAACAGCGGCGTTGATTATGCTGGACCCGTGCTAATCAGGACATCTAAAGGCCGAGGACACCATGCTACAAAGGGATACATATGCCTGTTTGTCTGTATGGCTACTCGTGCTATACACCTGGAGGCTGTGACAGATCTTACATCTCAAGCATTTATGGCAGCCTTTAAAAGATTCGTGGCGCGCAGAGGCCCATGCATGCATTTGTGGAGTGACAATGGCACGAACTTTGTGGGTGCAGCCAAAGAACTCAAGCAGCTTTTTCAGAAAGGAAAAGACAACTTAGCGGCTGAAGTCGCCGAACTCTTAGCCAATGATGGTACTACATGGCACTTTATCCCACCAAAAATGCCAACATGTGGAGGTTTATGGGAAAGTGGAGTTCAGTCCGCTAAAAAACATCTTACAAGAGTGAATAAGGACACCAAACTGACTTACGAAGAGATGGCCACTCTGTTAACACAGATCGAGGCCTGCCTCAATTCTCGACCACTTTGCCAGATGGATAACACCACTACAATGACACCATTAACTCCCGGTCATTTTCTTGTTGGCGAGTCTCTAATAAATGTACCTGATATTAACTACGAACATCAAAAAACCAGTTTATTAACCAGATGGCAAATGATTCAGAAGATGACACAAGAATTTTGGCGTCGCTGGCAAGCAGAATATCTCCACACGCTACAGCAGAGATATAAATGGCAGATGCCTGTTTCATCACCAGATATAGGAGATCTTGTGGTTATCAAGGATGAAGACACACCCCCCGCAAAATGGTTACTTGGCAGGGTCAAGTATTTGCATCCAGGAGCGGATAACCTTGTAAGAGTGGTCACAGTACAGTGCAAGGGTAACCATGAATTAAAAAGACCCCTGTCTAAACTAATACCACTGCCCAAAAATGTTGAGACTGAGTGAGCTATGGTGGGCGGGTTTGTCGATTGACTGCATGAATACTAATATATATATTGTTATAACCAAATTAATTCATTTTATTCCATTTATTGCGAGTTAATTACAGTGAGATTTTAGTGTCATATTAGATTATTATTTGAATAAGAAGTTACAGTCCATTGCATGCATATTGTTAATTTAATACTTTTCTTAAAAACTATTGTTTTTGGTGGGCGGTATGTCCGATACTTATATAAATGTGTTCTAAACAGCCTGTCATTAGTGCAAAATAAATCCTCAAAACGAATAGACGTATTACTTTATTTCTCAACCGTGCCGTCATTCAAAATTGAACCTTAACACACTGAACACTAGTTGACTACGGAACCCTAATGAGTGAATTTGTTTGTGTTCGACGCGATCTTTGTGATCAAATAATAAGAGGGAAAAGTACTTCAGACCTCAAACAATATTTGTTGGATAACTTTCAACTATCGGAAACTGATGTTAATACAGTGTTAGACAGTATTAAAAAAAATCTAACATCAAGTTGCAACCAGAAATGGACCAAAGCTCAAAGAAAGCCAGACAGGTTTGAGAGCCTATACTCAAATTGGTTAAATGGTGAGTTTAAAGTACGTAGCGTAAAGTATGTAAGCAAATATAACTGGTACCACATGCCATCTTCAGTCCATAAACTACTTATACATGGTGCTAAAATAATAGAGCATTATGCAGTTTTGCCAATAGGACAATTATCCGAAGATGCACCAGGAAGCCCGAAATAAAGATTACAAGAAATATAGGTTACATCACGCTAGGAAGTGTTCCAGATCAGCAACAAACGAAGACGTTCTGCATATTTTGTTATATGCACCTGATCCTTATATATCTAGCTTAAATAAAGCAAGTTTTCTAATATCTAAAGAGTTGTTTGACGAAGCTAAAGAATTGTTGGAAATAGAAAGTGATGAATAGGATAAGCGCTATTTTTTTTTATCTCGTAAATGTTTGTTTAATAATAATAATTTAGATTTAAACTTAGTTTAACTAAAAGTGTAACTTTTATTGCTATTTTAATATAACAATATAATTTTTTGTATGAAATTTTATGAAACTTTATCTTTGTCATTTTTTTTACGAAAAATACATAATTTTTAAAATTATGATGTTTGATTTCTTTTATTGCCTAGGTATTCATAAATACATGAAAAAAAATTCAAGGAGAAAAATCACAAAACAACAGAGTTATCGATTTTTGAGATGGAAAGTACCGGTTGGTCCCATAGTGCGGCGGCGCAGGAGCGGCCGGATTTAATGCGTAAAATCCTTTCTAACGTTCCTAACAGGAATAAATTTGAATCAAAAAGATGTTGTCGCCGTTGTTCAGACATTATGTTCCCGAATAAAAACAAATATCTCGACGACACAACCACGAACACAACACTACGCCGCTATAGTGTCGCGCGATCTGCCCGCTGGTTTCGAGAACGGGTCTGCGTTGCCCGCGCCGCTCCCGCGCCGCCACCGCCGCCGCCCCGCTGCCCGCAAGATTCGAGGCAGAAGCCTAAGGCGCGCGTGGAACAATACGCGCCGTCGACGTCTTGGGCTCGGTCCGGACGGTGGCCGGAAATCGGGATCAGATTACCGGCGGCGGCGCCGTTGCCTCACGCGTGCGGCCTTCTCCTTTGCTAGCACTACTGTTTCGCAGAAGGAGGCGTCCGCCTGCCACTCCTCGCTCCGGACCATGGCCTGTACCAAGGCCCGGAGCGAGAGATCGCTGCCACCGATATCCCCCACGAGGACACGGCGGTGCTCTGCCCTAGCGAGGCACACCTCAACTGCATGCTCCACATATGAACCGTGCGGAAGTGACTCCTGAACTGACCAGTGAGGATCTGCGTCATGCGGGTGAGGACGCGTAAGGTCTCTCCAGCCACGCCTCAAAGAGTATAATTATGGCGTGCCCAACCAAATAAGTCATGAGCTAGTTATGATGAGGGATGTTAAAGTAAAATAATTAAGTTAAGTAAAATGCGTATAGTAGGGGCGGCGAGATGGGGATTTTGCGGGATACTCGAGCGCGTCAGAAAATCATATGGGGAGAACCTAATTTGTAATGTACTCCTACCACATATAGACCGTAATAGACCCTTAACAAGGTAACTTAATAAGTACATGCAGAAAAGTGTATATTTCAATAATCTCACAATTTGACCGTATACGCAAATAGGCGAGTAATAAAGTTACATTGTAAGGTTCCTGTTAACATTTTGCTGCAACGAGTAATTGGTTTACCAATGTTTTCTTAGATAATTGTGTTAGGAACGGTAGAAATTTTACATCGTCCCATGAAAACCGTCAGATTATAGGTTTTTCATGATCCTAATAGTCCCTATAGGATTACGAAGCCTTCAAAATATAAAAACAAAAATCAATCGCGTCATAGTATTTCGTGGTTACGATTTTTTTTTTAATTTCTGAAAAATCTTACATGCTCTTCCCCCCACTGAAATGGAAACTTGCCATAGACTCTTTTTCGTTTTGGAACCTAATCTTCACAATACAATAGTTCCCATGGCCCTATAATAACTGCTTTAGCATTCGTCTCTCCCCTACTTTTAAATATTTCCAGTAAACAACCTGAAGTAGGTTGGAAGATAGGAATAAGTAAATTTGGCCCTGAACTTGTCGCGTAAGTGAGAAATTATACCTACAATAAATTCGCTTGATTTTCACGTTCGCTTTCGATGATAATTTGATGTAGCCGATGCGATTATAGTATAGGTACCGGCACGAATCTTGAGCGCTCGGCGTCAGAGTGGGGATCGCTTTGCGCATTGGCGAGCCAATCGTCGTCGTTTTTAGATACATGCAGCAAGCGCAGGGAACGAATCACGAGTGATGTCTATGACACGATGGCGCGGCGAGCCAATCACTAACCCTCCCCGCCCCTGCGTCCACTTCGTACCATCAAAGAGACCGAATATTTGACTTCTGCGCAACTTGACGCCAGCGCTCAAGCTCTGTGCCGGTATCTATACTGTTGTTCTAATCGCATACGAAAATCAAATATCACTAGTAATATTTGGCGTACAGTGTAGCCATAAACGTGAATACCAATTATTTGTTTTAACCGCTCATGTACCGCCGGTCGCATCGCGATCCAGTGTAGCGTCAGCCTTAGCCCAGTTCATTTTGAATTCTTATTTTAAAACACCAGGCTTCAGATGAGAGTGTTGTGTGTGCAGGTTAGGCGTGGAGGACGCGGAGCACCGACTCAAGTTCATGTCGGCGGGCCGCGAGGACGTGGACGTGCGCTGCCTCGGCGACGGCCGCCCCTTCGCCATCGAGGTGAGTGTAGTGTGTGGAGTGTGCAGGCTGGGGGTCAAGCTCGCGGAGCACCAGCTCAGGGGGCGCGCGGACGTGGACGTGCGCTTCCTCGGCGACGGCCGCCCCTTCGCCATCGAGGTGAGTGTAGAGTGTAGTGTGTGGAGTGTGCAGGCTGGAGGTCAAGCTCGCGGAGCACCAGCTCAGGGCGCGCGTGGACGTGGACGTGCGCTTCCTCAGCGACGGCCGCCCCTTTGCCATCGAGGCGCGTGTAGTGTGTGATGTATGCAGGCTGGCGGTCAAGCTCCCCTAGCACCAATTCAGGGGGCGCAAAGACGTGAAAGAATCATCAAAATTGGTTTACATTTGGCGGAGACATGTCTGAAGAAGATACAAAAAAAAAAACACATTAAAATGGGAATCTCCTCCTTTTTCGAAAGTCGGTTAACAAAAAACACGGATTATGATTGTGCATTTACTTTGTTCTTGTTGTACTGTGCAAGTAATAGGTCACAGACAGCCGGTCCTGTGCGTCTCGCATCCATCGGGTTCCCGCGACCCTCACCACATCATCGGTTGCCCCTTGTGGGAGGCCTTGGTCGCCACTCCAGTACCTTTCGTCCTCATCGAGCATCTGTTCTGCGAGCAATGTGATCGTTATGACGACACTCGAGGGAGGCCAACGGCCAACAAGGGACGTCTTTCGGCTGAAATGATGATAATGGTTATAGCAAAGCCGTTACAGGTTGATTGAATGAAGCTAGTCACATAAAATTCATTCGAAAAGATTTGATATGATTTGACGTTAGTTAGTATTATTGTACCGGGAAAATAACTTTAATCGAATTTTGTTTTTTTTTTTATTTGAAACTTATATAGAAAAAATGTAAATCATAACCTTATTATGGTGCTCAGACCTGGTCACTCACCGAATTACAAAACTTTCTTATTGGGGTTTAAAAAAAAGCTAGGTATGGAGCACAAGTCTGTTCAGGTCACATTTACTCTGAGAAGAGAAACCTGTCCCCCAGTGTACCTGGGTGGAAGACAACTGCCCCACAGCGATTCAGTCAAGTATCTGGGAATGCATCTGGACCGCCGATTGACATGGCAAAAACACATTGAGTCAAAACGTAATGAGATAAACTTCAAATACAAAGGGCTGTACTGGCTACTGGGAAGGAACTCCAAACTGTCCCTGGATAACAAACTCCTATTATACAAGTGTGCTATAAAACCAGTTTGGACCTATGGAATCCAGTTGTGGGGAGCAACCTGTGACTCTAACAAAAACAAAATCCAAAGAACCCAGAACTACATCCTGAAACAAATCAGTAATGCACCCTGGTTCATACGAAACTTGGAAGTTCACGAGTATACCAACATGCCAACAGTAAAGGAAGAAATAAGAGCATGTTCGGGGAAATACAAAACCAGACTGGAGAAACATCCAAACCAGCTAGCTGTCCAGCTTACATTACCAGACTGTGTGCACAGATTAAAGAGACACAGAACATTAAAACTCGGCAATATATGAGCCATTATATTGGTATGGAGGATACTTCTAATGAGAAATATCACTCCACCGGAATTATTCGTTTAACGCATCTACTCATAGTTGAAAAGACTGATTGCACGATAAATATTGGAAAAAAAAAAAAAAAGGTATGGAGCGCAGCATTCTGGGTTTAAAAAAAAAAAAAAAAAACGAGTTCGGAATAACACGCTGCGCTCTATAACGGACGAAATAAACGTAAGCAAAAACGCTGTCAGGCTCAAATGTGATTGGGCGGGTCACGTCAGCCGCATGAACAGTGACCGCTGGGCAAATTTCGCCACGCAGTGGGTTCCTGCAGAGGGAAAACGTCGTCGAAGCCGCCCTAGAAAGAGGTGGCGAGACGATCTGGACGCGTATCACAGGGACTGGTTCGAGACGGTGCGGGAGAAGAATGTTTGGAAGGATTTGGGGGAGGCCTTTGTCCAGCAGTGGGACAGTAATGGCTAGGTAAAAAAAAAGAACCTTATAATCCTATTAAAACAGTCCATTATAGGTTTTACTTCATAATTTCTAAGAAATTACCTTCAAAATGATCAGACAAAGTTAAACGTAGGTACTCTACTTTGCCTAGGCAAGAATATTGCAGTTAAAATGTATTTTCTAATTAACGTATTTGGTACCGTAGCGCATTGATATAGTACTCATATGTAAGCAGACTCTCTCTCTTTTGCCTATGCAAAAGAGAGAGCCTTGTCCCTTTATTTGGGGTCGGCTCTCCTCGTACCGCGGCGCCAGGACGCTCGGTCCCGGGTTTTCTGTATATCTAGTTGTGCCCGCTTGGTATCCCTATTTGCGGTTGTCCACCACGTAGAAAGTGGTCTCCCTTTGCCTCTCTTTTTATTAGGAATGGCTAAAGCCCTTTGAACGCAATAGTCCGTGTCTTGCCTCATCACATGTCCAAACCACCTCATACGACTCTCCGTCATCTTTTCTATTATGGGTGCTACCTTGAACGATCCCCTTATGTACTCATTTCTTACTTTATCAAGTCTTGTAACTCCCGCTGACCACCTGAGCATCTTCATCTCGGCTGTGAGCATTCTTTGTTCATGTTTCTGTAGGGCAGCCCAGCACTCGGATTCATACATCATAGCAGGCCTCACCGCGGTTTTGTATATCCTACATTTAGTTGTATGGGCATTCGGTTGTCACATAATACGCCAGTCAGTGCTCTCCATCTTCACCAAGCTGCGTTGATTCTGTGCGCCACATCCGAGTCTATGCTGGCATCTGCTGTTACCATCGGTCTGAGGTATTTGAACCGATCTACTTTGGGCACTGGATGCCCTTCGATGAAGATCTCTGCATTGGGTGTCTGCTGGCCGCTGAAGTCGCATCTGAGATATTCTGTCTTGCTTCGACTAAAGGCCATTGTTCTCGAGTGCCTGTGTCCATTGCTGGAAGTTGGAGTTCAATTTAGTCGGGCATTTTTCAGTTAGTACAACGTCGTCCGCATATAGGATGGTCCAAGGAAGCGGGGACTGAATGTCTTTCTTGAGGTAGTCCATAGAACTATTGAACAGAAAAGGACAAAGTGCTGAGCCCTGATGTACTCCTAATTTTACTTCAAACGGCGCGCTGAGTCCGGCTAGGCTTCTCACCTGAGTGCTTATGTGGTCATACATATCTTGTACAAGGAATATACATTCAGTCAAAAAAGTATCGGGAATGGATGATTTGTTTATGGTTCCAAATTTAAATTTTAGATTTTTTTGTTGTTGCTAGATTGGCACAACTGTTTTCCATTTTGATTGATTTCGACGCACTCGACGCTTTCAGACGTGCTCATCAATGTATTAAATATTTAATTAAATTAACATTTGCATAATTAGTGACCTAGTTTAGTGTACTGGCGTGTTATACAGACACACTTTGTAAGTGCTGATAAGTTCAAAATGAACTAATTGGATTATTATAATCTAAAATATGGATAGCAGCCCTTTCAATCGGAGCGGGATAATGCGACGCAGCCCTCCTCCAACACCTACACCGACGCAGCCCCAACCTAGACATGAACGAGCCCAGGAAGATGAGAGAATGGAAATAGTAACGACTCCTGAGATTCAGAACTGGTTGAGTTCTATTGAGCAGCATTTGAACGAGGTATGTGCCATTTCTTCTGATGGAAAACTTAACTCGGATCAGAAACTAAAAATAAGCAATCTATGCCGAAAAGTTAGTTATGGAGTCTCTCAACTGGCTGTCCAATACCAATCGTTAAAGCACAATGCTGTGAAGACCCATAACTCCCTAAAAACTTTAACAGTGCCATTTCTTCTGATGGAAAACTTAACTCGGATCAGAAACTAAAAATAAGCAATCTATGCCGAAAAGTTGGTTATGGAGTCTCTCAACTGGCTGTCCAATACCAATCGTTAAAGCACAATGCCGTGAAGACCCATAACTCCCTAAAAACTTTAACAGAAGACCGAAACCTAAGGGATTGTGTCTTAGAAATGAACCGGACGATTAAAGAATCGTGTGGAAAGCAGGAAACCGCTACTTCATCTTTTGCAGATATAGTGAAGAAAGGATCAAACAGTTTTGTTCATCCCAACACTTTTAGCTCTGTGACAATTTATCCCCGCGACAACACGAAGACCAGTGACGAAACCAAGAACATTGTCCAGAAAATCGTTTGCCCAGGTGATATGAAGCTAAAAGTCCGAGGCGTACGTAAAATAGGAAAAGGAGGTGTAGGGTTCACCCCTACCATGTAGTTTATTTATGTTTATAATAAACTCACACAACACACCACAAATAAAACACAACATTAACACAGTCACAGTAATATTATCGTGTACGTTTATCAATAACACTACACTACATTCACGGCATTCATAATGTTTAGCATTATGCTGTCGGATGGTGTCGGTCGCCCCAGCGCGCGGGCCAGCGCGCGAAACGGTTGAGCATCCCTGCTCAACCTTAACATTTCAAAATATGTGGGTCAGTCGGTTATAGACCTCGCCGCCTACCGCCTGCGCCCGCGCATCTTACTAACCGTGACTTGGAATATTGATTGTTGCGCGAACTATTATTGTTAATGTGTACTATTGTTTCGTGACTGTATATTGTGTGTCTCTTCTGTCCACTCTGTGTTCTCCTTCTGTGTTGTGTGTTATGTACTCTGTGACCGGTGGTCGAGTAAACCGTGAGTACGAGCAGTGACTTTTATTTTCGCTCACCCGCACTTTCACTACACACATAAACTTTTACCAAAAAGGACTTATTATCAGCACCGAGACAAAAGAGGATCTAGACAAGCAAACAGTCCAACAAGCTTCTTCAGGGCTCACCATCGACGACCCCCAAAAGCGCAAACCACGCATTATAGTTATAGGAGTCCCTGCATCAATGGCTGAAAATGAGGTTTTCAAGTGTATTTATGACCAAAACTTGGCCGACAAATCGCCGACTTTGACCAGAGATGCATTTTTGACCTCAATCAGACTTAGCCATAAATCTGGCAGGAAAGATGCAGAGAACTGTAATTATATAATAGAAGTTCCAGCTTCAATTCGGAAGGCACTCATCACGCAAGATAGACTATTTGTCAATTGGACGTCCTGTCCGGTACGAGACTTCACTCTGGTAATGAGATGTTACAAGTGCCAGCAGTACGGTCATGCGGCCAAGACGTGTAAAGTCGCTGCCCCTACGTGTGGTCATTGCGGTGTAGAAGGGCACACAACCCAAGACTTTTTTTTTATAATGGATAGGCTCGCGTTTGACCACAATCTCACCTGATGGTAAGCGATGATGTGGCCGACGATGGAGCACGCTTGCCTAGAAGCAATCTATTCACTCTTGACTTAAAGACCCCTAGGTTATATCTATCAGGAAACACAGACTCCGGCAGGGAATTCCATTCCTTAGCTGTACGCATAATGAATGTACTCCCAAAACGCTTTGTACGTATAGGTGGGATGTCCACCATGTACCGGTGGCGCAACGCCGTACGTCTTGTGGTCCGATGATGGAACGGACTTGGCGGAATTAAATTGTGTAACTCTAGAGCACACTCCCCGAAGTGTAAACGATAGAAAACAGACAGGCTAGCAACTCGGCGTCGATGCTCAAGACTTTGGAGTTTTGACTTCACAAGAGCATCATTGCCTATGATCTTCTTGGCACGCTTTTCAGTAGACTCTAGTGCATCTAGCTGGTATTTGGCTGACCCATCGCAAAGATGAGAGCAGTACTCCATACACGATCGAACTTGCGCTTGATAGAGGTTGAGCAGCTGTTCCGGCGTGAAATACCGTCTCACCTTTGCTAAGATCCCCAATTTTTTGGCAGCTAGTTGGGCTTTTGCCTCGATGTAGGAGCCGAAATTAAGGGTAGAAGATAGCGTTACCCCAAGAAGTTCAAGGTGGTCGGTAATTGGCACGGTTACACCCCGGAAAGATGGAGCCGGGTGGAATTGGCTCCGTTTAGCGGAGAAAAGACACGCCTGGGTTTTCGTCGCATTGAACTTTACCAGATTGGCATCGCCCCATTCTGAGACTGCCGATAAGGACGAGTTCAAGCGTTCAACCATAGCCTCTCGAAATGACCGGATCTGTGACCAACTAGCTCGTGCGTTAGACACATATCTCTCAGCAACAGTGCTGTCGTCTGCATACCCAAAGGTTCCGGGTTTAAGTAGGTCATTTATGTGCAGCAAAAACAGTGTTGCCGAGAGTACCGACCGTTGAGGGACTCCGGCAATTATATCCATTTGACCGGACGAGCATCCATCAATTACCACTCGGATGGATCGATCCCTCAAGAAGTCTGCGATCCAATCACACAGACCAGTGGGTAGACCGAAGGAAGGAAGCTTAGCAAGAAGGCTTTCGTGCCAGACCCTATCGAAGGCCTTCGAGATATCAAGGGACACGGCAAGCGCTTCCCCATGCTTCTCAATGGCCTCGCTCCAGATGTGAATGGCATACGCAAGAAGGTCCCCAGTAGACCGATTTTGGCGAAAGCCGTATTGCTGGTCGCTGAGGATGTCGTTAGCTTCCAGGTATGCCAGAAGCTTCCTGTTAATTACCCGTTCCATACTCTTACAGAGGATGGACGTAACAGAGATGGGTCGGTAGTTTGCCGGGTCAGCTCTACTGCCCTTCTTGGGCACAGGCTGCACGTTAGCTTGCTTCCAAGCCATCGGCACTTTTCCAGTCTCATATGAGAGGCGAAATAGGCGAGTCAAGATCGGAGACAATTCAGGCGCACAAGTTTTTAGAACGACCGCTGGTATCCCGTCGGGGCCACTGGCTTTATTCACGTCAAGGTTACTCAAGACCCTACGAACGTCCTTCTGATGGATACGAATATCCGACATATTCGTCACGCACCCATCAGGAGAAACAGGGGGTCGCGCGTCACCGGAGTCCAGACGCGAAGATTCCGCAAAAAGAGAAGCAAATAGGTTTGCTTTCTCCTCAGCGGTGTGGGCCAGTGATATTTATAAAAATATAGATAGCTTTAACCTTCTTCTTCATAGACTAAACCTTGAGTGTGATATATTGGTACTAACTGAGTGCTGGTTGTGTGATCGTCAGGCCAACCTCCCAGAAATACCTGGGTATAATTTATTTTATACCACAATAAACAACAACCAAAATGACGGTGTGGTTGTTTATTCCAAGGAAACTATAGACGTCACTGTCGAAGAAGTTCCTCTAAAGGACTGTATGAGTAATTGCTTGATCATCAATACTCAATACTCAATACTTTATTGCATTCCATATGTACATAATATAGATGGTATAAAAATATAGATAAGACCAATATGGACCCTGTCGGGCACAGCAAAGCTAGGAGAGAGGATGAAGGCTAATAAAATAAAGATATTTCACTTATTATTGTCATCATTATTAATAAATGATGTGCCTATCTATTTAAATTAAATTGTGTATGCATGTTATTATATAATTATGTCTAAGTATTGGTATATTTTATTTATTTATTGTCGTTATTATTATTAAATTTTGTTATTGTTAAAATTAATGTATGTATATATATTATTATAATGTCTTAATTTAACTAATTTATGACAGGTATTTTTATTATTTTCTTCGTCATTATTATTAGATTATGTATTTATTTAAATTAATCATGGTATTACTATGTCTGTGTATCAGGTTGATAAATTGTGTTAGATATTTTAATTTATTTTTGTCATGAATTAAATTTATAAATTGTCAGATATTTTATTTATATTTTGTCATAATTATTATTAAATTGTCATTATTCAAATTAATTTATTTATGTGTATTATTGTTACGTCATCGTATAAGTAAATTAAATGTCAGGTATTTTGATTTATTTTTATCGTCATTTATAAATTGTCAGATATTTTATTTATTTATATTTTGTCATAATTATTATTAAATTGTCATTATTCAAATTAATTTATTTATGTGTATTATTGTTACGTCATTGTATAAGTAAATTAAATGTCAGGTATTTTTATTTATTTTTATCGTCATTATTATTAAATTATGTAAATTGTTATTTATAATTTGTCATTTAGATATTCATTTAGGCTATAGTAACATTTGTTTATAAGAAAAAGTTTCAATTTATTGATAAAGATGTTATCTTTGTCTAAATTCTTTATAATTTCGGGTAACTTATTGTAGATTTTTATGGACATCACAAGGGTACTATTGGAGTGCATTTTTAGTCGCGATGGTGGTAAGTTTAGTCTATTTTTATGTCTAAGCATAATTTTTGTTTGTATATCTTCTCTTTTTGTAAAGAAATTTGGATACTTACGCACGAACTTACATACTTCAAATATGTAGAGACAGGGTAGGGGTAAGATCTTTAGTTCCTGGAAATGGGGTTTACAGCTGTCGGTGTCTTCAATATTTACCAAGATTCTAATTAGTTTCTTTTGTAGGGTAAAAAGCGAAGGTATATCAGTACTATTGCCCCATAAAATGACTCCATATTTGAGCCATGCATAAGCATAAGCATAGTACATTGCTAGTGCAGTTTTTAGGTCTGTCGTTTTTTTGATCTCTCGAAGAGCGTAAGAGAATTTTGATATTTTTGCTTTTATTTTCTGGATGTGTATTTTCCAATTTATGTGCGTATCAATGTTTAAGCCTAATAGGGTGAATTTATCAACTACTTCTAATTTATTATTTTTAAAGCTAAAGTTTATATTTATTGGTGGTTTTTGGCGAGGGTAGAATGGGATTATTTTAGTTTTGTTGAAGTTAATTTCTAAGTTGTGCTCAGTCATCCAGTTTATTGTGGAGACCAGTATGGAGTTTAATTTTTCATTTATGTTTGAATTATTTTCGCATGAAGTAAGTATAGATATGTCATCTGCAAATAGGACACATGGCTCATTTATATTAGCAGGCAGGTCGTTTACGTAGACGAGAAATAAAAAACATCCTATTACGCTTCCTTGCGGGATTGAAGCGGTAATCTGTCTGCTGTCGGATCTGATTAGTTCTATTTCATTTTTGTTGGTATTATAATGCTCGATTTCAACTATTTGCTCCCTATTTTTTAAATAAGATACGAACCAATCATAACATTTTCCGCGGAGTCCTATACTATATAGTTTTTTTAATAATATTTCAAATTGTACTTTATCATATGCTTTAGTCATATCCAATTGGAGTCCTATCGCATATTTTTTGTTATTAATTATTTCAAGGGCTTTTTGTATATATTTGTAAACGGCCAGAACAGTGGAGCGGTTTTTTCGGAAACCGTTTTGGCAGTCATTAAATATTTTGTATTTTTCGCAAAAAGCATATACTCGGTTGCACATAGCCTTTTCAAATATTTTGGAAGCAGTCGGTAAGAGCGCAATTGGACGGTAATTATTGGGATCAGTTTTTTTATTTTTCTTGTGAATTGGTTTTATCACCATCTAGAGACTGACAAGCCACACTTGCTTTTCTTGACGGAGACGCAGATTAGATGTCCGGCAGATGCGGCGTACCTCAGCTACCCGGGATACTCATTGGAGCATCATTTCCTGCAACGTGCTGGGGTCTGTGTGTACGTCCGTAATGACATCTGCTGTCAGCGTCTCCGACACCTTGAGGACACAACTCTTTCCACGCTATGGCTGTTGGTGGACACTGGCATGGACAAAATTGTCTATGCCTGTGTCTATCGATCGCACAGCGGTGATCAGGAGACAACTCGAATGTTTGACCACCTCAGTGAGGCCGCCGATAAGGCTCTGCATCGGCACCCTGATGCGCAGCTCGTCGCTCTGGGGGACTTTAATGCCTGTCACCAAGACTGGCTTTTCCCGTACCAGAAGACCGACCATGCTGGGAGAGAAGCCCGAAATTTTGCGGTATCGATGGGCCTGTCCCAGCTGGTGAAGCAAGCAACTAGGGTGCCTGATGTAGCTGGTCATACTGCCAACTGTCTGGACCTTCTGCTGACCACCGACCCAGACAGATGTATCGTAACAGTTTCTTCACCACTTGGAACTTCAGATCACTGTCTGGTGAAGTCTGTATCGTCCTTCTCCCCACTTGACTGCGACTCTCGTGGTGAACGGCGAATGTGGCGATACAAGTCAGCAGATTGGGATGAGATGCGTCACTTTTTTGCGTCTTATCCTTGGCAGCGGGTCTGCTTCTCTTTTAAAGATCCGTCGAGGTGTGCGGATGCTGTGTCCGATGTGGTGCGTCAAGCTATGGAGTATTTCATTCCTTATAGTGACGTACCCATCGGAAGCTCAGCTCACCCATGGTTCAACGCTGATTGCGTTCAAGCTGAAGAGCGTAAGCATTCGGCGTTTCTAGCCTGGGTTGACGCTCGTGACCGCAAATCTCCGGATCTGAGCTCAGCAAAGAGAGCCTTTAACCGTGCTGCCAAGTCCTACAAAAAGGCACTAAAGAAGGCTCGCTTTGACCGCATTGCCCATATTGGCACAAAGCTTTCTGCACAGCCATCCGGTAGCAGAGCTTTCTGGTCCCTTGCCAAATCGGTCGAAGCGAACTTCTGTCGGCCCACATTGCCTCCGCTGGTTAAACCTGACGGAACACTGGCTCATTCGGCGAGAGAGAAAGCAGGACTCTTTGCATCTCTCTTCGCCCATAATTCTCGTCTTGATACTGGCAGTGCTACTCCACCGACTCTACCTCACTGCGACACTTCGATGCCCGAGGTTCGCATAAGGAACAAAGAAGTTCTGAGAGCACTGTGTCGTCTAGACGTGAATAAAGCTAGTGGACCCGATGGTATACCAGCGATTGTTCTCAAGGCTTGTGCGCCCGAGTTGTCTCCTGTATTGACACGCTTGTATCGCCTCTCGTTTAGGACTGGAATAGTGCCCAAGTCCTGGAAGCTTGCCAACGTGCAACCCGTGCCCAAAAAGGGCAGTCGTGCCGATCCTACCAACTATCGGCCGATTTCGATAACCTCCATACTCTGTAAGATTATGGAGCGTGTGTTGAACTCGCGCCTCATGGCATACCTAGAAGGTAACGATCTCCTCAGTGACCGACAGTACGGGTTTCGCCGCAATCGATCTACTGGGGACCTACTAGTGTATGCCACCCACTTGTGGGGCGAGGCCCTCGAGAACAATGGGGAAGCAATTGCTGTCTCCTTAGACGTCTCGAAGGCCTTCGACAGGGTATGGCATGCTAGCCTCTTGAGCAAGCTTCCAGCATACGGCATTTCTCCTGGTCTGATTAACTGGGTAAAAGATTTCCTGAGAGAACGGTCTCTTCGAGTTGTTGTCGATGGATGCTCATCAGAGCCCATGACGACTAATGCCGGAGTTCCTCAGGGATCAGTGCTCTCTGCAACTCTTTTCCTGCTGCATATTAATGATCTGCTGATGCCCGGTATCTATGGGTATGCAGATGATAGCACAGTTGTAGAGAGATACCTGCCAGGTGCTCGGGCT
The DNA here is from genome assembly GCA_910589285.2 of Mythimna ferrago. Lineage (NCBI taxonomy): Eukaryota > Metazoa > Arthropoda > Insecta > Lepidoptera > Noctuidae > Mythimna > Mythimna ferrago. Next base: position 160,787 of record OU342698.1, on the reverse strand, counting down.
AGTAAAGAGCAAATCCGGTCCGAACGAGAGGCTATGGTAGAGCGTACGAATATCTCGCTTCAGGCAGTCTCCAAGTGGGGCGAAACCAATCTGGTGGGATTCAACGCAGCCAAAACACAGGCGTGTTTGTTCACCGCCAAAAGGAGCCCGTTCACCTCGGCTCCTACTTTTCAGAATGTATCATTGGATTGTACCGACCGCCTTCAGCTCTTGGGTGTCGAAATTTCCTCCGACCTCAATTTTGGGCGGTTCATTGAGTCCAAAGCCAAAGTAGCTGCTAGGAAACTAGGCGTTCTCGCAAAAGTCCGACGGTACTTCACACCGAGACAGCTTTTAATGTTATACAAAGCACAGGTCCGATCGTGTGTGGAGTACTGCAGCCACATATGGGCTGGTGCTGCGAAGTGCCACCTGGCAGCTTTGGACTCAGTGGAAAGGCGTGCGAAGAGGCTGATTGGTGATCCAGATTTGGTTAAGACCAATCTTCAAAGCCTTGAGCACAGGCGTAGGGTAGCCAGCCTTTCGGTGTTTTACAGATTGCATTTTGGAGAGTGTGCGCAGGAATTGCATGACTTGATTCCGCCATCTCATTTCTACCATCGGACAAACCGACGCACGGCGAGTATCCACCCTTACGTTGTTGAAACATCTACGGTCCGGACTAAGCGTTTCGCCTCGTCATTTATACCGCGTACTTCGAAGGACTGGAACAGTTTGCCTGCTGCGGTCTTTCCGTCTGATTATAATTTGGGTGTCTTCAAGGCTAGAGTGAATAGGCTCTTAATAAACTAGTGCGCCTCACCATCAACGATTGCATCACTGCTTACCATCAGGCGGGATCGCAGTCAAGTACTAGTTTATAACAGATAAAAAAAAAAAAAAAAAAAAATCAGAGCCTTTTTTAAAAGATTGGGAAAAATTCCTTCTTCAAAAGATTGGTTTAAAAATTCTAATAATAAATAAAATGGTAAGGTTAATTCATCTGCACATTTTTTTAATAAGGAAGGTGGAAGTTCATCAATGCCATGACTGTTTTTATTTTTTAAATTTTTTATTAATGATTTCACCTCGTAAGGATCAATTGGACTGAGGAAGATTGAATTTTCAGAAGGGCAAATAACTGAAGGTTCTTTCTGTCTGTCGGATGGCTTGTTCGGAGCCTCTCCGACAGACGCAAAAAAATTATTAAATATATTTGCAACCTCTTTTGGTTCAGATGTAAAACTATTATTCGTTTGTAGGGTTATATTACATTTCTCACTTGCTATTTTTTTATTTGTACGTTCATTTACTATACTCCACATTGTCTTAACTTTATTATTTGATTTAGTCAATTTATTTTTGTAGTGGAGTTTTTTTGCTGTCGTTACTGTTTTCTTGAGAATCTTTTCATATTTTTTGTAATGTTGGGTTAATATCGGATTGTTTGTTTTAGTTATTAATATTTTTAATAATCTCTTATTTTTACAAGACTTTTTTATGCCTACAGTGAGCCAGTAATTTTTATATTTAGATTTTAACTTAATTTTTTTAAATGGCATAGGGGAGAAGGGGGAAATTGGAGCCTACTAAGGAAAAAGTTCAATAAAAGTCAAATTTATGGATACTTAAGAACTTTTTATTAAAAAACTAAATCCTTACTCATTTGACTATCATTTAATAGTAGCGTTAACGTTACATTATTAGGCGTTTAACCACAGATAAACTTTAAAGAAAAAAAAACAGAATCGCTCTCATTACCTTTTTTTTTTTTTTTTTTTTTTTTTTTATGGTGGGAAAAAATCATGCATTGACATCCCCCGCTCTTGGGCGGAGCGGGAGATAGTGTCAGACTCTTACTGACTAAAAGACCCACCCCGTTCCTTCTAGCCTTCATACCGGGGCTCGAGCGCCCTTTCGGATAACCCTGGGTCGCTCTCATTACCTGACTTTGCGGGAAATGAGAGCCTATAAATTCCCATATGTGTAATGGGAGCTACTTAATTATTAAATCAGCCTCAAAAATTTCGTTTTATGTCTTAAATCTGACTTGATCATATAAATTATAATATAAATGTAACCTTATAACAATTATCTTTAAGGATCAAAGCAAAAAATGCAAATATAATCAACCGGGCTGTCAGAACCAGAACATTCTTTGTGTGCCCAATTACCGCAACCTCTGCAACGGTACCACATTTCGTTATCTTTTCCTGAGTCACAGCAAATAGCACACAATGTCTCTTCTTCTGAATATTCTGATTCATCATCACAAATATTCTCAAGGTTTTCTTCTTCAGACGTGTCAGTTTCATCCTCAAAAAGTTTCTTTTTTATTCTTTTAACTTTCTCGTTTTTGTTGGTTGCGTCCTTTCGTTTTTTTCCTTTTCCTGCGGTACATATTCTTTCTTTTTTGCTGGTTTCTCCTTTCTTCTTAGCAATGATTTTAGTTTTACATTTTTTCTCTAGACGTTTCTTCTCTTTCTCTTCAAATACTGTTTTCATTGGCGTGCTAGATAAAATTACTGAATGTTGTTTTCGCAAGGTCTTATTTTTGTTAGATATGTTAGGTAGTGGACTCACAACTGATAGAACTTTCGCAAAATTATTTGATATGGTTGGATCTGTACAGAGTGACTGTTCTTGAACGTCGTTTGTTGTGGACAAGGTCGTGGAAGTATTGGCAGGAGTTAGCTCGGGGGCAGTTTTATCATTCAACGAAAACGGGATTATAGAAGGGTTTGTGTTTGTTGAAAAGTTTTGGTGTAGTATTTGCTATATCGGGTGTAAAAAGACCCTTAACGAAAACGAAAACCACGTATTCTACCCATCACTAGGGTAGTTTTTTCTTCTAGAACATTCCTGGGAAATCACTGGTTCCGGAGATATTCAAGGTCAAAGTTAATTTTTTTTTCGGTTTTTTTTTCATAATCGTATAACAAGTGTCATTAGTAAACTTTCTTCCAAACAAACATTATCAAAATTATTGATTTTTCATAACAAATTACGCATTTGAAGTTACAAAAATGCAATGAATACTAAACAACGAGCATGGCACGCACGCACACGCGTGCAGTCGTCGAGTTCACCGACCACGCGAGCGGCGAGCGGCCCGGCCGAGTGTACCTACGTTGCTCAGCTGATAGAAATTACTTGGTACATTTATTAATTTTATCAATCGAACACTTCGATTTCACAGTTTCAACAAAAACATTGATTATAAATCAATACTCGATTGTTAAAATTTTGAAATTAGATAGGTACCTACTTGTCTAAACGCGGGCCGGGGCTGCTCTTGCTGTGCACGGGTACGCGGCGCATCTTACTTACCTACGTGAGTTCGTTTCTTTGACAACGTGAGTCTACGGCGAAACCCGCAGCGAACGCATCAGAGGGAGAACAACCTCTCGACCTAGCCGTCGCAGCCCCAGAGATGACCTGGACGTCGGGAGTCCGATTCCGATCCCGATTTCCGGCCACCGTAGGCGCGGGCTTGCGGACAGTAAGCAATGGGTAGCTCGCTGTCCGGCCGTCCGGTAACTGTTCGGACCGAGCCCAAGTCGTCGATGGCTCGCACTGTTCCTGCGCGCCTCAAGGAGCAGTCAGCAACAGCAGGGGCTCAGCTGGGTCGAAGCCTACTAAGGCCAGGGTTAATTCGAAAGATAGCTCAAGCCCCGGTACGAAAGGCAACAAAGGAACAGGAGTGGGTTTTTAGTCAGTAAAAGTCCGACACTATCTCCCGCTCCGCCCAAGAGCGGGGGATGTCATTAGATGATTTTCCAACCGCTAAAAAAAAAGACACCTAGTCTTTAGTGTTAAAATTTTGAGTGTGTTTATGTACCAAATGCGGCCTTCAAAGGTACTTACACGTACATCTACTAAGGTAGGTGCCAGATAAAAAATAACGGTCATTGACCTTTTCGTAATATCTCTGCGTAAGTACCAGATACAAACGGCAACTGAAGGAACAACAATCGGAGAGAGAGAGAGGGAGTTTCAGACTTTTACTGACTAAAGATCGGTAAAAGTCTTCACACAGAGCGCAAGGGGTCATTTGATGATTGATTTCCCATCGCAAAAAAGGTAGGTAAGTACTTCCTATTTATCTAAAAACTAAACTTGAATCCTAGGTTTAAACTTCTACCTAGGTTTAAGCCCTACCTACATTTAAACTTCTTAAATAACAACGTAATAAAACTCAGTAGGTAGGTACTAGTGACGCAACGAATATTGTAGGCATTTTTGAGAATGATTTCTGGTATTTTCTAGTAAGGATGGCTTCTAGTGCATAAGGCTGTAAGGCCTAATCACTAAAAGCAGGAATGATTGGAAATAAATCTCGCAAGTAGATAGGTACTTACCTACCTCACTTTAAAAAATGTTTAGTTAGGTACCTAATAAATTACATTTCAAAACATGAACGAGCACGCGGCGCGTTTTATCTGCGTGAATTCGTTTGTTTGTCGGGAGTCACAGAGTGATTTCCGGCCGCCGTAGACGAAGAGGGTAGCTCTCCGTCCAATAACTATCAAATCTTGGTGGACGGCGCGTTGTGTTCCACGTGCGCCTTATGAAGCTGTCAGCAAAACTGATGGGGCCCGATAGAAGCGATGCCTGAAAGGGTCACGTGAATATTCGAAAGAATAATCGCGACCTTGAATCGACAAGGCAACTGAAGGAACAACATTGGGTTGTAGTCAGTAAAAGTCAAACTCCCTCTCGCTTCAGCAGAGCGCGAAGTAATTTTGATAGTTTCCCAACATCAAAATAAATCGTAGCTACGTACACTTCCGTGCAACAGTCTGAACTGAGATAGGTAGGGTAGACCGGGGACAATTGAAACAATTTTACTTAAACCGTGAGCAGTGACTTATCTATTGTACCTACATCCCTCTTATTTATACCGCTGAAAGGGTCGTTATCTAGTTCCTAAATTAAACATAATCTGTATCTCTATTTCAAATAGTTAACCTACAATCACCTATTTAAGAAGACCGGGCGCAGTGGTTCTATTGACCCCACCCTAAGGACGGTTGAAACAGTATGTAGGGATAATTGAAACACTGGAAATATTGTATGAACTACTGGAGCTTTTTAATCAATCTTAACAACTTAACATGCCACTAAATTGTTTATTGAGATCGTGATAAATCCGTCATCGTAACATAAATATTTCAAAAATTATACATGCAAAAACTTTTTCAGTATAAACAACTCAAAATATATCTTATTTAAATCATTTAAGTGCTCTAATCTGTGCTATTGAATACTATTTCACATTATTAAAAGACTTAATATCTTATTATGCTTATAATAGCACTTACATGGGGGAGAAAACAAAGTATTCCAGTCTCATACAAAACAGCCTGTTTCAATCTTAACAATGTTTCAATCATGACAATGTTTCAAGCATAAAAATGTTTCAATCATAACCATCGTTTATTGACCCGTATAGGTTTACTCTTCTTGTGAAATTTAATTTCAAAGGAGATCAATCAACATCATTCAAGATCAATCAATCGATTTACCGAATAGCAATTCCTCATATATTATGTTATTATTATTATAATGAAAAAATATAGATCAAACTTAATGTCATGGGTTCAATTTTAGGGTCGTCTGAGTTATCGAGTTGCCCATCAGATGTAATTTTAACTAATAGGTAACCCAACCCCAACATAAAATAACCATTTAAACCACTTTTACTTGTAACCATTAGGTATTTTAATTTTATAATACATAATGATTGTGAGTAAAAAGTGGTTTTAAATGATTATTTTCTTTCATCGTAATACTGTTATTTTTTTTAATTCTGTGCGTTTTTATATTTTTTTGTAATTGATATTTTAATAAACACAACCTTTTTCTGTGCAGTCGGATAAAAACGTGGAATATGTGGGGACGTTTGAAACGTTTCAAACGTCCACAGATAAGTCGTTTCAAATGTACCCATGTCACATCTTCTAATTCAATACTCAATATTTTGGTATATATTGACTTAAACATTAATTACCAGTAATAAACACAATCTTAAATAGATAAACAATAGCCCAAAATAAGGAAAATTGCCAAAAAAACAAGACTTAAATATGAAATCAACAAAAGTTAAAGATCCGGAATATTTACTTTTTGGCACGAAATTCGTCGAAGCGTCCTGTGCATGACTGTGTCGCTCGCTGGCTCGAGCCATTTTAAACATAAAACCGAACATAGCCGACGATGCAACCAACGACGCGTCACAAGCGTAGGTATTATAGTTTACGAGAAATTGAAGTTGTTGCAATCATGACCTGTTTCAATTGTCCCCGGTCTACCCTACCTACCGACTGCGGCCTTCAAAACTACCTTCTAGCTATTTTTCAAATACTAACCAGAATTTAGTCAGAATTTCATTTATCTGTGTTCATTGATAACATTTTTTTTTTAATGTAATTTACGTAAACTGTTGAAGCCCACCTCTAAATGCTCGTTAAATTTCAAATCCAATTTAGGAAATTATTTATAACTAGAGCGATATTGATATTTTCTTATTACACCATGCGGGCGCTGGCGCCAGCAGCCAGTAGCATGCGAGCGGCTCGTGCTCAAAGAAAGTTACCGCCCACCGCGGCGGTGCGCGGCTGTGGCATCAAAAGAGCCGCCCGTGGTCCGACCTCCTCTATCCCCGCAAATTTATAGGAATTTTATTTTTATAAGCGATATTACTGTATTATTAGTTCGATTTCTTGCGTCATCGAATGCACTTGTGGTTTTTTTTGTTGCGAATTAGGTATTGTTAATAGTTTGTGTTGTATTTTGTGATAGTCCGACTGATAGTAGTGAAAGTGTTAGAGTGACTAGGGCTTAGTGTAGATATTGTGAGTGCGTTGTGTGTTTGTGTGTGTAGTGTCTTTTTAGGATTAATTTAGTAGTAGGCACGTTAGGCGAGATAAAATGCCTTTTCATGTTTATTCGGCGCGCGAGTACGTGAATATGGTTTACTGTTACGGCATGGCTCATGGAAACGCTACTGCGGCCCTGCGATTGTACAGGATTGAGCACCATACTGCGTATCAGCCCACGGATTCGCGGATCTTCACGAGAGCTGTTCAACGATTGCTGGACAATCAACCGATAGTACCAATTTCTTTGGGAGGCGGCCGACAAGTACGACCGGCAGCCGAAGAGGCCATTCTCGCTGTGATGCGGGAAAACCCACGGTTGGGCGTACGAACAGCAGCCAAAATTTTGCGGAGACGGCATGGTCATCACGCTCGGCACACGGTTTCCCATTCTACTGTGCACAAAGTGTTGAGGAGGGATAGGCAACGGCCTTACAAAATCCATCGTGTGCAAGCGCTCGTGCCAGGCGACGCGATGCGTCGCATGGATTACTGTAGGTGGCTGTTGAGCCAGGGCCAAGACTTTATCCCAAAAATTATTTTCACCGACGAGAGTACTTTCACAAATAATGGAATGTGGAACCGCCGAAATACCCATTATTGCTGCTCCGTCAATCCGAATCAAACCATGGAAACGGGCTTCCAGACACGGTGGAAACACAATGTGTGGGCTGGCATTGTGGGAAACCAGATCCTAGGCCCAGTTTTCTTGCCACCGAGAATGGACGGGCCTGCCTACCTCGATTTTATTACTGGGTACCTAACCGATACTTTGGAAGAGATGCCACTAGCTCAGAGGCTTGGGTTGTGGTACCAGCACGACGGTGCGCCGCCTCATGTCGTGAGACCAGTTCGTGAGCAACTGACGACGCTGTTCGGAGACAACTGGATCGGACGGTTTGGGCCTCATGCATGGCCAGCTCGCTCGCCTGATTTAACCCCTCTGGATTTCTTTTTGTGGGGTTACGTCAAAGATAGGGTGTTTGACCGCCCATGCGAGACCGCTGCTGAAATGCGACAGAAAATTATTAATGTGTTCGACGAACTTAAGCAGCGGTCAGCGCAAAAAGGAATCCTGGGCGGGTTCACGAAAACACGCGGGCTAGGGCACGCATCTGTCTTCGCGTAGGAGGTCGGCAGTTTGAACCGGAGCTCGTCAGTGTCGAGAGGCCACCTGTGCTGGATGATAGCTAAAGCGACGGACAGTGTAGGTAAGTACTCAAGCTATTTTAAAACTGTGCTTATTTCGTGTAATTGAGCAATTGTACGAAAACAATACAGATTTTTTTAATTACCAAGTGCCTATTAAATTGCCACATGGTTGTAATCCTACGTCCCAACCAAGGTGACCTTGCTAGTTGCAATCCGTGTAGACAGCAGTTGTAATCCTTGACCTGCAACGTCCTTGGTTGGGAGGCGCGTTTTCCCAACCACCGAACGTGTTGCCGCGTGGTTTACATCCATGTAGCCGCAGCATAAACCAAGGCCACCTTGGTTGGAACGCTAGTTTACAACCATGTAGCCAATCTTTAACGTATGTAATACCTACACAACGCGAAGCGCGCGCGACGCCCGGGCGCCGCGCCTCGCCTCGCCAGTCGACGTACCTACACACACACCGGCACAATCAGTGGGGCGCTTTACATTGCGCGCAAAGAAAAGCGTCATTTTTTTAAAGGTTGAAAAAAAAGTTTGTTTCCCAGCAATATTTTTTGGCCAAAATGACTTAGTTATATGTACAGAATGAGTAGTTAACGGGTATGTGATCGGTCTTTTTACACCCTGTAGATGCCTCTTCTTGTAGCTCACTTAATATTGATGGACTTACAGCATGGTAAATATCAGGTAACTGCTCTTTTTCAACATTTCTCGTGTATTCGACCAGGACAGAGCTAGGCATTTCCAGCTCCTGTTGAATACCACGAGATGTAGATGGAAGTGGTTCATAGTTGCCAGTACCACGAGATGTAGATGGAAGCAGTTCGAAGTGGCCAATATCACGAGATGTACACGGAAGTGGGTCAGAGTTTCCAGTAACTAGCCGTTGAGAAGTGGGTCTTTGAAACTGAACAACAACATCTGAGCTTGCTTGCTCATTAACTTGGCTCTGATCTCCATCCACAGCAACAAAATCGTCTTCTGAAAAAATAGCAGGATTCATGCGATATATTCCTGTGGCTTTAAAGCCAGAGATCCCTTTGTCTAAGCTTGCTACTCTGGCATAAGCTTTGTTGAACAATCCTGCAATATCGTAGGGTGTAATTTTTACCATATTCCTGGATTTCATAAACATGTCGCATTCCTTGTTGTAGGCTCTTTTGAACGGCCCAAAAAAGGTTACATCCAGAGGCTGTAACCGATGTGATGAATGTGGTGGAATTGATAGCATTACAACATGGTTGGCTTTAGCCACTTCCCAAGCTTCCAAAGTACAATGACTGTTGTGATTGTCCATAATCAGTAGAACAGGTTGTTCAGCAGCGGGTTTTGAGTACTCAATAAAATGTCGCAGCCATTTAATGAATATGCTTTCGTTTGTCCAACCATTATGAGAACATGTGTAAACAGCTCCTGGTGGACCATCTTTTTCTAGTTGCGGTGAGTGACGCTGTCGAGGGAAAATAAATAGAGGCGGAATGAAGGACCCTGAAGCACTCATAGCACAGATAGCCGTGACGTTTTTACCTCTTTCCCAAGATGTGACTGTTCCTACACGTTTTTGTCCCTTAGGCGCTATAATTTTTTCGGTTTCCTGCACTGTCGTTACGCCAGTCTCGTCCATATTGTAAATATGAGACGGCGGGAAGTGGTATTTTGTCATGACATTTTCCAGATTTTCAAAGAACCGATCCACTTCAGCTTTATTGAACCCAAGTATCCTATTAATGCTTGTCGCTTCTGGCTTTCTAATACTTAGATTAGGATGTCGTTGGAAAAAGCCATTTAGAAAGTCTCTGCCTGCAGACTTTTTGGTTTCATTAAATCGATCTGCAACTCCAATTTTTTCAGCCATGGCGTAACATACCTTACAAAACTGAGCCCTCGTCAGTCCATAAAATTTATTTGACATTTTTTGTAGATGATCAGCCAGAATGGCTTCTTGTTCCACAGTGAACACAGAGGGCCTTCCTAGTTTTGGAGGACATTTGTAGCTAGTATCGTTAAATTTAGCTAACCTGAATCTCTTTTTTAAGGTGCTGTAGGGTATTCCAGTCTCTTTTGATACCTTGTATACTGATGTACCGCCACGCCGAAGTTTTTCGACTGCGTTTTCTAAAGTTTCAACGGTCCAAGACGCTTTCGTAGTGGTGCGTTCCCTTTTCCTTGGCATTTTGAAATCTGAAAAAAAAAACATTATTACTAAATCGTATGGGGCAATTGGAGCCACAAAGGGGTAATCAGAGCCTAATAAGCTCCGATTACCCGACTACCACCATGTTGAAATTAAATAAAACGATATACTGAATCTAACTTGTAACGAAATTATATGCAGAGATACTCAAAATTGATAACATTAGCTATAAAATAAAACAGGTTTGATTATAATAAACGTATAACTTTATACATACCTGGCCGATGAAATTTCGTATTTCTTATAAGGGCGGACCGAAAAATCAACAAGCGTCCGTCGTCACACAACACATGGCACTGGCGAGTCTAGCGCCGCAGAGAAACACGATCGCAGCGGGCCGAAGGCGTCCGAGTAACAAACGAGTGAATACGAGCTATAGGTTTGTCTCTAGTCACACCGCTCCCATTACCCTCTGGCTCCCATTACCCTCTGTACCCCTACACTCATTTAGTAGTTTAATGAGGGTGTCATTAAAAGCTTCATAATTACTATTAATATCTTTTCCATTTATTATGATATTATTCCAATCTGTTTGTTGCAGTTTAGATTTGAATTTTAACATATTTGTGTGATTGTAAAGTCTTTTTCACATACCACGTGACTCTTTTTGTTTGTTTGGGCAAGTTAAAATGTAAAATTGTACTATTGTGGTCTGAGAATCCTAGCTCTTCTACAGTAGTGTACATATCTTTGAATTTATGATTAGTAAATATTAAATCTAAGCATGTAGCTGTGTTTGGCGTTATACGTGTTGGGCTTTTAATATATTGGGTAAATTTATACTCCTGCATTAAATTTATGAACTGATTTGATTTATTGTTTTCTGATAATATATTAATATTAAAGTCACCGCCTATAATTATGTTTAGTTTAGAATATTGTTTATTTATATATTTGAGAATTACATTTAGTTGCTGGTAAAATACTTCATCCTCCCTTCTATTATAGTACATAGTAATTATTAATAAGTTTTCTTTAGGCAATTCACATGCACATAACTCGAGTACATATTCTATAGATTTATCTGTTATATCACTTCTATGTATGCAGTCTATATGTTCTTGAAGTAGAATACACACGCCACCGCCTGTTCGTGTACTGCGACAGTACGATGATGTAATTTTGTAGCCGCTAATCTTTATTAAGTTTAGTTTTTCTTCTGAGAGCCAGGTTTCTGAGACACATATCGCTTTGTATATAGAATTTTGGGTGACGAATTCGTTTAGTAAGTGTTGTTTGTTGTTAAGACTTTGGAAATTTTGGTAAAGTATTTTAAATGGTAGGTCTTTGTTTGCGAAATGTATAATTTTCAGGTTCATTAGACTTATCTATATGGTCAGGTTGGTAAGTGTTGTTCATCGTACTCGTCCGGCTTTCGTGGTGACTCGTTTCATGCAGAGATAGAGGTTTAATGTTGTGATGGTTTTTCTGAAAAGTTTTTCCATCAATGTATAGCTGATGGTTTCTTATTATTGCGTGATGTCCATTCAGTCTAGCTTTTAATAGTTCTTCTCTCATTTGAGCCCTTTCCTTTCGTGATTTCGCGTCTAAAAACTCTGAAATATCTAGTCCTTCCCTGAAAATACTGATTGTTGCTGATGATATATTTGGTCATTCTCTTACTGAGTAGTTCTATCACAAGCGGTCTATTGTTTGATCCTTTTTTACCTACTCGATACATGTCTTCTATGTAGCCTGATAGGTCTACGTTGACTATGTCGCGGAAAAGTTCTATCAGTCTGTTATATAGAACACATTCAGGTTCTTCATAATACTCTCTGAGGCCATAGAGTACTAATTTGTGGTGATATTTTTCAGGTGTGCACGGTGTTTGGAATGACTGAGTTGACAATTTTTTTAATTCTAGTTTTAAATTTTCATTTTCTAATTGCAGTGTTGTAATTTTAGTATCGATGCTTTCTATTTCTTGTCTCCTCTGTTCATTTTGGATAGTTAAGGTATTCATTTTGGCGTCGAAATCTAGTTTCAATTCCGTAATGGTTCTATTAATCACGGTTTGTATTGTGTTCTGTAGTTCTTCAATGATAGATTTATTATTTTCTTTCAGATGTCGTATAATTAATTCGCTCAAACTTTGCATGTTTATTTGACCTACTGTGTTGTTCAACAAATTTATATTTTCATATGTATGACTTGAATTGCGTTCAGTAATGGCAATATCCCCTGTTTGTAAGGTGTCACCAAGCAAACTCAGGTCTTCAGAGCTAGTTGAATCATTATTGGGATTTATAGTTTTCTTTCTCATAGTAACGTTATTATTAGGTGTAGTTGGGTCATTCAAGGCTTTTTTGTGATCGTATAGGAGTATCAGTGTTTCCTGTCTTTGGTATTTTACAGACGCATTGTTGGCATTTCCAGGTGTTTCTAAATTCTAATGTCATCGACTTCAGATAATACTCTTTTGTTACCCCAGCACACTCCAGATCGTATTTACATTTGCAGAGCGAACAAATAAGATTTTCCCGTATAGGCAGTTTTTGCCGGCATCCTGCACACAGGGAAGCTGGCGCCATCTCTCGAATTTTCGTAGAAGGTTTAGAACGAAGGTACAGGTGGCGACACCTAGTGTGACTAGTGTGAGTTGTGTCAATACTATTGGAATCGTCTTTTCGTTTTTTGGTAATAGATGGCGTTAGTATCTTCGTTTTGCTTAAGTTACTTTTTCATAGATGGTGCTTTTACACATTTCAAAGTTGGTACAACCACAGCAATAATTGCTATGTATAGATCACCTTCTATTAGAAACTTAGAAACTTTTCACGCTTCCTTAAACCAAATTTTTCAATCAATGTGCACCTATAAGAATGTTATACTAACGAGTGATATTAATATAAACAAAACATAAACTCTGATAACTGCGATGCAGGGACCCAAGACTATCTAAATATCTGTTCATTCCATGGTTTTCTTCCCGCTCACTCTTTGCCTAATCATCAAAGCGGTTCCTGCCTTGATCATATGATGATTAAATCCAGCTTATCTTACATTACACTTGTTGCTAACTCGACAATTACAGACCATCACGCTGTCCTACTGCACTTAAACTTAACGCTGCCTAAGCAAAATCGTCCTCGGACCAAAACGCAACTAAACACAAATAAACTCGAATATGATTTACGCAATCTTGACTTTAACCCAGTTTACAATACTGCTGACGCTAATTTTGCTTTATCGTACTTAATAAAACATGTTCAATTTGCAATATTACGTAACACGACTATTTCTTCCGTAAACAAGAAACTGTATAACATTAAACCTTGGGTTACTCCGGGCTTGATTCGATGTATAAGACAGAGGGATAAACTTCATCAGAGAGCTAAGAAAAACCCTGACTATCCTATCATACAAACTACCTATAAAAGATACAGGAATTTTTGCAATAACCTCCTGAAGAACTTGAAAAATAACTACGATAAAAATGAATTAACTAAAGCAGGAAACAACAGTAAGCAGCTTTGGAAACACATTAAAAATGTCACTTATATGGCAAAAAAGTGTGATTCTAATTCAAGTTTACTGCTTATTAATCCCTCACCTCATTCATCAGCTAACCACGTTAACAACTTTTTTATAAATGTTGGGAAAACTCTTGCTGAACAGATTCCAACACAAGACTGTGTCCAAAGACCTTCGCTTGATTTAAGAAACAGGTATGTCCTAAATTCTTTTGGCTTACTGGATACTGACGAAGACGAAGTTACTCGAATCATTTGTGGACTAAAAGATGATTCTGCAGTAGGTTGGGATAATATTAGTAATAAGATCCTAAAACTTTGTAAGCATATCCTTGTTCCGCCTTTGACGCATATACTTCGTATCTGTTTTTCTGAGGGAGTTTTCCCTAGATTTCTGAAAAAATCAGTTGTAATCCCTGTTTTTAAATCCGGAAACAAAGATTTAGTAAATAACTATAGGCCAATATCGATACTTTCCTCAATTTAAAAAATACTGGAAAAAATATTAAACAATAGACTAATTAACTATTTAGAAAAAAATAAGCTCTTATCCTCTGCGCAATTTGGTTTTAGAGCCAAATTATCTACAGCTGATGCAGTGCACAGCCTGACAGATTACGTCTCTGAAGAACTCGGTAAAGGACAACAGACCCTGGGGGTATTTCTTGATCTAGCGAAGGCCTTTGACACAGTATCGGTTCCTTTATTATTAAACAAACTAGAGGCTATAGGAATAAGAGGAACACCGCTAAAACTTTTTGCTGACTACTTAGATGATCGACATCAATGTGTCAAAATAGACAATATTACGAGTGATGAGCAAATAAGTTCTGGATATGGTGTTCCCCAAGGAAGTATCCTGGCCCCTACCCTATTGCTGATCTATATCAACGATTTATGTAACCTAAATATTAAACATGGCAAAATTGTTTCATATTCCGACGACACGGCCTTAATATTTACCGCAAAAACTAGCAGCGAATTATACGAATACGCTCAATTGGGTTTCAACACTTTGACTAATTGGCTTCAAAGCAATTTATTAACATTGAACGCTGACAAGACAAAATATATTCACTTTTGCATGCGCAGTCCTCAATTTAACACTGATAACTCTCATCTGTATGCCCATAAATGTGGATTCCGATCATCCAGCATGTGTGATTGTCCCTGTATCTTAAAAACACACGACATCAAATATCTCGGAGTCATAATAGATGAAACGCTCTCATTTAGACCACACATTGAAAGTCTAGTTAAAAGAGTGCGCAAATTAATCTATGTCTTTAAAAAATTGTGAGCGCTCGCAGATCCAAAGTTGGTGACACAAATTTATTTAGCCCTAGGACAATCTGTAATCCAATACTGTATCACTTCCTGGGGTGGAGCACTTAAAACTCACCTACTGCCTCTTGAAAGAGCTCAGAGAGCAATTTTAAAAGTAGCCAATTTCCTTCCCTTTCTCTATCCTACAGATCAGCTATACAAATCCTGTAACGTGCTTTCTATTCGCCAGCTTTTCATAATGCACTTAGTACTAAAACAGCACACCATGCTTTCCTACAACGCTGAAATCACTAATAAGAGGCGGAATGATATTGTTTGCCATTCTAATGCATCCTCAAAATATGTATTTGTAAAAAGATTTTTTTCTTTTTTAGGCCCATTTCTGTACAATAAATTAAATAGAAAATTAAGTATCTACCAATTAAATAAGTATAAATGTAAAAAAATTATTCTCCAATATTTCGTAAGCATATCTTATATAGAGACAGAAGACCTACTTACTGTTTGTAAATAAAACACGCTGTATCTCTAAATTTAGTTAAGTTATTAAAATAGTCATATTTAGTGTTAATTTATTTTTTTGTATTTGCTTAGCACTCTCTAGCTTGAAACACAGGTTCATCCTAGTTCAGGCAAATTAGCAACTGTGTTCTTTTTAATATTTAAAATACTTTATTGTAAATGTGCCCTATGCTTTTGGGTTTTTTTTTTTCTTTTTAAACTTAAATTATGCTTTTTCTCTACCTGACCAAATGCAAACTGCATAGTGGGCTACAATTCCAGCTACCATTTACCGTTTTTTCTTTCACTTTCATCAAATGGTAATTCTTTGCGACAGAAAGAGGCGTCATGACTAGAAATAAGAATAGTTTGAAAACATCCGCTTTATACATAGTATTCAAATGTTTTTACTCTAAACAACATCTTGGAAAAAAAAATATATATTATGATTAAAAATCCATTTCAATATGACATTTAAGTTACATTTTTTCGGTCTCACCATGTGATTCAAAGCAGAACCTACCTAGGCTACGTAATAAAAAAACTTTGAATTTGATTTTAAAGAAATATTTTTTTTTCTAAATACCGATGTTTTAAGACCAATCTATAACAATAGAGTCGCGTCGAGGGACAATCATTTTTATTGCAAACTTGTACCTCCCTCACTTTCACGCGAATTTCAACTCTATTGTTAAATAACGGAAGGTACGAATTCCCTTATCTACATACGTACTAGCGCCTACCTACGAAACCCCATTTAATAATAATTGTGGTAGGTACTTATGGCGGACCCTTCTAGAACTTGCCAGGCCTCCGTACATACTTCCATTCTAGAAGCTTCGCACAGCAATGCGTTTTAATCATTTGAAGCCATTCTTGATTTCATCGAAGATGCCCCAGACTATCATCGTTTCCATTGTCATCACGAACCGTCTCGCGCGCAGGTTTGACGACTTCCAAGCTCCCGAACAAGCCGAATTCCGAAAAGGCTTTAGCACCGTAGACCCCATACTTACGCTGCGGCAATTTATACAGAAGACTGAGGAGTATAATCAGCCTCTCTGCTTAGCATTTATGGATACGAGAAAGCCTTTGATTCGATGAAGACTTGGGCTGTACTGCAGTCTCTCCAACGGTGCCAGATTGACTATTGGTACATCGAAGTGCTGAAGTGTTTGTACAAAAACGCCACCATGACAGTCCGACTTCCAAATCAAACATCGAAACCTATCCTCTTGCAGCAAGGTGTGAGGCAGGGAGACATCATTTCTCCGAAACTATTCTCGGCTGCAATGGAGGATGTCTTCAAGGTTTTGGAATGGAGAGGACTAGGCATTAATGTTAATGGCGAGTACATTACTCACCTTCGGTTTACAGTCGAACAGAGGAAATCGGTCACTATAGCGAGGGGGAGGCCTATGTCCAACAGTGGACAGCAGTCATTATAGCGCCTAAATGGCGATACTTGGGGGTGGCTTATGTCCAGCAGTGGACACAGGTCATTATAGTAAGGTGGAAGCCTATGTCCAACAGTGGGCATCAGTCATTATAGCACCTAAATGGCGACACTTGGAGGAGGCTTATGTGCAACAGTGGGCATAGGTCATTATAGCGAGGGGAGACAATGTCCAACAGTGGGAATCGGTCATTATAGCGCCTAAATGGCGACACTTGGAGGAGGCTTATGTCCAACAGTGGGCATAGGTAATTATAGTGAGGGGAGACTTATGTCCAATAGTGGGAATCAGTCATTATAGCGTCTAAATGGCGACACTTGGAGGAGGCTTATGTCCAACAATGGGCATAGGTCATTATAGCGAGGGGAGGCCTATGTCCAACAGTGGACGTCTTTCAGCTGCGATGATAATGATGAATACTATCATCACAAGTAACGAATTGGATAGGTTCCATAACGTCTAAACTACTTTGTTCATTCATTTGATCGATGAAATCTAAGACATTTTCTTTTTCTTCATTACCTAACCTGAATCTTCATGTTCATGTTTAAGATTTCAGTTATAACAAATAAATGATTTTTTTTTCAACTCCTTCATTTGTAAGTCGATTTCTTTTGTTATTGTGTATGTAACCATACTGAAACGCTCGGTGGCTGCAGAAGTACACGGAGCTAACATAATACAAATCGCTAGGTACTTTGCTTAACTCAGTGGAACTGCAAATACCTTTCCACCATACCTACTATGGGCTCAATACTATCCAATGAACCCCACAGAAATTGTCTGGCCCAAAAGGTTTTCTTTAGCTTAGTGACTCGCCAAATCTGCCATTACATTAAACAAATTTAAGTGTTGGCTTAAATTGTAGATAAACTCCATACCATGAAATTCGCTTCCTCTTGTGTAAGTTTGAGTCCTAGAGCGTGCTGCGTGCATGGCGTTCTCACTTCAAATTCATCACCAAAAAGAGTTAACAATACCACTTTTTATAATTATTGATCTTTCTATCCCCTAATATATTGTGTATCTTGCAGTCCCCTAAAATTAAAGTAACGGTTCCTTTAATTATCCACAATGTAGATCATAAGAATGTAGAAAAATAACATTTAAAACTTGTTTTTAATATTACTTAAGTATTTGCATAAATAAAAATAAAAACCCATTTTTTTGGGTGTTAAGGGTGTTTTCGGGAGTTTATTGGGAATTTATCAAAGCACCGGGAATAAACCCGGTGCTTTGCCCATCACTAGTGATACGCCATTCAAATACCAATCTTATTTTTACGTTGTTACAGTTCATACTGAATATA
Source organism: Mythimna ferrago (assembly GCA_910589285.2). NCBI lineage: Eukaryota > Metazoa > Arthropoda > Insecta > Lepidoptera > Noctuidae > Mythimna > Mythimna ferrago. The sequence continues at coordinate 142,545 of OU342698.1, read as the reverse complement.
TATACTGAACAATGCCATCTAGCGACGAGTGGCGGTACTTGGTAGTCAAACATGTATTTCTTTCTTGTTTTTGTCAATTTGATTTATAGATTGTTGATGGTAAAGTTGCATTTCGTATAACATTTTTTTTGCATTTCGTTTACGCCCTGTTTTTGTTTTCAGCCAATCATATTTTTGGGTTTGCAGTAAGAGTAAATTGTAAATGTATGAGTTTGGCGACACCGGTTCTGGAACAAACATTTTCTCAAGCTACTTCCACTGTTTTTACTGTTCCGTGGTTTTTCTACAGAAGTGCCAAACACTTACAAAACTTTTATGAAAACGTTAATGGACTTGTAATTTTTTTGAGATCGGGCATTCAAGTTAAACACTCACACTTTGTTTACACTTTAACACTTGAAATTCGAACGAGCACTGACGTAAGCGCGGGGCGTCTCAAAACACTTGACATTCTATTGAAAATTGTTGACAGATGTCTATCATGTGATGCTCTATGCCTGTCTCGTTCTATATTCTTACATTCTGACCAAGTATAAACGGGATAAATATAGTTTTTAGAAGTCTGTGCGTAAAGTAAACCATCGTGGGATTTGAGGGCGCTGCTGTAGATAAATATCGTTTTTGTTATGTAAGCAACATTGTGACGTCATTATAGTGCGACTATTAAATCTTGATATTTTGAAACTATGTTAGACTAGCTTCTTCCAGCGGCTTCACCCTATAATAAAAATTATCCGATTGGCTGAATATGCTCACCTAATGAAACTGCAAAGTTATAGCTTATGTGCTATATTATTGCAATGTTTATGATTAAGTTCATCTGTCTAGTAGTTTTTGCGCGACACATCCATACATACGACTACCTCCATCCATCTTCACAAACTTTCGCATTTATAATATTAGTAGCCTATTTATTGAACTTGCTCACGTGATGAAACTTAGCAAAAATATAGGTTATAAGCTATATTATTGCAACGTTTATCATTAAATTCATCCGTTTATAAGTTTTTGCCTAATGAGTAACAAACCGTTAATTGTGGCGACACCTGGGGGAGGCCTATGTCGAACAGTGGACGTTGTAATGATGATGAACATTTAAATGCAAACACGAACCGGTAAAGGAAAATAGCGTGAAGAAACTGCTGTACTGCCTATCTAGGTAGATTCCACCAGCGACCACTTACCCAGTGCCAATGAAAATGGTTCTATCACTTTGACTGGGATCGGTCTATTATCACTGACTGGAATATTGTAGCTAACAGCAAGTTTATGTTTACCCTAGTTAAATATAAAGGTAAAAATGGAACACACTACCACTTTCTTGTTGTGTTCCTCAGTACATTTTTCCCTTTTGCTAATCTATGAAAAATATGAACTTAATGACTATGAAAATAAAGTACACTTCAGAATTTGTAATTTTGCTTCGTAAAAAATCTATTTAGCCTGTGAGGGACTATCTCGTATATAAGATCTTTGAGATCACTTGGTTGTCCGTCTGTTTATCTGTTAAGAGCTTTTAACGCTTGGAGGCATCGAGTTAAAATTAAAACCATACGCTCAAGTCTGCGGTCTTTTGAAGTTGTGAAAAAATCAGACTTCTGAGTTAAAGAAAAAAAAAGATACGGCCGTTTATGTCGCAAAGAAACGTATATTTCTATAATCAAGCGAATCAAAGTTCATAGGGTGAATCCCATTGAACTAGAATCCTGAAATTTGGCATAAATCAAGGTCTCATAGAACAAGTACAGGGATAAATCTAAAATTGTAAAATTGTAGATACGCCACAAACAAAAATTGTTTGTAATTCGGAAAAATCTTCGTAACTCAATTCGGGAATCGATTTCATAGGTAAATTTGTACAGAATCCTCAGTGCGCTAGTCCGACTCGCACTTGCCCTTTTTTATTTTAGTTACTGTATCTGTACTCAAGCCTGAAAAGAATTATTCTAAGTTAGTCGAAACGCATTATAAATTTAAAGTATCAATACTCTTTATACTAGCCATAGAAAATATTGACCAAAACAAAATAAATAAATATCGTCATGTTTAAATGAATTTCCGTTTAATTTATATATATTTGGAGATAACAGGGACAGGAGTTTATCTAGGAAGTCTAAAAACATTAAAATAAAAGTGTTATGTACCAAAAAAACAGCATACCAATGTTTCCCAAATTCGTGACTTTGTTTTGATCAATAATGGTGTCATTTGCCATTTGTTATCTTTGGAAAAACTGTAATATATTAAATATTATTTCCCTTGCAGCTCAGTGAAATTTTTTAACACATTTCTTAAGATTTCAATTAAAAATCACAATAAAATAACATAATAAACAAACCCTGTCAACATAATGACGTTTGGCATTTGACGGATGGCTGGGTTGGGTTGCTACTTAAAATCTTTAATGTTGTTTTCACTTTACGCCACGACGGTTCTCTTATCGCACAGACAATATCAACATTTATGACATTTATAACGACTGTCCGCCATACCTACTTTAGAAGTAGGTTGACAGACAAGCCGTTTTTCGAACCATCTTTAAAAGTAAGCTTGACAGTCGACCGGTTTGAAAATTTAAACTAATTGAGATAAACTACATTCATTAAAAAAGTTAGTAAGATGGAATAGTACATTGTTACACTAGGGGTGAAAGTAACTCATTTCGTCCCGAGAAGGAGTTGGCGGGCGAGCGCAGCGAGGTCGCTGATTCGAGGGGTTATATGAGTTACTTTCACCCCGAGATAAACACTGTGCTTTTCATTACGAATACGACAAAACTAAAAATAAAATAAAAAGTTTGTAAAACCTTAGTCGTCGTACCTACCTATGATTTTAAGTAGGTATCTTTCTTCTGATTTAGGCGGTAAAAGGTATTCCACTAGGTACCTACTGCTTTAGCCTCTTCTCTTATGAAATTAGGCGTTAAATCACTATTTTAATCTGATAAACATAACGTGTTAATACAAATCTCGTTGTACGGAAATGTAAACAAAACTCGAAAAAACCAACGACTGATTGCCACTTTCCCGCCATTTTGTTTTTTTTTTCTGCGTACGGCCAGCTATTCAGCCTCATTAATGAAAAATTAGAAATTAATCGTAATCTTTTAAAAATAAAGTATTTTAAAGAAATAGTTAAACAAATAAATCTTAATTAATACTTGTCTTTAAGTTATTTCAATTTTATATCGCGCTGTGATTGACTAGCTGTATGGAAAATTGGAACATGGTTCAATAGAAATGTGAAGATTGAACTAGTTTTTTTTTCAATAATTTGACAGCTGTCAGTTCAGACCCCTCTTCTCCACTGGGCACACTGGGCATGTGCCCAGGGCCCCGCGATCGATTGGGGCCCCCTAATCAACCAACTTCATTACCAAACGACAGCTACTCTACTCTCGCCTAAAAATCAAACTTACCGATTACAGAATTTTTAATAAGTTTAAATTAACTTATTATTTTTTAATTAATACAGTTTGTCTCTAATAATGCTGATATAATGTGTTAACTATGCTCGAAAACAGATTTTGAAGATGTGATTAACGATTTTACTCAACTCAAAGCTAGAAAGAAGGGTACTTACCTCTTCAATTAGCATTATCTACATAAAAGGACCAATCCTGCAAAGTGTCCCCGCACACGGGCCACAAAAAAAGCTAGAAGCAGCAACAAAAAAAGCTAGAAGAGGCCACAAAAAAAGCTGAATTACGCGACGGCTTCTAGCTTTTTTTTTGTGGCGGCGCCCAAAGCCGCTACAAAAAGAAAACGAAAGGCCGGAAGCTAGAAGCTGCCTTTCTTGTGGCTCGTGTGCAAGGACACTAAAAAACTGTGTGAACTGCGTATATCCACGTTATTTGTCTGTTCTAACAAAATAGTGCCTTATTATGCGCATAGGGGCCCCTTTATCCTAATGTGCCCAGGGTCACCAATATGTGAAAGACGGCCGTGTGTCAGTTGTAAAGTAAAACTCCCTAGGGATGAAAGTATCACTTTCAGCCCGCTCCTCAGGCAACTTCAGACCTATTTTCAGAGTATGAGTAATGAAAACGTATTTTGCAATTCAGGATGATACGAAAACAAAAATGTAAAAAGCCAGAGTTCATTTTAAAAAATCTCCTAAGGAAAGACTAACACAATCTTATTTGGAAACTCGGCTTGAAACATTGGAAAGTTATTGGACTTCATATCGCGATACACATAGAGTCATCGTTTCGGAATTTTCTCCAAAGGAATTAGCTAAATCTAGCTATTGCACAGCTGATGCATACGGCGTAACTGAAGAACTATACACGGAATATATAACAGAGTTAAAGGATTGCTTGCTTAAGTTTAAGTTAGATTCTAGTACTGTTGCATTGTCTAGTTCTAAAGTCGGTCAATTCTATTATTATTATTATTATACCCAAAATTTCCATTCCTAGTTTTAGCGGTAAATACACCGAATGGACAAGTTTTCGCGATTTATTCATTTCGTTAATACATAGCAACAGAGCATTGGACAATGTTCAACGACTACACTATCTCAAAGGCTACTTAACGGGTGAGGCCGAACAGCTTTTACGCCATATTCCTACCACGGCCAATAATTACAAAGTTTGTTGGGATCTAATTGGGTGTAATTTATTATTGTAGCGATGTTGGAACATCGCTACAATAATAAATTACACCTTGCTATTTGTATTTAAAACTTTTCATGAATCAAAAGAACATAACTTCTGAATCATCCAGTGCCATTAAAGAATTGCTTGATACAACAAATGAATGTTTAAATGCCCTTAAAAATTTAAAAATTGACATTTCTTGGGATATTATTGTAATTTATATTGTTAGTTTAAAACTTGATACTGATTCTAGGAAATTGTGGGAAGTTCAAATCTGTAAATTCAATGATGAATTACCTAAAATTAGCGATTTGCAGGAAGTCCTAGAGCAGCGATTCAGGTCTCTTGAATTTTTAGATAGTAAAGTTAATTACAATTTAAATAATAGTACTCGCACGACTAAGGTTTTGCATCTCACTTCAAATGTAACGTGTGAGTTTTGTGCTGAAGGCCATAAACTCATGCATTGCAAGAAGTTTGCTAAGGAAAACGTTGATGCACGTCGTGAGTTTGTCCAAACCAATAAGTTGTGCTTTAACTGTCTCGGTTCAAATCATTCGGTATTTTCATGTCGTCTTTCAACCAATTGTCGTATTTGTAGGAAGAGAAACCACTCTCTTCTTCATCCGAAATCAGTCCCTAAAGAAAATCACGTCACACGTGATCAAAAGGATGATGGTACGGATCAATCTGTACCATCAACTTGACAGAGCGAGGCACCAAATAACGTAGTATCTTGTTTTTCCAACGTGAACAGCCAAGTGCTATTGCCCACTGCGTTAGTAAGGGTAGAAGCGAGAACAGATACTTTCGTTTTAATATCTCTCTTAGACCAAGGATCTCAAGCATCGTTTATTACCGAGTCCTCGGTACAAATGCTTGGTTTGAAGAAGATCACAAACTTTATTTCAGGACTTGGCAGTGACCAGAGTGCACCATTGCACTCTAAATGTTTCGTAACCATAAGGCTTCAGTCATGTCATGATCCCAACCTTATAGTTGTTGTTAAGGCTCATGTTCTTAAGAACATCACATCACTTCTTCCTGAAAGGAAGATTGTTTTGACAGCGTTGTCAGCTCAAATGTCGGATCTAAAATTTGCTGGTGCTTCATTTAGCATTCCAAACAAAATTGATATTGCTTGGAGCGGAAGTATATTGCCAGATATTAATAGATGGTGTTATCAAGGGCTCAAAATACCAAACTCGGATGGATCCTGTCTGGCTGTATAAACTCACAGAGTAACCAAGGTTTTCCGCGAAATAAAATCGTGAACATGCACACTAAGATAGTGACAGATGATCTGTTAAAGAAGTTTTGTGAGTTAGAAGAATCTTCTTCTAAAAAAAGACTTTTATCTAAAGAAGTCTGCGAGGACTTCTTTACAGAAACTGTTACAAGAGACTCATCAGGTCGCTATGTAGTGATATTGCCTTTCAAGTCAAATGATCTTGAATGTAAGTTTGGCAACTCTTTCGCAATTGCTCGAAAACGGTGTTATTTACTTGAGAAAAGGTTGCTTAACCTCTCGAATGCCGTAATTAGAGATCGAGAGAGATAGATCTACGCGAGACACAATGGCTTTTTAATTGTGTCTCAATTAAAAAGCCATTGTGTCTCGCGTAGATCTGCGTTCCGGCATACAACGGGTTAAGAACCATGAATTTCTGACTACTTTGTGTCATATGAAAGTAATTCCAGAATTACCGAAAGGGAAGTTTACACAAATGGTTCATGTGAATCTGGTAGCTTCCAAATCAAGTATTGGTCTTGTAAAACAGGCATCAATGCACCTTTTGGAACTCTGTGGAACTGTTTTAATATCTAAATTGTTCTTAGAAGTCTCAAAGGAAAACATGCACGCTTGTACTGACTCTAGTGTTGTTCTTGCGTGGCTAAGTAGCCATCCAAGCAAGAGGAAGACTTTTTTGGCCACAGGGTCTCCGAAATATTGACCATAATGGACAACAGTCAGTGGGCGCATGTCAAGTCCGATGAGAATCCAACAGATTACGTATCGCAGGACATAAATCCAAGGGACATGTCTGAAATTCAAATTTGGAAAAAATGGCCCTATATGGCTACAAGAAAATACAGTCCAATATAGTTACAGAAAGTTTAAGCAAACTGAATTAGAAGAAAGAAAAAATAAGGTCTTATGACACAGCACAGTTTGAGTAAATTAGTTAGGATAATATCATTTTGTAGAAGGTTTCTAAAAACAAACAGATCTACTACTACATGTTGGCTAACGTCTATGGAATTGAATTAGTCATTACTTACCTGTATACAGTTATGACAAGGGGAAGGTAAACTTACCTCGCTTAACCATAGCAAGGACATCCTTATAGTTGGTGGTCGATTACAGCAAGCTAACGTAGTAGGAGGAATGAAGTATCCCATCTTAATTCCTTGTAATTCACATCTAGCAAAATTGATTATTGCAGATGCCCATGAGCGTACTATTCATGGGGGCCCTCAGTTAATGCTGACTTACATAAGAACTCGTATTGGATTATGAATGCAAAGAGTCTCGTAAAGCAGCATGTTCGTAATTGTGTTGTTTGCGTTCGTTATGCAGCTCAAACAAACCAACAATTGATGGGCCAATTACCATCAGCCCGAGTCACTGCTTGCCGGCCACTAAGGGTGGTTATCGCTCCACTAAGGGTTATATTTGTTTATTCATCTGTATGGCCACTCGTGCAATTCATCTCGAGGTTGTGAGTGATCTCACCACAGATGCATTTCGCGCTCCATTTAAACGTTTTGTTGCTCGTAGAGGGCATTGTGCAGATTTGTGGAGTGATAATGGCAGTGGCGGTTCCTTCATACAAGCCGAGAAGCCCGGCATGCCTTATTAAAATGCTCGATAGAGGATCAATATCAAACCCGAACTATTTAAAAGTTCGCGCGCTTAATTCTTATCAAAATAACACAAAGTATCTACCTATGACACACTACTACACATCGCGATTGTTCGCGCGCAGAGTTTCGCATTTGCAGCATCTACATATAGCTATCTCGCTTACACGTACCGGCTTTTACCGGGCTTTCAAATACTATCTCTGTCTCTTTTGCACCTATGGCGACGTGCCGTATAACGAGTTAGGATCTTTTGCGTCTACAAATCGATCAGTATGGAAGATTTAAGCCGGGCATTCGTATGAAGTTGCTCGCGTATGCGTGACCTTGTCACCTTGCCAACTCTGCAGTGTTGCCGTTTTAGCGACGTTGTGAGATCATGGAGATTTTTAACAAGTTTGGAAACTTTTTTTAAGATTTAGCAACAATAAAAACTAGCGACTTTTTAAAACAACGAAATTAAATATTCAAGCAATATATTAAAAATAAAAAAATTGCAACATTTAGCTAGATTTTTCATATACCTGGCGACTTTTTATTGCCTAAATAACAACACTGACCCTTTGTGACCGCCCTTTGTGACACCCTATTAATTTTAAGTTTCTCATGTAATTTTTATTTTTGGTGTACAATAAAGAGTCAATCTATCTATCTATCTATCTATCACTGCAACTCTGTTTGCAACTCACTTCAGTTTCATTTGCTTGAGTGGAAAATTGATATTTTGTTGTTTTTTGTGTGTTTTCTTAGATTTTCTCAGTGATACAATTGTTTTGGTGACTTACCTACAACAATGGAGGCAATTGTACCTTGTGAGGATTTAAAATGCGTTCTAGTTTTGATTGGCGAAGATAAGGTAAAATATTTAAACTTTGCTCAGAAAAAACAGTTAATTTCTTCATTAAAACCGACGCCTAATCTGTGTATTTCTCAAACTAGTAAATCGCAAAAATTTAATAGATCAGTGTATAAAACTAGTTGGATTATTGGCTGTTCGCACACTAATAAATTGTATTGCTGGTGCTGTATATTTTTTTCGAATGAAGATTCCGTTTGGAATACATCTGGTTATAATGATTTAAATAACATATCTGGCGCTATTAAAAGGTACGCAAATTCCCATAAACACCTGTGTGCAATGGTTTCTTTCAGTAATTTTGGTAAACAACGAATTGAGACATCTATATCACGCCAGTTATCTGAGGAAATTTCAAAATATAACACGCGCGTTGATAACAACCGTAGTGTATTTCAAAGATTAGTCGATTTTGAATTGCTGATATGTTTATTATATTCAATCTAGCACTAGCATGCCTTCAGTGAGCTTTGGTTACCTCATTCACCGCACGACAAGCAAGAGTGAAATTGAAGAAAGAAGAGGAAAGAAGAAGATGGATGAATTCACTTTTAATTTATTGTACCTAACCAGTAGTTTATGAGAAAATTGCGATGATACATACGTAGGTACCTACATACTCAGTCGAAAACTGAACTTTCTTTCTTTGAAATCGGTTAAAATTTTATTGGGCTTGCCTTATTTTGAAACCCTAGGCACGCCACTGGATAATGGCACTAACTTTGTTGGAGCGAATAGAGAGCTTAAAAATGTGTTACCACGAGAAGGTTCAGTAGCAGCAAGTGATATAGCTGACTGGCTTGCAACAAACGGCACCAACTGGCGCTTCATTCCTCCCCATTCTCCAAACTTTGGTGGACTATGGGAAGCTGGAGTGAAGTCCACAAAACATCACCTAAAACGTGTAATCGGCAACAGTACACTCACTTTTGAGGAGATGACGACACTTTTGTGCCAAATAGAGGCATGTCTTAATTCACGGCCGATAACACAAGTTAGTTCCTATCCAGAAGATTCATACCCATTCACCCCAGATTCTGATCCCGATTTCCAGCCACCGTAGGCGCGGGTTTGCGGACAGTGAGCAATGGGTAGCTCGCTGTCCGGCCGTCCGGTAACCGTCCGGACCAAGCCCAAGTCGTCGACGGCGCGCACTGTTCCCGCGCGCCTCAAGGAGTTGTCAGCAACAGCAGGGGCCCGGCCGGGTCGAAGCCTACTGGGGCCAGGGTTATCCGAAAGGGCGCTCGAGCCCCGGTATGAAGGCTTGTAGGAACGGGATGGGTTTTTTAGTCAGTAAGAGTCTGACACTATCTCCCGCTCCGCCCAAGAGCGGGGGTTGTCATAAGATGATTTTTCCCATCGAAAAAAAAAAAAAACACCCATTCACCCCGGGGCATTTTCTTGTGGGTGAGCCTTTAGTTCTGGTACCGGATGTTAATTATGAAAATATGAACATGAGTACTCTCAAAAGATGGCATTTTACTCAACGGCTTGTGCAAGATTTTTGGCGTCGATGGTCGCATGAATACCTTACACAATTACAGCACCGTTATAAATAGTCACACATAACTCCGGAACCTAAAGTAGGAGATATTGTGTTGGTTAAAGAGGATGATCTGCCACCGGCAAGATGGTTATATGGCATTATAACTAACAAACATATTGGTGAGGACAATCTTACGCGCGTTGTTTCCTTAAAATGTAAGGATTCTATCATAACGAGACCAGTGTCGAAGCTTATTATTTTACCTGTTACCATCTAGACTTAAGTGTTGGAATTTGTTTTTTAACCGACTTCTAAAAAAGGAGGAGGTTCTCAATTCGGATGTTTGTATTTTTTTTTTTTTTTTTATGTATGTTCGCGTATAACTTCGTTACTTGCCAACCGATTTGAAAAATTCTTTTTTTGTTGGAAAGGGTATACTTCCCAAATGGTCCTATAGTCACCAAGTCGGGATCTGATGGTGGAATCTTGGCGAAATCGAGGGAACTCCTCAAATATTATAGGCAACCATATAGTTCTTTTGATATTTTCATCAAAGACTTAAGCATTTATAGTCAAAACATGAAATTTGATGAAGTGGAACTGGTGAAGAAGATCAGAAATAGCCAACGGATGTTCATATTCACACAGATCTCCCAATGAACATAGTTACAAATAAATGAATAGTTCTGAATAGGTATGTTGAAAATGATATCATTGATGTGACCTGATGATGATGATGGAGCCGGAAAATAGGTACAGGAACTCCGTAATTAATCAATGTATCCTAGCCGTGTTTGGGCTTATTGGAATTGTCATGAGATGCACTTTGGCTATAAGGTACGATCGAACTGATCTGATGATGATGATGGAGCCGGAAGGTAGACACGGGAACTTCGTAATAAAACAATGTATCCTAGCAGGGTTTGAGTTAATTGGAATTGTCATGAGAAAAAGGTACTCTGGATGTCTTTTAGTGTATTGCAACTAAAAAGTATGAAATAAAAAAACTTTTTACTAAAAAAAAAAAAACCGACTTACTAAAATAAACACTAAAACTATCAAAATAACTTTAATTTCGGAAGTCGGTGTTAAATAACGAAGCGGCAAAACTATTATAGAAACACCGACTTCCGAAATTAAAGTTATTTTGATAGTTTTAGTGTTTTTTTTAGTAAGTCGGTTTTTGTATTCAAAGGCTACCTGCCACACACAGGTGAAGTGAAGTGTTGATTTAAGTTTTTATATTTTTATTGTTTTTTGGTAGTAGCTGTATTGTTGTCTTGGTGGGCGGATCAATTAATTTGTCATATATTAGGTTATTTTATGGACACTCTGTCCATGGTGGGCGGAATGTTAAGATTCAAAAGTCGAACTGACTTTTATTTTGTTTTTCTATTTAGTTCACATTAACTCGATAGATGGTGTTGTACCGTTCGCTGAATGGCGGTGTTAAGATTTTCAGCGATTTCATGACCTTGCTTGTATATCTATAATATAAAAATGAATCGCAAAATGTGTTGGTAAGCGCATAACTCATCAACGCCTGGACCAATTTCGCTAATTTTTTTTTTGTTGTTCGTTATTATGAGGAGAAGGTTCTTATGGAAAAAAAAAAATGAAAATTAGGGTAGTGTAGGGTAGAGTAGGGTAGTGTAGGGTAGTGTAGGGTAGTGTAGGGTAGTGTAGGGTAGTGTAGGGTAGAGTAAGGTAGAGGAGGGTAGAGTAGGGTATAAGTAGAGTAGGGTAGGGTAGAGTAGGGTAGAGTAGGGTAGAGTAAGGTAGACGAGGGTAGAGTAGGGTACAGTAGAGTAGGGTAGGGTAGAGTAGAGTAGAGTAGGGTAGGGTAGAGTAGGGTAGAGTAGGGTATAGTAGGGTAGAGTAGGGTATAGTAGGTTGAAGTAGGGAAGAGCGGGAGCGAAGCCGCGCGGGTACAGCTAGTTGTAAATAAAATTACTCGTTCTGAGCTTGGCGTTTGATTTGCATCATAACTGCCTTGCACGCTCCTCATACTTTTAGGGAAATTGTACATTTGCAATATTTAAGCTAGAACTACATTAGACCGACGCACACGTGGGCGACGTCTCAGACGTGTGCGGTGGGTGTGCACACTACACCGACGCCACGCGTAACACGTGTGATCATAATACTAGTGCTGACAGTGACCGCGTGATAGTAAAAAATATCCCTAAGGAACGTACTCTCAGGATAAAAAGTATCCTATATGTTATTCTAAGACATGGTCTACCTATATACCAAGTTTTATCGAAATCCTTTCAGTTTTTTTTTTTGCGTGAAAGTGACATCCATAAGTACATTATTTTTTGTGACATCCATATAAAAAGAATGCGAAGTGCCACCTACCGGGTTTAATTTTATTTTCGAACCATCCAGGAACCTACTTAAAATACACACAAAATTTCATCCAAATCGGTCAAGCCGTTTTGGAAGAATTAGGTGACATACACACAGATGAAATATACTTAAAAAGACTAGCAGTCCCGATAGATGTCGTCCTGTCCGAAGACTCTTGCCAGTTAAAAAAATGAACCCGATAGCAGCGCCACCTATCAGGTTCAATTGTATTTTCAAATCACGCAGGGACACACTCAATTACTCGTTATGCACACAAAGTTTCATCCAAATCGGTCAAGTCGTTTAGGAAGAATTTGGTGACAAACACACGTCCAGAAGAATTATGTATAGGTACATAGGTACATAAGTATAAAGACATGATGCATCATTCATTTTTAGGGGCCCTATTACAACACATTATATGGACAATAGAAATAAGAAGACAGTTTTTTTTGTAAACTGATTGAATATAACCCTATTCTTATTTGAGTTGCATTGCATAGGCACATAATAGATAGGTTCAGAAGACAATCTAGTATCTACATACAAAGTGTGCTCGAGCAACGCACATACATATGTATACATAGACACCGCTCACGGACACGATATCTCGCTCAGCTCAATCGCCCGGTCGCAGTCATCTCACGCATCTCGCTGCCCCTAGCCACAAAATAGATAGGTATTTTGTGCCCTACCGCGATCGCTAGCGTAGGTAGGTATAAAAACTAAAGTACATCATGAGATTGACTTCTGTATCATAAGTATCTATTTTGTGGTCTAAGTAGGTAGGTACCATCAAAGACACTTCCGCCTGCTTCCGCCTGACCACCGCTAAGTTCATTTTTGCTTGCACTCGAAACAAAAACTTCAAAGGGTTTGGTTTCGCGCCGCGCCGCAGGAGTCAATGACCGCGATGGTACCTACTTACTTGGCTTCTTTATATCTTGTGATATTTGTGAAAATAAATAAAAAGTCTAATAACTATAGATGGTACTTCTTGACTTGTTTGTTGTTCGATAAATTCGAATGTTAAACTCACTCCAGTTCCTTCTTTGCTTTCGTACCATGTCTTCGACCCTGCTGGGCCCCTACGATTTGCTGACATCTTGAGACGCGCATAGAACATTACGCGCCGTCTACGACTTGGGCTCGATCCGGTTACTGGACGGCCAGACATCGAGCTACCTATTGCTCGCCGTCCGCAAGCTCGCGCCTAACGGTAACTGGAAATCGGGATCGGGATCCCGGTGGCTGGGCCGTGAGGGCTGTTACCTCGTGCGTGCAGCCGCTTCCTTAGCTAGCATTACTGCTTGGCAGAAGGAGGCTACTACCTGCTATTCCTCCTCGCTCCGGACTATAGCCTGTACCAGCCCGGCGCAAGAGGTCATGGCCACCGATCACATGGCATACTTCGTACCGTGTCCTTCGGGCGATCTAAGTAGTGGTGACACCCGGGCGTTTCTTTCGCACGAATCCGGTGCAACAACCTTCCGAACTTACTACGTACGGTGAGGACCTGCGTCATGCGGAAGGTGAGGACGCCGTGAGGTCTTTCCAGCCACTCCGCAAATACCCCTTTTTGAGGAGTGGCTGGAATTAGTTCAATAAATTTTATCAGTAATTTTTTTTTATTTATAATAATGATAGACCGCCCATTGTACGTGTTTTAGATCATAAGTTTTTCTTTGTTATGTTTTGTATGTACAATAAAGTATATAATAAATAAATAATAAATAAATGATAACCGCAGATGATACTCGGGCTGTCGTCACACGCAGGGCCCCAATTTCTGGGACGGTTGGATCGGCGTCGCGTGTGATGGCGTGGCGTCGCATCGCGTGGGTCAAGTGTAGTTCTAAAAGCCTAGTTTCCATATAAAATGTATGGGGACCGACGCTCCCAGATCGGCGTGTGTAGCCCACGTGTGAGCAGTGTAGTTCTACCGCCGACGCGCACTCGCCAGACGTCTGAGACGTGTGTGATGCGCATTACAGTACAATTCACGAATGATGGCGTGCGTGAAGTTAGCCTTCTTCAAACTTCACGGCCGCCATCATTTGTGAATTGTACTGTACAACCTTTGATTTTAGCGATGGATGTCGTCTGTATAGTTAGTTATGAATATACGGAACAGACAGTGAATTTGGATTTTATATTCTAATGGCTTTAGAGAATCAAGGAAAAAGGTTAGGATAGTAAAATACTGGTTTCTTAACATAAACAAGAGTAGAAGTTGGCAAAAATCATACTCTTGTCAAAGATTTACAAGCAAATCAAGCTTCTTCGCTTCTTCTTGTACTTTGGCATATCAAAAGCACAAATTGAAGAAATTCACGACATGATAGAAGATTATACAAGGTGTCGTTTTGAAGCTGCAAAATATTTCAGGAGGTAATTATGTTAGTGATTCTCGACCCGAATCAATAATAAAATAAGTATGTAATTTTTTTTTTATAACCGCGCTTTTTTTCACACACACAAACACGGAACAATAAAGGGCGTTTTCACACACACTAACTCGCAACGATAGTTTCATAAATAATGTATCATCCACGGAACAGTAAAAACAGTGGAAGTAGCTTGAGAAAATGTTTGTTCCAGAACCGGTGTCGCCAAACTCATACATTTACAATTTACTCTTACTGCAAACCTAAAAATATGATTGGCTGAAAACAAAAACAGGGCGTAGACGAAATGCAAAAAAAAATTTATACGAAATGCAACTTTAATTTCAAATGACTATAAATCAAATTGACAAAAACAAGATAGAAATACATCTTTGACTACCAAGTACTGCCACTCGTCGCTAGATGGCATTGTTCAGTATATAATATTCAGTATGAACTGTAACCACGTAAAAATAAGATTGGTATTTGAATGGCGTATCACTGACGCGAATGCGCTCGCTGCTACTCAGATAGGGAAGTGACCTTATTCGATCGAAATATGTATCGATTGTATGAAAACGTATTTAAAACATATCATGCAAAAAAAAATTGTATGAGATAGTGTGATAGTATTAAAATTATGAAATTAATATGATTAAAGGCAATTTTTAAACGTAGTAAAAAGGGTATTTATTTGCATAGTACATCAATTATCATCATCTCAGCTGAAATCATCGTCATCGCCCACTGCTAAACATAAGAATATTAAGTATAATTCAAACGCCCTATGTTGTTCCTAACTCTTTAACTAAATTTATTTAAAATACATCACAAATATCATACCACAATTTTTATTTTATTATATTTATTAATTTAATAATTATCTGTATTATATTACTTACAAAAACTATTAAACTATAATATATATTTTAAAAAGGCAATGTAATACATATTATACATATCGATTGATTTTATCGATAAAGTCACGCACTATTTGGATAGCGTCAAAAGTATAGGTAGACTAACGAATATTCCAGAAAAGCTAATAACCGAGAAAAGAAAATCAACTTTGTAGTGATGTTACTAAGGACTAGTTTTGTTTGTATATCCTGCGCAATGTTTCACGTAATTTTATTTTTTCATTTTATTAAAATAAATCCGAAAATAATACTTTTCGGTGGTATGACACACCTCCATGAGTTAGATTTTTAGTCAGACTATGGTTTTTAAAGTACAGTATGGGACAATAAGGCATTTTAATATTATTTTTCGTTAATTATTATGTTGCGCAGTCTAGTTAGAAAATGAGAGCGCTTGAACAGCAAGTGCGCAACGCGATTCTTACTAGCGGCGACAGTGCCACGCCTACTTACTTCTTCCACTGTTTTTACTGTTCCGTGGTATCATCCAATCATCATCCCGCACGCCACACCCTAGCCACGCCCCCGCGGCCATCGATCAATCGATTTAGTTTAGTGTAATTAAAAAATTAAATAACAAGTATTACTGATTATTGACCAGGTATCGTTTTTTTATATGATTATTTATGAGTTTTATTACAACCTCCTGAAATATTGTGCAGTTTTAAAACTGCACCTTGTATTATGATGCTAGCTGCTTACAGTGAGTTTGCCCGCGTGATGTTAGAAAATTATCCCAAAGCAACATACTCCCAGGAAAAAAGTATCTTATAGGCTATTCCAAGACATGTCTATCTGTAAGTATACCAAGTTTTATCGAAATCCATTCCGTAGTTTTTGCCTGTAAGAGACATCCATACATACAAACTTTCACGTTTATAATATTATCAGGATTTATATGATGAGTAGCGGTCACGATAGACGATGTGCTGTCCGAAAACTGGCTTTGTGTTAAAAAAATAAACTGTGAAGCTCAACCTACCGGGTTATTTATTCATTAAAACTTCATGCAACACACAAGTACAAATGCGGACTTAATTCAATCAATCTTAATTCAATTGTATTTTCAAACTGGGAGCCACAAAATTCCATCCAAATCGGTCAATCTGTTTTGGAGGAATTAAGTGACAAATACATATAATGAAGAATTTTATTATACATATAGGTATAAAGACTAGCGTTCTCGATAGACGTCTCGTCCTGTCCGAAGGTTTTTTGTTAGAACAAAAAACCCGATAGCAGCGCCACCTATCAGGTTCAATCGTATTTTCAAACCAATCAGGGACGCACTCAAGTACCTACTCGTATATCTACATAAAAAGTTTCATTTAAATCGGTCAAGCCGTTTAGGAAGAATTAGTTGGCAAACACACATACAAATTCATCATTCATTTTTCACGTTGGTATATAATGCTTAAGTTTTACATTTTATATGACAGGATACTACTGAATCTGTTCAATGAGCTGTAAATCGGTAATATTTCTTATTACAATAATGATACCCGTAGATGTTACTCGGGCCGTCGTCGCTCGCGGAATGATGCGAAAGACGTGTGTTGCAGAACTACACTACGCACACGCGATCCGACGCGTGGATAGCCCCGCCCACCTTCCTCTAAAATTTCTGGGACCGACGTGTCGGCGTCGCAGACGTAGCGTCGCGTGGCGTGGCGTGGGTCAAGTGTAGCTCTAACAGTCTATTTTCCATATAAAATGTATGGAGACCGACGCTCCCAGATCGGCGTGTGTAGCCCACGTGTGCGCAGTGTAGTTCTACCTTTACACTTTTATAAATTTTATTATTGTGAATGTGAGAACTATGTGGATTACTCTTTCCTTTTCTTTTATTTGGGGGATGAGCTGCTCGCGTCCGTAGGATTTACCTGATTTCTGACCATCCTACACGTGTCCCCTGGGTAGTGCTAAACGAGCAGTAAACGCGGTGGTAGGCCATAGCATCGGCTGCCGGCTTTAAAGTTACCACCCACCAGACAAAGCCATGCCAAGCGATCCGTCGTGTTCCGGCGTGATGTCTGGTGAAGCCGTACGGTGGAATTTGGGTCTGAGCAGTTGTGTTGCGATGTATACCGGTTATGATGCACCAGCTGTTGTTGCGTCGGAGGTTTGATCGTGGAGGGTAGCGGGATCCGAAGCACGGTGCTCCGCTGGCCGACCGTAGGTAGTTGGGGGCCCAAGTAGTGTGCTGCCAGCCACACACGACAGACTGCCCCGTCAACTGCGAAAAATCCCGGGGTGGCCCCATCGTGCCGGTTGGCGACCGGGTGAGAGGACCCGATGGCGATCCCTGGGGGGGTTCGGGCGTCCCCGCAGTCTCCAGATCAACCCTCCACTGGCGCGGCAACTCTGGTTGTGTTGTCGAGGTTAAAATCGCATCACCTCGCTCAACTGCCGTCTTCCACCATTCCTATTCACACGAAGTTAAAAAAAAAATTAACAATGAAAGGTAAAAAGAGAAGCAAGTGTCAACAGCGGATGCACGTCCTCTCATTCAAAGTGCACCTCTCAAACATTAGAGGACTGCACTCCAATCTCGATGCGGTCCACCACCATCTAGAGACTGACAAGCCACACTTGCTTTTCTTGACGGAGACGCAGATTAGATGTCCGGCAGATGCGGCGTACCTCAACTACCCGGGATACTCATTGGAGCATCACTGCCTGCAGCGTGCTGGGGTCTGTGTGTACGTCCGTAATGACATCTGCTGTCAGCGTCTCCGTCACCTTGAGGACACAACTCTTTCCACGCTATGGCTGTTGGTGGATACTGGCATGGACAAAATTGTCTATGCCTGTGTCTATCGATCGCACAGCGGTGATCAGGAGACAACTCGAATGTTTGACCACCTCATTGAGGCTGCCGATAAGGCTCTGCATAGGCACCCTGATGCGCAGCTCGTCGCTCTGGGGGACTTTAATGCCTGTCACCAAGACTGGCTTTTCCCGTACCAGAAGACCGACCATGCTGGGAGAGAAGCGCGAAACTTTGCGGTATCGATGGGCCTGTCCCAGCTGGTGAAGCAAGCGACTAGGGTGCCTTATGTAGCTGGTGATACTGCCAACTGTCTGGACCTTCTGCTGACCACCGACCCAGAAAGGTGTATCGTAACAGTTTCTTCACCACTTGGAACTTCAGATCACTGTCTGGTGAAGTCTGTGTCGTCCTTCTCCCCACTTGACTGCGACTCTCGTGGTGAACGGCGAATGTGGCGATACAAGTCAGCAGATTGGGATGAGATGCGTCACTTTTTTGCGTCTTATCCTTGGCAGCGGGTCTGCTTCTCTTCTAAGGATCCGTCGCGGTGTGCGGATGCTGTGTCCGATGTGGTGCGTCAAGCTATGGAGTATTTCATTCCTTATAGTGACGTACCCATCGGAAGCTCAGCTCACCCATGGTTCAACGCTGATTGCGTTCAAGCTGAAGAGCGTAAGCATTCGGCGTTTCTAGCCTGGGTTGACGCTCGTGACCGCAAATCTCCGGATCTGAGCTCAGCAAAGAGAGCCTTTAACCGTGCTGCCAAGTCTTACAAAAAGGCACTAAAGAAGGCTCGCTTTGACCGCATTGCCCATATTGGCACAAAGCTTTCTGCACAGCCATCCGGTAGTAGAGCTTTCTGGTCCCTTGCCAAATCGGTCGAAGAGAACTTCTGTCGGCCCACATTGCCTCCGCTGGTTAAGCCTGACGGAACACTGGCTCATACGGCGAGAGAGAAAGTAGGTCTCTTTGCATCTCTCTTCGCCCATAATTCTCGTCTTGATACTGGCAGTGTTACTCCACCGACTCTACCTCACTGCGACACTTCGATGCCCGAGGTTCGCATAAGGAACAAAGAAGTTCTGAGAGCACTGTGTCGTCTAGACGTGAATAAAGCTAGTGGACCCGATGGTATACCAGCGATTGTTCTCAAGGCTTGTGCGCCCGAGTTGTCTCCTGTATTGACACGCTTGTATCGCCTCTCGTTTAGGACTGGAATAGTGCCCAAGTCCTGGAAGCTTGCCAACGTGCAACCCGTGCCCAGTCGTGTCGATCCTACCAACTATCGGCCGATTTCGGTAACCTCCATACTCTGCAAGATTATGGAGCGTGTATTGAACTCGCGCCTCATGGCATACCTAGAAGGTAACGATCTCCTCAGTGACCGACAGTACGGGTTTCGCCGCAATCGATCTACTGGGGACCTACTAGTGTATACCACCCACTTGTGGGGCGAGGCCCTCGAGAAGAATGGGGAAGCAATTGCTGTCTCCTTAGACGTCTCGAAGGCCTTCGACAGGGTATGGCATGCTAGCCTCTTGAGTAAGCGTCCAGCATACGGCATTTCTCCTGGTCTGATTAACTGGGTAAAAGACTTCCTGAGAGAACGGTTTCTTCGAGTTGTTGTCGATGGATGCTCATCAGAGCCCATGACGACTAATGCCGGAGTTCCTCAGGGGTCAGTGCTCTCTGCAACTCTTTTCCTGCTGCATATTAATGATCTGCTGATGCCCGGTATCTATGGGTATGCAGGTGATAGCACAGTTGTAGAGAGATACCTGCCAGGTGCTCGAGCTAGTAAAGAGCAAATCCGATCCGAACGAGAGGCTATGGTAGAGCGTACGAATATCTCGCTTCAGGCAGTCTCCAAGTGGGGCGAAACCAATCTGGTGGGATTCAACGCCGCCAAAACACAGGCGTGTCTGTTCACCGCCAAAAGGAGCCCGTTCAGCTCGGCTCCTACTTTTCAGAATGTATCATTGGATTGTACCGACCGTCTTCAGCTCTTGGGAGTCGAAATATCCTCCGACCTCAATTTTGGGCGGTTCATTGAGTCCAAAGCCAAAGTAGCTGCTAGGAAACTAGGTGTTCTCGCAAAAGTCCGGCGGTACTTCACACCGAGACAGCTTTTAATGTTATACAAAGCACAGGTCCGATCGTGTGTGGAGTACTGCAGCCACATATGGGCTGGTGCTGCAAAGTGCCACCTGGCAGCTTTGGACTCGGTGGAAAGGCGTGCGAAGAGGCTGATTGGTGATCCAGATTTGGTTAAGTCCAATCTTCAAAGCCTTGAGCACAGGCGTAGGGTAGCCAGCCTTTCGGTGTTTTACAGATTGCATTTTGGAGAGTGTGCGCAGGAATTGCATGACTTGATTCCGCTATCTCATTTCTACCATCGGACAAGCCGACGCACGGCGAGTATCCACCCTTACGTTGTTGAAACATCTACGGTCCGGACTAAGCGTTTCGCCTCGTCATTTATACCGCGTACTTCGAAGGACTGGAACAGTTTGCCTGCTGCGGTCTTTCCGTCTGATTATAATTTGGGTGTCTTCAAGGCTAGAGTGAATAGGCTCTTAATAAACTAGTGCGCCTCACCATCAACGATTGCATCACTGCTTACCATCAGGTGGGATCGCAGTCAATTACTAGTTTATAAAAGATAAAAAAAAAAAAAAATTCACGTGATGTCTGGCAGTTTTGAGTATTTGATGCGGCCTACCCAAATGTCCTTTCTTTGGCATTGTTCGTCAAGTCGTTGAGCTCCTTAGTAGTCCTGAGTTGAGCTACACGCATGACAAATGCTTGCACTGACTGGACAGGTCCACTTAGAACTGTGTGGCTCTTTCTTCAATAGACCATCTCAGGCTCAATCTGCATGGTTCTCAAATGATTTGACCATTACATGTTTTGCTGTATGGACTTTAAAAGAGACTTTGACCCCTGATTTTGTTTCGGTGTTTCTTCTCAGGGTAGTCAGCTAGGAAACACCGGCCTCATCTAGCTTTAATTGACGAAAAAAAAAATTGACGTGTAAAAGTGTTTTTATAAAACCTACTTGCAAAATAAAGATCATTTATCATTTAATGCTTGAGTGCGATCCCACCTGATGGTAAGCAGTGATGCAATCATTGATGGTGAGGCGCACTAGTATCCTCATGGATACACTTCGACAGTTCACCATCCGGACTAATAACACAAACGAGCAAGTACCCACTAGTGGGTAAGTCACAATATCTATAATATAAAAATGAATCGCAAAATGTGTTGGTAAGCGCATAACTCAACAACGCCTGGACCGATTTCGCTAATTTTTTTTTTTGTTGAGTTCGTTATTATTAGGAGAAGGTTCTTATGGAAAAAAAAAATTAAAATTAGGGTAGTGTAGGGTAGAGTAGAGTAGAGTAGAGTAGAGTAGGTAGGGTAGGGTAGGGTAGGGTAGAGTAGGGTATAGTAGGCTGAAGTAGGGAAGAGCGGGAGCGAAGCCGCGCGGGCAAAAGCTAGTATGGAATAAAAGTAAATTGAAATTCTACTATTTTATATTTTAAATAAATCAGCTAGATTATAATAACTGTCTCGACCGAATTTCGACCCTTTCTCAACAGCTTCGCACAGTGTGCGCAAACATAGGTGTACTCTCTGTTCCTGTACATTCATTGGTCTCGTGGTCACAAGCCACCCCGCGCGGCGTGACTTTTGGGTTCTGAGTGACACGGTCGGATCGGGTAAAAAGTGTTGTTGGGTTTTTCTAAAAATTACTTTGTAGCAGCGCAAAGTTGGTGGTGTGAGTGTAGTGTGTAGCCTTGCCACGCAAAGCCGATCTCTCTCTCTGGTCGTGTCAATTACTAGGTACATAACTAGAATGCAATCGATTTATCTAAACATAATCATGTCGTTAAGATTCAGGATTTTCAATACGGGAGTCACACTGAAAGTTTAAAAAAAAATAATTTAATTTAGATGCTTGTTAATATGTTTATTACTTTTCGAAGTAGTTTCCATTTTTTACTAAACAACGTTACATGCGATGAAACCATTAATTGAAGCGGGCGTAGCCACTCTTCTAGGGATCCCTTCCACGCCTTTTTTCAAACGCAGTCACGGCATTTTTTGGGTCCATAAAACGAATTCCTCTAAGTTTATTTTTTATTTTTGGAAATAAATAAAAGACACAAAGTCAGGTCAAGATTGTAAGAAGGATGACACAGTAATTCCACACCTTCAACTTAACACCTTATTCCAATGTGTTGAACAAACTGTCTTTCAAATAGGGTGGCACTATGTTTGCAGATAACGGACCCGACGCGGCAGCCAAGTGAAGCTGAGCTGAGCGAGCTCTGCGACCAGATCTCTGCGAGCGGACACGTACGCGTGCGCCATCTCATGCCTGTGTCTCGGTAAGAGCTCTGTGCTGCGACACCGTGTGGCGCAGTGTGCATCTGTGTCAACTTCGCTGCGACATCGTGACGCCCTGTGTCCGTCTGTGTCAACTGTACCTGTTGCAGGGAGGATCTCGCGGAGCTTAAGAAAGGCGAGGAGACTAAGTGCAAGACGTACGAGCTGCTGTGCATCAAGCTGTCGCCTTCCGCCGACGACGAACTCACAGTGAGTGAAATCACCGCCGACGTGGCGGCCACACCACATATAATGGCAAGCCGCGACTACTACGCTTCTCACACGAATCATTGTGTAAACGCAGCTTAACATTTGCCGATCGCATTTGCAGCATTAAGTTAAAAATCGAGGTTGTGTTCGTGTGTTATTACTTGTTGTATGTAGAAAAAAGCTGTACCTATCTACTTATCGGTGTGTGTCAAGCAGACTAACGGCTCGGCATCGGACTCCATTGAAGGCGCAGGCGTGGCGGTGACGGCGCGTGACATCGCGCGCGTGAACTCGTACCGCAACACGCCGGCCGGCGACGCGGCGCGCGTGCTGCTGCAGCAGCGCACGCCCGTCCGCGTGCTGCACCGCCGCCCGCTGCTGACGCGCGCGCGCCGCATCCTCGAGCTCAGCGCGAGACCTGTGCCCGGTACGTACTGTGTCGGCGTGTGACTGTCGGAGGGCGCGGCCGTGGCGGTGACGGCGCGTGAACTCGTACCGCAACACGCCGGCCGGCGACGCGGCGCGCGTGCTACGCTGCCGCCTGTTGCTGTGACTGTCGGAGGGCGATATTTCATAACGTTCCTGTGTCTTTATGTTCTTTTGTCAAAATGTCATGCGCCGAACAATACGTTACTTTCAATCCTATTTCACATTATTTTTTATTGGTACAATAATAATTGACAGTAGTCCGTGGTCCCCTTAGGGCAGCCGGCGCTGCTGGTGGTGCGCGTGCGCACGGAGGCGGGCACGTACGTGAAGGAGTGGGCGCACGGCGAGCTGGGCCGCACGCGGCCGCGCCTGGGCGACGCGCTGGGCGCGCGCGCCGACATCCTGGCGCTGGACGTGGCCGCCGTGGAGCTGGACTGGCCGCGCCACCCGCCCGCCGCTGCCGAACACAACTCACTGTGATCCACTATAACTATAACAATAAACACAACAACACCAAAGTGATCGTTTATTTCCATCCGTTTTCCCTCTGTCACCAGCGCGTCAGCAAATTGGTCTACTGTTCAGTAATATGTACGAGTACACATAACTCGTTAAATTTTTGAAATGCTACCGCTCCGTGCTAAATTCCCACAAAACAAAGACAATTTAAAATTTTAAGTTGACCGGTTGATGTGGTAGGGCATAGAGTAGAATATACATAGTAGTCAGTTGACGGGAGCGAAGCCGCGGGCAAAAGCAAGTAGGTTATATTCCATAACTTTCACACAATGTCAGTCCCTCCAGTCCCAAACTAAGCTGAGCTTGTGCTATGAATACTAGACAACTGATAAAATATACTTTAAATACATTTCTAAATACACACATAATATAGATAAATTACACACAGTCACAGAGCAAATGATCGTGATCATCACACAAACATTTGTCCTGGCTGGGAACTTGGCTTGTCGACGGCGCGTGTGTCCCACGCGCGCCTCAAACAGATGTCAGCCTAACCATAGGAACCAAGCAGGGCCGATGCCCGCTAGGGTTACGGAGATTTTCGGGCAATTGAAAGACACAGATGTGGTTTTAGTCAGTAAAATTCTAACAGGCCGTCTCACTGCACCCTAGAGCGAAAAATCATTGTATTGTTACCTAACACAAAAATAATGAAAATAGACCTATGACGAGATATAGACACTTACTCGTAATCTCGCCACAAATACCTTCGCAACTGCCTACCGCTGCTGTGCGCCGCCGACGACTGACTCGGGTCGGCGAGCTCACTATTGCTCGTCGTCTTTAAGCTTACTACTTAAGGAAATAATTTGCAGGCTAACGAAGATTTTACTACTTTAGTTACACACAGAGGTGACTGTTGATATTTAAGTTATCTCGCGGCGCTCAACGCTCGGGTGATGCGTCTCCGGCGATTGTCGCATTCCTGCGAGTTCTCAGAACACGCGCGCGTCACGTCGGCCGTCCCGCCAGCACGTGGCCTGCTGCCTGCGCTCTGCACTCGCAGCGAACCCGCCGCCGTGACACCAGCATGCGCGCCCCTGCACAGCTCGTCTGCACGTTCCTCATACTCCTGCCGCTTTCTAAGGTAATATTGTAATCCAAGAGAGGTTGTCAGCAAAAGCACTGCTTATTTTTTTTGCATCTTCACTACTTATGGTTTTTTTTTTGGTGGGAAATCATCAAATGACTTCTCCCGCTCTAGGGCGGAGTGGAAGGGCGTATCAGACTTTTACTGACTAAACCCACTCCTATGTTCCATCTTCGACTTGATTTGATTGTGATTTGATTTACGTAAGTTGATTTTATGTAAATTATTTTAACATTAGTTGATTCCAATTTCTTAGGTCATTGTGGCGTAGGTACATAAGAGTGAGCAAAAGACATTATACGGTCTTATTTTTGAAGTTTTTATTAACAACTTTTTAGGCGCCAGATAAACTTGGATCAACAGTCATTGACCTCCTACATTTGTTGACATTCTTAATTTCAAAAACGGAAATAAAGACATTAAGCTGTCTTGAATCAACATCTATCGCGATTCTTTACACTTTCTAGCAGGGCTTGAAAACGTTACCAATTCACATTAAAAATAACGTTAAGTAACGGTATTTCCATAGAGATACTTGCGTATCGGTATGATTTGGTAGCGTTACTTAGTAGCATAACATTATAAGAACGTTAAAAATTGCGTTAAAAATTAACGGTATTTTTAATGTTATTGTGAAAGTAGCGGTAACAAGTAAACGGTATATTTTGGTTATTTTATGCGACGTTGCCGTTTTCTCCAAGGCCGGGCGCCGGCGCGACACGGCGGGTGGTGGCGGCGGCGCGCGCCCCTCTGACGCGCTGTTGCCATTTCGTTTGTCGTCTTCTCAACTCTCATGCCAGTCAGACGCGCTTACAGAACCCACTCGCGAATTATTATTTCAATTTAGATTATCTACTACAGCTGATTTAGTTTTTGTGTTTTGAGTAACGATTACGAAAAGTTCACCATGGGGCGTAAGAAAAGAAGGATTGTTCGTCAACTCACTTAAGCGATTCGCGCGAGTCCGAGCGAGCTGGCACCTTCCGATTTCACCTACTTTTTCTGTAGTCATCTCGCTCAAACGTATAAAGTACAGTCAAATAAAAACAGGTTTAAAACAATCACTATAAATAACTAGCTATTGCCTGTGGCTTTGTTCACGCAGGCTATACCGGTTATCTATAGATATTACGTTAAAGGTGAGGAATGAGGCGAGTAGGATGCGGCCAACGGTGCACGGTACCCAAGATACTTTAAAAACATTTTTACGTTACTTTTGACTTTCTCATGTTACCTGCACCTACATGTTCTTCACCGGACATGATAAGATCGGGAGGTTCATCATCATCATCATCATTTCAGCCGATACACGTCCACTGTTGGACATAGGCCTCCCCCTCGCTATAATGACCTATGCCCACTATTGGGCATAAGACTCCCCAAGTGTCGCCATTTAGGCGCTATAATGATCGATGCCCACTGTTGGACATAAGTGTCCCCTCGCTATAGTGACCTATGCCCACTGTGGGCCATAAGCTTCCCCTTAGTGTCACTACCTGGGCGTTATAATAATTGATGCCCACTGTTGGACATAGGCCTCCCCTCGCGATAATTACCTATGCCCAATGGTTTGCATAAGCCTCCCCAAGTGTAACCACCTAGGCGCTAAAATGACTGATGCCCATTGTTGGACATAAGTCTCCCCTCGCTAGAATGACCTATGCCCACTGTTGGGCATAAGCCTCCCCCTAGTGTCACCACGTAGGCGTTATAATAATTGATGCCCACTGTTGGACATAGGCCTCCTCTCTCGATAATGACCTATGCCCACTGTTAAGCAAAAGCCTCCCCCAAGTGTCACCACGTAGGCGTTATTATAATTGATGCCCACTGATGGACATAGGCCTCCTCAGGCGATAATGACCTATGCCCACTGTTGGGCATAAGCCTCCCCCAAGTTTCACCACGTAGGCGTCATAATAATTGATGCCCACTGTAGGACATACGCCTCCTCTCGCGATAATGACCTATGCCCACTGTTGGGCATAAGAATCCCCCAAGTTTCACCACGTAGGCGTCATAATAATTGATGCCCATGGTTGGACATAGGCCTCCTCTCGCGATAATGACCTATGCCCACTGTTGGGCATAAGCCTCCCCCTAGTGTCACCACCTAGGCGTTATAATAATTGATGCCCACTGTTGGATTATGCCTCCTCGCGATAATGACCTATGCCCACTGTTGGGCATAAGCCTCCCCTAAGTGTCACCACCTAGGCGTTATAATAATTGATGCCCACTGTTGGAAGTATGCCTCCTCGCGATAATGACCTATGCCCACTGTTGGACATAAGCCTCCCCCAAGTGTCACCACCTAGGCGTTATAATAATTGATGCCCACTGTTGGACATAGGCCTCCTCTCGCGATAATGACCTATGCCCACTGTTGGGCATAAGCCTCCCCCAAGTGTCACCACCTAGGCGTTATAATAATTGATGCCCACTGTTGGAAGTATGCCTCCTCGCGATAATGACCTATGCCCACTGTTGGGCATAAGCCTCCCCTAAGTGTCACCACCTAGGCGTTATAATAATTGATGCCCACTGTTGGACATAGGCCTCCTCTCGCTATAATGACCTATGCCCACTGTTGGGCATAAGCCTCCCCAAGAGTCGCCATTTAGGCACTATAATGATTGATGCCCATTGTTGGACATAGGCCTCCCTTTACTATAATGACCTATGCCCACAGTTGAGCATAAGACTCCCCAAGTGTTGCCATTTAGGCGCTATAATGATCGATGCACACTGTTGGACATAAGCTTCCCCCAAGTTTCACCATTTAGGCGTTATAATGACTGATGCCCACTGTTGGACATAAGCCTCATAAACTAGTGCGCCTCACCATATCAGATTGCGTCATCTAGTTTATATTAATTTAAAAAAAAAGTACGCATTTGAAAAAAACAAACATGAAGTTTTCGGTTCTTTTCATATTTTTCCGTTTTTTCGGTTTTTTTGGAAAAATACATGAAATTTATAATTTATAAATTTCTTGAAAGTTTCGAATGTTACATTGAATAAAACAACAGTATTTGAAAGAAACGGGAATATTCCCTGTTTTTTTCAACGCTACACTAGAATGATAATTTCTGATAGTGTCTAATGTTAACTGTTGCGATAGGACGAGAGCGGCGGTAACAAAACTAACACATAACGATAAAATTAGCGATACCGTAGTCTTTTAACGTTACCCATGTTTAACGTTAAAATGTGCCAGATTTAACGTTAAATATGGTAACGTTATTTATTAGATAACGATACCTGCATCGAAAGGCGGTAACGATACCATATTTTTAACGGTATTTCAAGCCCTGCTTTCTAGTAACGAAAAACAGATAATTACATGTTTTTCTGGTATCTACGCAGAGATATTAACAAAAGGTCAATGTACTTTATTCCAAGTTTATCTGGCAACTTGCTTTATTACATTACGACATGTCTTTTGCAAATTGACGATCCTGCCAGTGAAAGTATGAAGGATAAAATTGCAATTTATGTTTTGATAACATATCGATAACACGATGTTTGGGGTCGGGGCCTAGACGTGTGCGCCGTGAGGCGATGTTTGTGCGTGGGTGGTTTTGTGTGTGTGTGTGTGTGTACGCAGCTTATGGTGTGTCTACAAGCGTTGTCATCTTTTGGATAAGTCTCTGATGCCTTATCTCAATTTTTTTGTATTAAGTGATACTAAAAGAAAAAATACGATTTTAATTACTTTTCTTAATGATTATAATGTTTTAATTTGGAAGGTCATAAAAATTACTTGCTGTATTTAGATGTAGTAGGACCTTTGGATAGAGCTGTGGATTTTGTGAATAAATAAATAAATAGAAACACTGACGGTAATTGCTACATATTGATTATGCTATGCAATGTGAGTTATCTAAATATGTTCAAGCTGTTCCTTTAAAAAAACTTTTTACAAAAAAAAAAATAACCATCAAAATAATTTTAATTTCGGAAGTCGGTGTTTCTCAATATTGTTTGTCTACCGACTTCCGAAATTAAAATTATTTTGATGGTTTTAGTGTTTTTTTTTTAGTAAGTCGGTTATTTTTTTTTTTGTAAAAAGTTTTTTTATTTCACACTTTTTAGTTGCAATACAGTACCTTTTTCTCATGACAATTCCAATTAACTCAAACCCTGCTAGGATACATTGTTTTATTATGAAGTTTCCGTGTCTACATTCCGGCTCCATCATCATCAGATCAGTTCGATAGTACCTTATAGCCAAAGTGCATCTCATGACAATTCTAATAAGCCCAAACACGGTTAGGATACATAGATTAATTACGGAGTTCCGGTGCCTATCTTCCGGCTCCATCATCATCATCAGGTCACATCGATGATACCATTTTCAACATACCTATTCAGAACTATTCATTTATTTGTAACCATGTTCATTGGGAGATCTGTGTGAGTATGAACTTCCGTTTCCATTTCTGGTCTTCTTCACCAGTTCCACTTCATCAAATGTCATGTTTTGACTATAAATGCTTAAGTCTTTGATGAAAATACCAAAATAACTATATAGTTGCCTATACTTTTTCTTTTTCTTTCTTTTTTTTCTTTTCTATAATATTTGAGTAGTAGAATCTTAGCGAAATCGAGGGAACTCCTCAAATACTATATTTGAGGAGTTCCCTCGATTTCGCTAAGATTCCATCAACAGATCCCGACTTGGTGACTATGGGACCATTTGGGAAGTATACCCTTTCCAACAAAAAAAGAATTTTTCAAATCGGTTGGCAAGTGACGAAGTTATGCGCGAACATACATAAAAAAAAAATACAAACATCCGAATTGAGAACCTCCTCCTTTTTTAGAAGTCGGTTAAAAATTAAAATACATGTATCTTGTAAAAAGTCATTGTTCAAAACATCAAAAACTTATAAATATCGAATAAAACTGAAAATTAAAATAACTACGTGCAATGTATCTAACATCGAATTGTCTTCAAAAATGACATAGAATGTTCTATTGTTAGCATTTTCAATAATAAATTAAAATAGTGTCATAAAAAGTCAATATTATGTTGTACTACAAAATTTTGTGATAAAAGGAATCGCTGCAAAACCGACTTTAAGCAGTCTTGTCTTCCCTACCCCTAGAGTGTAATTTAAATACGCGTCGGCGCGGAGGGGTAGGGCGGCCCGCGAGCTGAGGAGCAGGGCCCCAAGTCTGCTATTACAATTACAAAAAAGAGAAAAAGGTACTGTATTGCAACTAAAAAGTGTGAAATAAAAAACTTTTTACAAAAAAAAATAACCGACTTACTTACTAAAAAAAAAGACGGGTTGCACTCCGGGAGTGCCGGCAGAAGTGAAAACTTGATTATTAACGTTGAGCATGTTTGATATTTTGGAATGGTTAGTGAATAATTTTGCACCAATTGCTTTATCAGTATAAAAGTACTATCATTTATGTGGTAGAATACAATATTCATTTATTGCGCTATCGTACACAAACATGACAATTTATATTATTACAATTATTTTACATTAAAAAGTTTATCTCTCCGAAAAACTACTGAGGTGTCAAGGGACACCGTTCCGTATGGATGGAACGAAGTTCCGTTCTGGCTTGCTTTCTATAAGAGAGAGAAAGAGAGAAAGACAGAGAAACATGCGCACGCCGCACGGTTTACAATAGCTTACTATAGAAAAAGTGTCGTTACAACTTTTCGTGAGAATTTTTTAGCCAATACAATATAACTAAAAAATACTATCCTATTTTATGTACATTTTGACAGCACTATTTCAACATCTTCGAAACCATGAAAACGACACTCATGACGAAAAAGTTGATAATTTCTGACATCCGCCATCTTAGATTTACATTTTGACAGCACTATCGGCTTCAACAACCTCGAAAACCATGAAAAAGACACCCATATCGAAAAAGTTGATAATTTATTGCAGCCACCATCTTAGATTTAAATTTTGACAGTACTATCGGTTTCAACACCCTCGGAAACCACGAAAACG
This sequence comes from Mythimna ferrago, assembly GCA_910589285.2. Taxonomy (NCBI): domain Eukaryota; kingdom Metazoa; phylum Arthropoda; class Insecta; order Lepidoptera; family Noctuidae; genus Mythimna; species Mythimna ferrago. The sequence goes on along the minus strand of OU342698.1, from coordinate 111,670 downwards.
ACACCCATGAGGAAAAAGTTGATAATTTCTTGCAGCCGCCATCTTGGATTTACATTTTGACAATACTATCGGTTTCAACAGCCTTGAAAACCATGAAAACGACACCCATGACGAAAAATTTAATAATTTTTTGCAGCCGCCATCTTGGATTTATATTTTGACAGTACTATCGGTTTCAACACCCTCGAAAACCATGAAAACGACACCCATGACGGAAAAGTTAACAATTTATTGCAGCCGCCATCTTGGATTTACATTTTGACAGTACTATCGGTTTCAACACCCTCAAAAACCACGAAAACGACACCCATGACGAAAAAGTTGATAATTTCTTGCAGCCGCCATCTTGGATTTACATTTTGACAGTACCATCGGTTTCCACGCCCTCGAAAACCATGAAAACGACACCCATGACGGAAAATTTGATAATTTCTTGCAGCCACCATCTTGGATTTATATTTTGACAGTACCATCGGTTTCAACACCCTCGAAAACCATGAAAACGACACCCATGGCGAAAAAGTTGATAATTTCTTGCAGCCGCCATCTTGGATTTACATTTTGACAGTACCATCGGTTTCCACGCCCTCGAAAACGACGAAAACGACACCCATGACGGAAAATTTGATAATTTCTTGCAGCCACCATCTTGGATTTATATTTTGACAGTACTATCGGTTTCAACACCCTCGAAAACCATGAAAACGACACCCATGACGGAAAAGTTAACAATTCCTTGCAGCCGCCACCTTGGATTTACATTTTGACAGTACTATCGGTTTCAACACCCTCGAAAACCACGAAAACGACACCCATGACGAAAAAGTTGATAATTTCTTGCAGCCGCCATCTTGGATTTACATTTTGACAGTACCATCGATTTCCACGCCCTCGAAAACCATGAAAACGACACCCATGACGAAAAATTTGATAATTTCTTGCAGCCGCCATCTTGGATTTACATTTTGACAGTACCATCGGTTTCCACGCCCTCGAAAACCATGAAAACGACACCCATGACGGAAAATTTGATAATTTCTTGCAGCCACCATCTTGGATTTATATTTTGACAGTACCATCGGTTTCAACACCCTCGAAAACCACGAAAACGACACCCATGGCGAAAAAGTTGATAATTTCTTGCAGCCGCCATCTTGGATTTACATTTTGACAGTACTATCGGTTTCAACACCCTCGAAAACCACGAAAACGACACCCATGACGAAAAAGTTGATAATTTCTTGCAGCCGCCATCTTGGATTTACATTTTGACAGTACTATCGGTTTCCACGCCCTCGAAAACCATGAAAACGACACCCATGACGGAAAATTTGATAATTTCTTGCAGCCACCATCTTGGATTTACATTTTGACAGTACCATCGGTTTCAACACCCTCGAAAACCACGAAAACGACACCCATGACGAAAAAGTTGATAATTTCTTGCAGCCGCCATCTTGGATTTACATTTTGACAGTACCATCGGTTTCCACGCCCTCGAAAACCATGAAAACGACACCCATGACGGAAAATTTGATAATTTCTTGCAGCCACCATCTTGGATTTATATTTTGACAGTACTATCGGTTTCAACACCCTCGAAAACCATGAAAACGACACCCATGACGGAAAAATTAATAATTTCTTGCAGCCGCCATCTTGGATTTACATTTTGACAGTACTATCGGTTTCAACACCCTCGAAAACCACGAAAACGACACCCATGACGAAAAAGTTGATGATTTCTTGCAGCCGCCATCTTGGATTTATATTTTGACAGTACCATCGGTTTCAACGCCCTCGAAAACCATGAAAACGACACCCATGACGAAAAAGTTGATAATTTCTAGCAGCCGCCATCTTGGATTTATATTTTGACAGTACCATCGGTTTCAACACCCTCGAAAACCATGAAAACGACACCCATGACGAAAAAGTTGATAATTTCTTGCAGCCGCCATCTTGGATTTACATTTTGACAGTACCATCGGTTTCAACACCCTCGAAAACCATGAAAAAGACACCCATGACGAAAAAGTTGATAATTTCTTGCAGCCGCCATCTTGGATTTATATTTTGACAGTACCATCGGTTTCAACACCCTCGAAAACCATGAAAACGACACCCATGATGAAAAAGTTGATAGTTTCTTGCAGCCGCCATCTTGGATTTACATTTTGACAGTACCATCGGTTTCCACGCCCTCGAAAACCATGAAAACGACACCCATGACGGAAAATTTGATAATTTCTTGCAGCCGCCATCTTGGATTTACATTTTGACAGTACTATCGGTTTCAACACCCTCGAAAACCATGAAAACGACACCCATGACGAAAAATTTGATAATTTCTTGCAGCCGCCATCTTGGATTTATATTTTGACAGTACCATCGGTTTCAACACCCTCGAAAACCATGAAAACGACACCCATGACGAAAAAGTTGATAATTTCTTGCAGCCGCCATCTTGGATTTATATTTTGACAGTAAAAGTGTCGGTACAATTTTTCGTGAGAATTTTTTCCGTCTAGCCCCCTTTCACAACGCGCGATAAGGGATAGCTGTCTACTCTCCATCCGTCTTACGCTTTTTCGATCAGGTCACGTGTCCTGACGCGAGTTTAAGATTTTATACCCATTACAGAAAAAGTGCTCAACGCCGCTAAAGAAGTTTTCACTTCAAAAAAACCGGTCAAGTGCGAGTCGGACTCGCCCATGGAGGGTTCCGTAACAGCAAGTAACATAATATAAAAGTTCTTGTAGTTCGTTGTAACTTTGATCGATGTTTTAATATAGTGTATTTTTTTTAGATTTATGACGTATTAAAAAAAAAGTACTTACTAGATCTCGTTCAAACCAATTTTCGTTGGTAGTTTGCATGGTAATGTACATCATATATGTTTTTTAGTTTTATCATTCTCTTATTTTAGAAGTTACAGGGGGGGGGGACACACATTTTACCATTTTGGAAATGTCTCTCGCGTAAACTATTCAAGTTCATTTTTGAAGACCTATCTATAGATGCCCCACTCATATGGGTTAGACAAAAAAAAAATTTTTGAGTTTCAGTTTTAAGTATGGGGACCCCCAAAAATTTTTGCTATTTTTCTATTTTTGTGTAAAAATCTTGATGCGGTTCACAGAATACATCTACTTACTAAGTTTCAACAGTATAGCTCTTATAGTTTCGGAAAAAAGTGGCTGTGACATACGGACGGACAGTCAGACAGACAGACAGACAGACAGACATGACGAATCTATAAGGGTTCCGTTTTTTGCCATTTGGCTACGGAACCCTAAAAACACTAAAACCATCAAAATAATTTTAATTTCGGAAGTCGGTGTTAACTATGGAACAAACAATATTGAGAAACACCGACTTCCGAAATTAAAATTATTAATTAAAATTATTATTTTTTTTTTTGTAAAAAGTTTTTTTTAATAACAGGTAATAAATCATAAGTTCTATTGAAATAAACAAATAAAATTTAAAAAAATAATCCGAAAACAACAATAGGAAAAGGCCAGCAGCTTCTCTTCCAATATATATGTAATGAAATGACCTCCTTGGAAATGACATTTCATTTTTTTAATTTTTAAGCTGTGGATACGGGGTGACGTATCATTCAATGACAGATGATGTTTAGATTATTTTGTGCATTTTATTGTTATAAAAAACTTGTAGAGAGATAATTAAAGGGATATAATTGAGGAGGCGATATTATTAAACTTTAAATGTCGTTTCTTTGTTTTCAGGTGAGATAAAAGTGTAATTTTAGTTAAACGATAATTGTTATACTGTAAAAGCATGTTGAATAAAACAAATCTTTGTTTTCAGAGAAACAATTTGTGGTTTATTTCGAAAATCCTCAATAATATACCTTATAAAACGACATTTTTGTTAACTAAAAGAAGATGGACCGGCTGCAATTTGAGTTTACGATGATAGCTTCAAATGATGGCAAATCAAATGTATTAGCCATAACCTCAATATCTACAGAAGAAGGAAAATGTTATGTTTTACCTGATGAGCTGAAGCCGGTGATTCATCATACATATATTGTCAAAATGAATACTTTCTCAAAAATAAAAAATAGTATAAAGAAAAGGTATCAAAGTAGAAAAATATGGATAAAATTGGATGAAGATCTTAAGAAAACATATAGAGATGAGGAAGGTAATATGCAATTTTTAGATCAATATTTAGAAGAAATAAGCACAAAACAACCAATAGACAAAAACGACAATTTGCAACATATCTTGGAAAAATTAATAGAAACTACTACAAAGAAAGAAAATCAACATAACCTAAAACATATTTCAGAGAAATTTATTATTGAAAAATTCACAAGCAAGAACCCTAATGCAATGCAATGGATTGAGAATTTTGAAAAGAAGTGTGAGCGCTTTAATATATCAAAAGATGAAACAAAAATAGATATATTGAGATTATTTTTAGAAAAATCTTGTTTGGATTGGTATAGCTCGATGGCCATAAAACTAACAATAAAGGCTGAATGGAATGAATGGAAAGACAAATTTTTAGAAACTTTTAAAAACCGAGGATGGGACATAGTTACATATGCTCTCGCGTTTAGATATAAAGAAGGACTACTAATTGATTACGCTATTAGAAAAGAAAAACAAATCGATAGACTCCAAAACAATGATAGATCTTATTGCAACAGGTTTACCTGGGTTTATCTTAAATAGGTTAAACAGAGATGAACTCAATGACACTACTGATTTGTTCAATGAGATAAGAAAATATGAAGGTATGATGTACAAGAAAAACTCAAGTACAATAAAGAGTTGTACATTCCTTTATAAAAATAAAACTAATGAGAAGAAGCCATGTAACACTTGTGAATCTTTGAACAAAGGAATAATATATCATCCGGAAGAGTCATGTTGGTTCAAGAAAAATAAAAATGAATCTGAAAAAGTTTTTAAACCCAGAAATGTAAATAACAACTCCATTATTGAAGTAGATATAAATACTGAGAAAAAAAACGAGTAAGTACACCATTAATCAAAATCAAGCTCTTATTAGAAAATAAACTAGAAGTGAGCGGCATTTATGATTCAGGCTCACAGATCTCTTTAATAAATTCAAGACTGATTAAAATAAAAGAAAAAAAGGACAATGAGAATATAGCATATATGAAAACGGTTAATGGTGTGAAAAAAACAGATGGCTTGATAACAATAAAAATAAAAATATTTGATTTAGAAGAAGAGGTGGATGTATACATAGTAGAAAATGAATATTTTGATGATTTTATAATCGGATTGGATATGATAAAGAAATTCAAACTAACCCAAAACGAGGACTTGCGGATAGAACAAAAGATAAGAACAAATAAAATAGATGAAATGTCTAAAGATAACAGAAATGAAGAAAAGAATATAAAAACATTAGCAATAAATTTTAATGAACATATAGAAACAGAAGAGTTTGTAAGTATGACAGACCATTTAGATAATGAAAAGAAAATTGAGATCGAGAAAATAATAAAGGAATATAAAACAATTTTTGCAAAGGACAAGTATGATATAGGAACAGTTAGAGATTATGAAGCTCACATAGATTTACTAGTAAATAGATACTGTAGTAAAAGACCATACAGATGTACAATAGAAGATAAATTAGAAATTGAAAAGCAAATATCCATGTTACTAAAGAATAATTTAATAGAAGAATCCTACAGTCCTTTCGCTGCTCCAGTGACATTGGCATTTAAAAAGGGTGAAAATAGGAAATCCCGCTTGTGTATAGATTTCAGGGAACTAAATAAAATTGTTGTTCCACAAGCTCAACCTTTTCCGTTAATAGATGATTTGATTGTTAAAACTAGAAATTGTAAGTATTTTACTACACTGGATATAAATTCAGCATTCTGGGCGATACCATTACGGGTGGAAGATAGATATAAAACAGGATTTGTCACACAAGATGGCCACTTCCAGTGGACCTGCCTTCCCTTTGGCTTGAAAACATCACCAGCAATTTTCCAGAGAATTTTAAGCAATATTCTAAGAAAGCACAATCTCACAGGATACTCCGTAAACTATATTGATGATATTCTGATATACTCGAACACCTTTGAAGAACATATAAAACACAAGAAATGTATTAGAGGCAATAATACAAGAAGGCTTTAGATTGAAGTTTACGAAATGTAACTTTGCTTCAGACTCAGTAAAGTACCTCGGCCATGTAATTCAGAACAATTCGGTAAGACCACTAAAAGACAATTTGATCTCGATAAGACATTTTCCAACTCCTAAGACACAAAAGAATATCAGACAATTTTTGGGAAAAATTAACTTCTACCATGAATACATACCAAGAAGTGCAATTATTTTAGACCCATTACATAATTTATTAAGAAAAAATGAAAAGTTTGTGTGGTCAGAGAAGTGTGAAGAATCATTTAATCAAATAAAAAGATATTTATGTTCTCAACCTGTGTTGGAAATATTCGACAAAGACTTACCAATAAAAATCTTTACAGATGCGTCTTTAGAGGGTATCGGGGCAATATTAAAACAGACTCAACTAGACGGTAAAGACAAACCGGTGGCATATTTTTCAAAAAAACTAAACGAATCTCAAAAACGAAAAAAGGCCATATATTTGGAATGTATTGCTATGAAAGAAGCAGTTAAATACTGGCAACACTGGCTAATTGGAAAACATTTCACTATTTACTCAGACCACAAACCTCTAGAGAACATGAATATTAAATGCAGGACAGATGAAGAATTGGGTGACCTCACATATTACCTATCTCAATATGACTTTACAGTAAAATATATACCTGGTAAAGAAAATATAGAAGCAGACTGATTGAGCCGAAACCCTGTATTAGAATCAGAAGATAACAAGGAGGAACTATTAAAAATAGTTAATTTAATACAAATAAAAGATATAGTTGAAGACCAAGAAAAAAATGAAACAATAAAAGAAAAGAAACAAAATCTACTACATAAAAATAAAATCTATTATAAAAAAATAAAGAAACTTGAAAAAATTATACTCTCAGAAGAATTTAGTAAAAAAATTATAAAAAAGGTGCATGAAGATTTATGCCATATTGGAATCAGACAATTACAGAAAAAAATAAGTCCACTATATACAGCTAAAAACCTAACAAAAAATATCATAAATATTTGTAAAACATGCGAAATATGCATAAAAAATAAATCAAGATGTCAAGGAAAATTTGGGTTAATGTCACAACTGGGACCAGCAACAAAACCATTTGAGATAATGTCAATGGATACTATAGGTGGCTTTGGAGGATCTAGGTCAACAAAAAAATACTTACACCTTTTAGTAGACCACTACACAAGATATGCGTTTATTGTGACTTCAAAAACACAGAACGCAAGTGACTTTATAAAACTAACAAAGAAAGTACTCGAGACAGATGAGATTGGAATAATTCTAACAGACCAATATCCAGGCATCAATTCAAAAGAATTTAAACAGTATTTGCAGGAGAATAACATCAAACTAATATTTACAGCTGTGAATACGCCATTTTCGAACGGCTTGAACGAAAGATTAAACCAAACAATAGTAAATAAAATAAGATGTAAAATAAATGAGAAAAATAATAAGAGAACATGGACAACAGTAGCAAGAGAATGTGTACAGAAATATAATGAAACAGACCATTCTGTTACAGGTTTTGCACCAAAATATTTACTGGATGGTACAAATGTCAGTATTTTACCAAATGAAATTAAAACAATAGAAAAGGAAGACAAGTGGATTGCTGATAGAAGATTAGCATTAGAGAATACAATAAAATCTCACAAGTACAACAAGAAAATATTTGATAGAAATAGGAAAATACAAGAGTTCGAGATAGGAGACAGTGTATATGTAGAAAATGGAAATAGACTGAACAGGAAAAAATTAGACGAATTAAAAATAGGCCCTTTCAAGATAATAGAGAAAATATCGAACTCCATTTATAAGATTGACACTGGCAACAGAAAAACAGAATCAACTTTATTCCACATAACAAAATTACAACCTGTTACGGCAGAAGATGAAGTAGAAGAAAACGAATAGGTATAAAGATAGCTTGCAGGTGCATTGTTTGTATTATGTTATTTAGAATTTTCGTTCCTGTGGGGGGGAGATGTAATGAAATGACCTCCTTGGAAATGACATTTCATTTTTTTAATTTTTAAGCTGTGGATACGGGGTGACGTATCATTCAATGACAGATGAGGTTTAGATTATTTTGTGCATTTTATTGTTATAAAAACTTGTAGAGAGATAATTAAAGGGATATAATTGAGGAGGCGATATTATTAAACTTTAAATGTCGTTTCTTTGTTTTCAGGTGAGATAAAAGTGTAATTTTAGTTAAACGATAATTGTTATACCTACTGTAAAAGCATGATGAATAAAACAAATCTTTGTTTTCAGAGAAACAATTTGTGGCTTATTTCGAAAATCCTCAATAAAATCCATTATATATATAATTAAATTAAAAAAAAAAGTACGACTAATTAGTAGCTAAAAAAGACTGTGACTGTGGGGCAGGACCGGCATTTAGCCAAGCATTTTTATCGAGTAGATAATCTTCAAATTTATAATATGCTTGCCTACATAGCGTGCGTTTTATGCATGTTTTAAATTTTGACTCGTTTAATTGGAGGATTTCAAGTGGAATTTTATTATAAAATTTTACACAGTACTCCATAAAAGAACTAGATACTTTAGCCAATCTGAATCGAGGTTGATCTAACTTGTCTTTATTTCTAGTATTAAAATTGTGCCTGTCACTTATTTTAGTAAAAAGATGAATATTTTTCCTGACATACATAATATTTTCATAAATGTATTGACAAGGAACCGTCATGATGTTTATATCTTTAAATAGTTCCCTAAGAGAATCGCGCCTGCGAAGAATGTATATGGCTCTGATAGCTCTTTTCTGCAATGGATTCGCACAATGGGGACACCCAGGCGTTTTTCCGCCTCGGGTACCTGCCAAACTTACCATGTCCAGAGAGGACCTACATCAGGTGAAAGGTAATGCTGCCAGGACACCTCCCCAACCACTCCTCAACGAGGGAGACTTACCGCCATGATTATAGTGTGCCCAAAGGGAAAGGAGGTGATGTTTAACATACAAAATAAAATACTTATTAATTTAATATTTTTTATTTAAAAACAGCATGTTAACTAAACACAACTTACAGTTCGAGGCATAATCCGCCATTGTATAACATTATCAATTCTCGATTCTCGAGTTGAACCATGGTGAAGTAGATAACCGACTCGTAATGCAAGAGAACGACCGCTGCGGTAACAAATATAATGGTGGCCATGTTGTCCTGGTTCCACAACAGGCGATCTTTTAGCCAAGTTTCAGCAAGCTTGGCATATGTAGTCACTGCTGGAAGTAGATAATGTGATGCGATTATACTTACAGGTTGTGGTGAAAAAATCACAGACAGTACCTATTGTTTCATCATTTAGGGGTCGTTGGCTAAGTGCATTACAGCGATTAGTCGTTATACCACAATTAACACAACGATCTATGGTATCAATCAATATTCTTTCGATAAGTCGACTGGAAAATCTAAAATAGCAAGCCCAAGTCAAACGTTTCTCCGTGTCCAGTATGATATCAACGATCACAAAAGTTAACTAAATCAGAGTCCGTAAAAAGAAAACTGAGGTCGAAAGATATACTTATCGGATATATCAATAAAATAATGGATAATGCACTCAAAACGGCTCAAAACTTAAAAGCACAAAACGAAGAATACGAGACGAGTGATGTAAGGCATGCGTGTGATATGTTAAAACGAATTTAATATCCGATTTCAAACACAAATCGATTTGTATCGATTTCTTAGACTAGAAAATCAGATATCCAAAATCGACCTAGCCGAACTAAACGAAAAATAAAATCACTGGCTTTTTCTCTTTATAACCATACCTACATAAAATATCAGAATAATTGTTATGCAAATAGGTATATTATACATTGGAATTTGCAATCAATATCACCTTACCGCATTATTTTACGAGATTATGTATTTTATTTCATGATTTATATAATAGGCTAGGCGCAACTGAAACCAGATACCTAAAACCGGAATTCTATTTTGAAGTCTTATATCGAATAAATATCTGTTTGTACTGGTTTGTACGACTCAAAGCCAAAAATGCCCATGCCTACGAATGATCATAGAGTAGAAAGAAGTAATATATGTCAGTGTCAACACAAATAAAAAAAAAATAAGTTAGAATAAACCAGGTATACAAGTTCCTTGGAACAAACTCTTGAGGCAGGGCGTAAACATGGACACTTTTGTGTCAAATAGAAGTTAGCGGTGAATATTTGATTTATATAGAACCAATATCTTTTTGCGGATTAACATTCTTTTTGCGGATGATGTTTCAGTGATTGTTACACACGAAGAAAAAGCCACAACCAGTACTCATAATGATTTGCTAAATACTGCCGCAAATTCTGTCCTGGAGTGGCTTAACAACAATAAACTGTGTGCCAATATATCAAAAACCAAATACATGACTTTTAGGTTGTATAACTCAAAAGAAATTATATGTGACGTCAAAGCCGATGGACAGCCTATTGAGCTGACAGATCAATATAAATTCCTTGGCTTATTGATTGATCAGCACTGTAACTGGAAAAGTCACATAGATCTTGTATGTAATAAAATTAATAGATTTGTATTTGCATTAAGGAAACTAAAGCGAATTGTTAGCGAAAAAGCATCACTGGCATATCACGGATATGTTGCCTCCGTTCTCAGATATGGTCTTTTGATTTGGGGAAACTCAACAAATATAAATAAAGCGTTTCTTGTTCAGAAAAAGTGTGTAAGGGCAATTTGTGGTGCAGGCCCTTTAGAATCGTGTCGTCCACTTTTTAAAAGGCTTGGCTTGCTGACCATCACTAGTCTTTATATAATGCAAATTGGTGTATTTGTAAAAGAACATCCAAAATTATTCGAAACTTTTGGAAAAAGAAAATTGTACCCTAGCAGGGATCCGACGATACTTAGAAGCACTTGCTGTAAAAGTTCTTTGTATCTAAATAAACGTTATGCTAAACAAAATTATACGTTATATTAATTATGGCAAAGGTAATTATGCGAAATCAAATTCTGCCATGATAAAAGTGTGCCATTGTGAATTCGAACACGTCCATATTCTGCCAAACAATAGTTATGCTAAATATTGTTTTATGCCTTAAAAATATTCGATTAAATAAGATTATGCCAATTGTGTTATGCCAAATAAAACTCAGAGTATCAAGATTCTGCCAAATAGAAGGAACCCTATGTTCTTAAACTTCAATTCTGTAATGTGTTATAATTGTTGTTTTGCTTTGTAGTAGGTATAAGATTCATGTATATTAGATTCACATAAGTATTATTATTATAAAGGAGACGGAGACTTCTGGGCCCAAACTTGTAATAAGTGGAGATATGACTTAAAAAAATTCTGTATTTTTCTATTTCAAACTACAAAGAAACTAGCCCTAGTTTAACCAGAACAAACGAGATATCTAAAAAATAAGTTTTAATAATGAGTAACCTATTTTAGGTTATCTATCGCAACTACTTATGTTACTGCAATCAATAAGGCGCTGCGCAAACGGAGACACTTTTTGATCCAGTTACCGACCCCGAACTTTTGATGACATGAGTACCTGTGTTAAGGACACAAAAGATGTTAGGTACGTATGCGCCAAAAGTAATAATTTCATATTGGTTCTATATAAATCAAATATTCACCGCTAGCTTGTATTTGACACAAAAGTGTCCATGTTTACGTCCTGCCTCAACAGTTTGTTCCAAGGAACTTGTATACCTGGTTTATTCTAACTTATTTTTTTTTAATTTGTGTTGACACTGACATATATTACTTCTTTCTACTCTATGATCATTCGTAGGCATGGGCATTTTTGGCTTTGAGTCGTACAAACCAGTACAAACAGATATTTATTCGATATAAGACTTCAAAATAGAATTCCGGTTTTAGGTATCTGGTTTCAGTTGCGCCTAGCCTATTATATAAATCATGAAATAAAATACATAATCTCGTAAAATAATGCGGTAAGGTGATATTGATAGCATATTCCAATGTATAATATACCTATTTGCATAACAATTATTCTGATATTTTATGTAGGTATGGTTATAAAGAGAAAAAGCCAGTGATTTTATTTTTCGTTTAGTTCGGCTAGGTCGATTTTGGATATCTGATTTTCTAGTCTAAGAAATCGATACAAATCGATTTGTGTTTGAAATCGGATATTAAATTCGTTTTAATATATCACACGCATGCCTTACATCACTCGTCTCGTATTCTTCGTTTTGTGCTTTTAAGTTTTGAGCTGTTTTGAGTGCATTATCCATTATTTTATTGATATATCCGATAAGTATATCTTTCGACCTCAGTTTTCTTTTTACGGACTCTGATTTAGTTAACTTTTGTGATCTTTGATATCATACTGGACACGGAGAAACGTTTGACTTGGGCTTGCTATTTTAGATTTTCCAGTCGACTTATCGAAAGAATATTGATTGATACCATAGATCGTTGTGTTAATTGTGGTATAACGACTAATCGCTGTAATGCACTTAGCCAACGACCCCTAAATGATGAAATACTGTCTGTGATTTTTTCACCACAACCTGTAAGTATAATCGCATCACATTATATCGTACCGGATTTAGGCGGAAAAACGCCTGGGTGTCCCCATTGTGCGAATCCATTGCAGAAAAGAGCTATCAGAGCCATATACAATCTTCGCAGGCGGGATTCTTTTAGGGAACTATTTAAAGATATAAACATCATGACGGTTCCTTGTCAATCAAAGAGATTTAGAGAGATACAATAGAGCGGCTATCAGGAGAAATGTCTTAGAAAAACTGTCATCCTATCTCTCAGTGACGCCATCTAGCTTTGAATAGCAATCACGCGAATTAAATTTGTCAAAATTTGTATAAATTTAACTATTGCTCGGTAGGTGGCCAGGAGCTTTACCATGATATGTTAAAATGTCAGTAGTACGAACGAAAAAGGATCTAACAGTTCGGTTTACGTCGTAAAATAGATCACGTTAAGAGCTCGTGGTAGAAGCTTCAGTGTGTGCTAGTGGCGTAGCTTGGGGAGGGGACGGCGGTGGGGGCCATGACCCTAGGCGGCATACGAAAGGAGGCGGCAGAAAGCGTCAATTTATTTATTTGGAAAAAAAAACTTAGATATTTGAAATTGCGAAAAAAAAATTCGAATAACTAAGTTAGTACGTACGTGCCTAGCAAATTTTGATGTCGATGTTAAGTCTACCCTGCGTGCTGCAGCAGGTATATTGCTTTTTATTAATCCACTGGCACTGAGCGTGTTCACGCTGACGCGATTAAACACGCGCATACCGACCTTGGGCCAACACTCGTATGCACAAGGCAAGTGACGTGTCTCTTAAGGTGTTGTGGAGGTCTCAGTTTGACCACATTGGCCGAATAGGGAACAAACTCCGTTGGTAGTAAAGCGTTTTGGTCCCTGACAAACTCGAGTGAATCGAACTTCTGCCATCCCTCACCTCCGCCACTGCTGAAACCCGACGGGTCCCTGGCTCACATCGCTGAGGAGAAAGCAAACTTAATTGCCTTTCTTATTGCGGAATCTTCGCGTCTGAATTCCGGTGACGCACCGCCCCCTGTTTCTTTTGATGGGTACGTGACGAGTATGTCAGATATTCGTATCCATCAGAAAGACGTACGTAAGAATAAAGCTAGTGGCCCCGACGGGATACCTGCAGTCGTTCTTAATACTGGTGTTCTTAAACATAATAAACAACAAAGGGCGGCGTATTTCTGGTCGACACCAAGCGGCGAAAACCCACGCTACGCCACTGGTGTGTAGTAGTAGTAGTACCTTTATTCATAACAACATAGTTGTGTCGAACAGATTGATAATTATAAATATGTCCTTAAAACTACATTAAATTAATTTCTAGAATAAATAAAATCATTACATAATTATAACAAATACAATAATAATAATTTATAACAAAAGTCATTGGTTAAATCATAAATAATGTCCTAATTGCTATAATTAATTACAAATTAAATACTTGCTCAAATATATTATACAATTAAAGGTCTCCAACTGAGTATAAACACTTTTCCAAAAGAAACGCTTTAAGACTTGCTTTAAAAGTACTGTTATACAAATCCTGTTTTAGTGAAGTAGGCAATTTGTTATACAATTTTATTGCATTTATTTGAGAACAATAACTGACTACTTTGAGGTGGGGTATTATGTTCGACGATAGATCAAGTCTTCTCGTTTTTTCCCTTTTTATTCTTTCCTCATATGTTTCGAAATTGTCAATGTTTTTAGCCAAGTTCATTAACAAAACCATTACATACAAACTTGGTACAGTCAAAATATTTAATTTTATAAAATGCTCCCGACACGAATCTTCTTGTTTTATTCGCACCATAGTTCTGATGGCACGTTTCTGAGCAATAAAAGCTTTATCAATGTTATACTGATAGCTACCTCCCCAGAAAAGTATACTAGACCGTAACTTAGATTCCACCAAAGCATAATAAACAGTCTTTAACTGTTCTAAACCAATCACAGCTCTTAAACTCCTTAAAACATAACAAGCCGAACTGATAGTGCTAACCAAGGATGACAGCTCGTGTTTCCAATTTAGTAAGTTATCCATACAAACACCAAGAAATTTGGCTACTTTCACCGTGTCAATTTTTTCTCCATTTAAGATACCATGAATTTTGTCAGTGGTTTTTATAGTTGACTGAAATAGCATTATGTTGGTTTTATTCGCATTGATTTTTAGACCATTTACAGTAAACCAGTCATCAAAATATTTTAATGTCTCATTAACCATTGAGTTAAGGTGGTCAATGTTACCATCAGAAACAATTGCATTTGTGTCGTCCGCATAAATAGTCAAATTAATGTCAGGTATATTATTAAGAATGTAATTGATAATGTCATTTATAAAGATAATGAAAAACGGTGGTCCTAGTATGGATCCTTGTGGTACCCCTAAATTTATTTTACTTTGTTTAGATCTGAAACCCTTCTTGCATCGGATTTCCTTGTTGCCACTATTTTCTTCGTATTCACAATTAATTTCAACAAACATTTTTCTGTTATGTAAATACGATTTCATTAGCTGAAAAGCTGGTCCTCTCACCCCATAATGCTCCAATTTAGCTAATAACAAGTCATGATTGACCAAGTCAAAAGCAGAACTGAGATCAAGAAAAATCCCAGCAACCTTTTTTTTGTCATTCAGTTTTGTAACTACGTCATTTACCAAGGTGTCAATAGCGTCAAGAGTTCCCACATTAGTCATATATCCAAATTGTCGTCTATTAATTACTTTATTTAAATTTAAATGTCTAAATAATCTATTTTTTATCAATTTCTCAAATATTTTAGATAGATTTGGTAATAATGATATAGGTCTATAATTACCGGGGTCTTTTTTTGAACCCTTTTTGTGTACCGGTGTGATTTTGGCTATTTTAAGCTGATCAGGAAAAATACTATCTGCAAAACATTTATTATAAAAATTACTAAGTGGTTCTGCTAATAAGTCAATGTTTTCCTTGATAATAGTTAACGGTACATCATCATATCCACGCGATTTTTTAGCTTTCATTTTATTAACAATGTCATATACTTCTTTAGGTGTAACAAAGTCTATTTTCATGTCATTTTCTACTCTATTGGTGTATTTGTTAAGAAATTCTAATGCTGTTTTAAAGTCAGTAGGATATAGATTAGAACCTAAATTAAACTGCGAAGCAAATGTATTGGAAATATCATACGAATTAGAAATTATTCCATTTGCTGAGCGAATGACAAAATTACGTCTTTCTTCAGTTATCTTATTTCTGTGCTTGTTTACAATTTTCCATATATCCTTCGAAATGTTTGTAGCCTTATCTAATTCGTCCTGAATTGTTAGCTTTTTAGCTTTGTTAATAACATTTCTGTATATTTTTATGTACTTATTCCTGTATGTTTGTATAGACTTATCATTCAATTTGGTTTTACCCACACAGAGAATACGTTTCATTCGGCTTGCAACTTTTATCCCCTTAGTTACCCAATTGAGACCAGAGCTATGTTTGAGTTTTATTTTTTTCTTAATCTTTTTAAAACATTGATGGAATATTGTTTTAAACTTATTCAAGAAGCTGTTAATTCCCAAATCTTTCCAGTTGTTTATCATTATTTGAGTTCGAAAATTAATTTTATTTTTATCATTGAATAGGCGCCTAAAGATGTAAATAACGTCATTAGTAGATGCCTTGGGAAGGGCATTTTTATGAACAGAGGTGCACACTAAACCAGCGTGCCCATCCCCAATTCCATTGAAATCTACTGCGCACTCAAGTACACAGTCATCTTTCAAATTAGTCAACATATTGTCAATACAGGAGTGTGAGTTATTACGAATATAAGTTGTAGTATTAACAACAGCCCTAAAATTATAACAATTTAATAAGTTTAGAAAATCATTTTTCTTTTTGTTATCAAGAAACAAATCGATATTGAAATCACCACATATTATACAGATTTTATCAAAAAAGTGTTCAAGTAATTTATCTAACCCATTCATAAAAAATTCAATATTATTGTCATATGGGCTTCGATAGCAACAAAAAATATATACTCCTGTGTTTACGTCCCTTACACCACAAATTTCAAAGCTATCTCTTTTATACAGTTTTTTGCACACTGCCAAATCTTCACATTCGATGTCTTTTCGAGCCAGAATCAGTGTACCTCCTCTCTTTTTATTAATTCTTGTATTATATGAAACCAGTTTATAATCGGAAAAATTTATTAATGAGGCTAATGTTTCATTAAGAAAATGTTCACTGATACATAAGTAATGTAAAGTAGTAGAGTAATTTTTGACATAGAGCTCGAATTCATCTTTTTTATTAATGATGCCACATAAGTTTTGATGAAAGATGTTTAGACTTGACAAACACTTATTTACATCACAACTGCAGTCTTCATTATTGATTTCGTTCATCACGAAAAAAATTGTTTGAACATAAGTGTGTAGAATCACTCTCAATATCAGTCTGTGTACTAATGTTCCTACAACTGGTTTCATTTACAACAGGATCAGTTTGAACTGATTTATCAATCAAAGGTGTCTGTTTCAAACAAATACAGTCAGACATACTTGCACTTTCTTTTTCTTTACACAATGTCACATAATTTAAATAATCATATTTATACTTGAGGCAAAGGATTTCTTTAAGTATCATCTTACTAGCCAGAAGTTTATTACAATATTTGATACGCATACTATTATTATTATTAAAAGGATCTAAGGGCAAGTATACGGAGTTTTCAAAGTTATTACATATTAACCGGAATAAATTATTTAACTTATTTACATTAAGGTACCTACTATTATAAATCTTACCAACTAATACATTTGTATGTTGCAATTGACTCAAAAACCAGTACAAAGACGACTGCACACGCAGAGGATTGTCATCTTGCGAGCCTCCCATAATTATAACATAGTCAGACTTCGTAAAATCTTTACAGGTTATACATGTACGCAATATTTCATAAAGGGGTGCGTCAGGCTTGATTATTGACGTCACTTCAAAGGATTCTCCGAGTGCGTACTGTAGAAGCCGTCGCAAGCCAAAACCCGTTTGATCGCTGTAGATAACTACTCTATGTTTATTGCAGGACATGTGTGTAGTAGAATTACTCAAACCATAGGCCTTATTTTCTTGAATCATACGTGTGGATTTATTCTCAGTCTCTACATCAACTATAGTTCCCATGTCCACACAACTTCTACCCTCGATGCAGTCCTGTGACGATCGACGACTTTCCACCAGGCTGTTTTGCGAAGATTGTCGGTGCAGATAAAGGTGATTATTAGTTTTCGGGAAAGTTATCGATTGATCAAAAGTGAAACTCAAGTCGTTATTTGTAGTCAATGGCTGATTGTTGAGGCTTGTATTATGAAGTTTTGAATAACTTGCAACAGGGTTCGAAGTTAATTCTCTAAAGGAGACACCTGGGAAGCCCCTTTTTATGCAGCTGGACTTATAGCGTACTCTGTAGTGTGGTGAATAAAACTTTATCGACGTACCAGTCGCTTTATCATTATAATTTAATTCACCCGCACCTACGGACTTATAAAGATTTATTTTAAGTTTACATTTTTCTAATTCTTCCTTCAAGTTACTATTCTCTATATTCAAATTTTCGATTTCAGAGTTCGCAATTTGTAATTCAATACTCAGTTTATTTATTTTGTCTGTTGAAACCTTGTCCTCTTTGTTTGTGGAGCTATTAGGTAGACTTTGATGAGAAATGTCAGCCAAATCATAATCACTCTCATTCGTATTTAAACCGTGCCTCAGACGCCTTTTTTGTGTGTTAATAAACTCCGTCGTTTCTAAGTCGTCATCCATAACTATTTAATTGACAGAAAAATTTCAAAAAGTGTTCACAAGTTGAGGTCAGGATCGAACGCAGGAACGTTGGTACGTGTCACAGTCTAAATCACTCGACCACAACGTATATGAATCTTCTTGTCGAAATATAGTACCGTATCATGATTATGGTGGACACTGCTTTACCGACTCATTATAAAGCAGTCTTCCAAACACCATAAGATGCCGATAGATGTCGTTGTTAACACTTTTTATCAGAAAGTTTGAAATTGAAATTTTGAATAAAAAACGGAAACATCACAGTCACTTTTTGTAAATAGTAACAAAGTTTTTAGTTAATTCACTGAAATTATTATATAAGTAGAATAGTTTTTAAGAATTGTTTGCAAAATTGTATTTGTTTTTGTTCACTTGCACTTAAATTAGACTTGAATGTATTTGTTTAGGTATTACACTGGTAACTGGTTTATTTTATAGTTAGTGATATGTTATGCCTGAAAACACTGCTACGCGTTAATTATGCACTTATACACATTTTATCGTGATTTTTAACACATCAGAATGAAAATTTCAATTTTTACGAATTAAAGAAACACAGAGACGATGTTCACTACGTCATGGCAGCGCCATCTATGAAAGGTGTGCTAGGTAAGATTAAACTTTTCAGCAATAGATGGCGCTATCATAAAATCAGCAAATGTTCTAGAACTATTCATGGAAATTGTTGAATTTTAATTAAGTAATTACTGCGTAAATAACAAGAATATTTACGAAAATAAACCGAAGTTAGGTTCAATAATTTTACCATAACAAGATTTGCAATAGCGTAATGCGCAACTCAACACGTTTTCTCAGAAAATGATTTTCTTTTAGTGCCTAAAGCGGATACAAACACGACTTGACGTTTAGGGGTGTCATACTAGACTGAGCGACTTGTTACTACATAGTAACAGGTATCGGTTTGGACTTTTGTTCGCTATGTCCTGTCTATTGGTAGTATATATTTAATGTCTTTGTTGTCAATACATTTATGAAAATACACTTGAGAGCAAAAAAATCGCACATGGCTTGTAATTTCGTTTAATACTGTTTTTTTCTTAAATCTAAAGATATTGAGTACAAATTATTGAGCAAAATTGAAGCATATAAAGTTAGCTTTATGAAAACACAAAATTAAGATCATTGACCTTCACGTAACTCATAAAAACCAGCAGTATACCCAATTCCCCAAATTCACCCATTTGCATTTCACTACTTACACCTTTACCTGGAGCTACAAAAAGGGTGCTGCTGTGGAGTTTTAATCAGTTTCCGTTAACGTGATAACGGCTGTATTAGAAACAGACGGATTTACTGGATAAATATGGATACCACGGCCGCAGAAGCCGTTCAAGTTATTGCCTTGCCCAAAGCTGGCCATAATCAAAATGAAGTCGCTCGACAGCTAAATTTTAGCTGCTTTCCTGTTCGTCTGGTATACCAGAGGTTTTAAGAGACCTGTAGGTATAGTCGGCGACCAGAATATGGCCGGTGACGCATAGGATCAGGGCGTGATTATCGCTTTTCTGTAACAAGTACTTTGAGAAATCGGCAACTGAACACGATTGAACTGACACAAAACTTTCAAAAAGTTTGCAATGTCAGTATAAGTCAGTAGACGATTAGGTAACGACTGGGTGAAGCAGGCCTGACTGCACATCACTCAGCAAATGGTACCAAATTGACCACAGCTCACCGACAAGCTCGGCAATAATTTGCCACAAAACACTTAAATTGGATGTATGCCTAATTGCAGGCTGTTGTGTTTTCTGATAAGTTCAGAATGACTTAGATGACCATGATGGATGCTGTAGGGTCTACAGAAGGTCATCAGGGTAATTTTAACAATGCTGCATAAGCGAAGAAGTGGGTTTTGGAGGCGAATTGAGGTGGTATAATGTTGGACACTAAAACTGACATTGTATTTGTAGTGACACAGTACCTGTTACCAGAAAACCACAAACCACCGTACCACCGTACCACCACACCAGATACCAGTTACCAATACCTCAAAACCAATTACCACGTTTTCGACCATGTTCTGTTAAAGAAACAGTGAATCAACACGTTTACGACAACGTCTGTTATAGAAACAGTGAAGCAACACGTTTTACGACAAATGAAGAAATAGGATAAGCATAAGCCACAGCACCCTCGCAGATGGATCACGTGGCCTCGCGCAGCAGAGATCTTCACTCGGTGACGTCTCGACGGGGAAAAAGATCGCGCTCTGCGCGCGACACGTATTTATAGAATCGCGACAGTATTGCGCCGTGTACTTAGTCGCGCATGCGCGGTGAGCAGCCCGCTCAGTGCGTTTAATGTGCAGCACCTCAAGCGCCCTCTGTCTGAGAAACAACGACGCACGTTTGTAAATATATTAGGCTAACCACTACTTCCATAAGTACCATTGTAAATATAAATAGGGTGTAATTATAGAAAATACACAGATCTTGTTCAGACATCAACGACTAACTACGCCTTTCATTTACGAATCACTCTCATCCCTTATATTGGTGACCCCGCTGGAAAATCAAGACGCCTGCCTTCTGAAAAATAGAAGAACCGTCAAGATCAAGCAATCGTCATGTCAAAAAACCAAGCTGAAGAATTCTGCGATGCCCACGGTACCTCAACAGTGAAGAGCGACGTTGCCACCATATCACTGCCTGCACGTCTACCACCATTTTGGCGCCAAAACCCTAAACTCTGGTTTGCGCAATTCGAAGCTGCCGTCGCTGCCAGTAAAATCGGAGAAGATCAAAAATTCAACCTCGTCGTTCCGCTGCTAGGCTGCAGCGATTTGGAGCAAATTGCTGACATCATCCTAAATCCACCTCCTACTGGCAAATACAGCACACTCAAGAACCGGTTGATATCAACATACCAAGAATCAGACCATCGCCAGCTGCAGAAATTACTCGGCGGCCTCGAGCTCGGCGACCAAAAACCTAGCCAGCTACTTCGCAAGATGCGCGATTTGAGCGGCAAACTACTCACAGATGAAGCTCTCAAAGTAATGTGGCTCAATCAGCTGCCCACGCAAGTTCGCGCCGTTCTCTCAGTGAACACCGAATCTACGCTCGAAGTCCTAGCTGCCATGGCCGACAAGATGATGGAGCACTTCGAACCAGCATCAGTCGCCGCAGTCTCCACGGCTACCACAATAACCACACCAAGCTGCGAAAGTCATCAGATTTCAGCCATCACGAACCTGCAAGTCGATTTGCTATCAAAACAAATCAAAAAGTTATCACTCGAGATCGCCGACCTACGCACAAGCTGGCAACAGCGCGCGGCGCACGCCCGCCCCGCTCGCTCCCGTTCCCGCTACCCGTCGTCGACGCGGCAACGCAGCATTTCGCGCCAAAATTCCCGTGCAAACTCTCGCGGGTCAAGCAAGCCGGGCGACGCTGATTGGCTGTGCTACTATCACTACAGATTCGGTGAAGACGCGCGCAAATGCGAATCTCCCTGTTCTAAAACGAAGGAAAACTAGAAAATACATCGACTGTGGCGGAAGTCGATGTAAATCAACGAAGCCTCCGCCTATGCATCATCGACAGGAACAGCAAAGAAAAGTTTCTTGTCGACACCGGAGCCGATATATCAGTTTTAGCAGCAAGAAACAAGAAATATTCAAAACCGGCAGAAAGTACCTACAAATTATTCGCTGCAAACGGCACACAAATACGTACCTACGGAGAGCGTACACTCGAGCTCAACCTAGGTTTACGTAGAAGTTTCAAATGAACATTTGTCGTCGCCGACGTCAAGACATCAATATTAGGCGCAGACTTCCTAGTAAATCACAAATTACTAGTCGACTTACATCAAAGAAAACTTATCGATCGCGTTACCGATCTCAGCGTGAACGCCATCAAAATCCAAACAACTGAAGAAGCCGTCTACATTATCGACCGTAACCATGCCTACCACGACATACTGAGGAAGTATCCTGACGTTCTGCGACCCATGTCACTCAAGTCTCCAGCAAAACACGACGTTAAACATCGCATAGAAATAACAGGTCAACCTATCTACTCAAGGCCACGCCCCCTTCCTCCGGACAAGTACAACGCGGCAAAAATTGAATTCGAGAAGATGATGGAGATGGGTATCTGCAAACCTTCGAAGAGCCCATGGGCCAGTCCATTACACGTCGTCAAGAAAAAAAATGGCTCACTACGTGTATGCGGCGATTACCGTAGACTTAACGCCGTGACTGTACCCGATCGCTACCCAATTCCGAGAATGCAAGACTTTACCTACCAACTACACGGGAAAAAAGTCTTTTCTAAGTTGGATATGAAAATGGCCTACTATCCCATCCCAATTCATGAAGAAGACGCTGCGAAGACCGCCATCATCACACCATTTGGTCTCTTCGAATTCAATTGCATGACGTTTGGCCTACGCAATTCCGGTCAAACATTCCAACGTTTCATGCACGAAGTACTACGTGGACTCGACGACATCGTATTCTGTTTTGTCGACGATTTACTCGTATATTCAAGAAATGGAGAAGAACATCAGCGCCACCTACATCAAGTTCTCGAACGATTGAACAAGTACGGCGTCACACTCAACATCGAAAAATGCGAGTTCGGCACTAACAAAATACAATTTCTCGGATATGAAGTCACACAAGAAGGAATCAAACCCACATAAGATCGCATCCAAGCCATAGTCAATTACCCAAAACCAACTACAATTCAAGAATTACGAAGATTCTTAGGCATGATCAACTTTTACCGCAGCTGCCTACCCCATCAGGCCGAACATCAAACCCTACTCAACAAGTACCTACACAACAGCAAGAAGAACGATAAATCACCAATTGCCTGGACGCCTGAAGCCGAGGAAGCCTTCGAATATTGTCGCCAAAGCATACTCGAGGCGACTACGCTGACACACCCAATACCAAATGCACCGCTATGTTTATTCACCGACGCTTCGAATACCAGCATCGGCGCCGTTCTGCAACAAAAAGTCGACAACGTGTGGAAACCTCTCGCTTTCTACGCAAAAACGATGAGCGACACTCAGCGACGCTACAGCGTGTACGATCGCGAACTATTAGCTATGTACACCGCTGTGCAACATCTACGTCGGCTAATAGAGGGCAACGACCTTACAATTTACACCGATCACAAACCTCTAACGTACGCGCTTACAAGACCACCGAGTAGCAGCGACACTCCAAGAAGAGAGCGACAACTTCACTATATAAGTCAATTCTGCACAAACATCCTATACATCAACGGTGATAAAAATGAAGCGGCCGACGCGTTATCACGAATAGAAGAAGTCGAACTACTGAACTCAACTATCGACTACAATCAACTCGTCCAAGAATACGAAAACGACTCCGAACTACGATCGTGTTTGAACAACCCCAAACTCAACTTCACCCGACTGACTATGCCCGGAGTTCAACGACCGATACTGTGCGAAACATCTACAACAAATGTTCGACCATACTTACCACTGACTTACCGTTTTGCCGCCTTCAAAGCGCAACACGATTTAAGTCACCCCGGAGTACGAACATCGAGAAAAATCATGGCAAATAAATTCTTCTGGCCTATGTCTGGCCTTCTATGAACAAAGACGTAGCTACATGGGCAAGGGCGTGCATTGGATGTCAGCGCGCCAAAGTTCAACGACACGTGAAGAGCCCACTTGGTCAATTCCAAGAATCTGCGCGTTTTGACCACATTCACGTCGACATCGTCGGAGAGTTACCTCCTTTTAATTACTACAGATACCTCGTCACGATAATCGACCGCTGCACCAAGTGGCCCGAAGCAATACCTACGCGTGACATCAGCGCCGAGACAGTCGCAAGAGCCGTATACGACGGGTGGATATCGCGATTCGGTTGCCCGTTACGTATAACAACGGACCAAGGAAGACAATTTGAGTCCGCATTATTCACGTCGCTAATGAAGAAATTCGGTGTCACTCGTATTCGTACCACCGCATACCACCCTCAGGCGAATGGCCAATTGGAGAGATGGCACCGCACACTTAAGTCAGCATTGATGGCGAGAGCAGCCGCGACACGCTGGAGTGAAGAGCTACCTACAGTTCTTCTTGGACTACGTACTGCACTTCGTGAAAACACCTCCTTCAGCCCAGCCCAAATGACGTACGGTACAACGCTACGCATTCCGTCTGATTTCTTCGTGCCTACAACGCCGAATATTGAAGACGCCGAATTCGTTCGTCAGCTGACAGAAACAATGTCGTCACTGTCACCGGTGAGAAGAACACACTCATCGAACGCGAACACATTCGTGTACAAGGATCTCGCAACATGTACGCACGTGTTTCTGCGTAACGACAGCGTACGCAGACCGCTCACACCACCTTACGACGGCCCGTACGAGATTCTACACCGCAGCGAAGATGGAAAGCAGTTTACATTGCAGCTACCTCTTCGTACCGCCGTCGTGTCAGTCGACAGATTGAAGCCTGCACACCTGTACAACGAAGATGAGACTCAACCTTCAGCAACCTCACGCTTGCCACCACCTACTTCACGTCCGCCAACGCAAAATCATCAAAACGTGACAGCCGCAGCACCAACATCGAGCGCACCGCCCAAGCACACCTACGTCACAAGAACCGGTCGCACGGTGAAACCGAACGTACGCTTCACTTAAGGGGGGGAGTGATGTAGTGACACAGTACCTGTTACCAGAAAACCACAAACCACCGTACCACCGTACCACCACACCAGATACCAGTTACCAATACCTCAAAACCAATTACCACGTTTTCGACCATGTTCTGTTAAAGAAACAGTGAATCAACACGTTTACGACAACGTCTGTTATAGAAACAGTGAAGCAACACGTTTTACGACAAATGAAGAAATAGGATAAGCATAAGCCACAGCACCCTCGCAGATGGATCACGTGGCCTCGCGCAGCGGAGATCTTCACTCGGTGACGTCTCGACGGGGAAAAAGATCGCGCTCTGCGCGCGACACGTATTTATAGAATCGCGACAGTATTGCGCCGTGTACTTAGTCGCGCATGCGCGGTGAGCAGCCCGCTCAGTGCGTTTAATGTGCAGCACCTCAAGCGCCCTCTGTCTGAGAAACAACGACGCACGTTTGTAAATATATTAGGCTAACCACTACTTCCATAAGTACCATTGTAAATATAAATAGGGTGTAATTATAGAAAATACACAGATCTTGTTCAGACAGCGCAGAGCGCGAACGACGAGCAATAGATAGTTTGCCCTCCGGCTGCCCAGTAACCGTTCGGACGGAGCCCGAGTTGTCGAAAGCGCGATTAGTATTCTACGTACGCCTCAAAGAGGTTTCAGCAAAACCGTAGGATCCGAACAGTGCCGATGCCTGTTGGGGCCGCAGGGAGTTTCTGAAAAGAGAACTCGCGGTACCAGAACGAATGGGTAACTGAAGGACAGTGGTGTGGTTTTAGTCAGTAAAAGTCTGACATACCCTTGCCTTGTATAAGTCATTGTATGACTTCCCACCTCAAAAAAAAACATCCTCTCCCTTATTTTTTTTAATATATATTGGTTGCTTATTTTTTCACTCTACAATACTCTCTATATTAAATAAATACTGTCAAATTAAAACGTAATATCCTGCATAACCTCACTTTTAGTTATTTCTTCTCTCTGATTTATAAAATTCGCAGAATTTTCAATAAATGGTTGAAAATATACAAGCTATTAACTGACATTACTTTGTTTTCTTTACTACCTAAGCCCAAGATTGTGTGAAAGCGTATCTGTCTCCTTTTCGATACAATGTAAAAATTGTTTATGAAATAAATCAATCAATCAAAGTAAAGACAAACTTTCTGCACTTGCATCAAATTCCACCTTGCACCATGATAAATAAGGCGAGCTTAACTCAAAGTTGAGTTTTTTTCCAGCAAACCATTGAGTGATAGAGAACAATCACAGTAGAGGGGTAAAATCCAGTGCACAATTTTAAAATAACAAATAAAATGAATAAAATAATACATAAACATACCTTAATATACAGGGTTATTTGTAAAACACTGGCAACCACTCAGGACCATGTTAAGGACATCATAAACAACAACTTTTGTTCTATGACTTTTAAAAATTTTAGTTGATCAGATTTTCATACAAAAATAAAAATATTTAAATTGAACGTTCTAAATATTAAGAAGTCTATGCGAAGCAAACGATTGTACAATAGCGGAGGGTAGTTGAACATGAACTTGACCTATTTACGGGCGAACCTCACTAGTCGTTCGGTTGCCTTGCGCTTGCGTCGCGTCATACGTGTTCTTGTAGCGAAGGCAGTGCGGGCGTAGTTATCTTTACATGTTGGTGTATCAATATTCTAATGTCGAGTATACGGAAATGGTGCGAATGCTTGCTAGGTGTGTACTACGAGAACAGTGCGCGGGAGGCGTAAGCAGATACGGCAAGATACAGAGTTGAAATGTGTTAGATAGAACAACAAAATCTTGAAGGTTTGTTTTTGGTAAATGTATTATGTTTTGTAAAAAGTCATAGAACAAAAGTTGTTGTTTATGATGTTAGTAATACAGTTCTACAAGGTTGTTAGTGTAGTTTTACAAATAACCCTGAATAAATACATATCTATATAATATGTACATAAATACATATATTTACTATGTCATTTTGAAAGGAGATGTTCTTTAAGTTTCCTCTTGAAGACATCCAGAGAAGGGCTGTCACGTAAGGAGTGCGGAAGAGAGTTCCATAGGCGCACTGCAATGACAGAGAAAGAGCCATCATAACGGCTGGAAGTGTGAAATGGAGTACGAAGAAGTAGAGAATTGGCAGTGCGACAGGGTTTACAACCCTGGACAAAGTATTCAAAACATTCACGGAGGTATTGAGGAGAATTAGGATTGTGCAGGATAGTGAAGAGTAGTAATAGGATATGGAAATCACGCCGACACCGAATGGACAGCCACATGAATCTGGTCCGAAACTCCGACACATGGTCGTATTTCCGGAGACCAAAGATGAAGCGGATGCACAAGTTCTGCAGTCGAGTTTGTTTAGGAGAACCTCCTTTGCATCTAGAAAACAGACATCCGCATAGTCTATTAGTGGTAGAAGAAGAGATTGCACAAGAGTATGAAATGGCAAGAATTTTTGAAGACGTTTAAACGAAAAAGAGAGAAACGGAAAAGAGCAAAAGACCCTCTTACTAACATCAGCTATATGAACCTTCCAAGAGAGGTTAGTATATATATGGACGCCTAGGTGTTTCGCACTCTTCGAGTACCTACAATATAGCACTGAATCATATACTACTTGCGGGAGAGACTGGTGATCCAACAGGTTGAGCATGTATCAAAATATTATTGCTGTTTTGTTCTTCGTAAGTATACATGATAAAAGGTTATCGTAGGTATAATGTGCTCAGTTTCGGTCACCGGCAACGTATTTGCATCGGAGAGACTATGTCTCCCTGGTAGTGCACTTCTAACAGGGTACTACAGGGTGGCGTTCTATCTCCTTTACTTTTCTCCAACGAATTCATTTCCATAAAAGGAACACCCGAACAAAATTGCACAGTTAGTGAGTGTGCCCGTCCCGCGCTTAACCTTCGACGATCAAAGGACAAACAAAGTTATGAAGTATACACATCATAATATTAAAACCGGCCAAGTGCGAGTCGTACTCGCCCATGGAGGGTTCCGTAGCAGCAAGTAACATAACATAAAAGTTCGTCGTAACTTTGATCGATGTTTTAATAATAGTGTATTTTTTTAGATTTATGACGTATTAAAAAAATACTACTTACTAGATCTCATTCAAACCAATTTTCGTTGGTAGTTTACATGGTAAGGTACATCATATATTTTTTTTAGTTTTATCATTCTCTTATTTTAGAAGTTACAGGGGGGGGGGGACACATTTTACCACTTTGGAAGTGTCTCTCGCGTAAACTATTCAATTTAGAAAAAAATGATATTAGAAACCTCAATATCATTTTTGAAGACCTATCCATAGATACCTCACACGTATGGGTTTGATGAAAAAAAAAAATTTGAGTTCAGTTCTAAGTATGGGGACCCCCAAAATTTATTGCTCTTTTTCTATTTTTGTGTGAAAATATTAAAGCGGTTCACAGAATACATCTACTTACTAAGTTTCAACAGTATAGCTCTTATAGTTTCGGAAAAAAGTAGCTGTGACATACGGACGGACAGACAGACAGACATGACGAATCTATAAGGGTTCCGTTTTTTGCCATTTGGCTACGGAACCCTAAAAATGATTGTTATCTATATGTGTTATCTTTAGAGAAAGATTGACCAAGAAAGTTATTTAGTGTACCTACGGGGTTTGTTATCAGGTTATTTAAATAAAACGACCAAAACGGGTACCACACCCTTTGTACTTTTGCCTTGACAGCACATCATTAAACAATAACAGTAGGAATAAATAAATTATATACTAGCACTTACTGAGATGTTGCTTGCTCCGAAAACTAAAACGTAAAGAGAGACATGACAGCGCGGCGTGGCCTTTTATAATCTCTTGTAACTGTCAAAAGAGCCGCGCTGTCAAGTCGCAGTTTGCTCCAGTTGTCAGTGCAAAAAAATTACATTTAATGTTGCTAATACAGAAAATAATCATAGTGTATGAAACATTATCACAAGAATCGCTAACATGATAGATAGGTATTTTTGAATTTAGGTCACACATGTTAAAAATATTCATGCATGATATTCTGTTTCTAATTAACTAAAATTTTCATTAAAAACGTAGATAGGTACTCACGTCCTACCTGGGAAAAATATCACTGCCGCATAAAGAGAATTGAATGGTTGTGTGATGAAATCAGAAAAAAATAAAACCCTTGTAAATTAATTAAAATAAATCTACGTCTACACTTAATATAATAAAGAGGTAGTTTGTTTTTATGTTTTTTTTTGTTTGTAGGAGGTAATCTCTGAAAGTACTGGTCCGATTGCTAAAATTTTTTCACCGATAGAAAGCTGCTTTATTGGGGTTCTGTAGCCAAATGGCAAAAAACAGAACCCTTATAGATTCGTCATGTCTGTCTGTCCGTCCGTCCGTATGTCACAGCCACTTTTTTCCGAAACTATAAGAGCTATACTGTTGAAACTTAGTAAGTAGATGTATTCTGTGAACCGCATTAAGATTTTCACAAAAAAAAAATAGAAAAAAACCAATAAATTTTGGGGGTCCCCATTTAGAACTGAAACCCAAAAATTTTTTTTTGTGTGGGGTATCTATGGATAGATCTTCAAAAATGATATTGAGGTTTCTAATATCATTTTTTTCTAAATTGAATAGTTTGCGCGAGAGACACTTCCAAAGTGGTAAAATGTGTCCCCCCCCCCTCTAACTTCTAAAATAAGAGAACGATAAAACTAAAAAATATATATGATGTACATTACCATGCGGCCATGCAAACCGCCAACGAAAATTGGTTTGAACGAGATCTAGTAAGTTGTTTTTTTTAGTACGTCATAAATCTAAAAAAATACACTATTATTAAAACATCGATCAAAGTTACAACGTACTACAAGAACTTTTATATTATGTTACTTGCTGCTATGGAACCCTTCATGGGCGAGTCCGACTCGCACTTGGCCGGTTTTTCTTGAGTGACATAGGCTATATTTTATGTACCTACGCGGGCGAAGCCGCTGGCAAAAGCTAGTAATAAATATAATTACTTGTTGAACCTAATCTTAGTGCGAAAAGAGCCAGTTTTCGAGGGAATGCTCCGAAACGGCTGGACCGATTTTGACGAGACTATCACTGGTAGATAGCTAAAACTGGTAGATAAGAAAAGATAAAAAATATCTTTTGAAATTGTAACCAAATGGCATTGTGGTGTGTTACGAGTTCGACGCAGATGAAGTCGCGGGCACCGACTAGTCAAAAATAAGAAAACAAAGGGAAATAATAATGGTTCCGAAAAACAATTTAATCTCCAGCGATCTGTGGCCGACTATTATTCTAATTAACTAGCGTTATAATGAATTACCGACAAAAAACCCAAAACATAAACGAAAAAAAATATCCAATTTAACAACAAATAAGAGCATGTTCAAATTACATTTTCTCCTAAAAAAAAATGGATCTTCGAATAAAAAAACTAAACTTCCGAATAGAATACTGAACCTCCGATAAAATTACTAAGTTACCGACAACAGAGGTTTGGTCAAAATAATCATATTTTTACAACTTGCATGAACTGTTTTAATTTCTATTGTTGGTTATCAAATTTATTTTTTAGCTCTCAATAATGATGAAAATACCTCAACTGTTCGGCCCGCGCGATGGAGTTCGGATCTACTACGTAACTACATTTTCATAATAAACTGAGTTTTGTTTTATTTTTATCTTTGTTCTTGCTGACATTATAAAAGTTAGGAAATTTGTCGATTAATAATACAGTATAATATTCTAGGAAACCAAAGTCTACTTGGTTTTCGATTAAGGCATGAATAGGGGTACGTATCAAAATCCCGAAAGTTCATTATACCTATGGCTGAAATACCGACGTGCAAAACACCGAAATTCAAAATACCAAAAGGTTTAAATGCCGATAGTCGTTATATCGAAACACAAAATACCGATGTTCAAATGCCCGAAAGGACGAAATCCCGAATAGACGAAACAATTTGAACGTAGCGGTTGGTCACAGTTCTAACGTTACCTAACCTATTTCACCCAGTTCAAAGTGCAATCAAAATACAATCTACCTGTGACTAGACTATTAGACAATGGTAAACACATTTTTACGAGAGATTGTGGCTGAAATAGGTTAGGTTAGGTTAGAATTGTGACCGTTACTTCTCAAAATAAAACAAATCGGAACCTTAGGGCACCCCGACACGGATGAGTCGGGATTTTGAACTTCGGGATTTTAAACATTCGAACAAATGAACTTTCGGGATTTTAAACTTTCGACCATACGACCATTTGGCGTTTAAATTTTCGGGATTTCGTCCATCGGTAATTTAAAATTCGGGATTTTTATACGTACCCATGAATACGACTGTTTTAACTTTTTAACGCCTGAAATAGGTACCGATATCGAAGCATACCCGTGGTAAGTAAAATTCATGATTTATGATGCAATTAAAAGTTATTGTTACAAGTACATTTTTATATTTTTTATAAGTTTCTGTATAGCCACTCAGAATAATATTTTCAGTATAATGTGACAGTTAAAATAGCACCACAATCTATGATATATGAAAGGTAATTTATGAATTAATAGTAGGCAAGTAAAGATAAAAATTACAAAGCAAAGTTTTCAGTAGAACGTAATTTATGCTGGTAGAAAAGTATTATAGCAATAGACAGTCATGTTTATTTTTCGAAGATTTCAGTATCTCATTCGGTCGTTTCGTCATTTTTATTCGGACAAAAGTAGTCGGAAAGTTAGTATTTTAGGCAGTAGATTTAATATTTTGAGTAAGGACAATTCTTCTTTTTTTGTCGGAGCTTTTATTACTACCCGAAAACAAATAGGCTCCCCCAACTTGCCATAGGTGTTGACGTCCTATAAGTATTAGTGGAATAGCCCCATAGCTACATATCGTCAAGTGCGGCTCTGTCGCGCGTGCAGTCTGACTGACCACGGAGTACTTTTAGTCTGACCGTGTGTGTGTCGCAGGCGGCAGTGCCGGGAACGTTCTTCTGGAAGCCGCGCGCCGGGCTCGACATCTACATACCCACCGGTGAGTTCACGCCCTTCTCTCTATTTCTATCAACACCAACTTTAACTCACACTTACAGTACGGCCAACATAACTTAGCGAACCCAAACATAGGCTCTGCGCATGTACAGTCATAAAAGAAACTGTTATTGCCATTTATTTTTTTAAACCAAAACAAGGAACTGTTAAATAAGGAACAAACAATATTGAGAAACACCGACTTCCGAAATTAAAATTATTTTGATGATTTTAGTGTTTTTTTTAGTAAGTCTGTTATTTTTTTTTTTTGTAAAAAGTTTTTTATTTCGCACTTTTTAGTTGCAATACAGTACCTTTTTCTCATGACAATTCCAATTAACTCAAACCCTGCTAGGATACATTGTTTTATTATGAAGTTCCCGTGTCTACCTTCCGGCTCCATCATCAGCATCAGATCAGTTCGATAGTACCTTATAGCCAAAGTGCATCTCATGACAATTCTAATAAGCCCAAACATTTTAGGAATGCTAGGATACATTGATTAATTACGGAGTTCCGGTGCCTATCTTCCGGCTCCATCATCATCACCAGGTCACATCGATGATACCATTTTCAACATACCTATTCAGAACTATTCATTTATTTGTAACTATGTTCATTGGGAGATCTGTGTGAGTAAGAACTTCCGTTTCCATTTCTGGTCTTCTTCACCAGTTCCACTTCATCAAATGTTATGTTTTGACTATAAATGTTTAAGTCTTTGATGAAAATACCAAAAGAACTATATAGTTGCCTATAATATTTGAGGAGTTCCCTCGATTTCGCTAAGATTCCATCATCAGATCCCGACTTGGTGACTATGGGACCATTTGGGAAGTATACCCTTTCCAACAAAAAAAGAATTTTTCAAATCAGTTGGCAAGTGACGAAGTTATGCGCGAACATACATAAAAAAAATACAACTCCTCCTTTTTTAGAAGTCGGTTAAAAAAAAAAAAATAGGAATAAAAATTCAAATCTCATAGCACAAATATAGGAAAAATAATTGAAAACTGAAAATTGGTTGGATAAGTCTCAAAAACAAAAATAAATTGCGATTCGATAAAATCTTCGTAATTCAATTCGGGAATTGAAATGTTTTCATAGGTACCTAAGGTTCTGTTTTTGGTCCGCCATTATGGAACCTGCTGATGGACGACTTGTTTCGACTGCCGCTACCGTGCGGTGTTCGTATTGTTGCGCACGCAGACGATGTGACGCTCTTGATCGGGTCGCGGTCTCGAATGGAACTCGAGAGGGCGGCTAAAGAGTCGCTGGACCTAATAGCGGCGTGGGCTGAGAGGAACCGTCTGGAGTTTTCCTCGCCAAAGTCAGCAATGATGACGATGAGGGGAAAGCTCCAGCGGCCTCCCACGGTAAAGCTTGCTGGGGATCCGGTCAGGAGCGTCACCTCGACGACGGTGCTGGGCGTGGTCCTCGATACAAGTCTGTCCTTTGCGCAGCATGCGGTATCGATAGGGGAGCGAGCAGCCAAATACTTTGGGAAGAAGTCGCGGGTGTCGGCGTCGTCCTGGGGCATTCGATATCCCGGTCTGCGCATCCTCTATAAGGACACGTTCGTTGCCACGGTTACGTATGCTGCTGCTTGTTGGTACCAAAGAGCCACACTCCACGTTGTTCTCAGCGCGCTGCTCAGGTGCCAGAGACCAAGCCTGATTCTGCTAACGAAGGCGTACAGGTCTACCAGTACGGCTGCGCTGGCAGTTTTGGGTGGTGTTCTGCCAGCTGACCTGGAGGTGATCCGTGCTGGGCGATATGATGAGGAGCGCCAGGCCACGGCCGAGGCACAGGTGGAGCCGATCGTGAGGAGGCGCGAGTTGGCCAGACGGAAGCAGGTGATCTGGAACGAGACGATGGATGCTTGGCAAAGGAGATGGACGAATGAGGCGAAACGACGGGAACTATACCGTTTCTTCCCGGACGTGGCAGTCAGATTTAAGTGCAACTTGGTCATCCCAGACTACCAGGTCTCCCAGATTCTCGCGGGGCACAGATGCTTCAGGAAAAGACTATTCGATATGAAGTTATGCGAGGTCAGTGTGTGTTATTGCGGTATGGAAGATGAGGACCTACACCATGCGCTGTGGGTCTGTTCCCTATATAAAGATGCCAGGCGCAAGATGATGGAGGCCGGTCCGGTCTACTACGGCGATCTTGTGAGCTCAGCGGCGAATTTCGAGAGGCTACGGGAGTTCGCGCACGCATGGCACGCCGCCCGGAGCAAGATGGAGCGAGAGGAAGCCCAATTCTCAGGTACATAAGATAACGTAAGACCAATATCATCAAGGCGCAAAGACGACGAGTACCACCGACATTTTTGTAGTGTGTTGTTGAGCAAGCCCATTAGGGAGAATGCCAACAGGGACACATGATGGCTAATTTGTAAGGGATCAAGAAGCGCCTGTGGTCACTAAAATAAGATGGCCAAGAGAGCTATGTCCGCAGCCGCCCCACGATTCGGCCCGTATAACAGATGTTAGTTGGTCGGGCCATGAGAAGGTGGAGGGAGTGTCCGGACCAAGTCCAAGTCGTCGACGGCGCGCACTGTTCCCGCGCGCCTCAAGGAGTTGCAGCAACAGCAGGGGCCCAGCCGGGTCGAAGCCTACTGGGGCCAGGGTTATCCGAAAGGGAACTCGAGCCCCGGTATGAAGGCTAGAAGGAACGGGGTGGGCTTTTAGTCAGTAAGAGTCTGACACTATCTCCCGCTCCGCCCAAGGGGGGGGTTGTCATTGGATGATTTTTCCCACCATAAAAAAAGGTCATTGCGAGCGCTTATGCATCCGATTGAGATACGCGCTATGGACGTTTTTTGTGAAATAATAAAGTATAAAAAGTTATAACTGTTTAGTGGACGGTTTTTTAAAGAATCATGGGCGGGGAAAGTGGGCTTTTCCACCCACAGAGATGGGATCACTTCGAATATACTTGTACTTCAATAAATCTATATATATATAAAAATGAATCCCTATTTCCTTGGTCACGCCATCACGCTTGAACGGCTGAACGATTTCGCAAATTCTTTTTTTGTTGTGTTCGTTATTGTGAAGAGTAGGTTTCTTATGGAAAAAAAAATGAAAATTAGGGTAGGGTAGAGTAGAGTAGGGTAGAGTGGAGTAAGGTAGAGTAGGGTAGAGTAGAGTAAGGTAGAGTAGGGTAGGGTAGGATAGAGTAGGGTAAAGTAGGGTGGAGCAGGGAAGAGCGGGAGCGAAGCCACGCGGGCAAAAGCTAGTATTAAGATATAAACTAATTTTTCTCCTACCATAAATAAACCATAATACTGCAAAGTAATGCTGCTATAACGTTGTTAGTAATGTTGTTTGACATTTTATTATAAAACTATACCAGAGATTATCTCCTACAAACAAAAAAAACATTAAAACAAAAAACAAACTTTAGCTCATTATTATATTAGTGTAGATTAATTCTCGGCTGTCGCCCGAGTGTCTTCGCAAGGTTCTGCAATACTTCGGTCACATTGCAAGGAAAGACGGTGGTAACCTCGAAAGGCTAATTGTGGTAAAGTGGACGGGAAAAGGCCTCGCGGGTGCAGCCCAATACGTTGGTCCGACCAGATCCGCACCGCCCTCTGTCGAGTAGTCGAGGCCTACCTGTCGGACAGGTATATTGTCTACCCCGGTCACCAGGGAGACTGGAAACGTCGGGAGATGTCGTGCGGTGTTCCGCAGGGGTCGGTACTAGGGCCACCCTTGTGGAACATCGGGTACGATTACGTGCTGCGGGGCGACCTCCCTGACGGGGTCAGCGTGGTCTGCTACGCAGACGACACGCTGGTTCTAGCGCAGGGAGAGTCGTACCAGGCGGCGGTCGCTCTAGCGACACACGGGGTTGCGATGGTCGTTGATAGGATCCAGGAGTTGGGACTCAAGGTGGCGCTTCACAAATCCGAGGCGATGTGTTTTCACGGTCGCCAGTCTCGGAACGCGCCGCCATTGAGTTCCCAACTAACGATAGGAGGAGTTCACATCGGTGTCGGGTCGACGATGAAGTACCTGGGACTCGTCCTCGACAGCCGGTGGAATTTCGTGGAGCATTTCCGACGTCTGGCTCCCAAACTCAACCGGACTGGGGCCGCTCTCAAGCGGCTCCTGCCCAACCTTGGGGGTCCAGACGCCTCCTGCCGGAGGCTCTACGCGGGGATCGTTCGGTCCATGGCCCTCTACGGGGCGCCGGTGTGGGCGCCGTCGCTGAAAAAGCGACCGGCGGCCATTCTGAACGCCTGCCAGAGGGTCATGGCAATTCGGATGGTGCGGGGATACCGCACGATTTCCTGCGAAGCGGCGAGCCTTCTGGCTGGCCTACCACCGTGGGATCTGGAGGCAACAGTCCTTGCACACATGCACGACATGCGCGTGGAGATGCAACGCCGGGGTGAAAGTCCTCTGCCGCGACAGGTCACGGCATGGCGGACAGAGCTCCGGCGGGATCTCATGGTGGAATGGCGTCAGCGACTATCGCAACCCCGTTATGGGCACGCCACAATTATGGCGATAAGTCCCCTCTTTGAGGCGTGGCTGGAAAGACCTCACGGCGTCCTTACCTTCCGCATGACACAGGTCCTCACCGGAAATGGCAAGTTCGGGAGGTTCCTGTTCCGAATTAAAGCGGAAGTGACGCCCGGGTGTCGCCACTGTGCGGAACGCCCGGAGGACACGGTGGAGCACACAATCGCGGTGTGCCCTGCTTGGGCGGAGCATCGCCGTGCCCTCGTGGGGGTGATCGGCGGCGGAGACCTCTCGCGCCGGGCCTTGGTCGAGGCCATGGTCCGGAGCGAGGAGGAGTGGCAGGCGGTCGCCAACTTCTGCGAAGCAGTAATGCTCGCTAAGGAGGAGGCCGACCGCATCAGGCAACGGCGCTCTCGCCGCCGCCGGGATTCCGATCCCGATTTCCGGCCACCGTAGGCGCGGGCTTGCGGACAGTGAGCAATGGGTAGCTCGCTGTCCGGCCGTCCGGTAACCGTCCGGACCAAGCCCAAGTCGTCGACGGCGCGCGCTGTTCCCGCGCGCCTCAAGGAGTTGTCAGCAACAGCAGGGGCCCAGCCGGGTCGAAGCCTACTGGGGCCAGGGTAATCCGAAAGGGCGCTCGAGCCCCGGTATGAAGGCTTGAAGGAACGGGATGGGTTTTTTAGTCAGTAAGAGTCTGACACTATCTCCCGCTCCGCCCAAGAGCGGGGGTTGTCATAAGATGATTTTTCCCATCGAAAAAAAAAAAAAAAAAAAAAAACCAGATCCGCACCGCCCTTGACTCCACGATGTACAATGCCCTTCATACCGCCAGAGACAGGAACAGATGGAGGAATATCATAAGGGTTAGAGTGATGAAACAGGGGGGTCACGACCCTCAGCATTGAGGAATACGACGCAAGGAGGAGGTAGATTAATTGCTGAATTATCGTTTTTTAAGCTACCAGTTTTAAGACGTACCTAATTAGGTAGATAGTTGCTTGTAATTTTATAGTTTCTTTTTACGTACCGTAACGCAGAATATTTTAGGCAGAGGATTAACGATAGATTTATAGTTGTGAAACTTATGTTAGAGAATGTGATGTTGAATGTAGTTAGTGTGTATGCACCACAAGTAGGATGTGATGAAATGGTGAAAGAGAAGTTTTGGGAGGACTTTGACACTGCTTTAATGGCCATCCCTGTACATGAGGAATTGATAGTTGGAGGTGATTTTAATGGACATGTGGGAAGAATGAAAGATATTTATGAATAGATACTTAGAGGATGGGGTTTTGGCAGTCTAAATAATGAAGGGGAGACGTTGCTGCAATCTCCTACCACTTTTGCTCCGCCTCGGACCTTGCAATAGCAAATACTTGGTTTAAAAAATGTGAGGAACACCTGATCACTTACAAAAGCGGTCACCACAAGACGCAAATTGATTATTGTTTAGTTAGGCGCAACAATATAAAGCACATCAAAGACTGTAAAGTAGTAGTACTTTACAGTATTTGATGTGCTGTGGAGAAGATTTAGTCTCACAACATCGCTACAAATATTATCGTCTTAAATATTTTCGAGGCAATATCACATCAAGTGTTCCGATGAGCTTGACGTACCATTTTGCTGTCAATATCTTAATCCCAACAACACACAATAAGGAATATGGTTGATCTTCAAGTGATTTCCTCAGACATTGATGAGCAAATCAATGTCGGCAGCTCAATGGTCGCCGAATTTCCGGAACACTGTAAATCAGCTCTTCGTATGACTCAACACAATTTTACTATTTTAACACAGAATATTAGAAGCTTGAATAGAAATTACAATGAACTTTTATTTATTTATTATTTATTATAATCTTTATTTTACACCAAATAAACAAAAATACAGGACAAACATTAACTTTTAGTTCTTCTTAAGCGGCTAGATATTATCTATGATGTTATTATATTGACAGAATGCTGGCTATCACACACTGCCGTCATACCGTCGATCGATCATTACGTTCATTAAGCTACAAAAAAACATTTAAATCAAAACAGTGGTATAGTCATTTATGTTAAAGATACTATAGATTGCTCTATAACAGAACCAAATAACTTTCTGGAAGCTGACTGTTTAACTATTACTAGCGGGAATGATTTAGCTATAGTTGCGATTTATAGACCACCCTCTTTTAAGAAGGTTGACAATTTTCTGGGATCATTGGATGGGGTATTGACGGAATTGAAACAGTATAGTAGTATTGTCTTAATGGGGGATATAAATATAAATATCATAGAAGATGACCTGCATGGAAAATCTCTAGAATATAGCGATTTACTAGCCTCACATGGTCTTCTAGCGTCACACACCTTTCCTACTAGGGAAGCAAACTGTCTTGATCACTGTTTTATTAAATCAAAATCTACAACGACCACTATAGTTTGTAACAGTACACTGACCGATCATAATTGCGTAATGACTGCAGTTTCTCGCAAGTCAATGAATATAAAGAAGAACAATAAAAGACAATACACAAAGTGTGACTATGATGCCGCTATTTTATATCTTGGCCACTTTGATTGGAGGGACATATTATCACTGTCGGATCCAAATGAAATGACTAACCAATTTCTTAATATCTTAAGAGATACCTTAAAACGGCATGCACAGACTTATAATATATCTAGGCGTAAAAATAATATCAAACCCTGGATAACACCAGGATTATGTCGTTGTATGAGGAACCGTGACAGGCTTCATCAAAAACTTAGATCAGACCCAGAAAATGAGGTTTTAAAGATTTCATATAGACGTTATCGTGTAATGTTGGGGTTCCTAAGAGGTGGTCTCAAGGAAACAACCACATGCTTGTAGTACTATTTAATGAGTGTAATCAATGTTACATGGATATGTGGCTTATGAGGTATAGTGCTAATTCAGCATATTAAGTATAAAGGAGTGTGCATACTTAATAATATAAGAGAGCATACATATTATTACACTTCACCTCCCAGGGGCATAAAAAAAAAGAAATTGAAAGAATTGGCACAACTCTTTTCTTCTTTTTTCATAATTATTTTGATTAGTTACAAGCAAAAAAAAAATTTTTGTTACATATTTTTATAAATATAAAATTATACTAGTTCTTAGCCTATTACTGATTTTATATGAAATAAATGGGTACCTATTTATTGTTATCATTATACATTGCAATGTTTTTTTTTTTTCTAATCTTATATTAAATCTTTTGATAATAAGGCCTAGTCCTATTCTTATGTACTAATTCTATTTTATTATTTTTTAATATTTTTACATTACAACCTAAATCTTGCACTACTGTATAGGGACCTTCAAATAGGATATCTAATTTACTACCTGTTTCATTTTTTAATAAAATCAAATCTTTCTCATACGCTGTTGAATTAATAGATCTATCATGTATTTCCTTACGTTTATGCTTATTTAACAACAAATTGTTCTTTGCGTCGGCATGAGCTAACTGCAATCTATATTTTAATTGTAATGGATAGCTATCTAGATTGTATAATGGGTCTACAGTATCGCTAATGCTATCTGGTATCCGACAAAGTTTTCCAAAAACAAGTTCATATGGCGTATATTTTGTTTCTGAATGGACTGTGTTGTTGAAACTAAAGCACCAAAATGGTAACCAATAGCTCCATGTATTCTTATGGTTTCCGCACTGAATTCTTAAAAATGCACCCAAAGTTTTGTGAGCATTTTCAAGAGCTCCAATCGACTGACGGTGATAGGCTGTAGAAGATAATTTTTCAATATTAAGGATTTTACAAACCTGTTCCATAGTTGCAGAAATAAATTCTGTTCCTCGATCCGTAGCTATTGTTTCCGGAATACCAAATCTTAATATGAACTGTCTAACAAATGCATCTGCAATGGACACCGTTTCTTTGTTTTGTAATGGAATAGCTTGTACAAATTTTGTCAATTCACACTGCATGGTCAATTTGTAACAATTCCCGCTTTCGTCTCTATCTAAAGGATGCCGAGGAAGCCGTTGTAGTAATTTCCATCGGTTCTTTAATGTAACGATAATGTTTAGATTTTTGACATTTCGTACATTTTTTAACATATTCTTGAATATCCTTGTCAATACTTGGCCAATAATATCGTCTTTTGATAGTATTGACCATTCTACGCACTCCAGCATGTCCACTGGAAGGCAATAAATGAAAGTCATTCATAATTATTGTCTTTTCATTATCATCAGTTATTCTTTTTACTCCTCTTAATATACATATTCGTGGTCCGGACCAATTAGGGAGTGTTGTTATCTCTTCACAAATACTTTTAATAAATTCTATATTATCATTATTCTTAATTATACATACTTCGCTGATACGTATCTTTTTGCAAAAATAACTTAATTTCTGCACAAATTCGGCTCGCGAGAAATGCGCCTTGAAATCAAGATTAATGTATAATGTCTTTTTAGTCTCTTCAAATGCAAAACATTCAATTTCTTCAGTTATCATGTCATTATCCTTAAATCTTTTTAATTTGCTACCTTCAATCAAACACAATTCCACTGACTCACGCGGTTTTCTTAATATATCCACAACCCTTGGGTGATCAGTCCAGTCGTTAATGGATTTATTAAGAGCCTTCTTTCCATCTTCTTCCTTACTGTTACTTAGTTCTTCCATCTTTCTCTTTTGCATCCTAGTCGTTACAGCCATAACTTGCTCATTCATACTTTTAAGTTCGTCAGACGTTATATGAACTCTAGATAAAGCATTTGCCACAACATTATCTCTTCCTTTCACATAGAGTATTTTAAAGTTATATTCTTCTAGGGTTAACCTAAATTTAAGTAACCTACTTGACGGATCTTTCATACCAAATAAATATATCAATGGTTTGTGATCTGTCATTATGGTAAATTTATTTCCATATAAATATGGTCTAAAATATTTAACAGACCACACGATAGCCAAAAGTTCTTTTTGAATAGTCGGATAGTTCTTTTCCACTTTATTCAAGGGTCTACTCGCATATGCAACTGGTCTAAGATCTTTGTTACATAATACGGAACCAATAGCAGTACCCGAAGCATCTGTTTGTAAAATAAATTCATGTTTTTCTGAAAAATCGGGATACTGCAGAATAGGTGACGATACTAGCGCATTTTTTAAAGAATCAAAAGCGTTCTGGCATTCAGTAGACCATATAAATGGTTCATTTTTCCTACTTAACTTATTCAAGGGCATTGCTATTTCCGAAAAATGTCTAATAAATTTGCGGTAATAATTACAGAAAGCTACGAAACGTTTTACTTCATCTGCATTTTTGGGAATAGGGTAATTTTTTAATACTCTAGTTTTTTCCGGATCTGGTAATACACCTTTATCTGTAACTAAATGTCCTAAATAAAGAATTTCTTTCTTTAAAAATTCACATTTTTGTGGATTTAGTTTTAAATTTACTTTTCTCAACCTTTCCATTATACTTACTAAATTTTGATTGTGGCTAGATAGATTTCTTCCGAATACAATGAGATCGTCTTGGTAAACTAGACATTTATCAAAAGTTAATCCAGACATTGCTACTGACATCATACGACTAAAAGCATTAGGACTTATCTTTAAGCCCATGGGTAGCCGTTTCATGCAATATTGGCCTGTATTTGTAGTGAATGCAGTTAATTTACGACTATTGGGTTCCAAACTTACTTGGTAATAACCTTGGTGAAGGTCAAGGTGAGTGAAATAGATAGCTCCCGTAAGCGTATCTAAAATGTCATTAATATTTGGTAATGGGAATTTATCGTCACAAATAACTTGGTTTACTTTTCTATAATCTACTACTAAACGCCACTTTTTCCCTTGTCCCTCGCTACTTTTCTTAGGTACTAATAAAATTGGACTGGACCATTCACTATTTGTCTCTTCTATAATATCATTTTTTAACATATTATTAACTTGCTTAGCTATTTCTGGTTTTAGTGCCTGTGGTAACCTATATGGCTTGACGTAAACTGGGGTAGAGTTTTGTTTCACAACTATAGATTGCTCATGAATATTGGTTGTTTTTAACTTATCTCCTTCTAAATGGAAAACGTCTGAATACTTTGTACATATTGCCTCAATTGATTGTTTCTCTTCTCCGATTAAATAATTTAGATTTAATTCTGACAACAATGTTTTAACTCTAGTGGCGTCGATATTGGTCTTATTAAATTGACAAATATTATAATCTTCCAAATTTCTTAAATCTGGTGTTAAAGATAGCAAACACACTTCCTTATCACTAACATTAAGTATCCTGACTGGAATTCTGTTATTACTAACCTTTGCTATTGCGTTTGCTATAAAAACATCTGTCGCTATCTCTTAACTACAAACTACAACTTCTCCATTTACATTGTCATTCACAATTATAAAATGAATTGATTCCGAACGCGCGGGAATAATTATTGCATTTTTTATCCTATCATGTTCATCAACAAAATGTAAATAATGTTGTTTATTATTGTTAAAAAGTGTTAACTTATTTGAAACTTTATATCTATTTTTGCTTGAAATTTTTCTAAAAAATCTAACCTTATGATACCGTCTGCTCTTAGTGGTAACGAATTAAACGCTACATTATCATATTTTAATAATAAATTTACACAACCTAGAGAACGTCGCTGACCACCTATTCCATTTATTAAGGTATTATCCTTATGCACAACGATGTCATTTAGTAACATTTCATTTTTAATGATGGATAATGTTGCTCCCGTATCAATAAGCCAATAATATTTAGTATTATTAATAGAAAAGGTTACGTACTTCGCATTTCCTTGGTATGATAACACAAAATGTTTAGGATCGAAAAAACTGATTTCGTGTACTATCTGTATTTTCGTCTTTATCGCTTTGACGCGTGTATTCTACTCGCTCTGCTGGGAACGTACTTTGGCCTCGTCCCTGGTTCCTAGCATATCTCGAACCTCTATTACCACGGTTATACGATGAGTGATAATTTGGCCTATTATATCCACGAGAACCTTGTCCTCGGTTATAATTGTTATGAGATGGGTGTCCACGAGTGTAACTGTTACCATATTGACCATGGAGAGTACCCCTACGATGACTTTGTGATCGCCTATTATTATGTGAAACTCGTCCATTTCTAGATACATGCAAGACATTACCTGATGGTGGGAAAGACGTGCACTCTTCGTCTTTTGCTGTTGTATGGCATCTTTCAAACTGCTGAAGCCACGTGCCGAGACGATGGTGCTCAGCTTCGAGCTCCGCAGGCCATCTGAAAACCGTTTTATTGCAAAACTTTCATTGATCGGTTTTAAAATAGAAAATGCCTCAGTTTTTCCATCAGCCTGGGTAATCGTCAGCTCCGTAAATAATTTTTCCACCTCAGATCCATATTCTTCAATGGACCTTGAACCCTGTTGAATGTTTTGTAGCTGGGTCTGTATAGCCATAAATGATTTCTTGGGTAAGAGATATTTTCTTAAATCATCAACTAAATCTTGAACATTTTTGTATGAACTTGATACTCTTAGCTTTGCGTTCTCACTCAGCCTACTTTTTAGAACGAAAGTGATTAATAATGCCTTACCTGAGCCATCCAGCATGCCAGCATACAACTCCACGGAGTCTATCAACCGCTTGGTGGTGCCCTCAACACCGTCCATTACTGGAATCAAACTACACGCCACCTTTAAGTCGAATTCCATTTTACCTAATTCTTTTGCTACGGGAAAAATACACAAGTTTCCTATTTCCTCGTATTTCTGCTTAATTTTTTCATATAGACCTATCGCCGATGCTAAATGAACATCCCTGCTTTTCTCAATTTGAAAAAATATTTTACAGCAGTTGTCAAATGCACTTTTTGC
Organism: Mythimna ferrago; assembly: GCA_910589285.2. Classification (NCBI taxonomy): domain Eukaryota; kingdom Metazoa; phylum Arthropoda; class Insecta; order Lepidoptera; family Noctuidae; genus Mythimna; species Mythimna ferrago. Next base: position 67,033 of record OU342698.1, on the reverse strand, counting down.
TTGTTCCAACTTAGTTGGAATTACATTACCTTTATATCTTGATTGTCCCTTTTTTACTAAATAATTTCGTATCTCTACTAAAAAGTTATAATTTTGTTCTAAAATATCAATCATAGCATACTAATATTTCTTAATCTAATAAGTAATAGATTTGCTTAAAACACATCATAAACACAGTATACATAATTGCGAAACCTAAAAATTAAAGTCCGACGTTGCACTTTGTTTCCGTTTGGTGTCGCATTACAAGTTTTCCGTGCATGATTTTAGCGCCTTTAAGTTTTTGCGTAATGAAATATGATAGTTCACTTAACGATAGTTAATTAAAATAAATTTCACAACACTATTCACTGATTTTCGGTACCTTCACTGCGCCCTCTGATGGATGACCTGATCCTCTGCATGGTACTCATCCCTATTTCTTGTTGGATCCACGTGCGATGGCAGCTCCTGTACATCCTTAAGCCAACATAAAGTGCTACGACTCCAATGACGGCCAGGACAATGTAGGTTACGATGGTTAAACGTTCCACGTGTCCTCCAATTTCCCTCAACGTGGCGTCATTGTTTCCTCCAGCCGCGTTCTGACTAAGGAAAACCTCTTCCTTTTCGACGGTCGACCGACACATGATATGATTCGTAAAATTTAAATTAAACTAGAAACTAAAAATCCCCTTGGCAGAGTCCCAAGGCAGGGTCGCCATGTAATGTTGGGGTTCCTAAGAGGTGGTCTCAAGGAAACAACCACATGCTTGTAGTACTATTTAATGAGTGTAATCAATGTTACATGGATATGTGGCTTATGAGGTATAGTGCTAATTCAGCATATTAAGTATAAAGGAGTGTGCATACTTAATAATATAAGAGAGCATACATATTATTACACTTCAATCGCAACACCTGTAATAATTTATTAAAAACATTAAATAATAATTACTTTAAAACTAAATTGGAAAACGATAAAACTAATATAAAAAATCAGTGGGGTATAATAAAAAACATGTGCCATTTGGATAAAAAAGATAATTCTGCAATAGACCTTTTAAGTAAAACACAAGATAGTCAGAGCTCATTGAATGACATTAATAATTATTTTTCTAAGGTTGAAGCCAATCTAGCCAATAATATTTTATCTAGAACACAAAATAATGAAGACTTTCTAAGTAAAAATTTGAACTTAAAGCAGATTAATCCACCCTTGAATTCGTTTATGCTCCTTCCAACAAATGAAAATGAAGTTAGACGAACAATCTTCAATTTTAAGAATACAGTGTCGTCAGGATGGGATGGTATAACAACAAAGTTTTTAAAAAAAGCGATAAACATTATTGTGGAACCAGTAACAGCTATTTGTAATATCTGTTTCACCACGGGCACCTTCCCACTGGCATTAAAAAGATCTGTTACTATTCCAATTTTTAAGTCGGGTGACAGAGATGTGGTGTCGAATTATAGAACTATTTCCTTGCTACCTAGCTTATCAAAGATTCTGGAAAAACTAATTAACTGTAGACTAAAGAAATACCTGGATTTGAAAGGGTTTTTTTCATGCAATCAATTTGGATTTAGGGAAGGCAAATCTACCTGTGATGCGCTACATAAGTTAACTTCGTTTGTTGCAAATAGCTTGAATAATAAAGACAGAGTACTGGGTGTATTCTTGGATCTCGCTAAAGCGTTCGACACTGTCTCTGTCCCCATTCTAATCGCTAAACTAGAGTACATGGGGATTCGAGGTGTACCTCTGACTTTATTCAGAGACTACTTAAGTGACCGCAAACAGAGTGTTAAGGTTAATGATGGCTACAGCCAAGAGGTTGATATGGTGTACGGATTGCCGCAGGGATGTGTGCTTGGCCCAATACTCTTTTTGGTTTATATCAATGATTTGTGCGATTTGACTATAGATAAGGGACAAATTATTACGTTTGCTGATGACACGGTATTATTATTTAAAGCAAAGACTTGGGCAGAAATAAATAGCATAGCAAATCAAGGATTGCGTTCGGTAGCAACATGGCTTGATAACAATATATTAACCTTAAACGCCCAAAAAACTATGTATATTTCTTTTAGCACTTCAAGCAAAACTCAGCCTCCACCAGGCATCATAAATTTAAAGGTACACAGATGTGTTAGTGAATGTGAAATAACTTGTAATTGTTACAGTGTTGTGAATACCACGTCAACTAAATATCTTGGTGTGGTGGTCGATCGTTATCTTGACTGGAAAGAGCAAGTCAAAAAACTAAGTGCCCGAGTTCGAAAATTAATATACATCTTTAAAATGCTCAGAAATGTTTGTTCAGTGCAATTGCGAATGACTGTATATTATTCACTTTGTCAGTCTATTATAAGTTACTGCTTAACTGTATGGAGTGGTACATCAAAAACTACTATGTTGATAGTTGAAAAGGCCCAACGTGCACTACTTAAAGTTATGTCTTTTAAAGATTACAGATATATCCTACGGATCTCTTATATAAAGAAAATAAGGTACTTTCTGTACGCAAACTTTACATCCAGCTGTTAATTATCTCACAGCACAAAATTAAATCTGACTTCGGGTCTAGGCGAAGGATGGACATAGTTTACAACGTTCCCAAATGCAGGACTAGATTCGCTCAAAACTTTAAAAATTATCTTGGCCCCAGTATGTCTAATAAAATTAGTAGAAAACTTAAATTATGAGATCTTAGCTGTCGCGAATGCAAAAAGATTATTGGTGAGTTTCTTAATGAATTAGATTACTACGACGTGGAAAATATTCTGAGATAAAAATAATAATAATAGTTATATATTTTAGATCACGATAATAAATAGATAATGTATTTGATATAGGTAATAAATTATATAAATTAGTAGATATATAAAAAAATATAATTCCAAAATAATTTAATGTAAATACGTAAAAATTTTGAGATAATATAATGATTATATAATACATGTACACAAACACTACATAAATACAAACACATTATACATATATAAGGTATATTATTGAGGATTTTCGAAATAAACCACAAATTGTTTCTCTGAAAACAAAGATTTGTTTTATTCATCATGCTTTTACAGTAGGTATAACAATTATCGTTTAACTAAAATTACACTTTTATCTCACCTGAAAACAAAGAAACGACATTTAAAGTTTAATAATATCGCCTCCTCAATTATATCCCTTTAATTATCTCTCTACAAGTTTTTATAACAATAAAATGCACAAAATAATCTAAACCTCATCTGTCATTGAATGATACGTCACCCCGTATCCACAGCTTAAAAATTAAAAAAATGAAATGTCATTTCCAAGGAGGTCATTTCATTACATCTCCCCCCCATAGGAACGAAAATTCTAAATAATATAATACAAACAATGCACCTGCAAGCTATCTTTATACCTATTCGTTTTCTTCTACTTCATCTTCTGCCGTAACAGGTTGTAATTTTGTTATGTGGAATAAAGTTGATTCTGTTTTTCTGTTGCCAGTGTCAATCTTATAAATGGAGTTCGATATTTTCTCTATTATCTTGAAAGGGCCTATTTTTAATTCGTCTAATTTTTTCCTGTTCAGTCTATTTCCATTTTCTACATATACACTGTCTCCTATCTCGAACTCTTGTATTTTCCTATTTCTATCAAATATTTTCTTGTTGTACTTGTGAGATTTTATTGTATTCTCTAATACTAATCTTCTATCAGCAATCCACTTGTCTTCCTTTTCTATTGTTTTAATTTCATTTGGTAAAATACTGACATTTGTACCATCCAGTAAATATTTTGGTGCAAAACCTGTAACAGAATGGTCTGTTTCATTATATTTCTGTACACATTCTCTTGCTACTGTTGTCCATGTTCTCTTATTATTTTTCTCATTTATTTTACATCTTATTTTATTTACTATTGTATGGTTTAATCTTTCGTTCAAGCCGTTCGAAAATGGCGTATTCACAGCTGTAAATATTAGTTTGATGTTATTCTCCTGCAAATACTGTTTAAATTCTTTTGAATTGATGCCTGGATATTGGTCTGTCAGAATTATTCCAATCTCATCTGTCTCGAGTACTTTCTTTGTTAGTTTTATAAAGTCACTTGCGTTCTGTGTTTTTGAAGTCACAATAAACGCATATCTTGTGTAGTGGTCTACTAAAAGGTGTAAGTATTTTTTTGTTGACCTAGATCCTCCAAAGCCACCTATAGTATCCATTGACATTATCTCAAATGGTTTTGTTGCTGGTCCCAGTTGTGACATTAACCCAAATTTTCCTTGACATCTTGATTTATTTTTTATGCATATTTCGCATGTTTTACAAATATTTATGATATTTTTTGTTAGGTTTTTTGCTGTATATAGTGGACTTATTTTTTTCTGTAATTGTCTGATTCCAATATGGCATAAATCTTCATGCACCTTTTTTACAATTTTTTTACTAAATTCTTCTGAGAGTATAATCTTTTCAAGTTTCTTTATTTTTTTATAATAGATTTTATTTTTATGTAGTAGATTTTGTTTCTTTTCTTTTATTGTTTCATTTTTTTCTTGGTCTTCAACTATATCTTTTATTTGTATTAAATTAACTATTTTTAATAGTTCCTCCTTGTTATCTTCTGATTCTAATACAGGGTTTCGGCTCAAACAGTCTGCTTCTATATTTTCTTTACCAGGTATATATTTTACTGTAAAGTCATATTGAGATAGGTAATATGTGAGGTCACCCAATTCTTCATCTGTCCTGCATTTAATATTCATGTTCTCTAGAGGTTTGTGGTCTGAGTAAATAGTGAAATGTTTTCCAATTAGCCAGTGTTGCCAGTATTTAACTGCTTCTTTCATAGCAATACATTCCAAATATATGGCCTTTTTTCGTTTTTGAGATTCGTTTAGTTTTTTTGAAAAATATGCCACCGGTTTGTCTTTACCGTCTAGTTGAGTCTGTTTTAATATTGCCCCGATACCCTCTAAAGACGCATCTGTAAAGATTTTTATTGGTAAGTCTTTGTCGAATATTTCCAACACAGGTTGAGAACATAAATATCTTTTTATTTGATTAAATGATTCTTCACACTTCTCTGACCACACAAACTTTTCATTTTTTCTTAATAAATTATGTAATGGGTCTAAAATAATTGCACTTCTTGGTATGTATATTCATGGTAGAAGTTAATTTTTCCCAAAAATTGTCTGATATTCTTTTGTGTCTTAGGAGTTGGAAAATGTCTTATCGAGATCAAATTGTCTTTTAGTGATCTTACCGAATTGTTCTGAATTACATGGCCGAGGTACTTTACTGAGTCTGAAGCAAAGTTACATTTCGTAAACTTCAATCTAAAGCCTTCTTGTATTATTGCCTCTAATACATTTCTTATGTGTTTTATATGTTCTTCAAAGGTGTTCGAGTATATCAGAATATCATCAATATAGTTTACGGAGTATACTGTGAGATTGTGTTTTCTTAGAATATTGCTTAAAATTCTCTGGAAAATTGCTGGTGATGTTTTCAAGCCAAAGGGAAGGCAGGTCCACTGGAAGTGGCCATCTTGTGTGACAAATCCTGTTTTATATCTATCTTCCACCCGTAATGGTATCGCCCAGAATGCTGAATTTATATCCAGTGTAGTAAAATACTTACAATTTCTAGTTTTAACAATCAAATCATCTATTAACGGAAAAGGTTGAGCTTGTGGAACAACAATTTTATTTAGTTCCCTGACATCTATACACAAGCGAGATTTCCTATTTTCACCCTTTTTAAATGCCAATGTCACTGGAGCAGCGAAAGGACTGTAGGATTCTTCTATTAAATTATTCTTTAGTAACATGGATATTTGCTTTTCAATTTCTAATTTATCTTCTATTGTACATCTGTATGGTCTTTTACTACAGTATCTATTTACTAGTAAATCTATGTGAGCTTCATAATCTCTAACTGTTCCTATATCATACTTGTCCTTTGCAAAAATTGTTTTATATTCCTTTATTATTTTCTCGATCTCAATTTTCTTTTCATTATCTAAATGGTCTGTCATACTTACAAACTCTTCTGTTTCTATATGTTCATTAAAATTTATTGCTAATGTTTTTATATTCTTTTCTTCATTTCTGTTTTCTTTAGACATTTCATCTATTTTATTTGTTCTTATCTTTTGTTCTATCCGCAAGTCCTCGTTTTGAGTTAGTTTGAATTTCTTTATCATATCCAATCCGATTATAAAATCATCAAAATATTCATTTTCTACTATGTATACATCCACATCTTCTTTTAAATCAAATATTTTTATTTTTATTGTTATCAAGCCATCTGTTTTTTTCACACCATTAACCGTTTTCATATATGCTATATTCTCATTGTCCTTTTTATTAAACGGTTTTATTTAGCTCACCCGGTTTGTTTTATTTATTCTTGGATCAAATTTAGTAATTCAAATTTCACCCTCTTCCTGTCAACCGATTAATCTGAAATTTTGTATACACTTTGGATTTTGGTGACAATACAATTATGTTTATTCATTATCATTATAAATTCAAGATGGCCGCCGCTACAAAATGGCGGATAATTTATGTTTTATTAATCCCATCAATATGGGTATCAAATGAAAGGGCTCAATAAGCAAAATACAATATACTATAAAAAATTGAAATCCAAGATGGCGGCCGCTACAAAATGGCGGATAACGTAGGTTTTATCAATCCCATCAATATGGGTATCAAATGAAAGGGCTCAACAAGCAGAATACAATATACTATAAAAAATTGAAATACAAGATGGCGGCCGCTACAAAATGGCGGATAACGTAGGTTTTATCGATCCCATCAATATGGGTATCAAATGAAAGTGCTCAACCAGTATAATACAATGTACTATATAAAATTAAAATCCAAGATGGTGGCCTCTACAAAATGGCGGATAACTTAGGTTTTATCAATCCCATCAACATGGGTATCAAATGAAAGGTCTCAACAAGTAGAATACAATTTACTATGCAAAATTGAAATCTAAGATAATTAATTAATAATCTACAATACATAAAATGCAGGGCAGCACTGTGGATCACGCAGTCGTATACTTAGGTGCGAAACTGTTTGAAGAAGGTCAAGCCTACGTGGCTCTTAGTAGAGTAAGATCTTTGCAGGGACTACGTATAGAGGAGTTGGACTGCAATAAACTAACGGGCAAGAAACCTTGCAATAATGAAGCACTAAATGAATTAAACAGAATGCGAAATAAAAACTAAAAACTAGAAAATAAAAATAGGTAAAAAAACTTTTTAAGTTAAACGGTTTTATGTTAAACATACATTGCAATGTTTAAGATAAATGTACTAAAAACCAAAAAATAATAAAATAGATACAGTCGTGGGAATTATAAACATATGCATAGACTAGACTAAATAAAACCGTGGGGCACGTCAATTGTAATTATAGTGTAACATTACAAAACAAACATTTTAATCAACGATTGTAGACAATTAACGTGCCCCACGGTTTTATTTTAGTCTAGTCTATGCATATGTTTATAATTCCCACGACTGTATCTATTTTATTATTTTTTGGTTTTTAGTACATTTATCTTAAACATTGCAATGTATGTTTAACATAAAACCGTTTAACTTAAAAAGTTTTTTTACCTATTTTTTTTTCTTTTATTTTAATCAGTCTTGAATTTATTAAAGAGATCTGTGAGCCTGAATCATAAATGCCGCTCACTTCTAGTTTATTTTCTAATAAGAGCTTGATTTTGATTAATGGTGTACTTACTCGTTTTTTTTCTCAGTATTTATATCTACTTCAATAATGGAGTTGTTATTTACATTTCTGGGTTTAAAAACTTTTTCAGATTCATTTTTATTTTTCTTGAACCAACATGACTCTTCCGGATGATATCTTATTCCTTTGTTCAAAGATTCACAAGTGTTACATGGCTTCTTCTCATTAGTTTTATTTTTATAAAGGAATGTACAACTCTTTATTGTACTTGAGTTTTTCTTGTACATCATACCTTCATATTTTCTTATCTCATTGAACAAATCAGTAGTGTCATTGAGTTCATCTCTGTTTAACCTATTTAAGATAAACCCAGGTAAACCTGTTGCAATAAGATCTATCATTGTTTTGGAGTCTATCGATTTGTTTTTCTTTTCTAATAGCGTAATCAATTAGTAGTCCTTCTTTATATCTAAACGCGAGAGCATATGCAACTATGTCCCATCCTCGGTTTTTAAAAGTTTCTAAAAATTTGTCTTTCCATTCATTCCATTCAGCCTTTATTGTTAGTTTTATGGCCATCGAGCTATACCAATCCAAACAAGATTTTTCTAAAAATAATCTCAATATATCTATTTTTGTTTCATCTTTTGATATATTAAAGTGCTCACACTCCTTTTCAAAATTCTCAATCCATTGCATTGCATTAGGGTTCTTGCTTGTGAATTTTTCAATAATAAATTTCTCTGAAATATGTTTTAGGTTATGTTGATTTTCTTTCTTTGTAGTAGTTTCTATTAATTTTTCCAAGATATGTTGCAAATTGTCGTTTTTGTCTATTGGTTGTTTTGTGCTTATTTCTTCTAAATATTGATCTAAAAATTGCATATTACCTTCCTCATCTCTATATGTTTTCTTAAGATCTTCATCCAATTTTATCCATATTTTTCTACTTTGATACCTTTTCTTTATACTATTTTTTATTTTTGAGAAAGTATTCATTTTGACAATATATGTATGATGAATCACCGGCTTCAGCTCATCAGGTAAAACATAACATTTTCCTTCTTCTGTAGATATTGAGGTTATGGCTAATACATTTGATTTGCCATCATTTGAAGCTATCATCGTAAACTCAAATTGCAGCCGGTCCATCTTCTTTTAGTTAACAAAAATGTCGTTTTATAAGGTTATTTAGGTATTATTGAGGATTTTCGAAATAAACCACAAATTGTTTCTCTGAAAACAAAGATTTGTTTTATTCATCATGCTTTTACAGTAGGTATAACAATTATCGTTTAACTAAAATTACACTTTTATCTCACCTGAAAACAAAGAAACGACATTTAAAGTTTAATAATATCGCCTCCTCAATTATATCCCTTTAATTATCTCTCTACAAGTTTTTATAACAATAAAATGCACAAAATAATCTAAACCTCATCTGTCATTGAATGATACGTCACCCCGTATCCACAGCTTAAAAATTAAAAAAATGAAATGTCATTTCCAAGGAGGTCATTTCATTACACATATATACAACACACAATGGCATGAGGGAAATTTAATAATGGCACGGATAAAATTTTGTCTGAAATTTGTTTTATAATTTGATGTAGTTATGATTTGTTAAAATAATTTATTGATATCTATAATTTTATATCATAAGCAAAAAAAAAAAATGTGTACACTCATTAAATAAAAACATACAAACAATTTCATAATTATGATAACAAATTGATCATTTGAAAACTTTGCTTATACTATGTGAGTTTACCTTCAAAGTTAAAATCAAGTACCACAAGATTCAAATGTTTTATACAATGACCCACAGTTTTACAAGTATAAGTCAAGTGCATTTGTATTGTATAATGTTATTTTTGTCTATTTCAGGCTGTGTGTGTAACTAAAGTAGGGTACTGCGAGCGAGGAATACTGTCCCACCGTAATACAGTTCAAACTAGTACGGGGGTCAGGGTGAATCGGTTTCGCGACAACCAAAGCTTTAAGTGTACTTACGATTTTTATTTAAGGTATGTGTATTTTAAGAAATAAGTAAGCAATAGTTATGTAAACATGATTAAGGTTGTTGTTAATTTTTGGAAATAAATTGAATTGAATTGAATTGACTCCTGCTATTGGAATCAGTTGTCAAAATAAAATGCAACAAAAGTAAAGAGCGTCCTCCCCCCAAAATAAAATGGCATATGCTAGAGAAGAATGATTGTGCGAACAAGTTTAGAGAGCGAGTGGTGGACAAAATGATAAAGATGGGAGACATGAATGATCGAAGTATAAATGAAAGCTGCAATGAGTTGGCGGAGTGTATCAGGCACGCAGCGAAAGATATTTTGGGAGAGACAAGAGAAAATAGCACAATAGATAGGGATACATGGTGGTGGTCGATAGAAATTCAGAATGTGTTGAAAGAAAAGAAAAGAAAATTCAAGGAATGGCAGCATGTAGAAGTGGAAAACGGTAGTTTGAAAGCAGAAAAAACAGGGAGTATAACGTTTTGAAGAAAAAAGCTAAGAAAGCCGTGGCATTAGCAAAATCAAAGGCCCAGGACAAACTGTACAACATACTGGACAGTCCTGTAAGAAGAGAGTCCAAAAAGAGCTGTACCGGCTAGCTAGAACAAGAGAGAGAAAGACGAGGGAGGGATGTTTGTCAGGTAAAATGTGTGAGGAATGAATCTGGAGTGGTCCTGTCGGATGATGAAAAAATCAAAGAAAGATGGAAGGACTATTTTGAAAGACCGATGAATGAGGAGAATAATTGAAGTGGGATTTTAGAGAGTAAAACAGTGAATGTAGGGTTAGTGAGAATCGTTAGTGTAGATGAAGTCAGAATAGCAGTAAATGGAATGAAAAATAGTAAAGCCATTGGTCCAGATGGAATACCTACCCGTTGATATGTGGAAGTTATTGCGAGTGGATGGATGGATGTGGTTAGCTTTATTCTTCAATAACTTATTGTAGGAAGAAGCCATACCTGATGATTGGTGCAACAGTTCTTTGGTTCCCATCTATAAAAACAAACCTGATGTGCCTCAGTGCAAGAATTGTAGAGGAATAAAGATAATGTCACAGACTACAAAAGCCTGGGAGAAAGTTATTGAGAGGCGGTTGAGAGAAGAGAGTGAAATTTCACAGAACCAATTCGGTTTTATGCCTGGTCGGGGTACAGCGGATGCCATTTTCGCTTTGCGCCAGCTATGCGAGAAATACAGAGGTGCGCATAATGCACATGGTATTCGTTGACCTTGAAAAGGCATACGACCGGGTACCTCGTGAGGTTCTGTGGTGGGCCCTTAATGAGAAAGGTGTGCCTGGGAAGTATGTGCAGTTGATCCGAGCGATGTACAGTCGATGTAGTACCCAAGTCCGGTCCACAGTGGGCACCACTGGAAAAGGAGAAGCCCATTTTTCCTATATCTCTGGACCCCTCTGTTACAGTCATGAAATTGGTTTTATTTTGTAGAGAAATACCCCAGGTGTAACCTCACTTATAATTTCAATAAAATTGACAATTATATTTCTGAGACTTTTTTATTTGAATTTGTAGCTTAGTTAGGTTAGAAAATGCTTAAAATGACAAGCAACGCTACAATTAAATTAAAGATAATTCTTATTTAGTTGTATTAAGTTAAAAACTAGTCACAGGCATTTGGTTTTACATAGGATTACACCAAATTACCATGGCCTGTGAGAACCTGCGAGCATGATCTAAGTTGATACTACAATAAATGTGAGGTTGTGGTCCACAACCGTATTATAGTACCAAGTTAGGTTCTCAGGTTCTCACAGGCCATGGTAAGTTCGGGAGGTACATGCACTGGATTGAAGTGTTGAATGTTTTTTTTTTCGTGTGATTTTGTAAAAAAAAATATTTAAAAATGTATTACAACAATATGTATAAAGAATGAATAAAGACAATAATAATAATAATATTCCACAACTATCACACAACGCCGTCTAGTCCCAAGCTAAGCAGAGCTTGTATTATGGGTACTAGACAACTGATAAACATACTTATATATGTAATGAAATGACCTCCTTGGAAATGACATTTCATTTTTTTAATTTTTAAGCTGTGGATACGGTGACATAAATGACATTTCATTTTTTTAATTTTTAAGCGGTGACGTATCATTCAATGACAGATGATGTTTAGATTATTTTGTGCATTTTATTGTTATAAAAACTTGAGAGATAATTAAAGGGATATAATTGAGGAGGCGATATTATTAAACTTTAAATGTCGTTTCTTTGTTTTCAGGTGAGATAAAAGTGTAATTTTGGTTAAACGATAATTGTTGTACTGTGAAAGCATGTTGAATAAAACAAATCTTTGTTTTCAGAGAAACAATTTGTGGTTTATTTCGAAAATCCTCAATAAATTCCATTATAAAACGACATTTTTGTTAACTAAAAGAAGATGGACCGGCTGCAATTTGAGTTTACGATGATAGCTTCAAATGATGGCAAATCAAATGTATTAGCCATAACCTCAATATCTACAGAAGAAGGAAAATGTTATGTTTTACCTGATGAGCTGAAGCCGGTGATTCATCATACATATATTGTCAAAATGAATACTTTCTCAAAAATAAAAAATAGTATAAAGAAAAGGTATCAAAGTAGAAAAATATGGATAAAATTGGATGAAGATCTTAAGAAAACATATAGAGATGAGGAAGGTAATATGCAATTTTTAGATCAATATTTAGAAGAAATAAGCACAAAACAACCAATAGACAAAAACGACAATTTGCAACATATCTTGGAAAAATTAATAGAAACTACTACAAAGAAAGAAAATCAACATAACCTAAAACATATTTCAGAGAAATTTATTATTGAAAAATTCACAAGCAAGAACCCTAATGCAATGCAATGGATTGAGAATTTTGAAAAGGAGTGTGAGCACTTTAATATATCAAAAGATGAAACAAAAATAGATATATTGAGATTATTTTTAGAAAAATCTTGTTTGGATTGGTATAGCTCGATGGCCATAAAACTAACAATAAAGGCTGAATGGAATGAATGGAAAGACAAATTTTTAGAAACTTTTAAAAACCGAGGATGGGACATAGTTGCATATGCTCTCGCGTTTAGATATAAAGAAGGACTACTAATTGATTACGCTATTAGAAAAGAAAAACAAATCGATAGACTCCAAAACAATGATAGATCTTATTGCAACAGGTTTACCTGGGTTTATCTTAAATAGGTTAAACAGAGATGAACTCAATGACACTACTGATTTGTTCAATGAGATAAGAAAATATGAAGGTATGATGTACAAGAAAAACTCAAGTACAATAAAGAGTTGTACATTCCTTTATAAAAATAAAACTAATGAGAAGAAGCCATGTAACACTTGTGAATCTTTGAACAAAGGAATAAGATATCATCCGGAAGAGTCATGTTGGTTCAAGAAAAATAAAAATGAATCTGAAAAAGTTTTTAAACCCAGAAATGTAAATAACAACTCCATTATTGAAGTAGATATAAATACTGAGAAAAAAAACGAGTAAGTACACCATTAATCAAAATCAAGCTCTTATTAGAAAATAAACTAGAAGTGAGCGGCATTTATGATTCAGGCTCACAGATCTCTTTAATAAATTCAAGACTGATTAAAATAAAAGAAAAAAAGGACAATGAGAATATAGCATATATGAAAACGGTTAATGGTGTGAAAAAAACAGATGGCTTGATAACAATAAAAATAAAAATATTTGATTTAGAAGAAGAGGTGGATGTATACATAGTAGAAAATGAATATTTTGATGATTTTATAATCGGATTGGATATGATAAAGAAATTCAAACTAACCCAAAACGAGGACTTGCGGATAGAACAAAAGATAAGAACAAATAAAATAGATGAAATGTCTAAAGATAACAGAAATGAAGAAAAGAATATAAAAACATTAGCAATAAATTTTAATGAACATATAGAAACAGAAGAGTTTGTAAGTATGACAGACCATTTAGATAATGAAAAGAAAATTGAGATCGAGAAAATAATAAAGGAATATAAAACAATTTTTGCAAAGGACAAGTATGATATAGGAACAGTTAGAGATTATGAAGCTCACATAGATTTACTAGTAAATAGATACTGTAGTAAAAGACCATACAGATGTACAATAGAAGATAAATTAGAAATTGAAAAGCAAATATCCATGTTACTAAAGAATAATTTAATAGAAGAATCCTACAGTCCTTTCGCTGCTCCAGTGACATTGGCATTTAAAAAGGGTGAAAATAGGAAATCCCGCTTGTGTATAGATTTCAGGGAACTAAATAAAATTGTTGTTCCACAAGCTCAACCTTTTCCGTTAATAGATGATTTGATTGTTAAAACTAGAAATTGTAAGTATTTTACTACACTGGATATAAATTCAGCATTCTGGGCGATACCATTACGGGTGGAAGATAGATATAAAACAGGATTTGTCACACAAGATGGCCACTTCCAGTGGACCTGCCTTCCCTTTGGCTTGAAAACATCACCAGCAATTTTCCAGAGAATTTTAAGCAATATTCTAAGAAAGCACAATCTCACAGGATACTCCGTAAACTATATTGATGATATTCTGATATACTCGAACACCTTTGAAGACCATATGAAACACATAAGAAATGTATTAGAGGCAATAATACAAGAAGGCTTTAGATTGAAGTTTACGAAATGTAACTTTGCTTCAGACTCAGTAAAGTACCTCGGCCATGTAATTCAGAACAATTCGGTAAGACCACTAAAAGACAATTTGATCTCGATAAGACATTTTCCAACTCCTAAGACACAAAAGAATATCAGACAATTTTTGGGAAAAATTAACTTCTACCATGAATACATACCAAGAAGTGCAATTATTTTAGACCCATTACATAATTTATTAAGAAAAAATGAAAAGTTTGTGTGGTCAGAGAAGTGTGAAGAATCATTTAATCAAATAAAAAGATATTTATGTTCTCAACCTGTGTTGGAAATATTCGACAAAGACTTACCAATAAAAATCTTTACAGATGCGTCTTTAGAGGGTATCGGGGCAATATTAAAACAGACTCAACTAGACGGTAAAGACAAACCGGTGGCATATTTTTCAAAAAAACTAAACGAATCTCAAAAACGAAAAAAGGCCATATATTTGGAATGTATTGCTATGAAAGAAGCAGTTAAATACTGGCAACACTGGCTAATTAGAAAACATTTCACTATTTACTCAGACCACAAACCTCTAGAGAACATGAATATTAAATGCAGGACAGATGAAGAATTGGGTGACCTCACATATTACCTATCTCAATATGACTTTACAGTAAAATATATACCTGGTAAAGAAAATATAGAAGCAGACTGTTTGAGCCGAAACCCTGTATTAGAATCAGAAGATAACAAGGAGGAACTATTAAAAATAGTTAATTTAATACAAATAAAAGATATAGTTGAAGACCAAGAAAAAAATGAAACAATAAAAGAAAAGAAACAAAATCTACTACATAAAAATAAAATCTATTATAAAAAAATAAAGAAACTTGAAAAAATTATACTCTCAGAAGAATTTAGTAAAAAAATTATAAAAAAGGTGCATGAAGATTTATGCCATATTGGAATCAGACAATTACAGAAAAAAATAAGTCCACTATATACAGCTAAAAACCTAACAAAAAATATCATAAATATTTGTAAAACATGCGAAATATGCATAAAAAATAAATCAAGATGTCAAGGAAAATTTGGGTTAATGTCACAACTGGGACCAGCAACAAAACCATTTGAGATAATGTCAATGGATACTATAGGTGGCTTTGGAGGATCTAGGTCAACAAAAAAATACTTACACCTTTTAGTAGACCACTACACAAGATATGCGTTTATTGTGACTTCAAAAACACAGAACGCAAGTGACTTTATAAAACTAACAAAGAAAGTACTCGAGACAGATGAGATTGGATTAATTCTAACAGACCAATATCCAGGCATCAATTCAAAAGAATTTAAACAGTATTTGCAGGAGAATAACATCAAACTAATATTTACAGCTGTGAATACGCCATTTTCGAACGGCTTGAACGAAAGATTAAACCAAACAATAGTAAATAAAATAAGATGTAAAATAAATGAGAAAAATAATAAGAGAACATGGACAACAGTAGCAAGAGAATGTGTACAGAAATATAATGAAACAGACCATTCTGTTACAGGTTTTGCACCAAAATATTTACTGGATGGTACAAATGTCAGTATTTTACCAAATGAAATTAAAACAATAGAAAAGGAAGACAAGTGGATTGCTGATAGAAGATTAGCATTAGAGAATACAATAAAATCTCACAAGTACAACAAGAAAATATTTGATAGAAATAGGAAAATACAAGAGTTCGAGATAGGAGACAGTGTATATGTAGAAAATGGAAATAGACTGAACAGGAAAAAATTAGACGAATTAAAAATAGGCCCTTTCAAGATAATAGAGAAAATATCGAACTCCATTTATAAGATTGACACTGGCAACAGAAAAACAGAATCAACTTTATTCCACATAACAAAATTACAACCTGTTACGGCAGAAGATGAAGTAGAAGAAAACGAATAGGTATAAAGATAGCTTGCAGGTGCATTGTTTGTATTATGTTATTTAGAATTTTCATTCCTATGGGGGGGAGATGTAATGAAATGACCTCCTTGGAAATGACATTTCATTTTTTTAATTTTTAAGCTGTGGATACGGGGTGACGTATCATTCAATGACAGATGATGTTTAGATTATTTTGTGCATTTTATTGTTATAAAAACTTGAGAGATAATTAAAGGGATATAATTGAGGAGGCGATATTATTAAACTTTAAATGTCGTTTCTTTGTTATCAGGTGAGATAAAAGTGTAATTTTGGTTAAACGATAATTGTTGTACTGTGAAAGCATGTTGAATAAAACAAATCTTTGTTTTCAGAGAAACAATTTGTGGTTTATTTCGAAAATCCTCAATAAATTCCATTATATATATTTCTAAATACATACATATTACCTGTAGATAAATTACACCCAGACACAGAAAAAATGATTATGCTCATCACACAAACATTTGTCCTGGGTGGGAATCGAACCCAATAGTTGAAAGGGTTGTCTTGGTATGGTCATGTGAAGAGGAGGGATAAAGCGCATATTACTAAAAGAGTTCTGAGTATACATGTAGATGGAGAGGGCGAGGAAGGCCGAAGAAAAGATGGATGGATTGTGTGAGGAGTGATATGAAAGAAAAGGGAGTTAGTGATAGTTTGACGGGTGATAGGACAGAATGGAAGAAAAAAACGTGTTGCGCCGACCTCAAGTAATATGGAATAAGGGCAGGAAGAAGAAGAAGAAGAATATTTAGGTAGGTAGATACCTACCTAAGCCACCATTCATTGGCCTGTTAATACTATAACAATGGCTTGATTTATATAAAGTAAACGATAAATTTTTACATCAATTAGCGCCATTTACGTAAATATTGTCATTTACAGTTGACCGTTTTGAAATCCCTTTACAATTTGACTGACCTTCAGATTTGCCGCGGGCGATAAACAAGCCAACACGGGAGAATGTTGAGAAAGGGCTCGTGGTGGTGATCGACGGCTATCAGGCGGGGCTGACGGTGGCGGCGCTAGCGGGCTACCTGCTAGACGTGCGCACCGCCTTCCCGCATCTACACCCGGGCATGGCGCCCTACTACACCAACATGTACCGCTGGGCCTTTCGCTACCTCAGCCTGTAAGTGTCACTGTCCATGCTTCTCTACCCTGGCCTAGTGCCTTACTATAACAAGATAGGTATACGCCACACCTGCACTCCGGCCTGGCGCCTTACTACACCAACTTGCACCATTCCATCTGCCACCAATTGCAGAAAATCTATTCGTCTTTTAGTTTTTTCTTTTTTTTTAATGATATTAATTAAGTCTTATTCCATATCACACTTACCAGTTTCTCACGTGCATTCGACAACGTAGTGTTGTATTTGGAATGGTTACGTCCGTTCGTTCTGGACTGGTTAAATAGCACATTTTGATGCAAGTGCAAAAAGTTTGTCATTGCGACCGAGGCGGAATTCGCACGAGCCTTAGGCGAGTATGTTATGGTGCCGAGGCCTGCAGTGAAAAAATTTACACGTGTATCAAACAACTTACATATTTCAATACACTTACGAAGAAATGAATAAACGGGGGTCGACGCGCGTTCACCCTAATACGATAAATGTAATAAAATTGTGTCGGGAGAGCACGGGCACTTTTCTGCACTAGTGCGGAAAACAGTCTATCGCGTGCCTTAAAGCGGTGGGGTAACAGCGGGTTTTCGAGTAAGTGTATTTAAAAAGTTATTTTTTAGTCTTCCAGATTGGTTTGGAGGGAAGAAACATCATTATGTGAAGACACACGAGGTTTGGAAGAAGCGCTTTTTCTACATGAACTACTTCGTGCCACAATGGATGCGTAAAATCCTGTTCTTCGTGAAGGACGACTCCTGGAAGTACGAGGAGTGGGAGTGGAAGAAATTTGAGAAATATGCAGAACCCCACTTTGGCAAGTTTTACCACTACCCCTCCAAGAATTTTGACAACTACAAGTCCATGCAACAGCCTATCACCATCGAGAACAGGGACGCCTCCGACAACTCGATAGAATACTAAGGAGGCTAAGAACTCACGAACGAGCTGCTCTCTGCTCTGCACTGCAACCGGCATCCCGGATGAGATCAAAAAGTATAATGTTGTCAGTTGTATAGACAGCTGCGTCAGTTGAGCACCCCTCTCACATAAAATACCTTAGGAAAGGGGGTAACCAGTTGCTAATGTTGTCCGGACCTAAAGTTCACCATTTACATGTTGAAAACTTAAAAAAATAGACGACTCTGTTTCCGAAGCGAGCCGAGCCCTATTTTTATACGTATATGATTAATATTTTTTTAAAAAGTCGAGCGAGACCTTTGTACCACAACGGAACAATATTATGACTAAAAATTGTTAATTTACAGTAATATTTTTTTTATATCTTCAGTAGTGATAAATAATTGAACAAATAAAAACTATAAAATGCATTTTTATTACAATTGAGCAAATATCCTGAAAAATCCTGGATGCAGGACAACACGTGGGGAGGCCTGTGTCCAGCAGAGCACTTCTTTCGGTTGAAATGATGATATATATTTTGCAAACAGGTTTAAAAAACACTTTTACACGTCAATTTTTTTTCCGTCAGTTTAGGCTAGATGAGGCCGGCGTTTCCTAGCTGACTACCCTGAGAAGAAACACTGAAACAAACACAGGGGTCAAAGACTCTTTTAAGGTCCATACAGTAAATATGTAACGGTCAAATCACATGAGAACCATGCAGATTAGTCTGAGATGGTCTTTTGAAGAAAGAACCATACAGATTTGAATGGACCCGTCCAGTCAGTGCAAGCATTTGTCAGTATTCGCAAAGCTCAACTCATGACTACTAAGGAACTCAACGACTTGACGAACAATACCAAGGAAAGGACATTTGGGTAGGTCGCAGAAAATAGTCAAATTGCAAGACATACGGTTACGAGAAAAAAAAAAGTAATCAACATAGTCCTCACATTCACAATAATAAAAGGAAATTATAGTTTACAAAATGTAAAACTTCGCAAAAAAAATATTTAAGTAAAAAATAAAAAATAAAAAAAAAACAAACTGTAAAATAAAAAAAATAGGTAAAAAAACTTTTTAAGTTAAACGGTTTTATGTTAAACATACATTGCAATGTTTAAGATAAATGTACTAAAAAACAAAAAATAATAAAATAGATACAGTCGTGGGAATTATAAACATATGCATAGACTAGACTAAAATAAAACCGTGGGGCACGTCAATTGTCTACAATCGTTGATTAAAATGTTTGTTTTGTAATGTTACACTATAATTAGGCAGTTGTTCAACCGACAACGATGGACGTGTGATAAGTAGGGCTAGAATGTGGAAACAAGCTAGCAAGCTCGATTATAAGCGAGTTTTAGGGTTTCATAGTGGTGAGCGAGTAGTACTTTTATCATATGTTTTGTCGATTAAAGACAAACTACGAGCAGTGAAACGATTCCTCGCCAGCCAGCAGTGTGAATGTCCAACGATAAACTAGTTGAAACATCTCTTTTATTTACATGGAGTGTATAACTATTGGAATTTCCATGAGCAAGAAAATAGTAAGTAATTTCCTCACCGTCTGCAGGCCAACTGCCTATTTTAACGACGAATTAAACGATTCTTCTATCGCACATTAAGTCGATAATTTGTAGACAATTGACGTGCCCCACGGTTTTATTTTAGTCTAGTCTATGCATATGTTTATAATTCCCACGACTGTATCTATTTTATTATTTTTTGGTTTTTAGTACATTTATCTTAAACATTGCAATGTATGTTTAACATAAAACCGTTTAACTTAAAAAGTTTTTTTACCTATTTTTATTTTCTAGTTTTTAGTTTTTATTTCGCATTCTGTTTAATTCATTTAGTGCTTCATTATTGCAAGGTTTCTTGCCCGTTAGTTTATTGCAGTCCAACTCCTCTATACGTAGTCCCTGCAAAGATCTTACTCTACTAAGAGCCACGTAGGCTTGACCTTCTTCAAACAGTTTCGCACCTAAGTATACGACTGCGTGATCCACAGTGCTGCCCTGCATTTTATGTATTGTAGAAGCCCATGATAGTATTAAAGGCAACATTCTTCTTTCAGCCGTCCCGTAATTGTACTTAGCTGGAAACTGTATGGCTTTCGGGTGTATAAGATGTACTCCGTCTCTTGCGAAATCAATTCGGACGGAAGGTACATCTGTTGCATACATCTGAGTTCAATTAAATTTGTACCGCTAACGACGTATCATTTTTAGCCACCCTAACGCCACACAGTCCTCAACACGATACAAAATCTTGACTTGGGTGGTGGATTCAGGCTGGATTAATCAGATACCTAAATTACAGATTCAATTTCTAAATTTAAATCTTATTATTATACGCCATTTGGTGGCTGCGCCCATCTTAAATATTGAGGTTGTATAGTGCACTGTATTCTTCTTGTCAAGCCCTTTTATTTGATACCCATATTGGTGGGATTGATAAAAAATTGTTATCAGCCATTTGGTAGCGGCGGCCATCTTAGATTTCAATTTTGCATAGTAAATTGTATTCTACTTGTTGAGACCTTTCATTTGATACCCATGTTGATGGGATTGATAAAACCTAAGTTATCCGCCATTTTGTAGAGGCCGCCATCTTGGATTTTAATTTTATATAGTACATTGTATTATACTGGTTGAGCACTTTCATTTGATACCCATATTGATGGGATCGATAAAACCTACGTTATCCGCCATTTTGTAGCGGCCGCCATCTTGTATTTCAATTTTTTATAGTATATTGTATTCTGCTTGTTGAGCCCTTTCATTTGATACCCATATTGATGGGATTGATAAAACCTACGTTATCCGCCATTTTGTAGCGGCCGCCATCTTGGATTTCAATTTTTTATAGTATATTATATTCTGCTTGTTGAGCCCTTTCATTTGATACCCATATTGATGGGATTAATAAAACATAAATTATCCGCCATTTTGTAGCGGCGGCCATCTTGAATTTATAATGATAATGAATAAACATAATTGTATTGTCACCAAAATCCAAAGTGTATACAAAATTTCAGATTAATCGGTTGACAGGAAGAGGGTGAAATTTGAATTACTAAATTTGACCCAAGAATAATAAATAAAACAAACGGGGTGAGCTAAATAAAACCGTTTAAAAACAAACGGGGTGAGCTAAATAAAACCGTTTAAAAAAAACTTTTTTATAAAAAAATATAACCGACTTCACTAAAAAAGCACTAAAACGATCAAGATAATTTTAATTTCGGAAGTCGGTGTTTTTTGTTATTGTTTGTTCCTTATGAAGTCGGTTATATTTTTTTTATAAAAAGTTTTTTATTTCTCACTTTTTAGTTGCAATACACTTACAGCCAGAGTACCTTTTTCTCATGACAATTCCAATTACCGCAAACCCTGCTAGAATTCATCATTTTCTTATGAAGTTCCCGTGTCTACCTTCCACCTTCCGGCTCCATCATCAGATCACTTCGATAGTACCTTATAGCCAAAGTGCATCTCATGACATTTCTAATAAGCCCAAACACGGGTACGTTACATTGATTAATTACGGAGTTCCAGTGCCTATCTTCCAGCTCCATCATCATCGTCATCAGATCAGTTCGATAGTATCATATAGCCAAAGTGCATCTCATGACAATTTTAATAAGCCCAAACACTGCCAGAATACATTGATTAGTTACGGAGTTCCGGTGCCTATCTTCCAGCTCCATCACTATCATCAGGTCACTTCAATGATACCACTTTCAACATAACTATTCAGAACTATTCATTTATTTATTTGTATTGTCATAGTCGCTTAACTATGTTCATTGTGATATTTGTTTGAGTATGAAGTTACGTTGGCAATTTCTTGTCTTCTTCACCAGTTCCACCTCATCAAATGTCACTTTTTGACTGTAAATGCTTAATTCCTTGATGAAAATATCAAAATGACTATATAGTTGCCTATAATATTTGAGGAGTTCCCTCGATTTAGCCAAGATTCCATCATCAGATCCCAATTTGGTGACTATGGGACCATTTGGGAAGTATACCCTTTCCAACAAAAAAGTAATTTTTTAAATCGGTCGGCAAGCGACGAAGTTATGCGCTAAAAAAATACAAACATCCGAATTGAGAACCTCCTCCTTTTTTAGAAGTCGGTTAAAAATAATTTATAGCGGAGAGAACTAAACGCTTCCCAGAACGCATAGGCCGCGGTGAGATGCCGGATAGATATAATTCACCGTAGTGTGTTTCCGAACGCACTTTGACGCATGCGCGTTGAGCCAACCAATCACAAGGCCTCTTAGGTTGGTACAGAATTAGAGATGGGCAAAGTGTTTCTGCCCGGCGGGAATATATAGTAACTTCCTTCCTAATTTTGGGCATTTATTTTTATTTGCCCGATAAATGCCCGATCGCAGGGCATAAAAATATGAGGATCGTTAAACGTGATTTAATATAGTTTTTTGTATAAAATAGTTTCTAATAAAGAAATAAAAGAAGTAATGTCATTGTTTGAATACATTCTTAACCGACTTCCAAAAAGGGAGGAGGTTCTCAAGTCATCTAAACGTTTTTGTTTGTTTTGAAGAGTTAAGCGATATATTCGTCAAATGTTAACCAATTTTGATGAATATTTTTTTATTTCGAAGAATGTGTCTGCCACTCTGCCAGGTAGTCTCATTCAAACTTGGTGACGATCTGAAGAAGAACTTCTAAGGCAACCATGGAATACTTCAATATATGATAGCAAAACTAACACATAACATCACGCCAAAACGCTCAGAACGGGTACCACAGTCATATGTCATGTAAAGTTCACTCAGATATACCCTCAATTCACCAATTATGGTAAAACTCTGTGATAATGGGGTTATCAATTCGCGCATAACTTTTTTGTTTATGGACGGATTTTGAAGTTTCTTTTGGTGTTTGTTCGTTGGGATTTTTTAATTTGAGATGTTGGAATTGGAACCGGAATCAGAACAGGAATTGGAATCGGAATAAGTTTTTTTTTTTAACCTATTTGCGCCATTATCGCAACCTGATGGTAAGTGATAATATCGTTGACGGCGCAGCACGCTTGCCTAGAAGTAACTTATTCACTCTTGATTTGAAGACCTCTAGGTTGTAGCTATCAGAAAAATCAGACTTCACCAGCGGATGCCACTCCATAGCTGTACGCAGAATGTATGTGTCCCCGAAACATTTTGTGTGTTGCCATCGGAAGCGGAGTTGGAACCGGAATCAGAATCTGAATCAAACCGGATATGGAACCGTAATTGGAACCGTATCAGAATCGGTATTGAAACCGCTATCAAAACCGGTATTTGAACCGGTATCAGATCTGGTACCGAAACCGGTACCGGTATAAGTACCGTCATTGGAACTGGTATCGGAACTGGTATCAGAACCGTTATCTGAACTGGTATCAGACCTCGTATCGATACCGGTACCGATACCGACATCGGAACCGATAATGAAACAGGTATCTGACCCATAATGGAACCGGTATCTGGACCGGTATCAGATCTGGTATTGAAGCCGGTACCGGTATCGGAACCTGCATCGAAACTGGTATCGGGACCAGAAACAGAACCGTTATCGGAACCCGTATTGGAATAGGCACCGCAACCGGTAACAGATCTGGTATCGAAACCGGTGCCGGTACCGGTATCAGATCTGGCATTGAAACCGAAACTGGTAACGGCACCGGTATCGGAACCGGTATCGGAACCAGTATCGGAACCGTTATAAGAACCGGTATCGAAACCGGTTTCGGAACCAGTATTGGAACTGGCATCAGAACCCGTATCGGAACCAGTATTGGAACCGGCATCAGAACCGGCGGTATCGGAACCAGTATTGAAACCGGCATCAGAGCCGGTATCACAATCGGAAACTGCATTTAGAATCGGAAGCGGAAATGAAAAGCAAACATACAATTTGTAAAATACGAACATTTAAATTAAATTTGTAAATAAAAGAACAAGTGAGTGAGTGGGGTGTTTTTCGGTATTGTTTATTCCTTATTTAACACCGACTTCCGAAATTGAAATTATTTTGATCATTTTAGTGTTTTTTTTAGTCAAGTCGGTTTTTTTTTTAAGTTTTTTATTTCACACTTTTTAGTTGCAATACACTTACAGCCAGAGTATCTTTTTCTCATGACAATTCGAATTAACTCAAACCCTGTTAGAATACATTATTTTATTATGAAGTTCCCGTGCCTACCTCCCACCATCCGGTTCCATCATCAGATCAGTTCGATAGTACCTTATAGCCAAAGTACATCTTATGACAATTCTAATAAGTCCAAACACGGCTAGGGATAACCTTTACTCGCACTGCGGCGACGCTCATCTGAGAGCGGACTGCCCATCGCGTCTATCCGGGGAGCCCCCCAAATGCTGCAATTGCAAGAGAGCGGGCCACGACAACCTGAGCCACAACGGTTTTAGCACTGACTGCCCGTTGCGCAGGCGGTGGGACGCAATAGCGCGATCCACCGTCGCATACTGCTAATGGCGCTACAACGATCAACATGGCGGGCGTACTCCCCCGAGAAGAGTCTATGAAGCATGGGTTCGTCCAGGCCAACCTGCAAAGAATGCGACTGGCCACGGACGAGCTCATGCTAGAGGCCGCCGGTCGCGGAATCACTGCAGCTCTGCTCCAGGAGCCATATGTGGGTAGTGTCGGAACTCTTAAGTCGTACAGGGGGGTCAGAATTTACCAGAACACCGGCCGTCTGGGGGGCACTGTAAAGGCGGCAATCGCCGTATTCAATAACACATACATTGAAGTCATACAGTGCCCAGATTTCACGACCGACAACATCGTGGTCGTGAAAATCCGCACGGCTGGCTGGGAAATCACACTGGCCTCCTTTTACTTCGACCCAGACACGCCCATAGAGCCATACCTGAAGCAGCTTGTGAAAATAGCGACGACGGCCTCGGCGAGACTTCTGATCGGGGGGGACTCCAATGCCAAGAGCCTCTGGTGGGGCAGTGGAATAACCGACTCCAGGGGAGACAGCCTGGCGGGTGCTCTAGATCAAACTGGTATGCAGGTACTAAATGTCGGGGGCACCCCCACCTTCGAGACGGTCCGGAGGGGAATACGTACAGTAGCTGCGTCGACATCACCGCGTGAACAGCGGACATGCTCGACCTGGTGGAAGATTGGATAGTTGACCGGGGTCTGACGAACTCGGACCACAACGGTATAACCTTCAATATAAAATTGAAGAAGGGTCGGATCGTACACACACAGCGGACGACGAGGCTGTATAATACAAAAAAGGCGAACTGGAGCCAGTTTCATGAGTGCAGACCACCTAATCAGCCCGTCGGAAGTTACAGCAATCAGCAACACTCAACAACTTGAAAACACAATAAACACATTTACACACAAGACGCTCTGTTCGCCTAGTAGGTACCTGCCTACTTAAATATTGCCTCAAAAAAATATCTTAACATAGTCCGAGCAATCGGAAAAATAAATATGAAAATGAAAAATAATAATTTAACTTACATTTTTTAAAGATGTGGTTCGATGTGACGACCGTGATACTGTACACACAAGGCCGCTCGCTTGTGCATGGACACCTGGACATTCCGTAGCATGTCTGGTGTTACTGTCCTGAAAGCGGCTTCGATTCGCTCTCTCATTTGCTCTGCTGTATCACACGGCATTGCGTACACTATGTTTTTAATATACCCCCACAAAAAGAAATCTAATGGAGTTAGGTCTTTTTTTTTTTTTTTTATGGTGGGAAAAAATCATGCGTTGACATCCCCTGCCCTTGGGTGGAGCGGGAGATAGTGTCAGACTCTTACTGACTAAAAGACCCACCCCGTACCTTCTAGCCTTCATACCGGGGCTCGAGCGCCCTTTCGGATAACCCTGGCCCCAGTAGGCTTCGACCCGGCTGGGTCCCTGCTGTTGCTGACAACTCCTTGAGGCGCGCGGGAACAGTGCGCGCCGTCGACGCCTTGGGCTTGGTCCGGACAGTTACCGGACGGCCGGACAGCGAGCTACCCATTGCTCACTGTCCGCAAGCCCGCGCCTACGGTGGCCGGAAATCGGGATCAGAATCCCGGCGGCGGCGGCGGCGGCGATAACGCCGTTGCCTGATGCGTTCGGCCTCCTCCTTTGCGAGCATTACTGCTTCGCAGAAGTCGGCGACCGCCTGCCACTCCTCCTCGCTCCGGACCATGGCCTCAACCAAGGCCCGGCGCGAGAGGTCTCCGCCGCCGATCGCCCCCACGAGGGCACGGCGATGCTCCGCCCAAGCAGGGCACACCTCGACTGTGTGCTCCACCGTGTCCTCCGGGCATTCCGCACAGTGGCGACACCCGGGCGTCACTTCCACACGAATCCGGTGCAGGAAACTCCCGAACGAACCATGTCCGGTAAGGACCTGCGTCATGCGGAAGGTAAGGACGCCGTGAGGTCTTTCCAGCCACGCCTCAAAGAGGGGACTTACCGCCACGATTGTGGCGTGCCCAGCACTGGGATGCGATAGTCGCTGACGCCATTTCACCATAAGATCCCGCCGGAGCTCTGTCCGCTATGCCGTGACCTGAATGGAGTTAGGTCTGGAGATCGCTGTGGCCAAGCTACGTGTCTGCTACCGCGCCCGATCCACTGACGAAAGCGCATATCTAAATGCTCCCGAACATCACGTGCGTAGTGTGCTGGAGCACCGTCATGTTGGAAGATTAAATTGTTGTCCATCACGAGATTGGCGTAACCTAAAATTGATAGGGTTTCAGTGAGCGCATCGTCCAATTCGTTCGTCAAAAAATTTAAATAATTTTGACCGTTTAGGCTATGCGGCAAAAAAATTGGTCCTAAGACAACATCTCCCACGATACCAGCCCACACGTTTAGTCGCCATTGGTGTTGAAACGACGACTCCGTCGAAGCATGACGGTTGGCGTGAGACCAAACATGGTCATTGTGAATGTTGCTTATCCCCGCTCTCGTGAATGATGCTTCATCTGTCCACAGTACTCTTGAGCCAAAATCTGGCGAAGCTTCTACCTGACCGCAGTACCACTCGCAGAAGGTCACGCGAGGCAAAAAATCTGCAAGTGTCAGTTCCTGGGTGCGACGGAAGTGGTATGGGTGCTGACCGTCATTATGCAACACTCGCCATACTTGCATATGGTTAGAGGCACCCAGCGCTAATGCAGCTCGCCGAGTGCTAGTACGTGGGTTATTTTCAAAATGATCTAGTACGGCTTTCTCTAATTCTGGATCGGTAGTGTTCGGGCGACCCCCTAAACCAGGAGCGTGGAAGGAACCGGTTTCGTGCAGACGATGTACCATCCTATGGAAACACGCCACCGAAGGAAGCTGTCGACGCTCAGCTTCTGGCCTACCCTCGATAAATCGGCGACGATATAGTTCGCGAGCAGCTCGCACGTTACCGTCCTTTCTTCCGACACACAACATCATCTCATAATATTCACTATTACTTAACGCTATTACACACGATTGTCACACACAACTACAATAAATCCAAATCACAAGCACCGGAACGGATATGCGACTGCAATGTACGATTACTGGTCGTCCACTAATGCAATTGCAAAATTTTACTTTATTTATTTACCTAATTTCACTTTCGGTTAGCCTTTCGGCGCGTTCAAAGATGCCGCCAGTACCGCCAAAGGGAGTAGCCGAACGGACGATGGAAACATTGCCATCTCTCTCGCATAATACACGCAGGCGGCGCGTGCGACTGGGATCACAATATTTTATCGTATTCAATATCATATTTTTGAGCTTCTGAAAGGAAATTAAATAAGGGATCTGTGATTGCGCAACCCTGTTTAATTCAGCAATAACAATTCTCGTTTCTTATGGACTCCTAGTACTTTTGCATGTTTTTCATTGATTTTGAAAAGATAAATTAAGACTAAACTGGCTAAACTACTATTTATCGGCTGCTGAGTTTTAAGCTTGTAATATTTATGTAGAAAAGGCAAAAAGTTTTATGTCGAAGAAGTAATTACGCAAAGACCTAATTGTGCGCAAACGTATAATTTTTTGTTTTCTGTCTGTCTCTGTAAAAACCTCCCCTTGAAAATGTAGGTAAAATAAGCGCGAAAGATTTGATTATAATCTCGGGTTAAAATTAAACATAAATAGTAAGGCGATTATCACACTGCCACGCACCACGCAGCGTAGCGCATAAATGCGTGTTTTAACGTTGCTTGTGAGTATCTGCGTTTGCATAGAAAACACGCACAGTCCAATACACCGAAATTGCTTCCACGCGCGCGTTCATGCAGATCACGCGCCTACATGCGTAGAAACATGCAATCACACGCGTGGTACGAGGCACACTGAGTCTCGTAGTGCCGTATTTGTATGAAATGAGTCTGAGCCTGCGTGAATTTACAAAACGCACCGACGCGCGTTGGTGCGTTGACACGCAACATGCAGCGTGATGCGTGGCAGTGTAATAATCGCCTAAGTACCTAATGCTGATTAGTACATTTTGATACAAGTGGGGAAAGTTTGTCATTGCAACCGAGGCGAAATTTACCCGAGTCGTATAGGCGTGGGTGTTATGGAGCCGAGTGCTGCAGTGACAAATCTCCACGTGTATCAAACCACGTTTTTCAATACACTTACGAAGAAATACGTAATTTCTCTGAAAATTACGACGCATTTTTGTTCATTTAACAGAAGAAAACTTTCCAAAGTTGCCATACATTTTAGTTTTGATTTAGATGGTAGCAGGCTATCGCAAGTATTTTTTAAATCTAGCGGCGGCGGTACCATCGAAAGAATTATCTTCAAATCTTAAATTAAGCATTTTTTTTTTCACAAATAAATAAGTAACACAAAGAAAAAAAAATATTTAATAGATATTTTTAGAAGAAGCAAAGGTATCAAACCGTCATCCTACTTAAAATTAAAAATAGAAATTCAAATATTTTTGAATTTCGAACACTGATAATTGTTTTGTTGATAATAACAAATTATTGTGTAAATATTATTTATTCATGATATTCTGTTCATAAACACAATTTTAATTTACATTAAATATTAAAACCTTAAAAATATCTGCCTCTATGCTTAAAAAAGTTACGGTTGACCGTGACGAAATAGAAATGAAAAAAAAAAGCCCTTATTATGATAAATTAAAAAAAAAACACTACGGTGGTATTGAAAAAATATTTTAAGTTAAACTAAATTGTATTAAGTTCTACGTTCTAGGAAAAAAGTATTGATTTAAATCAACGATTTTTTTAAACATTTGATTTTAATCAAGATTTAAATTACCTACATAAAAATCAATTGATTCAAATCATCTGCCCTCTTATCAACCCTGCAAAAAAGTAACAACTTATTAAAGTCCTCTAATTAAATTAAATCCAAGAACGGAACCCACGGGGTGTTTATTTGTACTAGGAGACACACATAAGTTGCTTAGAAATGATATTTTGGGTGGTTAGGTTAGGTTAGGTTAGGTTAGGTTTTTTTTTTTTTTTTTTTTTATTTGTGGTAGGAGTGGGAAATCCGTCATGGACACCCAGGCTGCCTTACTGAAAGCCAGTCTGGGTAGTGCCGGACTCCTACCGGCTAAAAACCACTCCTGCCATGCGAAAAGGTTCCTGCCGTCAGGTTACGCAGGGTATTTGTCAAGGGCTGTAGGTATTAAAATTTGCTTTTTGTGATATATCGTATTAATAAGTAATAATATATATATATATGTATGCTAAAACTAAAATATTCCAAATTATAAATTTTCTTGTCAATTTTTGTTCTCTAATTGTTCGAGATGTATAATATGAATTCAATAAAATAAAAAAGTTCTCATTTGTTCCGTTTATTTACTAATTTTACTATACTACTAATAAAGTCTATTAGGTTTGGTCGGATCCTTTTATTTCCTAGCATGAGGCTGAGGTTCTCCTTTGTAGCTTTCATGTCGACCTTTATTTCTAAGTTATGCCTGTCAATGTCATACACCGGGCAATCCGTCAGGAGATGGAGGACGGTCTCCTGCTTGTCGGGGTCGCAGACGCACGCCGGGCTCTCCTTACATTTGAAACGAGTCAGATATTCGGAGAACCCGCCGTGTCCCGTTAGAGCTTGGGTCAATTCCTTGGTAATCTCCATCCCTCGCACCGTCCTGTACGCAGCGATCGCGCAAGGGAAGAAAATCTTTGTCGTGGCCGCCGTTTCTCCAGCACAGTACCTCCGGTTCCATCCGCCCAGCGTCTCCATTCGGATCATACGCTTGACGAATGAAACCGGGCATTTGTCATAGTCGGGTTGCCGTTTCGACTTCAGGGCAGCCTCCTTCGCGAGCAAGTCGGCTCTCTCGTTACCCTCCAGCCCCGCATGAGCTTTTACCCAGAACAAGGAGACGCTCTTGTTCTGGGTACTACTGCGGCGGATGGCGTCCCTTGCTTCTACTGCAAGGGCGTGGAGGGCTTCAGGGTTCACGACTGTTTGGAGAGCTGCCATGGAGTCGCTGCAGATAGCGAACGCCGTCTCGGTTCTTCGGAGGGCTTCCTTCGTTGCTTCGCAGAGGGCGAGAAGCTCAGCCTGGTAGACGGTGCTGTAAGATGGCAAAGCAAACTTGAGGGCCTTCACTTCCCCATCATCAGTCCACACCGACAATGCGGCACCAACTTTGCCCTCAATCTTGCCGCCGTCTGTGAAGATACGCACCGCATAATTGCAGTGCTCATTGATTTGTTCCTCGTCTACCAGGCGTCGCAGTGCAATAGCCCTCTGCTCAGCTGGATGCGGCATTTCCAATGCCGATACCACACGCTCGATCTCCCGGTCTCCCAGCGCTGGGTGGGGTACCCCTCTCTTGGCCTCATACAGAGAGGCTGCCTCCTTAATCCGGAGATCAAGAGGGAGTATCCCAGCCAGCACCAGTGCTGAGTGTAGGGAGACCGTGCGGTAGGCTCGGCACAGCTTCTGCGCGAAGCTCCTCTGGACGGCGTTCAGCTTCTTTTGCAACCCGACTTTGTTGGCGGCCGGCGACCACGCGCTCGCCGCGTACAGAACTATAGGCTGCACTGCAGCCGTATAGATACAGCGGATGACCTCTGGATGGAGACCCCAACTGACTCTAGCAGCCCGCGACAGCTGCCTATAAATAGCGATGGCTCGGGAACAGACGTTTGCGACGTGAGCGTTAAACGTCAACTTGTGGTCGATGGTGAGACCGAGCAACTTTATTTCGTCCGACATGCCAATGTCTACCCCGCCCATTCTGAGACATGGGGTGTCATGCTTCAGTTTGCGCGTGACCAACATTGCTTTTGTCTTATGCGGCGCAAACCGAAGCTTGTTTGTGACACCCCACGCTCGCACGAACTCGAGGGCGACATTGGCATCCCCCTGGACTTCAAGAGCTGTCTTACCATCGAACACAAGGACAATATCGTCGGCAAACGCCTGGCAGTATACCCCCATTGCCTCCAGAGCCTTTATAAGAGGATCCAGCACTAGGTTCCAAAATATGGGACCACCGATAGACCCCTGGACGCATCCTTTTTCGGTCCTGGTCTCGTACTCCACTCCCGCGTATCTGACCTTCACCACCCTCTCGGACAAGTAACTGTCTATGACCCGCCTCAAGTTTATAGGACACTTTTCCTCAGCCAGTCGGACTCGTATGGCTGGCCACCATGCGCTATCGAAGGCTCCCTCAATATCCAGGGACACAATCGTGACAAGCCTCTTTTCGTTGAGTCCGTCACGTATGCGTCCCATCAGCGTATAGAGGGAGTCCTCGGTGCTTCGCTGGGGCATGAAGCCGTACTGGCGAGTACTCATCCTTGGTAATAAATAAAACTTGAGTCGGGCCACGAGCAGCTTCTCATAAACCTTGCCGAGGACAGGCAAGAGCCCAATTGGCCTGTACGACTTTGGGGTGGTGTAGTCATCTTTAGCGGGCTTGCGGAGCACGACGACAGTTGCCTCTTTCCAGGACCGCGGAAAGTATCCATGCGCCAGGCACTTGTTCACCAAGCGGAGAACTAAGTCTGGGTCTTGACGGATCGTGTGGCCCCATATGTCCGCCGTCAGACCGTCGGAACCGGGGGGTTTTTTGGGGTTGAACGAGGAGACAGCTCGCTCCAGCTCGTCGAGTGTGAAGGGAGGGTCTGAAGGTTCATCTTCGTTCCCTCCGTTCACCTCTTCCGCTCGTTGCCGCACCCTTTTGTGCTCCTCGTTGTCCCCCTCCGAGCGATCCTCTGGGTAGAACGTCTGTGCCAGATACCTCGCTGAGGCCATTGGGTCTAGGGTCCTGCCGTCCCTCACCATCGGCAAATCTTCCTCCCTTTTTTCGGTCCTGCGGATTACCCGGTATATGCCCCCTCCCACAGGCCTTCTCTATCTTGCTTTTCGCAGAACCCCTTCCAGCTCTCGATTTTTGCTTGGACTATTGCACGTTCGTACTCTTCCTTCTGTTTCAGGTACTCCTCAACAACCTTAGGTCTCCGGACTGGCGCTGCACAACGAATTCTCCGCTTCTTGGTGACCACTTGCCTTTTCAGGCTGGCGAGCTCATCAGACCACCACGGCACGGTTAACCTCTCTACACACTTCTTTTTGGGTATAACGGATGTACAGGCGTCTTGCACTGCCGTTGTAAGTCCCTCGACTACCAGGTCTATTTTGTCCCTGCTGTCGATTTGATCGAACAGACTTACGGTCAAATTGTTGTTTTGCATAATTTGGCGCAGTTTCTTATGAAACTGCGCCCAATTTGCTTTCTTGGTATTGTAGATCCTGGTAGTCCGGTTAACCGTGATACCCAAAGACTTCTCGAGGTGTACACTAAACTCAATGCCGTTGTGGTCCGACCCCGTCAGGTCGTCAACGACTCGCCAGCCGTCGGTCACCGTCAGCATATCCGCTGTGCAGGCTGTGACATCGACGCAGCTCGTGTAACGTCTGTTACCACGAACTACGTCGAAGGTTGGAGTTTCCCCTGTGTTAAGTATCTGCAGTCCAAGCTGGTCGAGAGCTCCCAGCATCTCGTCGCCTCTGCTATTGGTCTCGCTGCTGCCCCACCAGATACTCCAGGCGTTGACGTCTCCTCCCATGATGAGCTTATGTGGGCCGGTCTCGCTTTCCACCTTTCTGAGGCTGTCCAGGTATGGCCCTAAGGGCTGGTCTGGCTCGAAGTAGAACGAGACCAGGGTTAGTCTCCAGGCACCGGTTTGGATCCTCACCACGACGATGTTGTTCGTGGTGTGTTCTGGGTACTGTCTTACGGTAAGTTTTGGGTCAAAGACGGCTATTGCCGCTTTGACAGTCCCTTCTCCTTGTCCGGTGCTCTGGAAAATTCGGACTCCCCTGGTCCCACTCATCCTCTTCTTGCTGCCCACGTAGGGCTCCTGGATCAGCGCTATGGTGGCTTTGCGCTTCTCGGCCTCAAGCATAAGCTCTTGGGTCGCCAATTTCTTCCTTTGGAGATTTGCCTGGAGTATCTTGTACGGCATTATGTTCACCGGGACCACCTTAGCAGTAGGCGACGGACGCTCGTGCCAGCCGATCCCACCTGACCCGAACAGGACACTCAAGGTCAAACGCGTTGTGGTCGGTTCTCCCCATCTTCGCCTTGACGCAGTTGGAGCACTTAGGTGTTTCCGCCTTTAGCCACTGGTCACAATCTGGCCGAAGGTGTGGGCCCCCGCAGTGACTGCATAAGTCGGCAGGTTCTTTACAGAGCCGCCGACTATGCCCGTAGCCCAGACACCTAGTCCACTGGACCAGTGGCGACTGGTCATCGACGAAGACGGTCTGAAGGTCTATACGCGCTTTTCCTTTTTCGAGCATCCTGTTCCAGACAGCAGGGGATGTGCTGACAACGACGTTGCTGGTTTGGGGGTTCCGCGCACCCTTCCTAAATTTGATCGTCATTCGACTTTCCTCGTTGTCGAGGCCGCGAAAGACATCCCGGTTTTGATTCCGCAGCGCCTCCAGCAATTCCTCGTCGGAGTGTATGCGGAGGACGCCACGAAATATCAACAAGGGGTCCTTGTTTCTCACGTCTTCGACAACGAGGTGATCTCCTAACTTTGCTTCTCGCGCGCAGAAGGCAGTTCCGAGCCTCGGTCACCCAGTCGGCGGGTTTATTTATCTGCGACTGGCTCGCTCCCGGTGACGCCCCCGCCGTCTCGGTGGAAGTTCGGTGTGCCACAGCCTTGAAATCTGGCTGGGTCAAAGCTCGCCGTGTAGACTTCTGAGGAGCTGTCACTGTTGGGACCGATTTTTTAGGTGGGTAAGCGGCGGCCGATGAAAGGGATTGTGACTCCATCGCCTTCCCATTTTCCCACTCACCAATGCTTCGCCTCACACTAGAGGCTTGAGTTGAAGCACTGGGAGGGGAGGCCTCTCCCTCAAAAGTGATGGAGAGTGCCGCAGTCGATGGAGAGACTTGGTGACCTGTAGATTTCTTTGCTGGGGTCCTGGAGAGAAACATGATGGAAGAGTAGAGGAGAGGGAATCGGTATTAAATCAAAATAAATAAACCTTTGATATGAAACAAAAAAATTTGATCCCTGTAAAGGGGGGATCAAATGGTCACGTATGATACAGGGACTTTGTCATAGTCCGCTGTCTCCTTTGTTAGGGCTGCCTCCTTTGCCAGCTCATCTGCTCGCTCATTCCCGGCAGTTCCCACGTGGGCCCTGAGCCAGAAAAGCCTCACTTTTCTGCCCTCCTCTCTGATTTCTCGAATGAAACTCTTTATTTGAAGTGCCAGGTGGTGAGTAACAGACGGTCTCCTCAGCAGGTCGAGCGACGACCTTGAGTCACTCAGTATGCTTATGGAGGCCGCTTTAGATTCTCTTGCCAACCTGACAGCTCGAAAGAGTGCATACATTTCAGATTGGAAGACAGTATTGTAAGGTTCCAAGCCAAAAGTGCTGGACATGGACTCCTTTTCTCCTTCCCACCAAGTTAGGGCAGCTCCAACTTTCCCCTCTATCTTGCTGCCGTCAGTGTAGATTTGGGGGCCGGTAACTTTGTGAGTCTCTAAGGTTTCGGGATTCCAGTCTTCTAGGCGTGCGTACTCGGTTGTTGTGAGTCGCGCTGGATGAGGGTGATTTAAATAATTTATATTCCGTTCCAGCTCACGGCCCGGTGGTAGGAACTCTCGGGAATGGCCCTTCTTGATCTTGTAGAGGGTTGCCGCCTCAATCACCCGGAGATCTAATGGGAGTTGGCCTGACAGAACCAGTGCCGATGTCAGAGACACCGTGCGGTATGCCTTGCAGATCTTCTGCGCGAAACCCCGCTGTAGCGAATCAAACTGATTTCGTGTCATCAGTTTCTCAGCCGCCGGGGCCCACGCACTCGCTGCATACATCACGATGGGCTCTATCACTGACACGTAAATCGTCCTGATTATCTCTCTATTGAGACCCCACGTCACCTTCGCTGCACATGCGAGTTGTTTATAGATGTCTGTAGCCTTTTTACAGATTGCAGACACGTGTGCATTAAAAGTGAGTTTGGCGTCAATAATGAGACCTAGCAGCTTGATCTCTTGGACCAGGCCCAGCCTTGTGCCCGACATGTGCAGAACCGGGTCGTCGTATCTAAGCTTTTTCGTTAAAACCATCGCATTTGTTTTATGCGCGGCAAAACGCAGTTTGGAGGTAGGCGGAACAGAGAGTAAAGTCCCGCAAACCTCCGTTGAAAAGGGAGGATCCTCCGACCAGACAGGTGTTATGGTCTGGTGGGCGACTGCCCGATAGATGATTTCGGGCTGTCGTATATGTTCAAATCGCGCGGAGAACTGTGAATGCGCGATGCAGGATTTCGTACTTTCTTCGTAGTTCTTATGTGGCGCCATAGATGTCGCTACATCACTCCCCTCCGGAGATCGGAGATCGATGGTTCTTTGATGCTTCATGATGCGTGCCAGGCCAGTGATAGGTTGGTTCCAGTGGGTCGGAACCGATGCCGCATAGTTCTCGGTGAGTCGGAACTGCGGTGATGCCCCAGTGAGTCGGGGTGTTTGCTATCCCAGTGAGTCGGGATAATGCCCCAGTGAGTCGGGGTGATGATGTCCCAGTGAGTCGGGATGATGCTGCAGGCTCCAGTGAGTCGGAGTAGTGCTGCTGGCTCCAGTGAATCGGAGCGGTGCTTGTGCGACGTAGGGCTTGACTGCTGGCGTCGACCAGGAGAGGTTCTTCATAGCTCTTCATGTGACTGGCCGAAGGTGCGGTGTGCCAAGCCAAGGTCGCTGATGAGGCTGAAGGTGATGACCAGGTATGACCAGGTAGGCATGCTGGTGGTCAGGATACTCTCTATAGCCGTGGGTGCTGGCTGTATGTCTCGCTGCTCGAAAGCTTGAGGAAGTGATGATGACGTCACGAAGTAGTAGCTGCACGAAAGCTGCGCTGACGTTCTTTGTCGAGGGTCACCAGTTTGGAGGTAGGCGGAACAGAGAGTAAAGTTCCATATGCCTCCATTGAAAAGGGAGGATCCTCCGACCAGACAGGTGTTATGGTCTGGTGGGCGACTGCCCGATAGATGATTTCGGGCTGTCGTATATGTTCAAATCGCGCGGAGAACTGTGAATGCGCGATGCAGGATTTCGTACTTTCTTCGTAGTTCTTATGTGGCGCCATAGATGTCCCTACAGCAGCTTATTTCGGGCGCCCCACTTCGACACTATGCTTAGCGTCTCATTGGCTTTTTGCTGCAGGGGACCGGTCTCGTGGTCCGAGAATACCAGGACGACGTCGTCTGCAAATGCTTGGCAATATACGCCCATACTAGCCAGTTTGTGAAGGAGTGAGTCTAGGATCAGGTTCCAGAACGTCGGACCGGCAATTGAGCCCTGGACGCATCCTTTGTTGGTTCCTTTCTCGCTAGTCGCTCTGGCGTAGTTGACCTTGACGTAGCGGTCTTCTAGGTATGAGGCGACGAGAGTGTACAAGTTTTTGGGACATTGTTTGGCCACCATCTGTTTTTTTAATGCAGGCCACCATGCGTTGTCGAAAGCCCCCTCTATATCCAATGATACCATAAGCACTATTTTCTTTGCTTTGATTTCGGCACGTATGTGCCCCATGAGGTCATAGAGGGCGTCCTCGGTACCACGCTGTGGCATGAACCCGTACTGACTTTTGTGCAGTGTTGGATAGAAGTGCCACTGAAGTCTGCCTACAAGGAGTTTTTCCACGATTTTTCCGAGGACCGATAGGAGACCTATTGGCCGGTAGGATTTTGGATTGGTGTAATCATCCTTGCCTGGCTTGCGGAGGATGCACACGTGAGCGACCTTCCACTGCCTCGGAAAGTGTGATAGCGACAGACATCTATTTGCTATCGCCAAGAACACTTCCCTGTCACAGTTTATTGCTGCAGCGCAGATGTCTGCCGTTAAACCATCGGGGCCGGGGGCCTTCTTCGGATTTTGGTCTTGCAGGACCATTTCCAGCTCCGTTGTTGTGAAGGGTGGATCGTTGGCAGATAAACCCTGTGGATTTTCCTCCCTCGCAAGCTGTCTCAATGCACTGTGGTATGGCTTTTCACCATCTGGTGAGTCGTCCGGGTAAAAGGTTTTTGCCAGCAGGTCCGCGGATTGCTGTGGGCTAACAGTTTCTCTTGCGGTGTTTCTCAGGAGGGTGTCATCCTGCCTTTTGGCGGTCTTCCTTAATATCCTATAGACGCCGTCCCACATGCTCTCTCGGTCCTGCTTTGTACAGAACTTCCTCCAGCTTGCAGTGGCAGCTTCTGTTGCTGCTAAAGTGTATTCATTTTTTGCCGTGACGTAATTTTTAATGGTGTCTTCCCTCCGGTGAGCGGCTGCATTCTTAATCCTCCTCTTTTTCGTCATTGCGTCTTTTTTGAGACGGTCAAGAGCAGAATTCCACCAAGGGGGCTTTGAATTGTGTTTTGGAGATCCCAGTTTTGGGATCGCCTCATCACACGAACTGTGGATGGCGTTTATGTACTCGTCGAGGATTATTTCCAGATCTCCCGGGCTCGGGGCGTCCGCGATCCTGGCCTTTGTTATTTCTTTTTCTGCCAGGATGGTTTTGAAGCGCGCGCAGAAATCGGACCACTTTGCCTTCTTGGTGTTATAGATACGCGTCGAGACTGGCCTTAGGGGTTCCAAAGCTTTCTCTAAGCGCATGGAGAAGGTGATTGCATTGTGATCGGATGAGGTCAACCCTCTTTCTACTCGCCACTCCTCCATTTTTCCCAGCAGCGACAGACTGCATGCAGTTACATCTACTATGCTTGTGCACCACCTGTCGCCTCTGTAGACCTCGAAAGTTGGTGTTTGACCCGAGTTTAGGATCTGGAAATCCTGCTCGTGAAGGAAGGAACAGTACTCGGCCCCCCGATGGTTTTCGGATACGCTGCCCCACCATTGGCTCCAGGCATTTACGTCACCTCCCACCAGGATGTTGTTTGTGTGTAGTTTGTTTGTTGTGTGTTGTAATGTGGAAAGGTATGGGTTAAATTCTTGGTCTCCCTCAAAGTAGACCGATAGCACTCCAAGACTAAGCTGGCCCACCTTCAGCAGAACGGCCGCAATGTTCTCAGTTACAAGTTGGGGGTCATGAATGACTTCCAAACTGCTTCCGAAGATCACTATTGCGGCTTTCACTGGTTTTTGACGGTTGAGGCTGCACTGGATAACTTCTGTGCCTGGACTTTGTTTCATTACACCTGTTCTTCCCACGTAAGGTTCTTGAACAAGTGCCACGGAAATTCCCTTTGCCTGAGCCATCAGATGGAGTTCATCTGTGGCCAGCTTGGAGCGCTGGAGATTGACTTGGATGAATTTCAATCTTGCTGTCGATCTTTGTGAATTTTGAGGGGGACTTTGTTGGTGGTTTTCCTGCGGGTCGCCCTTAGCAGTAGGAAACGCGCGACCGAGCTATCCCATCCCACTTTTGGCGTTCCTGGCAGTCTTCGCTGAACGCAGTGTGTGCCAGGTCGCTTCCTTTTTTCTGTGCCCCCTTGCAGTTTTTACACGTGGGCTCTTTGCCTTCGGCTCTGTTCTGACAGTCCCTACCATCATGCGCACCGCTGCAAAAGAAGCATGACTCCTTTGCTGCCCCGCATATAGACCTGTTGTGTCCGTATCCGAGGCACTTTGTGCACTGAACGAGTGGGGACTGATCTACGACTGAGCACCGCTTGATACCCACTTGCACTCTCTGGGCTTGGGTGAAGATAAGCCACATTTTTGGTGAGAGTTCCAACACCGGATGGCACTCGTGGGGATTCCTCGCACGCTTCCTGTATCGCACTCTAGCCGCCTTTTCACCCTCAGCGACATCTTGCAGAAGATGTTTGTTCTGCGCCAACAAGAGATCGACGATCTCCCCGTCGCTGTAGCTGGACAGTACGCCCTTCACACAGACCAAGGGGTTCTGGGGCTTTGACTCTTGAATCTTGAGACCCCCATTTTTCTTAAACTGGTCTTTGACCAGATTCAAGTCGGCTTTGCTGGCGCACCTCAGGACCACCTTTTGGTTTCGGGCCTTCCTGACGGCATCCACCTTTGCTCCGGTCGTCTTGAGATCCAAGGCGGTCCTAATCCTCTCGATAACGTTGTCCCCTGTGTGTTTGGGGTCCGTCGACGAGATGATCAGGGTGTGGTTTGGTAGTAATTGGTTTGGCTTAGGGACGGGTTTTGGTGTACTAACAACCTGGGCAAAGGTTTTTGGGCCTTGTAGTTGTTGAGGAGGTCTATCTACTTTGCCCAGATCTGCTACCCCTTTTTCAATGTTTTGGAGGTGCTTTTTCACCTCCACGACCGCCAGTTCTGCGTCCAAGTTTGGAGCTGCCATGATCTGGGTGGGGGGTTCTTTATCCCGCAGGACTCGGATATCCGCCGAGACCAGGTCCAGCCTTTCCGCTATGGGTTTGAGATGTTTATCGAAATCATCTCGTGGCTGTGTTGGTGGTGGGGGAGGCGTGGGTTTACTCAGAATCTCTTGGATCTGTGCCCGCATTCTCCCCATTTCCTCGTCAAACCGAGCGTTTGTCAACATGTCTTTTGTCGCCCCCATTGGGTCAGGTTTTTTTTTTTTTTTTTTTTTTTTTTATTCTCTCTACCTCTCACGTTACGAGAGTCTATGTCTAGCTATTTCTCTTTCATACAAGTTCTCGCTTGCTTTCCTCTCGCACTTTCATTCTGCATACTTTGTCTTTCTCATATCCTTCATCTTTCAGTCTCTGATGGGTGGGACTCCCATTTTATACACTAGTCTTATCTATCTAGTTATGTCTACATTTTTATTCTATAATTTTATTCTTTAATTTTTCATCGCTTTAGATTTTATGTACTACAGGGGAAATGATTCTTGTAGACGACTCGTTCATTTTATTAAATACATTGGTTCTCACTTTCGTTTTTACAGGTTTTTACTTCTTCTATACTTACATTGTATTTTCATCTTTTCTTTTTCTGAATTTTATAACAATTTTTTATATTTCTCTACATATATATTTTCTGGGGGAAATGATTTTGATACACCGTTTGTTTGTTTTATTTTATACATAGATTCTTACTTACTTATTCATCTATTGTTTATTCTATGTTACATTATTTTATATAACCTTATTATTACATTCTTTATCTTAATAACTATACTTAATAAAAGTTTTCTACTTGATTTTATAATCGGACTTATACGATTCTTATGTTTTAACTACTTACTTCATCTTATACATAATCATTTTAATACATATGTTGTATGCACTCTCTTATATATATTCAAATATACAGCAGTCACATACTTTATTGATCGCTTCTATTCCTCTTGTTACATTTTTCTACTAATTTACTACAGTAGTTTAGAAATTTTTTCCTTCCCTTTCCCCGCATTATCTCACCTACGCTTTCCACGGTTAGGTTTACGTCTAGTTCCACCTGTATTTCATTTCTTTCATAAGCATATGCAGGGCAGCAAAGCAGTGTATGTGGAACTGACTCCTCTTCGTTTGGGTCACAGATGCACGACGGACTCTCCTTACACTTGAACCGGTTCAAGTATTCAGAGAATCCGCCGTGCCCCGTCATGATCTGAGTCAAAGATCCATTTATTTTTACCTTCCTAATGATCCTGTACGCCGCTATCGCATCCGGGAAGAACAACTTTGTTACTGAAGCGGTGGTTCCAGTTTTGTATCTTCTGTTCCATTCCTCAAGCGTCGCCATACGAATGCGACGCTTGACAAATGAAACAGGACACAGGTCATAGTCTGGCTTCTTCTTACTCGTAATGGCAGCCTCTTTAGCAAGCTGATCCACTCTTTCGTAGCCTTCAATCCCTGCGTGAGCTTTGATCCAGAACAAGTTTACTATCTTGTTCTGGAGAGAAACAGTTGTCAGGTTTTCTCGTGCTTCTACTGCCAGGGGATGAAGGCAACTGTGGTTTTTCACTGCCATGAGGGCTGCCATAGAATCACTATAGATTCCGAAAGTAGTCGCCGCACTTTTCCGGATTTCCCCGGTTGCCCTACATATCGCCAGGAGCTACGCCTGGTAGACCGTGCAGTACTCTGGTAACGCCAACTTCAGGGCTCGTATTTCGGCCTCGCTGTTCCACACGGACAGCGCAGCGCCGACACTACCCCAGATCTTGCTACCGTCGGTGAAGATTCTCACTTCCGGATTGACGTTGGCGTCAACCTGCTCTTGGTCCACCAGACTTCCGAACTCCAGGTCGATACGCGAGGCAGGGTGCGGGGATTTCAGTGCAGATACTGCTCGCTCCATCTCCCTGTCCCCCAATATCGGCATTGACACTCCCCTCTTGGCCTCATATAGCGAGGCCACCTCACGAACTCGGAGGTCCAGAGGGAGTATCCCTGCCAACAGGAGTACAGAATTGAGGGAGACAGTTCGTTAGGCCTTGCACATTTTTTGTGCAATGCTGCGCTGCACTACGCCCAACTGCTTTATGACTCCCAGTTTATTTGCCGCTGGGGCCCATGCGCCAGCGGCGTACAGGATGATCGGTTCTATTGTTGCGGTGTATATAATTTTTATTATTTCTGGATTTAAGCCCCAACTGATCTTCGCGGCCCTGCACAGTTGCTTATGAATACCTATAGCCTTCTTACAGACGTTCTTAACGTGTGTATTAAACGTCAACTTGTCATCGATGGTGACACCCAGGATCTTTATTTCCTTGGCCATAGCTATCGCGACCCCGCCCATGCTCAGTCGCGGGGTGTTGTTTCAATTTCCGAGTTATTGTCACGGCGTTAGTCTTTTGTGGTGCAAATTTCAGTTTGTTATCGACACCCCACGCCTGAACATGTTCGAGGGCAGCGTTTGCTTTCTGCTCTATTTCCATTGCTGTGTCACCATCGAAGACAAGTACCACATCGTCTGCGAACGCCTGCGTGTAGACATTGTTCTCTGTCAGAGATTTTATGAGGGGATCCAAGAGCAAGTTCCACAGGTTGGGGCCTCCAATAGAGCCTTGCACACAGCCTTTGCTCGTGCCTTTAGTGTACTCTTCACCCGTGTATCTTACCCTGACCCTTCTATCCCTCAGATAGCTATCGATGACCCTCCTCAAGTTGACCGGACATCTTTCTTCTGCCAATCGGGTTCTTATTGCTGGCCACCACGCACTGTCGAAGGCTCCTTCTATGTCCAAAGATACTACGACAACAATTTTCTTCATATTTAGCTTACTTCTTACATGTTGCATTAGGTCATAGAGGGAGTCCTCGGTGCTCCTTTGGGGCATGAACCCGTATTGGCGAGTACTCATCCTCGGTAAAATATGGTACTTGAGGCGGGTCATCAACATCTTCTCAAGGATTTTGCCCAACACCGGTAAAAGGCCAATAGGTCTATATGCCTTTGGGGTGGTATAGTCAGTTTTACCCGGTTTCTTTAATACCACCACAGTGGCTTCCTTCCAGGGCTTAGGGAAGTAACTCAAACTCATACATTTGTTTAGAAGGGCCAGGAAGACCTCGGGTGTACTTCCAATTGCTTGGCTGCAGATATCGGCTGTGAGGCCGTCCAAACCCGGGGCCTTTTTTGGGTTAAAGGACTCACATGCTGTTCTCAGTTCCACTAATGTGAAAGGTGGATCTTGCAGCTCTGCCTCACCTGTCTCGTTCACTGTCTCGGCTTTGGCTCTGATCAGGCTGTGATGTACACTGTCAGTGCTAACCAAATCATCAGGGTAAAAAGTTTCTGCGATTAACTTCACAGATCTTTTCGGATCTAGCACTTCCCCATTCCTGATCATCTGCAAGTCCATCTCTCTTTGCGTAGTTCTCCCAATGACTCGATAAATCCCCTCCCATAATCCCTCCCTATCCTGTTTACAGCAGAAATCCTTCCAGCTTTCCGTTTGAGCTCGGGCTACCTCAATCTCATACTCCTCTTTCTGTTTCAGGTACTCTTTGACGACTTTCGACCTACGGACCGGAGCAGCGCATCGTATCCTCCCCTTTTTGGTTGCAACGCACTTTTTCAGCTCTGCGAGTTTCTCCGACCACCATGGCAGGCAAAGGTTTTCCTTTTCTTTTTTATTTGGCATTGCAGAGTTGCATGCTTCTTTTATTGATAAAGTATAATTAATAACTATTTCATCTAATGTTTCAGTGTTACGAGTTTTTTCTATTTTTATTTTGTTTAAATTACGCTCTAGCATTAATTGGTTGAGTTTCTCACTAAACTTTGGCCAATTAGCTTTTTTAGTGTTATATTGTCTTGTAGTTCTTTCTATTTGAATACCTTTCGATTTTGTAAGTCTAATTCCGAAAATTATGCCATTGTGGTCGGAGCCCGTGAGACTCTCATCAACTTTCCAATTTTCTACAAAACTTAAGATGTTGTCCGAGCAGGCTGTTATATCGACGCAGCTGCTAAATCTTTGTCCTCCCCTGATAGTATCGAAAGTCGGAATTTCCCCTGTGTTGAGTATGTTCAGCCCGAGCCCGCTGAAGGTTCCGCACACGTCTTCTCCCCTACGGTCAACCACAGAGCTCCCCCACCAGGTGCTTTTCGCGTTGGCGTCCCCTCCGACGATAATTGGTTTTGAGCCGTTTGCTGTTTCTATGTCCTGTAACTGTTTTAAGTAGGGCTCCACGGGT
Source organism: Mythimna ferrago (assembly GCA_910589285.2). Taxonomy (NCBI): domain Eukaryota; kingdom Metazoa; phylum Arthropoda; class Insecta; order Lepidoptera; family Noctuidae; genus Mythimna; species Mythimna ferrago. The sequence goes on along the minus strand of OU342698.1, from coordinate 22,559 downwards.
TTATCTGGCTCGAAATAGAATGAGACGAGTGTGATCTCCCAAGCACTGGTCTGAATCCCCACCACAGCAATATTTGTTGTGGTTAGTTTTGGGTACTGTATTACCTTCAAATTTTTGTCAAAGACAACTATTGCTGCTTTTACAGTACCGTCTCCAGTTCCAGTGTCTTGGAAGACCCGCACTCCCCTCTGGCTCTTCATTATTTTTGAGCTACCAACATAGGGCTCTTGCAAGAGTGCTACGCAGATACCCCGATTTTCCGCCTCTATCAGCAACTCGTTAGTGGCCAGCTTTTTGCGTTGGAGGTTGGCCTGTGCGAATTTATAAGCGATTGTTTCACCTGGTGCGCCCTTAGCAGTACGCTGTGGTTGACCGTGCTAGTGTGTCCCATTTGCGACGCACAGGGCATTCGAGACTGAAGGCATTGTGCTCTATGTTTGGCATATTTGCCCTCTTACAATTTCTGCAGGTAGCAGTTCCACCTGCAGTCCAATCAGAGCACTCTGTCTTTAGATGAGGACCACCGCAGTGACTGCACACATCCACCGTCTCCGTGCAGTATTTACGTCCATGTCCATAACCTAAACAGCGAGTACACTGTATCAGTGGAGTTTGGTCTTCAGCTCTCACTCGCTGCAGGTCTATATGCACATGTCCTCTCGTCGTTATCCTCTGCCAGATAACGGGGGACGTACTCACTACGACATGCCCGGAATGTGGATTTCTGGTCTTCCTCCTATACTTTACTTCAATCCTATCTTCCCCATCGCAGAGGCCACGAAAAACATCCCTGTTCTGATTCCTAAGGGCTTTTAGTATATCCTCATCTGTATTCACTACTAGGACGTCCCTCAGAATCAGCATCGGGTCTCTATTTTTCACGGGCTCTACCGTGAGGTCAACACCTTCTCTTTCTAACCTATCTTTCACTTTATCCCTTTCCTCCTTCGTCTCGAAACCCATAACTACTTTCCTATTCTTTGCTTTCCTAACTCTTTCTACTTTGACCCAGCCTTCCTTCGCATCAATCGCCTTCCTCACTCTGTCAAGCACCTCCTCTCCAGACTCTGACTCATCCTTTGAAGTGACCACGACCGAGTGCAGTGTGTTGCGCTTTTCCAACGCACCACCACTGCTCCAGGCTTGGGCCACCTTTGCGTATGAGGGTACTTCCTTGCACGTTGTCTGCTCATCCAAAGCAGATTTGAGCTCCTCCATACGTCTGTTGCTTTCTTGCAGCAGTTTGGAGTGCTCCTCTATAGCTTTTGTTAGGCTATTTGCGTCATCTCCTAAGTTATTCCTTGTTTCTCTCTTTTGTTCTCCCTTCTCCTTTCCCTGTTCTCCTATGCCTACATTGCAACTTTTTTGCCCTTTGGTCGAGTTCACAGCCTCCAAGGCACCGTCCTTGATTAGTCGGTACATGGCTTCCACTGCCTGAATGATACCCGCCTTTAAATCTGCCCTCAGATTTCGCGAGTCATTAAGATGAGCCTTCGCCCTCAGGAGCCAGACCCGGCCCTATGTGCTCGGTCCGCGGCGGCCACCGGCCCGGGCGACCCCCCCGTAGTCTCCACAGAGCCTCCCCGTTTCACATCCTTTCCAACATGGGTCATCGTGGCTTTCTGTGTAGTCCCCGAAGGAGCCGCCGTAGTCCGCATCTGGTTTTTCGGCGACACCACGTATGTCACCGAGGCGGCTGTTTTACTGTCACTTCCCTTGCTACCTTCCCACTCACCAATGCTCTTACGAACATTGGGAGCGATCGTTGATTTTTGTGGAGAAGGACCTGCCTTTTCCTTGTCGACCGGGGAGTTGGCCTCTGGGGCAGTCGTCTTGCGAGGTGTATGTGCGAGAAACATCGTAGAGAATTGGTCAAGAGGTAGATCGTCTTAAATAATAGATAAAATTCGTCCTGATTGCACAAAAGTGTGTGTTCCTAACCCTGTAAAGGGGGGATAGTGAAGAGTCAAAACAAATACACAATTATGGAGGTTAAATAAAATGCTGTCCCTGTAAAGGGGGGATAGCAGATGGTCCAAGTTGTTTACTTGACGCTTTGCTATTCCTAAAGTTAGGAGGTTTAGAGATGAAAATAATCAATAAAATAAGTGACGCTGTAATAATTGTTATACAATCTAAGTGACTATTTGTCAATTTCAGGCATAAAAGAAATCAGAGCCGTATTTCTAAAGCCCATGTGCTCTAAAACGAGCCCTGTCAACTCTACGGTATCGGTACAGTAGTACAGTTTACAGTGAAGAAGAAGTCCACAACGGTTTCTCAGTGTGCCGAAAGTAATTGAGTCTCAGAAAATTATGTAGACGGTTCAAAACAGTGAAAAACTTTTTCTGACTCTACCTAGAGCCAAACTCTACCACCGAAAGGAAAGCCCTCCCCGCGCCCTTCCAAATAACCCCAAACTCGGCGGGTCTACTGCAAAAGGTTTCGGAGATATAGTAGTCTGAAATTCCAGGCAAACTGCCCAGGATGGCGACCTAAAATAGTCTAACTGCTCTCTCTCCGGAACCGTTCGATCGAATACCGCCGTTCTTGGGTTCTCCGGACTTGGCTCGACGAGTTCTACCCTCTCGGGCCAGTTTCAGCCTGAAAAAATCTTTCAGCTGGAATTTTGATAAAACCCCCCGAGACGAAAAGAGCAGAGCCCGCCAATGTTTCCCAAGAAAACCAGGATCCTCTACGACCCCCGGTTCGGGAGCTATCCAAGTCTAAACTTTCACTTGACAGTTCTAGAACTGTCAAACTCCAACTTCAAACCGGTACAACTCCCAACCCCGCGGCCGCAGGACACCCGTGTTTGGGCTTTTCTGACTTGGCTCGACCCGCACCGACGCTCGGTGTAGTTTTCAGGATCCTGAAAATTTTCAGCACTGATTCGCCTGAAAATACGCTGACGGGATAGAGACTCACTTCCCAAATCCGAATCCGTCAACCGCTGCTCTCTACGACTACCGAGACCGGAGCTACACCTGGTTAAAGTTTGCCAATATGGCCGCCCAACTGTCAAATGCCAACTTTATGTGGCAATATCTCTGCAACCGTTCGTCGGAGAGAGACGCAGTTTTCAATCCTGTAAATCCCCTGATCCCGTCTTGCCTTCAAAGGCTGTTTCAGCGCTGAAATTTTTCAGGTCCAAAAAATGCCTAAAATCGCAATAGAAATCCTCTCCACTGCACCCCACTGGTACTTGTGAAAATCCCGTACTTCTAAGTTGCTCGGTTGAGGAGCTACGGAGTTTTAAACCTCTAGACCTAAAGTCAAAAATGGCTGAAGTCGAGATTTTTTCGCGCAAATCTGCGTCTATTGGTCCTAGGAGGTCGAGATTTTGGTTATAGGAGGTATTTATTACTAGCTAAGTCCTCCTATAGAGTCAAATTTATTAAAATATATATATTTCTCATTAATTCCACAAAAAATCAATAAAATTCCGTTTCTCCTAAACCAAAAGTCTGAAAATTCTAAAAAAATATGCAAAAAATAGGTAAATTAAGGTTCTACAAGTACACAAAATAAAATTTCTGAAAAACATGAAATGAGGGGAGTTTCGTTTAAAAAACAAGTTATTTCATTAAAATTTGAATATCTCGGCAACCCGTAATGATAAAAATATTTTATAAGAGAATTTAGATTGAGAAAATAAGCGCGCAGCTAATTCCAATGAAAAAAGTATAGGTACTCGCTGTGGTTTCCGAGATATACAAGGTCAAACTTATGATTTTCTTAATTTAATAACTACGTAACTACTTAGCTTAAAATTTTTCTAACACCACCGGGGGTCTTCTACGCTGACGGTGCACGAAGCTGCGAAGAAACGGCGCCTCTGCGACAGCTCCCTCTGCTACCACGTGCACACATGGTTTTGCGTTTTCCCCAGTTTTCTCCTTAATTTCCTTTCGGAAAATTTCAGAAAAATCCTGGCCTGTAGGTCCGCTCCGTCCGCATAAAATGGTGAAATAAAAATATGGGGTCACCGCTTTACTTTTCGCTGCAATCGCGTATTTCTATTTTTGCACTCAGACAAACATAACCTATTTAAGGTTTTTCCACGTTTTCCACTTTCCACTGTGATCCAAAAACACCGATTCTGATGGTTAGGTTAGGTTAGGTTAGGTTTTTTTTTTTTTTTTTTTTTTTAATTGTGGCAGGAGTGGGAAATCCATCATGGACACCCAGACTGCCTTGCAGAAAGGCAGTCGGGGTAGTGCCGGACTCCTACCGGCTAAAAACCACTCCTGCCATGCGAAGGGCTCCCCTGCCGTCAAGCTGCGCAGGGTAGTTGTCAAGGGCTGTAGGTTGATTCAATACTTGTATTTGTTTAAATTTTAACACATAATAATAATAATAAATAATTCATTTTAATATAATAAAATAATAAATAGTAATAAAATGATTAAGATGACTAGTATATATATAAGTCTCGTCAGCTATTTGTTCCGCCTGTTGACGGACTTTACAATTTTGATAATAAATTCTATAAAATTCTTTCTCAGGTTTCGGTCTCGTATGAGCAGACTGAGATTTTCCTTTTTGACCTGCAGGTCGACTCTCATCTCGAGATCATGCTGTGGGAGGAATACACAGGGCACTCCGTCAGCAGGTGGAGGACTGTCTCCTGCTTGTCAGGATCGCAGGCGCACGCTGGGCTCTCCTTGCACTTGAAGCGAGTCAGGTACTCGGAGAACCCACCGTGCCCTGTTAGGGCCTGGGTCAGTTCCTGGGTCATCCCTATCTTACGCACCGTCCTGTACGCCGCGATCGCACACGGGAAGAACAACTTCGTCGTGGCCGCCGTTTCCCCATTACAATACCTCCGGTTCCATTCGCCTAGCGTCTCCATTCGGATCATACGCTTGACGAATGAAACCGGGCATTTATCGTAATGGGGTTGCCGCTTACACCTCAGGGCAGCCTCCTTTGCAAGCGAGTCGGCTCTCTCGTTACCCTCCAGCCCCGCATGAGCTTTGATCCAGAACAAGGAGACGCTCTTGTTCTGGATATTGCTGCGGCGGATGGCGTCCCTCGTTTCCACTGCGAGGGCGTGGAGGGCTTCGGGGTTCACGACTGTTTGGAGAGCCGCCATGGAGTCGCTGTAGATAGCGAACGCCGTCTCGGTCCTTCGGAGGACTTCTTTCGCGGCTTCACAGAGGACGAGGAGCTCGGCCTGGTAGACGGTACTGTAAGACGGCAGCGCAAGTTTGAGGGCCTTGACCTCGGTCTGGTCGGTCCACACCGACAGTGCGGCCCCGACCTTGCCCTCAATTTTGCTGCCGTCTGTGAAGATACGCACCGCATAGTCGCGGTGCTCGTTGTATTGTTCCTCGTCTACCAGGCGTCGCAGTGCAATGGCCCTCTGCTCAGCTGGATGCGGCATCTCTAGTGCCGATGCCACTCGCTCGATCTCCCTGTCCCCTAGCGCTGGACGGGGTAAACCCTTCTTGGCCTCATAGAGTGAGGCCGCCTCTCGAATCCGGAGGTCGAGAGGGAGTATCCCAGCCAGCACCAGTGCTGAGTGTAGGGAGACCGTGCGATAGGCTCGGCACAGCTTCTGCGCGAAGCTCCTCTGGACGGCGTTCAGCTTCTTTTGGACTCCAATTTTGGTTGCGGCCGGCGACCACGCGCTCGCCGCGTACAGGACGATGGGTTCGACTGCAGCTGTATAGATGCAGCGGATGACCTCAGGATACAGACCCCAACTGGCCCTTGCGGCCCTCGACAGCCGTTTGTAGATACCGATGGCTCGGGAGCAGACGTTTGCGACGTGAGTGTTAAAGGTCAACTTGTGGTCGATGGTGAGACCGAGCAGTTTGATCTCCTCAGACATGCCAATGTCCACCCCGCCCATTCTGAGACATGGGGTGTCATGCTTAAGTTTGCGCGTTACCAGCATTGCTTTGGTCTTATGTGGCGCAAACTTAAGCTTGTTCGAGACACCCCATGTGCGCACGTACTCAAGGGCGACATTGGCATCCCTTTGGATCTCAAGTGCCGTCTCCCCATCGAACACAAGGACGACATCGTCCGCAAACGCCTGACAATAGACCCCCATCCTTTTCAATTCCTTAATCAACGGGTCCAGCACCACGTTCCATAATATGGGGCCACTGATTGACCCCTGGACGCATCCCTTCTCGGTCCTGGATTTATGCTCCGCTCCCGCGTACCTGACTTTCACCACTCTCTCGGACAAGTAACTGTCGTAGACCCTTCTCAAGTTCTCAGGACACTTTTCCTCAGCCAGACGCACTCGTATAGCCGGCCACCAAGCGCTGTCGAAGGCTCCCTCTATATCCAAGGACACAATCGTGACAAGCCTCTTTGCATTGAGTTTGCCACGAATGCACCCCATGAGTGTATAGAGGGAGTCCTCGGTGCTCTTTTGGGGCATGAAGCCGTACTGGCGAGTACTCATCCTGGGTAACAAATGAAACTTGAGTCGGGCCACGAGCATCTTCTCGTATATCTTGCCGAGTACAGGCAAAAGACCAATCGGCCTGTATGACTTCGGAGTGGTGTAGTCTTCTTTCGCGGGCTTTCGGAGCACAACGACAGTTGCCTCTTTCCAGGACCGTGGAAAGTATCCATGCGCCAGGCACTTGTTCATCAAGTGCAGAACTAATTCTGGGTCTTGATGGATCACGTGGCCCCATACGTCCGCCGTCAGACCGTCGGAACCGGGGGCTTTTTTGGGGTTGAACGAGGAAGCAGCTCGGCTTAATTCGTCGGGAGTGAAAGGAGGGTCCCAAGACTCAACTTGGTTTCCCCGGTTCACCCCTTCCGCTCGCCTCCGCACCTCTTTGTGCTCCTCGTTGTCCCCCTCCGGACGGTCTTTCGGGTAAAACGTTTCGGCTAGGAACCTCGCTGACTCTTCGGGGTCTAATGTCTTCGCATCCCTCACCATCGGTACGTCCTCCTCTCTTTTTTCTGTCCTTCGGATTACCCTGTATATCCCTTCCCACAGGCCTTCTCGGTCTTGTTTCTCACAGAAACCCTTCCAACTCTCGACCTTTGCTTTGGTTACTGCTTTTTCGTACTCTTCCTTCTGTTTCAGGTACTCATCAACAACCTTTGGTCTACGGACCGGCGCTGCACATCGGATCCTCCGCTTTTTGGTGACCACCTGCCTCTTCAGGCTGGCGAGTTCATCAGACCACCACGGCACGGTTAACTTCTCGATCGTCTTTCTCTTGGGCATCACTTTGGCACAGGCGTCTTGTACCGCCGTCGTCAGTTCCTCGACTACCAGGTCTAACTTGTCCACGCTGTCGATCTGATCGAACAGGCTTACAGTGAGTTGGCTGTTTTGCATAATCTGGGCCAGTTTCTTACGAAACCGGCCCCAATTTGCTTTCTTCGTGTTATAGATCCTGGTAGTCCGGTGTACCGTGATGCCCACGGACTTCTCGAGGTTAATGAAGAACTCTATGCCGTTGTGGTCCAACCCCGTCAGGTCATCGACGACTCGCCAGCCGTCGGTCACCGTCAGCATATCCGCTGTGCAGGCTGTGACGTCGACGCAGCTCGTGTAACGCCTGTTACCACGAACTACGTCGAAGGTTGGAGTTTCCCCTCTGTTGAGTATTTGCAGTCCAAGCTGGTCGAGAGCTCCCAGCATCTCGTCGCCTCTGCCATTGGTCTCACTACTGCCCCACCAAACACTCCAGGCGTTGGTGTCTCCTCCCATTATGAGCTTATGCGGGCCGGTCTCGCTTTCCACCTTCCTAAGGCTGTCCAGGTATGGCCCCAAGGGCTGATCTGGCTCAAAGTAGAACGAGACCAGAGTCACCTTCCAGGCACCAGTTTGGATCCCCACCATGACGATGTTTTCCGTGGTGAGTTCTGGGTACTGTCGAACGGCCAACTTTGGGTCAAAGACGGCTATGGCCGCTTTGACAGTCCCTTCTCCCTGCCTGGTGCTCTGAAAGATTCGGACGCCTCTGGTCCCGCTCATCCTTTTAGCGTTGACCACGTAGGGCTCCTGGATCAGCGCTGCGGTGGCTTTGCGCTGCTCGGCCTCGATCATAAGCTCATGGGTCGCCAATCTCTTCCTTTGAAGATTCACCTGGAGTATTTTGTGCGGCAGTGTGTCCACTGGGACCACCTTAGCAGTAGGCGACGGACGCACGTGCCAGCCTGTCCCACCTGACACGCACAGGACACTCGGGGTTGAACGCGTTGTGGTCCGTCTTCTCCATCTTCGCCTTGACGCAGTTGTGGCATTTTGGGCAATCCGCCTTCAGCCACTGGGCACACTCTGCACGCAGGTGAGGGCCTCCGCAATGGCTGCATAAGTCGGTGGACTCTTTACAGAGTCGCCGACTATGCCCGTACCCTAGGCACCTCGTGCACTGCACCAGTGGCGACTGATCGTCGACGAAGACGGTCTGAAGATCAATACGCGCTCTTCCCTTATCGAGCATCCTGCCGTAGACAGTCGGGGACGTGCTGACTATCACGTTATGGGTCTGGGGGTTTCTGGAGTTCCTTTTGTATTTTATGACGAGTCTGTCCTCCCCGTTGTCGAGGCCGCGAAAGACATCACGATTCTGATTGCGTAGCGCCTCCAGCACTTCCTCATCAGAGTAGATGCGGAGGACGCCACGGAAAACCAGAAGTGGGTCTTTGTTTTTCACGTCCTCGACAACGAGGTGTTCTCCTGCCCTCTCTAGCCTTTCCCTTACTTTGTTTCTTTCTTCGACCGACCTACACCCCATAACAATCTTCCTGTCTTTTGCCTTTCGCACACGCTCTATTTCAACTCCACCATCTTTGGCTTTGATCGCCTCTCTTATTTTGGAGATGATTTCCTCTCCCGTGTCATCTTCGTCTTTGGACGTCACCACTATCGAGTGTAGCGCGGTCCTTCCTGGGGTCTGCCTTTTCGGTAGACCCGCCGCTACACTCGCATATGTGGCCGTCTTTTCTAGCAGTTCCCCCTGCCTTTCCATCGCCTGCCGCAGACTCTCCATCCTCTCGCTACTCTCCTTCACCAGCGCGCTATGCTCCACTAGTGAAGCGAGCAGCGAGTTGACCTCCGGGAGGATTTTGGGTGTCTCTGGCGGAAGTGTGGCCTTAATCACCTCCTCCCTAGCCAGCTCAGCCCCTTTTACCAATGCAGCAGCCGCCGCCTCCTCCTTCACGAGCTGGTACAGCCGTTCCACCGATTGGGTGATCCCGGCTCTTAAGTCTGCCCTCAAATTGCGCGAATCGCCAAGATGCGACTTCGCGCGCAGAAGGCAGTTTCGGGCCTCGGTCACCCGATCGGTGGGTTTTTTCTGCTGCGGCTGGCTTGCCCCCGGTGACCCTCCCAGCGTCTCAGTAGAGGTCCGGCGCGCCACGAACTTGTTGTCTGGCTGGGATGTAGCGCGCTTTGTAGACGTCTGGGAGGCTGTCATGGTCGGGCCAGCTTTTTTGGATGGGTTCTCGGCGGCCGTCGGAAGAGGCTGAGACTTTGACATTTTCCCATCCTCCCACTCGCCAATGCTTTGCCTCACACTAGAGGCCTGAGTTGAAGTACTGGGAGGGGAGACTTCCCCCTCGAAGGTGATGGAAAGTTTTTGCATTCGATGGAGAGACACGGGGTTAGGTTAGGTTAGGTTAGGTTAGGTTTTTTTTTTTTTTTTTTTTTTTTTTTTTTCTCTGACACGCCACTCCCAGCCCTGAGCAGGGTCGTTGTAAACTCATCTTCTCATTTAATTAGTGAAGATTTCGTCCTTGTTTATTTTGTTTGTGTATTAATATTGCTTTATTATTTTTAATTAACTGCATTTTTGTTTTTCATTGATTCATGTCTTGTATTTGTCATGGTATGTTTTTATTAAATCCTTTTCAATATTTTAATATTTTTATAATATATGATGTCGTTAATTTTTATTGATTATATTTATAAGATACGTTAAATATTTCGTTCACTTTCTAACATTTAGATTGTTATGGTTTTAATTTTTACAGATATATTGATAAATTTATGTATTTATTGCATTCGTTATTCCTTCTCTCTTTCCTCAAGGGTCGCGCAAACGCTTGGTTCTCCCAATATTTTGCGCTTGCTTGAGGCTTTTCTTCAATTTTCATCTATCCATCAATCCGGTTCTTTTTACATAGTTTATTTTATATCAGTATATATATGTTATAATTCATGTATAATTTCGCGTATTTATTGCAAGTCTTATTTGTTCCTTTTTATTACGACCTCTGCTACTTTCTTTGCGTAATTCAAAAATATTTTCCTCTTCCTTCCTTCAGCCATTATTTCCTTTAATGTTTCCGTGCAAATTTTTACTTCCATTTCCTGCTCACTATCATGTCTTGCTCAACTGAAAATCGGGCAGTCGAGCAAGACATGTAGGGCGGATTCCTCGACCCCATGGGCACAGGCGCACGATGGGTTCTCTTTGCACTTGAATCTAGTCAGATACTCGGAGAACCCACCGTGCCCCGTCAATATCTGTGTCGTGACGCTATCTAGCTTTATTTTCCTTATGATTCTGTACCCCTCGGTGGCGTCCGGGAAGAAGGCCTTGGTCGTCCCGGCTGTTGTCCCTGACCGATACCTCCGGTTCCATTCGCCAAGAGACTCCCGTCTAATTTGCCCCTTGACGAATGAAACCGGGCACTTATCATAGTCAGGCGCGCGTTTTAACGTGAGGGCAGCCATTTTTGCCAGGCAGTCGGCGCGTTCGTTGCCCGCAAGCCCCGCGTGGGCCTTCAACCAGAACAAGGACACAGCTTTGCTCTGGTCAAAGGCCGTCCGGAGGTTTTTGCGGGCCTCGACAGCCAGGGGGTGCAGGGAGCCATTATTTACAACCGTATCCAGCGCAGACCTAGAGTCGCTGTAAGTTGCAAAGCTCTGCTGAGCACCTCGAACGATGTCACCCGTGGCTCTGCATATGGCCAGGAGTTCCGCCTGATAGACAGTGCCGTAAGATGGCAGCTTAAGCTTGACGGCCTTGGTTTCGGCCGCGCCTTCCCAGTAAGATATTGCGGCCCCCACCTTGCCGTCAATCCTACTGCCATCTGTGTATATTTTAACGGCAAAGTCACTATTGGCATTCAGCTCTTCTTCGTCTATCAGGCTCTTGAACTCCAGGTGCATATGCGTCGCCGGGTGTCCATTTTCGGTGTGCCCTGCCCGCCGCTCGACCTCCCTGTCCGCCAAATCCGGCCGGGGCACTCCTCTCTTTGCTTCGTATAGGGCGGCTGCCTCTTGTATACGTATATCGAGCGGGAGTATCCCGGCGAGAAGCAACGCTGCGTTCAGGGAGACCGTGCAGTAGGCTTTGCAGAGCTTCTGTGCAAATCCACGCTGGATGGCGTTAAGTTGTTTTTTAGCTCCCAGTTTCCCCACTGCCGGCGCCCAGGCGCTCGCCGCGTACATAATCACTGGTTCTATGACTGCATTGTAAATGATCCTTATGACGTCTGCGTTGAGGCCCCAACTGATCTTGGCCGCCCTCGACAGCTGCCCGTATATTCCAACTACTTTTTTACATATATTATAAATATGTTTGTTAAATGTCAGGCAGCTGTCGATGGTTAGGCCCAAGATTTTTATTTCCTTAGACATGCCAATACTGACCCCGCCCATGCTCAGGAGTGGTTCGTCGTATTTGAGCTTTCGCGTCACCACCATCGCTTGCGTTTTGTGGGGCGCGAACTTAAGCTTATTTTTAACTCCCCACTCCACAACATAGGCGAGGGCAGCATTGGCCTGTCTTTGAACCTCCAACGCAGTGTCTCCGTCGATAACCAGGATTATGTCGTCGGCGAACGCCTGGCAATAGATGCCCTTAGCAGTCAGCTCCTTCAGCAGAGGGTCCAGGATGAGGTTCCATAGAATGGGACCTCCTATGGAGCCCTGGACACACCCCTTAGTTGTATTTGTGGAGTGTGTCTCCCCACCATACCTCACCTCGACCCTCCTATCCTGAAGGTAGCTGCTTATTATTTTGCGTATGTTTCCGGGACAGCCCTCTTCCTCTAGCCTGACTTTTATGGCCGGCCACCATGCACTATCGAAGGCTCCCTCTATGTCCAATGAGATCACAGTTATTAGCTTTTTAAGCTTAAGCTTGCTTCTTATGTGTCCCATTAGGTCATAGAGGGAGTCTTCTGTGCTCCTTTGAGGTACGAACCCATATTGGCGGGCGCTCATATTGGGGAGGAGGTGCCATTTTAGCCTCCCCATGATCATTTTTTCGAGCACCTTGCCTAAGACCGGGAGCAGGCCGATTGGCCTGTAGGATTTTGGCTGGAAGTAGTCCTCCTTGGCGGGCTTTCGCAGGACAACGACGGCCGCTTCTTTCCAGGGCTTTGGGAAGTGGCCCAACTTCAAACACTTATTTGTGATGGCCAGGAAAGTCCCTGGGTCCTGCGAGACCACTCGCGCGCAGATGTCTGCCGTGAAACCATCAGCACCCGGGGCCTTCTTTGGGTTAAAGCTTTCCACGGCCACTCTCAGCTCCTGTTCCGTGAACGGGGGGTCATGGTTGTCATCATGTTCCCCGCTCACGGACTCAGCTTGCAGTCGAGTGGCCTGGTGGTAAGCATTATCCTCACTTTCACGGTCCTCCGGGTAGAATGTTTCAGCGAGCAGTCTCGTCGACTCCTTCAGGCTCAGGAACTTTCCGTTTTGCTTTAAGGGGACGTCTTCCTCCCTTTTCGACGTGCGGCCGATCACCCTGTATATACCTTCCCAAAGCCCTTCCTTGTCCTGTTTCCCGCAAAACTCCTTCCAGCTTTTAGTCTGTGCCTCCCTGGTCCTGACAAGGTACTCCGTTTTTGCCTGCAGGTACCTATCTATCACCCCAGCCTTTCGGGAGGGGGCCGCGCAGCGTATACGCCTCTTCCTGGTGGCAACTTCCTTTTTCAGAGTGGCCAACTCGTCGGACCACCACGGCAAGGTGAGTTTGGTGTGTGTCTTTATGCGTGGTATGTGTTCAGTGCATGCTTTGTGTATATTGTTTGTGAATGTGTTTATTGTATCTTCTAGTTGTTGAGTGTTGCTGATTGCTGTTACTTCTGACGGGCTGATTTGATTTTCCGCGTTTAACTGGGCCAGTTTCTCAAGAAACTGACTCCAGTTCGCCTTTTTCGTGTTGTACAGCCTCGTCGTCCGTTGTGTGTGTGTGGTCTCACCTCTCTTCAGTTTTATATTGAAGGTTATGCCGTTGTGGTCCGAGTTCGTCAGGCTTTGATCCACCTTCCAGTCGCCCACCAGGTCGAGTAAGTCCGTCGTGCACGCGGTGATGTCGACATGACTTGTTAACGTTCTTCCCCCCCGCACGGTTTCGAAGGTAGGGGTGTCACCGACATTAAGCACCTGCAGATCATTTTGGTCAAGAGCGCCTACCAGGCTCTCTCCCCTGGGGTCTGTTGTCCCACTGCTCCACCAGACGCTTTTGGCGTTAGAGTCCCCCCCGATCAGAAGTCTTGTTGGGTTCGCCGTCGCCACTTTCGTAAGCTGCTCCAAGTATGGCTCTATGGAAGTATCTGGCTCGAAATAGAAGGAGGCCAGCGTAACTTCCCAGGCAGTTGTGCGGATTTTTACGACCACGATGTTATTAGTCGTGTAGTCTGGGCACTGTATTACGTCTATATCACTGTTAAAGACGGCGATTGCTGCTTTCACAGTGCCCTCCGCACGGCTGGTATTCTGGAAAATTCTGGCCCCCCTATACTGCTTGAGCATACCGATATTGCCTACGTATGGCTCCTGGAGCAGCGCAACCGAGATTCCGCGACTGGCGGCCCCAAGCATGAGCTCGTCCGTAGCTAGTCGCATTCTTTGCAAGTTTGCCTGGACGAACCCATGCCTCTTAACCTCTTCACGGGGGAGTACTCCCGTCATATTGACCGCGGTGGCACCCTCAGCAATACGCAACGGTAGATCGCGCTATTGCGTCCCAACGTCTGCGTAACGGGCAGTCCGTACTGAACCCATTGTGTCCTAGGTTGTCATAACCCGCCTTCTTACAATTACAGCACCTGGGAGGCCCCCCGGCCAGACGCGATGGGCATTCCGCTCTTAGGTGAGTGTCGCCGCAATGCGAGCACAGGTCATCACTCCCAGTGCATTGCTTTCTACCATGGCCAAAACCAAGGCATTTCGTGCACTGCACTAGGGGGGTTTGATCGAACACCCTCACCCTTTGCAGATCTATATGTGCTCGGCCTGCCCTGGTTAGGATCCGCCATACCTGGGGTGAGACCTGCACCACCACGTGGCTCTCATGCGGGTTTCGTGCCCGCTTTCGGTATTTTACGGCAACCCTCACCTCCTCCTTCTTCAGCTCGCCCAGGAGATGTTGATTTTGTTTTAGGATCGCCCTGGTGATGTCATCGTCTGTATTGTATGACAAGACATCCGCCAACATCACCAGAGGATCCCTATTTAAAGCCTCCTCAACTTTAAGTCCGGTCGCGGAGCCCCCCAGTCTGCTCCTTACCATATCCAGTTCCTCGCGGGTCTGACAACCCAGGACCACCTTCTGGTCCCTGGCTTTGCGTACTCTGTCGACGCGAATGCCCGTCTCCTTTGCATCCACCGCGATCCTAATTTTATCGACGACGTTGCTACTGGTGTCGTCAGTGTTTTCGGAGCTAATAATAAGTGAATGCAGCGGCTGCGGCGGCACATATTGCTTACTCGCCGCTACACTCGCGTAGGAAGTCGTCTTCCCCAACATTTCCCCCTGCCTCTCCATCACCCGCCGCAAAATCTCCACCTTCTCGTTGCTCTCCTTCACCAGCGCGCTATGCTCCGCTAGTGAAGCGAGCAGCGAGTTAACCTCCGGGAGGAGTTTAGGTATCTCTGGCGGAAGTGTGGCTTTAATAATCTTTTCCCTTTCCAGCTCAGCCCCCTTCACCTGTGCAGCAGCCGCCGCCTCCTCTTTCACGAGCTGGTACAGCCGTTCCACCGATTGGGTGATCCCGGCTCTCAAGTCTGCCCTCAGATTGCGCGAGTCGCCAAGGTGCGACTTCACGCGCAGAAGGCAATTTCGAGCCTCGGTCACCCGATCGGTGGGTTTGCTCGGCTGGAGCTGGCTTGTCCCCGGTGACGCTCCCTGTGTTTCAGTAGAGGTTCGGCGCGCCACAGCTTTGCCGTCCGGCTGGGAAGTGGCGCGCTTTGCGGCCTTCTGGGAAGCCGTCACCGTTGGGGCAGCTTCCTTTGATGGGTTCGCGGCGGCTGACGGGAGAGGCTGAGACTCCGCTATGCTCCCGTTTTCCCACTCACCAATGCTTCGCCTCACACTAGAGGCCTGAGTCGAAGCACTGGGAGGGGAAACCTCCCTCTCAAAGGTGATGGAGAGTGCCGCGTTTGACGGAGAGACATGGGGTCCCGTGGAGGCTTTCTTGGCCGGGGTCCTGGAGAGGAACATTATAAGGGAGTGGGATTGTAAAATTAATAGATAATTAAAATATATTGCTTAATTGGATATGTTTAAAACAATGGACTGATTCCTGTAGAGAGGGAATCAGTAAGTCAATAAATTAGGTCAATATTTATCCTCAATAGAGGTATCAATAAAACAATTAAATTAAGACAGTGTACAACAAAAAATTAAAACTAATGTACTGATCCCTGTAAAGAGGGAATCAGTAGGTCAATAAACACGTCAATAATTTTTCCTCAAGAGAGGTGTCAGTAAGAAGCGTCTAATCACCTAAGGAGTATGAACTGATTCCTGTAAAGGGGGATCAGTGAGTCAATAACCTTCCAAGTTGTGCCACTAATTAACCCACAAATGTATATTTTTGCTCGACTTACCACCCCCTATTATTTAAAGCACTAAAAATATTTTGCTATTCCTATAAATAAAAACAAAGGGTGGGTGGGCGGGCGGAAAATTTGAAGTTTTTGCGGTTTTTTACTGTCGGGTGTAAAATTTTCCTATGGGACGAAAATTTTTTAGGGTCGGGGCGCACAGGCGACGCGCTGGCCCGTGTTTTGAGACTACTTTGGTCACGATCGGACCACAAAAACGGGAGTTATTATCAGATAAGTGTCAATTTTTTAATAAAAAAGGTCAATATTTTGCGAAAATCGAAAAATTTTCTTCTAGGAAATGTCTAATCTGATTTGTTTTTTGCAAGAATCCTGTAGGGCGAGCAGAGGCGCGTACGACGGCACCCTCAGAACCGACCTACGTCAACCAGGGATCGAGATATAAAATTTTGAATAAATGAAAATTTGGAAAAATGGTTTTTCTTGAATAAAAAGTTTCCCTGTGAAAATCTTTGAATTATTTTACCAGGATCGTATAGGTCTCGCAGAGACGCGTCCAAAAACGTATAATAGTACCCTGTAGCTAGTATATATAGGTTAGGAATCAGATCCGGTTAGGTTAGGTTAGGTTTTTTTTTTTTTTTTTTTTTTTTTTTTTTTTTTTTTTTTTTTTTGTGGCAGGAGTGGGAAATCCATCATGGACACCCAGACTGCCTTGCAGGAGAGCAGCCCGGGTAGTGCCGGACTCCTACCGGCTAAAAACCACTCCTGCCATGCGAAAGGCCCCTGCCGTACATTGACGCAGGGTCGTTTTTGGGCTGTAGGTTTGTCATCATAAGGTTTACGATACAGAGTTTGTTATAAGTAGAAATTTCTTAAAAATTTTATTAAATGTCAATATATTTTTTATATTATTGTTAAAATACATGGTCTATAATTTTAAATTAAATATATAAAATAGAATAATTAGATAAAATAATAATTACAGGTCATAATAAATAATTTAATTAAAAAATGTCTTTTAAAATATCAGGTTTTATTGCAATAGACCAAAGAAACCAAACTTGACTATTAATGTCAGGCTTGGTTTCTTTTGTTTACTGATTTCACTATTTTAGTGATATATTCAGTAAAATATTTTCTATATTTTTTATTTTTTATAAATATGGTGAGGTTTGCTTTGGTAACATATTCCCCTATTTTTGCTTCAAGTTCATGTCTGGGAAAGGCATATATAGGGCACTCCGTCAGGAGATGGAGGATCGTCTCCAGCTTGTCCGGGTCACAGGCGCACGCCGGGTTCTCCTTGCACTTGAAGCGAGTCAGGTACTCGGAGAATCCGCCGTGGCCTGTTAGGGCTTGGGTCAGTTCCTTTGTGATCTCCATCTTACGCACCGTCCTGTACGCGGCGACCGCGCAAGGGAAGAATAACTTCGTTGTGGCCGCCGTTTCTCCTTCACAGTATCTCCGGTTCCATTCGTCCAGCGTTTCCATTCGTATCGTACGCTTGACGAATGAAACCGGGCATTTGTCGTAGTCGGGTTGCCGCTTCGACTTCAGGGCAGCCTCCTTCGCGAGCAAGTCGGCTCTCTCGTTACCCTCCAGCCCCGCATGAGCTTTTACCCAGAACAAGGAGACGCTCTTGTTCTGGGCACTGCTGCGGCGGATGGCGTCCCTTGCTTCCACTGCGAGGGCATGGAGGGCTTCGGGGTTCACGACCGTTTGGAGAGCTGCCATGGAGTCGCTGTAGATAGCGAACGCCGTCTCGGTCCTTCGGAGGACCTCCTTCGCTGCTTTGCAGAGGGCAAGGAGCTCAGCCTGGTAGACGGTGCTGTAAGACGGCAAAGCAAGCTTGAGGGCCTTCACCTCCACATCATCGGTCCACACCGACAATGCGGCACCGACTTTGCCCTCAATCTTGCTGCCGTCTGTAAAGATACGCACCGCGTAATTGCGGTGCTCATTAAATTGTTCCTCGTCTACCAGGCGTCGCAGTTCAATAGCCCTCTGCTTAGCCGGATGTGGCAGCTTTAGTGCCGATACCACTCGCTCGATCTCCCGGTCTCCCAGCGCTGGATGAGGCACCCCTCTCTTGGCCTCATAAAGGGCGGCTGCCTCTCGAATTCGGAGATCAAGAGGGAGTATCCCAGCCAGCACCAGTGCTGAGTGTAGGGAGACCGTGCGGTAGGCTCGGCACAACTTTTGCGCGAAGCTTCTTTGGACGGCGTTCAGCTTCTTTTGCACCCCGACTTTGTTGGCGGCCGGCGACCACGCGCTCGCCGCGTACAGGATGATGGGCTCCACTGCAGCCGTGTAAATGCAGCGGATAACCTCTGGATGGAGACCCCAACTGACCCTAGCAGCCCGCGACAACTGCTTGTAGATGCCGACGGCTCGAGAGCAAACGTTTGCGACGTGGGTGTTGAAAGTCAACTTGTGGTCGATGGTGAGACCGAGCAACTTGATTTCCTCCGACATGCCAATGTCTACCCCGCCCATCCTGAGACATGGGGTGTCATGCTTCAGTTTGCGCGTGACCAACATTGCTTTCGTTTTATGCGGCGCAAACCGAAGCTTATTCGTGACACCCCATGCTCGCACATACTCGAGGGCGACATTCGCATCCCTTTGGACTTCAAGTGCCGTCTCCCCATCGAACACAAGGACAATATCGTCAGCAAACGCCTGGCAGTAGACCCCGATCGACTCTAGATCCTTTAGGAGAGGATCCAGCAGAACGTTCCAAACTATGGGACCACCGATCGACCCCTGGACGCATCCCTTCTCGGTCCTGGATTCGTACTCCACTCCCGCATACCTGACCTTCACCACCCTCCCGGACAAGTAGCTGTCCATGACCCGTCTCAAGTTTATAGGACACTTTTCCTCAGCCAGACGGACTCGTATGGCCGGCCACCATGCGCTGTCGAAGGCTCCCTCAATATCCAGGGACACAACCGTGACAAGTCTTTTTTCATTAAGTTTGCCACGAATGTGTCCCATCAGAGTATAGAGGGAGTCCTCGGTGCTTCGTTGGGGCATAAAGCCGTACTGGCGAGTACTCATCCTGGGGAGTAAATGAAACTTGAGTCGGGCCACAAACATCTTTTCAAAAATCTTGCCGAGGACAGGCAATAGCCCAATCGGCCTGTACGATTTTGGGGTGGTGTAGTCATCTTTAGCGGGCTTGCGGAGCACGACGACTGTTGCCTCTTTCCAGGACCGCGGAAAGTATCCATGCGCCAGGCACTTGTTCATCAAGCGCAGAACTAAATCCGGGTCATGATGGATCGCGTGGTCCCATATATCCGCCGTCAGACCGTCGGAACCGGGGGCTTTTTTGGGGTTGAACGAGGAGATAGCTCGCTCCAGCTCGTCGAGTGTGAAGGGGGGGTCGCAAGGTTCATCTTGGTTACCCCCGTTCACCTCTTCGGCTTTTTGCCGCACCTTTCTGTGCTCCTCGTTCTCCCCCTCCGAGCGATCTTCCGGGTAAAAAGTCTCTGCCAGATACCTCGCCGAGGCCTCTGGGTCCAGAGTCTTGCCATCCCTCACCATCGGCAAATCCTCCTCTCTTTTCTCCGTCCTGCGGATTACCCTATATATGCCTTCCCACAGGCCTTCCCTATCTTGTTTCTCGCAGAACCCCTTCCAGCTCTCGATTTTAGCTTGGACTACTGCTCGCTCGTACTCTTCTTTCTGTTTCAGGTACTCCTCAACAACCTTTGGTCTACGGACTGGCGCTGCACAGCGGATCCTCCGCTTTTTAGTAACGACTTGCTTCTTCAAGCTGGCGAGTTCATCGGACCACCACGGCACACTCAGCCTCTCAACGCTCTTCTTTTTGGGTATCACGCTTGTACAGGCATCTTGTACTGCCGTAGTAAGTCCCTCGACTACCAGGTCTATTTTGTCCACGCTGTCGATTTCATCGAACAGGCTTACAGTATTGTTTGCTAGCATAATTTGGCGCAGTTTCTCACGAAACTGCGCCCAATTAGCTTTTCTGGTGTTGTAGATCCTGGTAGTCCGGTTAACCGTGATACCCAAAGACCTCTTGAGGTGAACGCTGAATTCAATGCCGTTGTGGTCCGACCCCGTCAAGTCATCGACGACTCGCCAGCCATCGGTCACCGTAAGCATATCCGCTGTGCAGGCTGTGACGTCGACGCAGCTCGTGTAACGCCTGTTTCCACGAACTACGTCGAAGGTTGGAGTTTCCCCTCTGTTTAGTACTTGCAGTCCAAGCTGATCGAGAGCTCCCAGCATCTCGTCGCCTCTGCTGTTGGTTTCACTACTGCCCCACCAGATACTCCAGGCGTTGGCGTCTCCTCCCATTATGAGCTTATGTGGGCCGGTTTCGCTTTCCACTTTCCTAAGACTGTCCAGGTATGGCCCTAAGGGCTGGTCTGGCTCAAAGTAGAACGAGACCAGAGTCAATCTCCAGGCACCGGTCTGGATCCCCACCACGACGATATTGTTCGTGGTGAGTTCTGGGTACTGTCTAACGGCAATTTTTGGGTCAAAAACGGCTATTGCCGCTTTGACAGTCCCTTCTCCTTGCCCGGTACTCTGGAAGATTCGGACTCCCCTGGTCCCGCTCATTCTCTTCGCATTACCCACGTAAGGCTCCTGGATCAGCGCTACGGTGGCTTTGCGCTGCTCGGCCTCGATCATAAGCTCATGGGTGGCCAATCTCTTCCTTTGGAGATTCACCTGGAGTATCTTGTGCGGCATTGTGTTCCCCGGGACCACCTTAGCAGTAGGCGACGGACGCACGTGCCAGCCTATCCCACCTGACTCGAACAGGACACTCGGGGTCGAACGCGTTATGGTCGGTCTTCCCCATCTTCGCCTTGACACAGTTATGGCATCTTGGTGTTTCCGCCTTTAGCCACTGGTCACATTCTGGTCGGAGGTGTGGGCCCCCGCAATGGCTACATAAGTCGGCGGGTTCTTTACAGAGCCGCCGACTATGCCCATAGCCCAAACACCTCGTGCACTGGACCAGTGGCGACTGGTCATCGACGAAGACGGTCTGGAGATCAATTCGCGCTCTTCCCTTCTCGAGCATCCTGTTCCAGACAGAAGGCGACGTGCTGACTACCACGTTGTTTGTTTGGGGGTTCCGCGCATTCCTTTTGAACTTGATAGTCATTCGATCCTCCCCGTCGTCGAGGCCGCGAAAGACATCCCGGTTTTGATTCCGCAGCGCCCCCAACAGTTCCTCATCGGAGTGAATGCGGAGAACGCCACGGAAGATCAACAATGGATCTTTGTTTTTCACGTCCTCAACGACGAGGTGGTCTCCTGACTTCCTAATTCTTTCCTTCACCCTATTTCTTTCCTCTGCTGTTCTACATCCCATAACGATTTTTCGATCCTTAGCCTTTCGCACGCTTTCAATTTCAACGCCTCCATCTTTTGCTTTTACCGCCTCTCTTAGCTTGTCCATTATTTTGTCCCCCGAGTCATCTTCGTCTTTAGACGTGACCACTATCGAGTGCAGCGCGGTCCTTCCTGGGGTCTGCCTTTTCGGTGGACCCGCCGCTACACTCGCGTAGGTGGCCGTCTTCTCCAGTAGTTCCCCTTGCCTCTCCATCGCCCGCTGCAGCTTCTCCATCTTCTCGCTGCTCTCCTTCACCAGCGCGCTATGCTCCGCTAGTGAAGCGAGCAACGAGTTAACCTCCGGGAGGATTTTGGGAGCCTCTGGCGGAAGTATGGCCTTAATGACCTCCTCCCTTGCCAGCTCAGCCCCCTTTAAAAGTGCTGCAGCCGCCGCTTCCTCCTTCACGAGCTGGTACAGCCGTTCCACCGATTGGGTGATCCCGGTTTTCAAGTCTGCCCTCAAGTTCCGCGAGTCGCCAAGGTGCGACTTCGCGCGCAGAAGGCAGTTGCGTGCCTCGGTCACCCGATCGGTGGGTTTGCTCGGCTGCAGCTGGCTTGTTCCTGGTGACGCTCCCTGTGTCTCGGAAGAGGTTCGGCGCGCCACAGCCTTGCCGTCTGGCTGAGGAGTGGCGCGCTTTGTGGCCTTCTGGGAAGTCGTCACGGTCGGGGCAGCTTTTTTAGGTGGGTTCGCGGCGGCTGACGGGAGAGGCTGAGATTCCGATAGTCTCCCATTTTCCCACTCACCAATGCTTCGCCTCACACTAGAGGCCTGAGTTGAAGCACTGGGAGGGGAAACCTCCCCCTCGAAGGTGATGGAGAGTGCCGCGTTCGATGGAGAGACATGGGGTCCTGTGGAGGCTTTTTTGGCTGGGGTCCTGGAGAGGAACATGGTGGAGGTGAAATTGAAAAATGAAATAAATAATCAGATAAAAATTTTTTAAAAACAATGTTCTGATCCCTGTAAAGGGGGGATCAAAATGTCAATGAAAAATAATTCCTCAAAAGAGGTGTCAATTATAGAATTTAGAATTACGATGATAAATTATAAGATTAAAACACGTGTTCTGATCCCTGTAAAGAGGGGATCAGTGAGTCTTATGATAAAGGACCTCTAAAGAGGTGTCAGCAAAAAGTCGTCAGGAATTTTAAAACGTCTGTACTGATCCCTGTAAAAGGGGGATCAGTGAGTCAGTAACAAGGTCCGTCTAAATTTTCCTCACAAGAAGTATCACCGAAAATATTCTGTATCAAAATCTCAAAATATTTATATTATTTTTGAGACGGAGCCTCAATAAAGGCCGCTGTCAAACACACAAATGTCTGTTTCTGCTCCACTTGCCACCCCCTATAATTTAGAGCAATAAAAAATTTTTTGTTAAATCTACTATACTACTACTATATATACTATATAATTAAAGGGTGGGTGGGCGCA